>CM041199.1:8636212-9251866 GCA_023078555.1 Ulva prolifera
GAGCCCCAATCCAGGCTCGAGCCCCACTCCAAGATGGCACCCCAATCTCTAGCCCCAATCCAGGCTCGTGCCCAACGTGAAGCTCGTACCCCAGTCTCGAGCCCCAATCCAGGCTGGAGCCCACCTCCAAGATGGGACCCCATTCTCGAGCCCCAATCCAGGCTCGAGCCCCACTCCAAGATGGCACCCAAATCTCGAGCCCCAATCCATGCTCGTGCCCCACTCCAAGCTGGCACCCCAATCTCGAGCCCCAATCCAAGCTCGTGCCCGTTTCCAAGATGGCACCCCAATCTCGAGCCCCAATCCAGGCTCGAGCCCCACTCCAAGATGGCACACCAATCTCTAGCCCCAATCCAGGCTCGTGCCCAACGTGAAGCTCGTACCCCAATCTCGAGCCCCGATCCTGGCTGGAGCCAACCTGCAAGATGGCACCCCATTCTCGAACCCCAATCTAGGCTCGAGCCCGACTCCAAGATGGCACCCCGATATCGAGCCCAAATCCAGGCTCGAGCCCCACTCCAAGATAACACCCCAATCTCTACCCCCAATCCAGGCTCGTGCCCAACGTGAAGCTCGTACCCCAATCTCGAGCCCCAATCCAGGTTGGAGCCCACCTCCAAGATGGCACCCCATTCTCGAGCCCCAATCCAGGCTCGAACCCAACTCCAAGATGGCACCCCATTCTCGAGCCCCAATCCAGGCTCGTGCCCAACGTGAAGCTCGTACCCCAGTCTCGAGCCCCAATCCAGGCTGGAGCCCACCTCCAAGATGGCACCCCATTCTCGAGCCCCAATCCAGGCTCGAGCCCCACTCCAAGATGGTACCCCAATCTCGAGCCCCAATCCAGGCTCGAGCCCGTGTCCAAGATGGCACCACAATCTCTTGCCCCAATCCAGGCTCGTGCCCAACGTGAAGCTCGTACCCCAATCTCGAGCCCTAGTCCAGGCTGGAGCCCACCTCCAAGATGGCACCCCATTCTCGAGCCCCAATCCAGGCTCGAGCCCCACTCCAAGATGGCACCCCAATCTCTAGCCCCAATCCAGGCTCGTGCCCAACGTGAAGCTCGTACCCCAGTCTCGAGCCCCAGTCCAGGCTGGAGCCCACCTGCAAGATGGCACCCCATTCTCGAGCCCCAATCCAGGCTCGAGCCCGACTCCAAGATGTCACCCCGATCTCGAGCCCCAATCCAGGCTCGAGCCCGACTCCAAGATGGCACCACAATCTCTAGCCCCATTCCAGGCTCGTGCCCAACGTGAAGCTCGTACCCCAATCTCGAGCCCCAATCCAGGCTGGAGCCCAACTCCAAGATGGCACCCCATTCTCGAGCCCCAATCCAGGCTCGAGCCCCACTCCAAGATGGCACCCCAATCTCGAGCCCCAATCCAGGCTCGAGCCCGTGTCCAAGATGGCACCACAATCTCTTGCCCCAATCCAGGCTCGTGCCCAACGTGAAGCTCGTACCCCAATCTCGAGCCCTAGTCCAGGCTGGAGCCCACCTCCAAGATGGCACCCCATTCTCGAGCCCCAATCCAGGCTCGAGCCCCACTCCAAGATGGCACCCCAATCTCTAGCCCCAATCCAGGCTCGTGCCCAACGTGAAGCTCGTACCCCAGTCTCGAGCCCCAATCCAGGCTGGAGCCCACCTCCAAGATGGGACCCCATTCTCGAGCCCCAATCCAGGCTCGAGCCCCACTCCAAGATGGCACCCAAATCTCGAGCCCCAATCCATGCTCGTGCCCCACTCCAAGCTGGCACCCCAATCTCGAGCCCCAATCCAAGCTCATGCCCGTTTCCAAGATGGCACCCCAATCTCGAGCCCCAATCCAGGCTCGAGCCCCACTCCAAGATGGCACCCCAATCTCTAGCCCCAATCCAGGCTCGTGCCCAACGTGAAGCTCGTACCCCAATCTCGATCCCCGATCCTGGCTGGAGCCAACCTGCAAGATGGCACCCCATTCTCGAACCCCAATCTAGGCTCGAGCCCGACTCCAAGATGGCACCCCGATATCGAGCCCAAATCCAGGCTCGAGCCCCACTCCAAGATAACACCCCAATCTCTACCCCCAATCCAGGCTCCTGCCCAACGTGAAGCTCGTACCCCAATCTCGAGCCCCAATCCAGGTTGGAGCCCACCTCCAAGATGGCACCCCATTCTCGAGCCCCAATCCAGGCTCGAACCCAACTCCAAGATGGCACCCCATTCTCGGGCCCCAATCCAGGCTCGTGCCCCACGTGAAGCTCGTACCCCAATCTCGAGCCCCAATCCAGGCTGGAGCCCACCTCCAAGATGGCACCCCATTCCCGAGCCCCAATCCAGGCTCGAACCCCACTCCAAGATAACACCCCAATCTCTACCCCCAATCCAGGCTCGTGCCCAACGTGAAGCTCGTACCCCAATCTCGAGCCCCAATCCAGGTTGGAGCCCACCTCCAAGATGGCACCCCATTCTCGAGCCCCAATCCAGGCTCGAACCCAACTCCAAGATGGCACCCCATTCTCGAGCCCCAATCCAGGCTCGTGCCCCACGTGAAGCTCGTACCCCAATCTCGAGCCCCAATCCAGGCTGGAGCCCACCTCCAAGATGGCCCCCCATTCTCGAGCCCCAATCTAGGCTCGAGCCCGACTCCAAGATAACACCCCAATCTCTACCCCCAATCCAGGCTGGAGCCCAACTCCAAGATGGCACCCCATTCTCGAGCCCCAATCCAGGCTCGTGCCCAACGTGAAGCTCGTACCCCAATCTCGAGCCCCAATCCAGGCTGGAGCCCAACTCCAAGATGGCCCCCCATTCTCGAGCCCCAATCTAGGCTCGAGCCCGACTCCAAGATAACACCCCAATCTCTACCCCCAATCCAGGCTCGTGCCCAACGTGAAGCTCGTACCCCAATCTCGAGCCCCAATCCAGGCTGGAGCCCACCTCCAAGATGGCACCCCATTCTCGAGCCCCAATCCAGGCTCGAACCCAACTCCAAGATGGCACCCCATTCTCGAGCCCCAATCCAGGCTCGTGCCCCACGTGAAGCTCGTACCCCAATCTCGAGCCTCGATCCTGGCTGGAGCCCAACTCCAAGATGGCACCCCATTCTCGAACCCCAATCCAGGCTCGAGCCCGACTCCAAGATGGCACCCCATTCTCGAGCCCCAATCCAGGCTCGTGCCCAACGTGAAGCTCGTACCCCAATCTCGAGCCCCAATCCAGGCTGGAGCCCAACTCCAAGATGGCCCCCCATTCTCGAGCCCCAATCTAGGCTCGAGCCCGACTCCAAGATAACACCCCAATCTCTACCCCCAATCCAGGCTCGTGCCCAACGTGAAGCTCGTACCCCAATCTCGAGCCCCAATCCAGGCTGGTGCCCACCTCCAAGATGGCACCCCATTCTCGAGCCCCAATCCAGGCTCGAACCCAACTCCAAGATGGCACCCCAATCTCTAGCCCCAATCCAGGCTCGTGCCCAACATGAAGCTCGTACCCCAATCTCGAGCCCCAATCCAGGCTGGAGCCCAACTCCAAGATGGCACCCCATTCTCGAGCCCCAATCCAGGCTCGAGCCCCAATCCAAGATGGTACCCCAATCTCGAGCCCCAATCCAGGCTCGAGCCCGTGTCCAAGATGGCACCACAATCTCTTGCCCCAATCCAGGCTCGAGCCCCACTCCAAGATGGTACCCCGATCTCGAGCCCCAATCCAGGCTCGAGCCCCACTCCAAGATGGCACCCCAACCTCGAGCCCCAATCCAGGCTCGAGCCCCACTCCAAGATGGTACCCCAATCTCGAGCCCCAATCCAGGCTCGAGCCCGACTCCAAGATGGCACCACAATCTCTAGCCCCAATCCAGGCTCGTGCCCAACGTGAAGCTCGTACCCCAATCTCGAGCCCCAATCCAGGCTGGAGCCCACCTCCAAGATGGCACCCCATTCCCGAGCCCCAATCCAGGCTCGAACCCAACTCCAAGATGGTACCACAATCTCTAGCCCCAATCCAGGCTCGAGCCCCACTCCAAGATGGTACCCCAATCTCGAGCCCCAATCCAGGCTCGAGCCCGACTCCAAGATGGCACCACAATCTCTAGCCCTAATCCAGGCTCGTGCCCAACGTGAAGCTCGTACCCCAATCTCGAGCCCCAATCCAGGCTGGAGCCCAACTCCAAGATGGCACCCCATTCTCGAGCCCCAATCCAGGCTCGAGCCCCACTCCAAGATGGTACCCCATTCTCGAGCCCCAATCTAGGCTCGAGCCCGACTCCAAGATAACACCCCAATCTCTACCCCCAATCCAGGCTCGTGCCCAACGTGAAGCTCGTACCCCAATCTCGAGCCCCAATCCAGGTTGGAGCCCACCTCCAAGATGGCACCCCATTCCCGAGCCCCAATCCAGGCTCGAACCCAACTCCAAGATGGTACCCCAATCTCGAGCCCCAATCCAGGCTGGAGCCCACCTCCAAGATGGCACCCCATTCCCGAGCCCCAATCCAGGCTCGAACCCAACTCCAAGATGGCACCACAATCTCTAGCCCCAATCCAGGCTCATGCCCAACGTGAAGCTCGTACCCCAATCTCGAGCCCCAATCCAGGCTGGAGCCCACCTCCAAGATGGCACCCCATTCCCGAGCCCCAATCCAGGCTCGAACCCAACTCCAAGATGGTACCACAATCTCTAGCCCCAATCCAGGCTCGAGCCCCACTCCAAGATGGTACCCCAATCTCGAGCCCCAATCCAGGCTCGAGCCCGACTCCAAGATGGCACCACAATCTCTAGCCCTAATCCAGGCTCGTGCCCAACGTGAAGCTCGTACCCCAATCTCGAGCCCCAATCCAGGCTGGAGCCCAACTCCAAGATGGCACCCCATTCTCGAGCCCCAATCCAGGCTCGAGCCCCACTCCAAGATGGTACCCCATTCTCGAGCCCCAATCTAGGCTCGAGCCCGACTCCAAGATAACACCCCAATCTCTACCCCCAATCCAGGCTCGTGCCCAACGTGAAGCTCGTACCCCAATCTCGAGCCCCAATCCAGGCTGGAGCCCACCTCCAAGATGGCACCCCATTCTCGAGCCCCAATCCAGGCTCGAACCCCACTCCAAGATGGCACCCCAATCTCTAGCCCCAATCCAGGCTCGTGCCCAACGTGAAGCTCGTACCCCAATCTCGAGCCCCGATCCTGGCTGGAGCCCAACTCCAAGATGGCACCCCATTCTCGAACCCCAATCTAGGCTCGAGCCCGACTCCAAGATGGCACCCCGATATCGAGCCCAAATCCAGGCTCGAGCCCCACTCCAAGATAACACCCTAATCTCTACCCCCAATCCAGGCTCGTGCCCAACGTGAAGCTCGTACCCCAATCTCGAGCCCCAATCCAGGTTGGAGCCCACCTCCAAGATGGCACCCCATTCTCGAGCCCCAATCCAGGCTCGAACCCAACTCCAAGATGGCACCCCATTCTCGAGCCCCAATCCAGGCTCGTGCCCCACGTGAAGCTCGTACCCCAATCTCGAGCCCCAATCCAGGCTGGAGCCCACCTCCAAGATGGCCCCCCATTCTCGAGCCCCAATCTAGGCTCGAGCCCAACTCCAAGATAACACCCCAATCTCTACCCCCAATCCAGGTTGGAGCCCAACTCCAAGATGGCACCCCATTCTCGAGCCCCAATCCAGGCTCGAGCCCGACTCCAAGATGGCACCCCGATATCGAGCCCAAATCCAGGCTCGAGCCCCACTCCAAGATGGCACCCCAATCTCTAGCCCCAATCCAGGCTCGTGCCCAACGTTAAGCTCGTACACCAATCTCGAGCCCCAGTCCAGGCTGGAGCCCACCTCCAAGATGGCACCCCAATCTCGAGCCCCAGTCCAGGCTGGAGCCCACCTCCAAGATGGCCCCCCATTCTCGAGCCCCAATCTAGGCTCGAGCCCGACTCCAAGATAACACCCCAATCTCTACCCCCAATCAAGGCTCGTGCCCAACGTGAAGCTCGTACCCCAATCTCGAGCCCCAATCCAGGCTGGAGCCCAACTCCAAGATGGCCCCCCATTCTCGAGCCCCAATCTAGGCTCGAGCCCGACTCCAAGATAACACCCCAATCTCTACCCCCAATCCAGGCTCGTGCCCAACGTGAAGCTCGTACCCCAATCTCGAGCCCCGATCCTGGCTGGAGCCCAACTCCAAGATGGCACCCCGATATCGAGCCCAAATCCAGGCTCGAGCCCCACTCCAAGATAACACCCCAATCTCTACCCCCAATCCAGGCTCGTGCCCAACGTGAAGCTCGTACCCCAATCTCGAGCCCCAATCCAGGTTGGAGCCCACCTCCAAGATGGCACCCCATTCTCGAGCCCCAATCCAGGCTCGAACCCAACTCCAAGATGGCACCCCATTCTCGAGCCCCAATCCAGGCTCGTGCCCCACGTGAAGCTCGTACCCCAATCTCGAGCCCCAATCCAGGCTGGAGCCCACCTCCAAGATGGCCCCCCATTCTCGAGCCCCAATCTAGGCTCGAGCCCGACTCCAAGATAACACCCCAATCTCTACCCCCAATCCAGGTTGGAGCCCAACTCCAAGATGGCACCCCATTCTCGAGCCCCAATCCAGGCTCGAGCCCGACTCCAAGATGTCACCCCGATCTCGAGCCCCAATCCAGGCTCGAGCCCCACTCCAAGATGGCACCCCAATCTCTAGCCCCAATCCAAGCTCGTGCCCAACGTTAAGCTCGTACACCAATCTCGAGCCCCAGTCCAGGCTGGAGCCCACCTCCAAGATGGCACCCCAATCTCGAGCCCCAGTCCAGGCTGGAGCCCACCTCCAAGATGGCCCCCCATTCTCGAGCCCCAATCTAGGCTCGAGCCCGACTCCAAGATAACACCCCAATCTCTACCCCCAATCAAGGCTCGTGCCCAACGTGAAGCTCGTACCCCAATCTCGAGCCCCAATCCAGGCTGGAGCCCAACTCCAAGATGGCCCCCCATTCTCGAGCCCCAATCTAGGCTCGAGCCCGACTCCAAGATAACACCCCAATCTCTACCCCCAATCCAGGCTCGTGCCCAACGTGAAGCTCGTACCCCAATCTCGAGCCCCAATCCAGGCTGGAGCCCACCTCCAAGATGGCACCCCATTCTCGAGCCCCAATCCAGGCTCGAACCCAACTCCAAGATGGCACCCCATTCTCGAGCCCCAATCCAGGCTCGTGCCCCACGTGAAGCTCGTACCCCAATCTCGAGCCTCGATCCTGGCTGGAGCCCAACTCCAAGATGGCACCCCATTCTCGAACCCCAATCCAGGCTCGAGCCCGACTCCAAGATGGCACCCCGATATCGAGCCCAAATCCAGGCTCGAGCCCCACTCCAAGATGGCACCCCAATCTCTAGCCCCAATCCAGGCTCGTGCCCAACATGAAGCTCGTACCCCAATCTCGAGCCCCAATCCAGGCTGGAGCCCAACTCCAAGATGGCACCCCATTCTCGAGCCCCAATCCAGGCTCGAGCCCCACTCCAAGATGGTACCCCATTCTCAAGCCCCAATCTAGGCTCGAGCCCGACTCCAAGATAACACCCCAATCTCTACCCCCAATCCAGGCTCGTGCCCAACGTGAAGCTCGTACCCCAATCTCGAGCCCCAATCCAGGCTGGAGCCCACCTCCAAGATGGCACCCCATTCTCGAGCCCCAATCCAGGCTCGAACCCAACTCCAAGATGGCACCCCATTCTCGAGCCCCAATCCAGGCTCGTGCCCAACGTGAAGCTCGTACCCCAATCTCGAGCCCCGATCCTGGCTGGAGCCCAACTCCAAGATGGCACCCCATTCTCGAACCCCAATCCAGGCTCGAGCCCGACTCCAAGATGGCACCCCGATATCGAGCCCAAATCCAGGCTCGAGCCCCACTCCAAGATGGCACCCCAATCTCTAGCCCCAATCCAGGCTCGTGCCCAACGTGAAGCTCGTACCCCAACCTCGAGCCCCGATCCTGGCTGGAGCCCAACTCCAAGATGGCACCCCATTCTCGAACCCCAATCTAGGCTCGAGCCCGACTCCAAGATGGCACCCCGATATCGAGCCCAAATCCAGGCTCGAGCCCCACTCCAAGATAACACCCTAATCTCTACCCCCAATCCAGGCTCGTGCCCAACGTGAAGCTCGTACCCCAATCTCGAGCCCCAATCCAGGTTGGAGCCCACCTCCAAGATGGCACCCCATTCTCGAGCCCCAATCCAGGCTCGAACCCAACTCCAAGATGGCACCCCATTCTCGAGCCCCAATCCAGGCTCGTGCCCCACGTGAAGCTCGTACCCCAATCTCGAGCCCCAATCCAGGCTGGAGCCCACCTCCAAGATGGCCCCCCATTCTCGAGCCCCAATCTAGGCTCGAGCCCAACTCCAAGATAACACCCCAATCTCTACCCCCAATCCAGGTTGGAGCCCAACTCCAAGATGGCACCCCATTCTCGAGCCCCAATCCAGGCTCGAGCCCGACTCCAAGATGGCACCCCGATATCGAGCCCAAATCCAGGCTCGAGCCCCACTCCAAGATGGCACCCCAATCTCTAGCCCCAATCCAGGCTCGTGCCCAACGTGAAGCTCGTACCCCAATCTCGAGCCCCGATCCTGGCTGGAGCCCAACTCCAAGATGGCACCCCGATATCGAGCCCAAATCCAGGCTCGAGCCCCACTCCAAGATAACACCCCAATCTCTACCCCCAATCCAGGCTCGTGCCCAACGTGAAGCTCGTACCCCAATCTCGAGCCCCAATCCAGGTTGGAGCCCACCTCCAAGATGGCACCCCATTCTCGAGCCCCAATCCAGGCTCGAACCCAACTCCAAGATGGCACCCCATTCTCGAGCCCCAATCCAGGCTCGTGCCCCACGTGAAGCTCGTACCCCAATCTCGAGCCCCAATCCAGGCTGGAGCCCACCTCCAAGATGGCCCCCCATTCTCGAGCCCCAATCTAGGCTCGAGCCCGACTCCAAGATAACACCCCAATCTCTACCCCCAATCCAGGTTGGAGCCCAACTCCAAGATGGCACCCCATTCTCGAGCCCCAATCCAGGCTCGAGCCCGACTCCAAGATGTCACCCCGATCTCGAGCCCCAATCCAGGCTCGAGCCCCACTCCAAGATGGTACCCCAATCTCTAGCCCCAATCCAAGCTCGTGCCCAACGTTAAGCTCGTACACCAATCTCGAGCCCCAGTCCAGGCTGGAGCCCACCTCCAAGATGGCACCCCAATCTCGAGCCCCAGTCCAGGCTGGAGCCCACCTCCAAGATGGCACCCCATTCTCGAGCCCCAATCCAGGCTCGAACCCAACTCCAAGATGGCACCCCATTCTCGAGCCCCAATCCAGGCTCGTGCCCCACGTGAAGCTCGTACCCCAATCTCGAGCCCCAATCCAGGCTGGAGCCCACCTCCAAGATGGCCCCCCATTCTCGAGCCCCAATCTAGGCTCGAGCCCGACTCCAAGATAACACCCCAATCTCTACCCCCAATCCAGGTTGGAGCCCAACTCCAAGATGGCACCCCATTCTCGAGCCCCAATCCAGGCTCGTGCCCCACGTGAAGCTCGTACCCCAATCTCGAGCCCCAATCCAGGCTGGAGCCCACCTCCAAGATGGCCCCCCATTCTCGAGCCCCAATCTAGGCTCGAGCCCGACTCCAAGATAACACCCCAATCTCTACCCCCAATCCAGGTTGGAGCCCAACTCCAAGATGGCACCCCATTCTCGAGCCCCAATCCAGGCTCGAGCCCGACTCCAAGATGTCACCCCAATCTCGAGCCCCAATCCAGGCTCGAGCCCCACTCCAAGATGGCACCCCAATCTCTAGCCCCAATCCAAGCTCGTGCCCAACGTTAAGCTCGTACACCAATCTCGAGCCCCAGTCCAGGCTGGAGCCCACCTCCAAGATGGCACCCCAATCTCGAGCCCCAGTCCAGGCTGGAGCCCACCTCCAAGATGGCCCCCCATTCTCGAGCCCCAATCTAGGCTCGAGCCCGACTCCAAGATAACACCCCAATCTCTACCCCCAATCAAGGCTCGTGCCCAACATGAAGCTCGTACCCCAATCTCGAGCCCCAATCCAGGCTGGAGCCCAACTCCAAGATGGCCCCCCATTCTCGAGCCCCAATCTAGGCTCGAGCCCGACTCCAAGATAACACCCCAATCTCTACCCCCAATCCAGGCTCGTGCCCAACGTGAAGCTCGTACCCCAATCTCGAGCCCCAATCCAGGCTGGAGCCCACCTCCAAGATGGCACCCCATTCTCGAGCCCCAATCCAGGCTCGAACCCAACTCCAAGATGGCACCCCATTCTCGAGCCCCAATCCAGGCTCGTGCCCCACGTGAAGCTCGTACCCCAATCTCGAGCCTCGATCCTGGCTGGAGCCCAACTCCAAGATGGCACCCCATTCTCGAACCCCAATCCAGGCTCGAGCCCGACTCCAAGATGGCACCCCGATATCGAGCCCAAATCCAGGCTCGAGCCCCACTCCAAGATGGCACCCCAATCTCTAGCCCCAATCCAGGCTCGTGCCCAACATGAAGCTCGTACCCCAATCTCGAGCCCCAATCCAGGCTGGAGCCCAACTCCAAGATGGCACCCCATTCTCGAGCCCCAATCCAGGCTCGAGCCCCAATCCAAGATGGTACCCCAATCTCGAGCCCCAATCCAGGCTCGAGCCCGTGTCCAAGATGGCACCACAATCTCTTGCCCCAATCCAGGCTCGAGCCCCACTCCAAGATGGTACCCCGATCTCGAGCCCCAATCCAGGCTCGAGCCCCACTCCAAGATGGCACCCCAACCTCGAGCCCCAATCCAGGCTCGAGCCCCACTCCAAGATGGTACCCCCAATCTCGAGCCCCAATCCAGGCTCGAGCCCGACTCCAAGATGGCACCACAATCTCTAGCCCCAATCCAGGCTCGTGCCCAACGTGAAGCTCGTACCCCAATCTCGAGCCCCAATCCAGGCTGGAGCCCACCTCCAAGATGGCACCCCATTCCCGAGCCCCAATACAGGCTCGAACCCAACTCCAAGATGGCACCACAATCTCTAGCCCCAATCCAGGCTCATGCCCAACGTGAAGCTCGTACCCCAATCTCGAGCCCCAATCCAGGCTGGAGCCCACCTCCAAGATGGCACCCCATTCCCGAGCCCCAATCCAGGCTCGAACCCAACTCCAAGATGGTACCACAATCTCTAGCCCCAATCCAGGCTCGAGCCCCACTCCAAGATGGTACCCCAATCTCGAGCCCCAATCCAGGCTCGAGCCCGACTCCAAGATCGCACCACAATCTCTAGCCCCAATCCAGGCTCGTGCCCAACGTGAAGCTCGTACCCCAATCTCGAGCCCCAATCGAGGCTGGAGCCCACCTCCAAGATGGCACCCCATTCCCGAGCCCCAATCCAGGCTCAAACCCAACTCCAAGATGGCACCACAATCTCTAGCCCCAATCCAGGCTCATGCCCAACGTGAAGCTCGTACCCCAATCTCGAGCCCCAATCCAGGCTGGAGCCTAACTCCAAGATGGCATCCCATTCTCGAGCCCCAATCCAGGCTCGAGCCCCACTCCAACATGGTACCCCAATCTCGAGCCCCAATCCAGGCTCGAGCCCGACTCCATGATGGCACCACAATCTCTAGCCCCAATCCAGGCTCGTGCCCAACGTGAAGCTCGTACCCCAATCTCGAGCCCCAATCCAGGCTGGAGCCCATCTCCAAGAAGGCACCCCATTCTCGAGCCCCAATCCAGGCTCGAGCCCCACTCCAAGATGGTACCCCAATCTCGAGCCCCAATCCAGGCTCGAGCCCGACTCCAAGATGGCACCACAATCTCTAGCCCCAATCCAGGCTCGTGCCCAACGTGAAGCTCGTACCCCAATCTCGAGCCCCAATCCAGGCTGGAGCCCAACTCCAAGATGGCACCCCATTCTCGAGCCCCAATCCAGGCTCGAGCCCCACTCCAAGATGGTACCCCATTCTCGAGCCCCAATCTAGGCTCGAGCCCGACTCCAAGATAACACCCCAATCTCTACCCCCAATCCAGGCTCGTGCCCAACGTGAAGCTCGTACCCCAATCTCGAGCCCCAATCCAGGCTGGAGCCCACCTCCAAGATGGCACCCTTTTCTCGAGCCCCAATCCAGGCTCGAACCCAACTCCAAGATGGCACCCCATTCTCGAGCCCCAATCCAGGCTCGTGCCCAACGTGAAGCTCGTACCCCAATCTCGAGCCCCGATCCTGGCTGGAGCCCAACTCCAAGATGGCACCCCATTCTCGAACCCCAATCCAGGCTCGAGCCCGACTCCAAGATGGCACCCCGATATCGAGCCCAAATCCAGGCTCGAGCCCCACTCCAAGATGGTACCCCCAATCTCTAGCCCCAATCCAGGCTCGTGCCCAACGTGAAGCTCGTACCCCAATCTCGAGCCCCGATCCTGGCTGGAGCCCAACTCCAAGATGGCACCCCATTCTCGAACCCCAATCTAGGCTCGAGCCCGACTCCAAGATGGCACCCCGATATCGAGCCCAAATCCAGGCTCGAGCCCCACTCCAAGATAACACCCCAATCTCTACCCCCAATCCAGGCTCGTGCCCAACGTGAAGCTCGTACCCCAATCTCGAGCCCCAATCCAGGTTGGAGCCCACCTCCAAGATGGCACCCCATTCTCGAGCCCCAATCCAGGCTCGAACCCAACTCCAAGATGGCACCCCATTCTCGAGCCCCAATCCAGGCTCGTGCCCCACGTGAAGCTCGTACCCCAATCTCGAGCCCCAATCCAGGCTGGAGCCCACCTCCAAGATGGCCCCCCATTCTCGAGCCCCAATCTAGGCTCGAGCCCGACTCCAAGATAACACCCCAATCTCTACCCCCAATCCAGGCTGGAGCCCAACTCCAAGATGGCACCCCATTCTCGAGCCCCAATCCAGGCTGGAGCCCAACTCCAAGATGGCACCCCATTCTCGAGCCCCAATCCAGGCTCGAGCCCCACTCCAAGATGGTACCCCAATCTCGAGCCCCAATCCAGGCTCGAGCCCGTGTCCAAGATGGCACCACAATCTCTTGCCCCAATCCAGGCTCGTGCCCAACGTGAAGCTCGTACCCCAATCTCGAGCCCCAGTCCAGGCTGGAGCCCACCTCCAAGATGGCACCCCATTCTCGAGCCCCAATCCAGGCTCGAGCCCCACTCCAAGATGGCACCCCAATCTCTAGCCCCAATCCAGGCTCGTGCCCAACGTGAAGCTCGTACCCCAGTCTCGAGCCCCAATCCAGGCTGGAGCCCACCTCCAAGATGGGACCCCATTCTCGAGCCCCAATCCAGGCTCGAGCCCCACTCCAAGATGGCACCCAAATCTCGAGCCCCAATCCATGCTCGTGCCCCACTCCAAGCTGGCACCCCAATCTCGAGCCCCAATCCAAGCTCGTGCCCGTTTCCAAGATGGCACCCCAATCTCGAGCCCCAATCCAGGCTCGAGCCCCACTCCAAGATGGCACCCCAATCTCTAGCCCCAATCCAGGCTCGTGCCCAACGTGAAGCTCGTACCCCAATCTCGAGCCCCGATCCTGGCTGGAGCCAACCTGCAAGATGGCACCCCATTCTCGAACCCCAATCTAGGCTCGAGCCCGACTCCAAGATGGCACCCCGATATCGAGCCCAAATCCAGGCTCGAGCACCACTCCAAGATAACACCCCAATCTCTACCCCCAATCCAGGCTCGTGCCCAACGTGAAGCTCGTACCCCAATCTCGAGCCCCAATCCAGGTTGGAGCCCACCTCCAAGATGGCACCCCATTCTCGAGCCCCAATCCAGGCTCGAACCCAACTCCAAGATGGCACCCCATTCTCGAGCCCCAATCCAGGCTCGTGCCCCACGTGAAGCTCGTACCCCAATCTCGAGCCCCAATCCAGGCTGGAGCCCACCTCCAAGATGGCACCCCATTCCCGAGCCCCAATCCAGGCTCGAACCCCACTCCAAGATAACACCCCAATCTCTACCCCCAATCCAGGCTCGTGCCCAACGCGAAGCTCGTACCCCAATCTCGAGCCCCAATCCAGGTTGGAGCCCACCTCCAAGATGGCACCCCATTCTCGAGCCCCAATCCAGGCTCGAACCCACCTCCAAGATGGCACCCCATTCTCGAGCCCCAATCCAGGCTCGTGCCCCACGTGAAGCTCGTACCCCAATCTCGAGCCCCAATCCAGGCTGGAGCCCACCTCCAAGATGGCCCCCCATTCTCGAGCCCCAATCTAGGCTCGAGCCCGACTCCAAGATAACACCCCAATCTCTACCCCCAATCCAGGCTGGAGCCCAACTCCAAGATGGCACCCCATTCTCGAGCCCCAATCCAGGCTCGTGCCCAACGTGAAGCTCGTACCCCAATCTCGAGCCCCAATCCAGGCTGGAGCCCAACTCCAAGATGGCCCCCCATTCTCGAGCCCCAATCTAGGCTCGAGCCCGACTCCAAGATAACACCCCAATCTCTACCCCCAATCCAGGCTCGTGCCCAACGTGAAGCTCGTACCCCAATCTCGAGCCCCAATCCAGGCTGGAGCCCACCTCCAAGATGGCACCCCATTCTCGAGCCCCAATCCAGGCTCGAACCCAACTCCAAGATGGCACCCCATTCTCGAGCCCCAATCCAGGCTCATGCCCCACGTGAAGCTCGTACCCCAATCTCGAGCCTCGATCCTGGCTGGAGCCCAACTCCAAGATGGCACCCCATTCTCGAACCCCAATCCAGGCTCGAGCCCGACTCCAAGATGGCACCCCGATATCGAGCCCAAATCCAGGCTCGAGCCCCACTCCAAGATGGCACCCCAATCTCTAGCCCCAATCCAGGCTCGTGCCCAACATGAAGCTCGTACCCCAATCTCGAGCCCCAATCCAGGCTGGAGCCCAACTCCAAGATGGCACCCCATTCTCGAGCCCCAATCCAGGCTCGAGCCCCAATCCAAGATGGTACCCCAATCTCGAGCCCCAATCCAGGCTCGAGCCCGTGTCCAAGATGGCACCACAATCTCTTGCCCCAATCCAGGCTCGAGCCCCACTCCAAGATGGTACCCCGATCTCGAGCCCCAATCCAGGCTCGAGCCCCACTCCAAGATGGCACCCCAACCTCGAGCCCCAATCCAGGCTCGAGCCCCACTCCAAGATGGTACCCCAATCTCGAGCCCCAATCCAGGCTCGAGCCCGACTCCAAGATGGCACCACAATCTCTAGCCCCAATCCAGGCTCGTGCCCAACGTGAAGCTCGTACCCCAATCTCGAGCCCCAATCCAGGCTGGAGCCCACCTCCAAGATGGCACCCCATTCCCGAGCCCCAATCCAGGCTCATGCCCAACGTGAAGCTCGTACCCCAATCTCGAGCCCCAATCCAGGCTGGAGCCCACCTCCAAGATGGCACCCCATTCCCGAGCCCCAATCCAGGCTCGAACCCAACTCCAAGATGGTACCACAATCTCTAGCCCCAATCCAGGCTCGAGCCCCACTCCAAGATGGTACCCCAATCTCGAGCCCCAATCCAGGCTCGAGCCCGACTCCAAGATGGCACCACAATCTCTAGCCCTAATCCAGGCTCGTGCCCAACGTGAAGCTCGTACCCCAATCTCGAGCCCCAATCCAGGCTGGAGCCCAACTCCAAGATGGCACCCCATTCTCGAGCCCCAATCCAGGCTCGAGCCCCACTCCAAGATGGTACCCCATTCTCGAGCCCCAATCTAGGCTCGAGCCCGACTCCAAGATAACACCCCAATCTCTACCCCCAATCCAGGCTCGTGCCCAACGTGAAGCTCGTACCCCAATCTCGAGCCCTAATCCAGGGTGGAGCCCACCTCCAAGATGGCACCCCATTCTCGAGCCCCAATCCAGGCTCGAACCCAACTCCAAGATGGCACCCCATTCTCGAGCCCCAATCCAGGCTCGTGCCCAACGTGAAGCTCGTACCCCAATCTCGAGCCCCGATCCTGGCTGGAGCCCAACTCCAAGATGGCACCCCATTCTCGAACCCCAATCCAGGCTCGAGCCCGACTCCAAGATGGCACCCCGATATCGAGCCCAAATCCAGGCTCAAGCCCCACTCCAAGATGGCACCCCAATCTCTAGCCCCAATCCAGGCTCGTGCCCAACGTGAAGCTCGTACCCCAACCTCGAGCCCCGATCCTGGCTGGAGCCCAACTCCAAGATGGCACCCCATTCTCGAACCCCAATCTAGGCTCGAGCCCGACTCCAAGATGGCACCCCGATATCGAGCCCAAATTCAGGCTCGAGCCCCACTCCAAGATAACACCCTAATCTCTACCCCCAATCCAGGCTCGTGCCCAACGTGAAGCTCGTACCCCAATCTCGAGCCCCAATCCAGGTTGGAGCCCACCTCCAAGATGGCACCCCATTCTCGAGCCCCAATCCAGGCTCGAACCCAACTCCAAGATGGCACCCCATTCTCGAGCCCCAATCCAGGCTCGTGCCCCACGTGAAGCTCGTACCCCAATCTCGAGCCCCAATCCAGGCTGGAGCCCACCTCCAAGATGGCCCCCCATTCTCGAGCCCCAATCCAGGCTCGAGCCCAACTCCAAGATAACACCCCAATCTCTACCCCCAATCCAGGTTGGAGCCCAACTCCAAGATGGCACCCCATTCTCGAGCCCCAATCCAGGCTCGAGCCCGACTCCAAGATGGCACCCCGATATCGAGCCCAAATCCAGGCTCGAGCCCCACTCCAAGATGGCACCCCAATCTCTAGCCCCAATCCAGGCTCGTGCCCAACGTGAAGCTCGTACCCCAATCTCGAGCCCCGATCCTGGCTGGAGCCCAACTCCAAGATGGCACCCCGATATCGAGCCCAAATCCAGGCTCGAGCCCCACTCCAAGATAACACCCCAATCTCTACCCCCAATCCAGGCTCGTGCCCAACGTGAAGCTCGTACCCCAATCTCGAGCCCCAATCCAGGTTGGAGCCCACCTCCAAGATGGCACCCCATTCTCGAGCCCCAATCCAGGCTCGAACCCAACTCCAAGATGGCACCCCATTCTCGAGCCCCAATCCAGGCTCGTGCCCCACGTGAAGCTCGTACCCCAATCTCGAGCCCCAATCCAGGCTGGAGCCCACCTCCAAGATGGCCCCCCATTCTCGAGCCCCAATCTAGGCTCGAGCCCGACTCCAAGATAACACCCCAATCTCTACCCCCAATCCAGGTTGGAGCCCAACTCCAAGATGGCACCCCATTCTCGAGCCCCAATCCAGGCTCGAGCCCGACTCCAAGATGTCACCCCGATCTCGAGCCCCAATCCAGGCTCGAGCCCCACTCCAAGATGGCACCCCAATCTCTAGCCCCAATCCAAGCTCGTGCCCAACGTTAAGCTCGTACACCAATCTCGAGCCCCAGTCCAGGCTGGAGCCCACCTCCAAGATGGCACCCCAATCTCGAGCCCCAGTCCAGGCTGGAGCCCACCTCCAAGATGGCCCCCCATTCTCGAGCCCCAATCTAGGCTCGAGCCCGACTCCAAGATAACACCCCAATCTCTACCCCCAATCAAGGCTCGTGCCCAACGTGAAGCTCGTACCCCAATCTCGAGCCCCAATCCAGGCTGGAGCCCAACTCCAAGATGGCCCCCCATTCTCGAGCCCCAATCTAGGCTCGAGCCCGACTCCAAGATAACACCCCAATCTCGACCCCCAATCCAGGCTCGTGCCCAACGTGAAGCTCGTACCCCAATCTCGAGCCCCAATCCAGGCTGGAGCCCACCTCCAAGATGGCACCCCATTCTCGAGCCCCAATCCAGGCTCGAACCCAACTCCAAGATGGCACCCCATTCTCGAGCCCCAATCCAGGCTCGTGCCCCACGTGAAGCTCGTACCCCAATCTCGAGCCTCGATCCTGGCTGGAGCCCAACTCCAAGATGGCACCCCATTCTCGAACCCCAATCCAGGCTCGAGCCCGACTCCAAGATGGCACCCCGATATCGAGCCCAAATCCAGGCTCGAGCCCCACTCCAAGATGGCACCCCAATCTCTAGCCCCAATCCAGGCTCGTGCCCAACATGAAGCTCGTACCCCAATCTCGAGCCCCAATCCAGGATGGAGCCCAACTCCAAGATGGCACCCCATTCTCGAGCCCCAATCCAGGCTCGAGCCCCAATCCAAGATGGTACCCCAATCTCGAGCCCCAATCCAGGCTCGAGCCCGTGTCCAAGATGGCACCACAATCTCTTGCCCCAATCCAGGCTCGAGCCCCACTCCAAGATGGTACCCCGATCTCGAGCCCCAATCCAGGCTCGAGCCCCACTCCAAGATGGCACCCCAATCTCGAGCCCCAATCCAGGTTGGAGCCCACCTCCAAGATGGCACCCCATTCTCGAGCCCCAATCCAGGCTCGAACCCAACTCCAAGATGGCACCCCATTCTCGAGCCCCAATCCAGGCTCGTGCCCCACGTGAAGCTCGTACCCCAATCTCGAGCCCCAATCCAGGCTGGAGCCCACCTCCAAGATGGCCCCCCATTCTCGAGCCCCAATCTAGGCTCGAGCCCGACTCCAAGATAACACCCCAATCTCTACCCCCAATCCAGGTTGGAGCCCAACTCCAAGATGGCACCCCATTCTCGAGCCCCAATCCAGGCTCGAGCCCGACTCCAAGATGTCACCCCGATCTCGAGCCCCAATCCAGGCTCGAGCCCCACTCCAAGATGGCACCCCAATCTCTAGCCCCAATCCAAGCTCGTGCCCAACGTTAAGGTCGTACACCAATCTCGAGCCCCAGTCCAGGCTGGAGCCCACCTCCAAGATGGCACCCCAATCTCGAGCCCCAGTCCAGGCTGGAGCCCACCTCCAAGATGGCCCCCCATTCTCGAGCCCCAATCTAGGCTCGAGCCCGACTCCAAGATAACACCCCAATCTCTACCCCCAATCAAGGCTCGTGCCCAACGTGAAGCTCGTACCCCAATCTCGAGCCCCAATCCAGGCTGGAGCCCAACTCCAAGATGGCCCCCCATTCTCGAGCCCCAATCTAGGCTCGAGCCCGACTCCAAGATAACACCCCAATCTCGACCCCCAATCCAGGCTCGTGCCCAACGTGAAGCTCGTACCCCAATCTCGAGCCCCAATCCAGGCTGGAGCCCACCTCCAAGATGGCACCCCATTCTCGAGCCCCAATCCAGGCTCGAACCCAACTCCAAGATGGCACCCCATTCTCGAGCCCCAATCCAGGCTCGTGCCCCACGTGAAGCTCGTACCCCAATCTCGAGCCTCGATCCTGGCTGGAGCCCAACTCCAAGATGGCACCCCATTCTCGAACCCCAATCCAGGCTCGAGCCCGACTCCAAGATGGCACCCCGATATCGAGCCCAAATCCAGGCTCGAGCCCCACTCCAAGATGGCACCCCAATCTCTAGCCCCAATCCAGGCTCGTGCCCAACATGAAGCTCGTACCCCAATCTCGAGCCCCAATCCAGGATGGAGCCCAACTCCAAGATGGCACCCCATTCTCGAGCCCCAATCCAGGCTCGAGCCCCAATCCAAGATGGTACCCCAATCTCGAGCCCCAATCCAGGCTCGAGCCCGTGTCCAAGATGGCACCACAATCTCTTGCCCCAATCCAGGCTCGAGCCCCACTCCAAGATGGTACCCCGATCTCGAGCCCCAATCCAGGCTCGAGCCCCACTCCAAGATGGCACCCCAACCTCGAGCCCCAATCCAGGCTCGAGCCCCACTCCAAGATGGTACCCCAATCTCGAGCCCCAATCCAGGCTCGAGCCCGACTCCAAGATGGCCCCACAATCTCTAGCCCCAATCCAGGCTCGTGCCCAACGTGAAGCTCGTACCCCAATCTCGAGCCCCAATCCAGGCTGGAGCCCACCTCCAAGATGGCACCCCATTCCCGAGCCCCAATACAGGCTCGAACCCAACTCCAAGATGGCACCACAATCTCTAGCCCCAATCCAGGCTCATGCCCAACGTGAAGCTCGTACCCCAATCTCGAGCCCCAATCCAGGCTGGAGCCCACCTCCAAGATGGCACCCCATTCCCGAGCCCCAATCCAGGCTCGAACCCAACTCCAAGATGGTACCACAATCTCTAGCCCCAATCCAGGCTCGAGCCCCACTCCAAGATGGTACCCCAATCTCGAGCCCCAATCCAGGCTCGAGCCCGACTCCAAGATCGCACCACAATCTCTAGCCCCAATCCAGGCTCGTGCCCAACGTGAAGCTCGTACCCCAATCTCGAGCCCCAATCGAGGCTGGAGCCCACCTCCAAGATGGCACCCCATTCCCGAGCCCCAATCCAGGCTCAAACCCAACTCCAAGATGGCACCACAATCTCTAGCCCCAATCCAGGCTCATGCCCAACGTAAAGCTCGTACCCCAATCTCGAGCCCCAATCCAGGCTGGAGCCTAACTCCAAGATGGCATCCCATTCTCGAGCCCCAATCCAGGCTCGAGCCCCACTCCAACATGGTACCCCAATCTCGAGCCCCAATCCAGGCTCGAGCCCGACTCCATGATGGCACCACAATCTCTAGCCCCAATCCAGGCTCGTGCCCAACGTGAAGCTCGTACCCCAATCTCGAGCCCCAATCCAGGCTGGAGCCCATCTCCAAGATGGCACCCCATTCTCGAGCCCCAATCCAGGCTCGAGCCCCACTCCAAGATGGTACCCCAATCTCGAGCCCCAATCCAGGCTCGAGCCCGACTCCAAGATGGCACCACAATCTCTAGCCCCAATCCAGGCTCGTGCCCAACGTGAAGCTCGTACCCCAATCTCGAGCCCCAATCCAGGTTGGAGCCCAACTCCAAGATGGCACCCCATTCTCGAGCCCCAATCCAGGCTCGAGCCCCACTCCAAGATGGTACCCCATTCTCGAGCCCCAATCTAGGCTCGAGCCCGACTCCAAGATAACACCCCAATCTCTACCCCCAATCCAGGCTCGTGCCCAACGTGAAGCTCGTACCCCAATCTCGAGCCCCAATCCAGGCTGGAGCCCACCTCCAAGATGGCACCCCATTCTCGAGCCCCAATCCAGGCTCGAACCCAACTCCAAGATGGCACCCCATTCTCGAGCCCCAATCCAGGCTCGTGCCCAACGTGAAGCTCGTACCCCAATCTCGAGCCCCGATCCTGGCTGGAGCCCAACTCCAAGATGGCACCCCATTCTCGAACCCCAATCCAGGCTCGAGCCCGACTCCAAGATGGCACCCCGATATCGAGCCCAAATCCAGGCTCGAGCCCCACTCCAAGATGGCACCCCAATCTCTACCCCCAATCCAGGCTCGTGCCCAACGTGAAGCTCGTACCCCAATCTCGAGCCCCGATCCTGGCTGGAGCCCAACTCCAAGATGGCACCCCATTCTCGAACCCCAATCTAGGCTCGAGCCCGACTCCAAGATGGCACCCCGATATCGAGCCCAAATCCAGGCTCGAGCCCCACTCCAAGATAACACCCCAATCTCTACCCCCAATCCAGGCTCGTGCCCAACGTGAAGCTCGTACCCCAATCTTGAGCCCCAATCCAGGTTGGAGCCCACCTCCAAGATGGCACCCCATTCTCGAGCCCCAATCCAGGCTCGAACCCAACTCCAAGATGGCACCCCATTCTCGAGCCCCAATCCAGGCTCGTGCCCCACGTGAAGCTCGTACCCCAATCTCGAGCCCCAATCCAGGCTGGAGCCCACCTCCAAGATGGCCCCCCATTCTCGAGCCCCAATCTAGGCTCGAGCCCGACTCCAAGATAACACCCCAATCTCTACCCCCAATCCAGGCTGGAGCCCAACTCCAAGATGGCACCCCATTCTCGAGCCCCAATCCAGGCTCGAGCCCGACTCCAAGATGTCACCCCGATCTCGAGCACCAATCCAGGCTCGAGCCCGTGTCCAAGATGGCACCACAATCTCTTGCCCCAATCCAGGCTCGAGCCCCACTCCAAGATGGTACCCCGATCTGGAGCCCCAATCCAGGCTCGAGCCCCACTCCAAGATGGTACCCCAATCTCGAGCCCCAATCCAGGCTCGAGCCCGACTCCAAGATGGCACCACAATCTCTAGCCCCAATCCAGGCTCGTGCCCAACGTGAAGCTCGTACCCCAATCTCGAGCCCCAGTCCAGGCTTGAGCCCACCTGCAAGATGGCACCCCATTCTCGAGCCCCAATCCAGGCTCGAGCCCCACTCCAAGATGGCACCCCAATCTCTAGCCCCGATCCAGGCTCGAGCCCAACTCCAAGATGGCACCCCATTCTCGAGCCCCAATCCAGGCTCGAGCCCCACTCCAAGATCGTACCCCAATCTCGAGCCCCAATCCAGGCTCGAGCCCAACTCCAAGATGGCACCCCATTCTCGAGCCCCAATCCAGGCTCGAGCCCCACTCCAAGATGGTACCCCAATCTCGAGCCCCAATCCAGGCTCGAGCCCGTGTCCAAGATGGCACCACAATCTCTTGCCCCAATCCAGGCTCGAGCCCCACTCCAAGATGGTACCCCGATCTCGAGCCCCAATCCAGGCTCGAGCCCCACTCCAAGATCGTACCCCAATCTCGAGCCCCAATCCAGGCAGGAGCCCAACTCCAAGATGGCACCCCATTCTCGAGCCCCAATCTAGGCTCGAGCCCAACTCCAAGATGGTACCCCAATCTCGAGCCCCAATCCAGGCTGGAGCCCAACTCCAAGATGGCACCCCATTCTCGAGCCCCAATCCAGGCTCGAGCCCCACTCCAAGATGGTACCCCAATCTCGAGCCCCAATCCAGGCTCGAGCCCGACTCCAAGATGGCACCACAATCTCTAGCCCCAATCCAGGCTCGTGCCCAACGTGAATCTCGTACCCCAATCTCGAGCCCCAGTCCAGGCTTGAGCCCACCTGCAAGATGGCACCCCATTCTCGAGCCCCAATCCAGGCTCGAGCCCCACTCCAAGATGGCTCCCAATATCTAGCCCCAATCCAGGCTCGAGCCCAACTCCAAGATGGCACCCCATTCTCGAGCCCCAATCCAGGCTCGAGCCCAACTCCAAGATGGCACCCCATTCTCGAGCCCCAATCCAGGCTCGAGCCCCAATCCAAGATGGTACCCCAATCTCGAGCCCCAATCCAGGCTCGAGCCCGTGTCCAAGATGGCACCACAATCTCTTGCCCCAATCCAGGCTCGAGCCCCACTCCAAGATGGTACCCCGATCTCGAGCCCCAATCCAGGCTCGAGCCCCACTCCAAGATGGTACCCCAATCTCGAGCCCCAATCCAGGCTCGAGCCCGACTCCAAGATGGCACCACAATCTCTAGCCCCAATCCAGGCTCGTGCCCAACGTGAAGCTCGTACCCCAATCTCGAGCCCCACTCCAGGCTTGAGCCCACCTGCAAGATGGCACCCCATTCTCGAGCCCCAATCCAGGCTCGAGCCCCACTCCAAGATGGCACCCCAATCTCTAGCCCCGATCCAGGCTCGAGCCCAACTCCAAGATGGCACCCCATTCTCGAGCCCCAATCCAGGCTCGAGCCCCACTCCAAGATCGTACCCCAATCTCGAGCCCCAATCCAGGCTGGAGCCCAACTCCAAGATGGCACCCCATTCTCGAGCCCCAATCCAGGCTCGAGCCCCACTCCAAGATGGTACCCCAATCTCGAGCCCCAATCCAGGCTCGAGCCCGTGTCCAAGATGGCACCACAATCTCTTGCCCCAATCCAGGCTCGAGCCCCACTCCAAGATGGTACCCCGATCTCGAGCCCCAATCCAGGCTCGAGCCCCACTCCAAGATCGTACCCCAATCTCGAGCCCCAATCCAGGCAGGAGCCCAACTCCAAGATGGCACCCCATTCTCGAGCCCCAATCTAGGCTCGAGCCCACCTCCAAGATGGTACCCCAATCTCGAGCCCCAATCCAGGCTGGAGCCCAACTCCAAGATGGCACCCCATTCTCGAGCCCCAATCCAGGCTCGAGCCCCACTCCAAGATGGTACCCCAATCTCGAGCCCCAATCCAGGCTCGAGCCCGACTCCAAGATGGCACCACAATCTCTAGCCCCAATCCAGGCTCGTGCCCAACGTGAAGCTCGTACCCCAATCTCGAGCCCCAATCCAGGCTGGAGCCCAACTCCAAGATGGCCCCCCATTCTCGAGCCCCAATCTAGGCTCGAGCCCGACTCCAAGATAACACCCCAATCTCTACCCCCAATCCAGGCTCGTGCCCAACGTGAAGCTCGTACCCCAATCTCGAGCCCCAATCCAGGTTGGAGCCCACCTCCAAGATGGCACCCCATTCTCGAGCCCCAATCCAGGCTCGAACCCAACTCCAAGATGGCACCCCATTCTCGAGCCCCAATCCAGGCTCGTGCCCCACGTGAAGCTCGTACCCCAATCTCGAGCCCCAATCCAGGCTGGAGCCCACCTCCAAGATGGCCCCCCATTCTCGAGCCCCAATCTAGGCTCGAGCCCGACTCCAAGATAACACCCCAATCTCTACCCCCAATCCAGGCTGGAGCCCAACTCCAAGATGGCACCCCAATCTCGAGCCCCAATCCAGGCTGGAGCCCACTTCCAAGATGGCACCCCATTCTCGAGCCCCAATCCAGGCTCGATTCCAACTCCAAGATGGCACCCCATTCTCGAGCCCCAATCCAGGCTCGAGCCCGACTCCAAGATGGCACCCCGATATCGAGCCCAAATCCAGGCTCGAGCCCCACTCCAAGATGGCACCCCATTCTCGAGCCCCAATCCAGGCTCGTGCCCCACGTGAAGCTCGTACACCAATCTCGAGCCCCAGTCCAGGCTGGAGCCCACCTCCAAGATGGCCCCCCATTCTCGAGCCCCAATCTAGGCTCGAGCCCGACTCCAAGATAACACCCCAATCTCTACCCCCAATCCAGGCTCATGCCCAACGTGAAGCTCGTACCCCAATCTCGAGCCCCAATCGAGGCTGGAGCCCACCGCCAAGATGGCACCCCATTCTCGAGCCCCAATCCAGGCTCGTGCCCCACGTGAAGCTCGTACACCAATCTCGAGCCCCAGTCCAGGCTGGAGCCCACCTCCAAGATGGCCCCCCATTCTCGAGCCCCAATCTAGGCTCGAGCCCGACTCCAAGATAACACCCCAATCTCTACCCCCAATCCAGGCTCATGCCCAACGTGAAGCTCGTACCCCAATCTCGAGCCCCAATCGAGGCTGGAGCCCACCGCCAAGATGGCACCCCATTCCCGAGCCCCAATCCAGGCTCGAACCCAACTCCAAGATGGCACCACAATCTCTAGCCCCAATCCAGGCTCATGCCCAACGTAAAGCTCGTACCCCAATCTCGAGCCCCAATCCAGGCTGGAGCCTAACTCCAAGATGGCACCCCATTCTCGAGCCCCAATCCAGGCTCGAGCCCCACTCCAACATGGTACCCCAATCTCGAGCCCCAATCCAGGCTCGAGCCCGACTCCAAGATGGCACCACAATCTCTAGCCCCAATCCAGGCTCGTGCCCAACGTGAAGCTCGTACCCCAATCTCGAGCCCCAATCCAGGCTGGAGCCCAACTCCAAGATGGCACCCCATTCTCGAGCCCCAATCCAGGCTCGAGCCCCACTCCAAGATGGTACCCCAATCTCGAGCCCCAATCCAGGCTCGAGCCCGACTCCAAGATGGCACCACAATCTCTAGCCCCAATCCAGGCTCGTGCCCAACGTGAAGCTCGTACCCCAATCTCGAGACCCAATCCAGGCTGGAGCCCAACTCCAAGATGGCACCCCATTCTCGAGCCCCAATCCAGGCTCGAGCCCCACTCCAAGATGGTACCCCATTCTCGAGCCCCAATCTAGGCTCGAGCCCGACTCCAAGATAACACCCCAATCTCTACCCCCAATCCAGGCTCGTGCCCAACGTGAAGCTCGTACCCCAATCTCGAGCCCCAATCCAGGTTGGAGCCCACCTCCAAGATGGCACCCCATTCTCGAGCCCCAATCCAGGCTCGAACCCAACTCCAAGATGGCACCCCATTCTCGAGCCCCAATCCAGGCTCGTGCCCCACGTGAAGCTCGTACCCCAATCTCGAGCCCCAATCCAGGCTGGAGCCCACCTCCAAGATGGCCCCCCATTCTCGAGC
This sequence comes from Ulva prolifera, assembly GCA_023078555.1. Lineage (NCBI taxonomy): Eukaryota > Viridiplantae > Chlorophyta > Ulvophyceae > Ulvales > Ulvaceae > Ulva > Ulva prolifera. Next base: position 8,662,237 of record CM041199.1, read on the forward strand.
CCCAATCCAGGCTCGAACCCAACTCCAAGATGGCACCCCATTCTCGAGCCCCAATCCAGGCTCGTGCCCCACGTGAAGCTCGTACCCCAATCTCGAGCCCCAATCCAGGCTGGAGCCCACCTCCAAGATGGCCCCCCATTCTCGAGCCCCAATCTAGGCTCGAGCCCGACTCCAAGATAACACCCCAATCTCTACCCCCAATCCAGGCTGGAGCCCAACTCCAAGATGGCACCCCAATCTCGAGCCCCAATCCAGGCTGGAGCCCACTTCCAAGATGGCACCCCATTCTCGAGCCCCAATCCAGGCTCGATTCCAACTCCAAGATGGCACCCCATTCTCGAGCCCCAATCCAGGCTCGTGCCCCACGTGAAGCTCGTACCCCAATCTCAAGCCCCGATCCTGGCTGGAGCCCAACTCCAAGATGGCACCCCATTCTCGAACCCCAATCCAGGCTCGAGCCCGACTCCAAGATGGCACCCCGATATCGAGCCCAAATCCAGGCTCGAGCCCCACTCCAAGATGGCACCCCAATCTCTAGCCCCAATCCAGGCTCGTGCCCAACGTGAAGCTCGTACCCCAATCTCGAGCCCCGATCCTGGCTGGAGCCCAACTCCAAGATGGCACCCCATTCTCGAACCCCAATCCAGGCTCGAGCCCGACTCCAAGATGGCACCCCGATATCGAGCCCAAATCCAGGCTCGAGCCCCACTCCAAGATGGCACCCCAATCTCTAGCCCCAATCCAGGCTCGTGCCCAACGTGAAGCTCGTACCCCAATCTCGAGCCCCAATCCAGGCTCGTGCCCAACGTGAAGCTCGTACCCCAATCTCGAGCCCCGATCCAGGCTGGAGCCCAACTCCAAGATGGCACCCCAATCTCGAGCCCCAATCCAGGCTCGAGCCCCACTCCAAGATGGTACCCCAATCTCGAGCCCCAATCCAGGCTCGAGCCCGACTCCAAGATGGCACCACAATCTCTAGCCCCAATCCAGGCTCGTGCCCAACGTGAAGCTCGTACCCCAATCTCGAGCCCCAATCCAGGCTGGAGCCCAACTCCAAGATGGTACCCCAATCTCGAGCCCCAATCCAGGCTCGAGCCCGACTCCAAGATGGCACCACAATCTCTAGCCCCAATCCAGGCTCGTGCCCAACGTGAAGCTCGTACCCCAATCTCGAGCCCCAATCCAGGCTGGAGCCCACCTCCAAGATGGCACCCCATTCCCGAGCCCCAATCCAGGCTCGAACCCAACTCCAAGATGGCACCACAATCTCTAGCCCCAATCCAGGCTCATGCCCAACGTGAAGCTCGTACCCCAATCTCGAGCCCCAATCCAGGCTGGAGCCCACCTCCAAGATGGCACCCCATTCCCGAGCCCCAATCCAGGCTCGAACCCAACTCCAAGATGGCACCACAATCTCTAGCCCCAATCCAGGCTCGAGCCCCACTCCAAGATGGTACCCCAATCTCGAGCCCCAATCCAGGCTCGAGCCCGACTCCAAGATCGCACCACAATCTCTAGCCCCAATCCAGGCTCGTGCCCAACGTGAAGCTCGTACCCCAATCTCGAGCCCCAATCCAGGCTGGAGCCCACCTCCAAGATGGCACCCCATTCCCGAGCCCCAATCCAGGCTCGAACCCAACTCCAAGATGGCACCACAATCTCTAGCCCCAATCAGGCTCATGCCCAACGTGAAGCTCGTACCCCAATCTCTAGCCCCAATCCAGGCTGGAGCCTAACTCCAAGATGGCACCCCATTCTCGAGCCCCAATCCAGGCTCGAGCCCCACTCCAACATGGTACCCCAATCTCGAGCCCCAATCCAGGCTCGAGCCCGACTCCAAGATGGCACCACAATCTCTAGCCCCATTCCAGGCTCGTGCCCAACGTGAAGCTCGTACCCCAATCTCGAGCCCCAATCCAGGCTGGAGCCCAACTCCAAGATGGCACCCCATTCTCGAACCCCAATCCAGGCTCGAGCCCGACTCCAAGATGGCACCCCGATATCGAGCCCAAATCCAGGCTCGAGCCCCACTCCAAGATGGCACCCCAATCTCTAGCCCCAATCCAGGCTCGTGCCCAACGTGAAGCTCGTACCCCAATCTCGAGCCCCAATCCAGGCTCGTGCCCAACGTGAAGCTCGTACCCCAATCTCGAGCCCCGATCCAGGCTGGAGCCCAACTCCAAGATGGCACCCCAATCTCGAGCCCCAATCCAGGCTCGAGCCCCACTCCAAGATGGTACCCCAATCTCGAGCCCCAATCCAGGCTCGAGCCCGACTCCAAGATGGCACCACAATCTCTAGCCCCAATCCAGGCTCGTGCCCAACGTGAAGCTCGTACCCCAATCTCGAGCCCCAATCCAGGCTGGAGCCCAACTCCAAGATGGTACCCCAATCTCGAGCCCCAATCCAGGCTCGAGCCCGACTCCAAGATGGCACCACAATCTCTAGCCCCAATCCAGGCTCGTGCCCAACGTGAAGCTCGTACCCCAATCTCGAGCCCCAATCCAGGCTGGAGCCCACCTCCAAGATGGCACCCCATTCCCGAGCCCCAATCCAGGCTCGAACCCAACTCCAAGATGGCACCACAATCTCTAGCCCCAATCCAGGCTCATGCCCAACGTGAAGCTCGTACCCCAATCTCGAGCCCCAATCCAGGCTGGAGCCCACCTCCAAGATGGCACCCCATTCCCGAGCCCCAATCCAGGCTCGAACCCAACTCCAAGATGGCACCACAATCTCTAGCCCCAATCCAGGCTCGAGCCCCACTCCAAGATGGTACCCCAATCTCGAGCCCCAATCCAGGCTCGAGCCCGACTCCAAGATCGCACCACAATCTCTAGCCCCAATCCAGGCTCGTGCCCAACGTGAAGCTCGTACCCCAATCTCGAGCCCCAATCCAGGCTGGAGCCCACCTCCAAGATGGCACCCCATTCCCGAGCCCCAATCCAGGCTCGAACCCAACTCCAAGATGGCACCACAATCTCTAGCCCCAATCAGGCTCATGCCCAACGTGAAGCTCGTACCCCAATCTCTAGCCCCAATCCAGGCTGGAGCCTAACTCCAAGATGGCACCCCATTCTCGAGCCCCAATCCAGGCTCGAGCCCCACTCCAACATGGTACCCCAATCTCGAGCCCCAATCCAGGCTCGAGCCCGACTCCAAGATGGCACCACAATCTCTAGCCCCATTCCAGGCTCGTGCCCAACGTGAAGCTCGTACCCCAATCTCGAGCCCCAATCCAGGCTGGAGCCCAACTCCAAGATGGCACCCCATTCTCGAACCCCAATCCAGGCTCGAGCCCGACTCCAAGATAACACCCCAATCTCTACCCCCAATCCAGGCTCGAGCCCCACTCCAAGATGGCACCCCAATCTCGAGCCCCAATCCAGGCTGGAGCCCACCTCCAAGATGGCACCCCATTCTCGAGCCCCAATCCAGGCTCGATTCCAACTCCAAGATGGCACCCCATTCTCGAGCCCCAATCCAGGCTCGTGCCCCACGTGAAGCTCGTACCCCAATCTCAAGCCCCGATCCTGGCTGGAGCCCAACTCCAAGATGGCACCCCATTCTCGAACCCCAATCCAGGCTCGAGCCCGACTCCAAGATGGCACCCCGATATCGAGCCCAAATCCAGGCTCGAGCCCCACTCCAAGATGGCACCCCAATCTCTAGCCCCAATCCAGGCTCGTGCCCAACGTGAAGCTCGTACCCCAATCTCGAGCCCCGATCCTGGCTGGAGCCCAACTCCAAGATGGCACCCCATTCTCGAACCCCAATCCAGGCTCGAGCCCGACTCCAAGATGGCACCCCGATATCGAGCCCAAATCCAGGCTCGAGCCCCACTCCAAGATGGCACCCCAATCTCTAGCCCCAATCCAGGCTCGTGCCCAACGTGAAGCTCGTACCCCAATCTCGAGCCCCAATCCAGGCTCGTGCCCAACGTGAAGCTCGTACCCCAATCTCGAGCCCCGATCCAGGCTGGAGCCCAACTCCAAGATGGCACCCCAATCTCGAGCCCCAATCCAGGCTCGAGCCCCACTCCAAGATGGTACCCCAATCTCGAGCCCCAATCCAGGCTCGAGCCCGACTCCAAGATGGCACCACAATCTCTAGCCCCAATCCAGGCTCGTGCCCAACGTGAAGCTCGTACCCCAATCTCGAGCCCCAATCCAGGCTGGAGCCCAACTCCAAGATGGTACCCCAATCTCGAGCCCCAATCCAGGCTCGAGCCCGACTCCAAGATGGCACCACAATCTCTAGCCCCAATCCAGGCTCGTGCCCAACGTGAAGCTCGTACCCCAATCTCGAGCCCCAATCCAGGCTGGAGCCCACCTCCAAGATGGCACCCCATTCCCGAGCCCCAATCCAGGCTCGAACCCAACTCCAAGATGGCACCACAATCTCTAGCCCCAATCCAGGCTCATGCCCAACGTGAAGCTCGTACCCCAATCTCGAGCCCCAATCCAGGCTGGAGCCCACCTCCAAGATGGCACCCCATTCCCGAGCCCCAATCCAGGCTCGAACCCAACTCCAAGATGGCACCACAATCTCTAGCCCCAATCCAGGCTCGAGCCCCACTCCAAGATGGTACCCCAATCTCGAGCCCCAATCCAGGCTCGAGCCCGACTCCAAGATCGCACCACAATCTCTAGCCCCAATCCAGGCTCGTGCCCAACGTGAAGCTCGTACCCCAATCTCGAGCCCCAATCCAGGCTGGAGCCCACCTCCAAGATGGCACCCCATTCCCGAGCCCCAATCCAGGCTCGAACCCAACTCCAAGATGGCACCACAATCTCTAGCCCCAATCAGGCTCATGCCCAACGTGAAGCTCGTACCCCAATCTCTAGCCCCAATCCAGGCTGGAGCCTAACTCCAAGATGGCACCCCATTCTCGAGCCCCAATCCAGGCTCGAGCCCCACTCCAACATGGTACCCCAATCTCGAGCCCCAATCCAGGCTCGAGCCCGACTCCAAGATGGCACCACAATCTCTAGCCCCATTCCAGGCTCGTGCCCAACGTGAAGCTCGTACCCCAATCTCGAGCCCCAATCAAGGCTGGAGCCCAACTCCAAGATGGCACCCCATTCTCGAGCCCCAATCCAGGCTCGAGCCCCACTCCAAGATGGTACCCCAATCTCGAGCCCCAATCCAGGCTCGAGCCCGACTCCAAGATGGCACCGCAATCTCTAGCCCCAATCCAGGCTCGTGCCCAACGTGAAGCTCGTACCCCAATCTCGAGCCCCAATCCAGGCTGGAGCCCAACTCCAAGATGGCACCCCATTCTCGAGCCCCAATCCAGGCTCGAGCCCCACTCCAAGATGGTACCCCAATCTCGAGCCCCAATCCAGGCTCGAGCCCGTGTCCAAGATGGCACCACAATCTCTTGCCCCAATCCAGGCTTGTGCCCAACGTGAAGCTCGTACCCCAATCTCGAGCCCCAATCCAGGCTGGAGCCCACCTCCAAGATGGCACCCCATTCTCGAGCCCCAATCCAGGCTCGAGCCCCACTCCAAGATGGTACCCCAATCTCGAGCCCCAATCCAGGCTCGAGCCCGTATCCAAGATGGCACCACAATCTCTTGCCCCAATCCAGGCTCGAGCCCCACTCCAAGATGGTACCCCGATCTCGAGCCCCAATCCAGGCTCGAGCCCCACTCCAAGATGGCACCCCAATCTCTAGCCCCGATCCAGGCTCGAGCCCAACTACAAGATGGCACCCCATTCTCGAGCCCCAATCCAGGCTCGAGCCCCACTCCAAGATGGTACCCCAATCTCGAGCCCCAATCCAGGCTGGAGCCCAACTCCAAGATGGAACCCCATTCTCGAGCCCCAATCCAGGCTCGAGCCCCACTCCAAGATGGTACCCCAATCTCGAGCCCCAATCCAGGCTCGAGCCCGACTCCAAGATGGCACCACAATCTCTAGCCCCAATCCAGGCTCGTGCCCAACGTGAAGCTCGTACCCCAATCTCGAGCCTCAGTCCTGGCTGGAGCCCACCTGCAAGATGGCACCCCATTCTCGAGCCCCAATCCAGGCTCGAGCCCCACTCCAAGATGGCTCCCAATATCTAGCCCCAATCCAGGCTCGAGCCCAACGTGAAGCTCGTACCCCAATCTCGAGCCCCAATCTAGGCTGGAGCCCACCTCCAAGATGGCCCCCCATTCTCGAGCCCCAATCCAGGCTGGAGCCTACCTCCAAGATGGCACCCCATTCCCGAGCCCCAATCCAGGCTCGAACCCAACTCCAAGATGGCACCACAATCTCTAGCCCCAATCCAGGCTCATGCCCAACGTGAAGCTCGTACCCCAATCTCGAGCCCCAATCCAGGCTGGAGCCCACCTCCAAGATGGCACCCCATTCCCGAGCCCCAATCCAGGCTCGAACCCAACTCCAAGATGGCACCACAATCTCTAGCCCCAATCCAGGCTCGAGCCCCACTCCAAGATGGTACCCCAATCTCGAGCCCCAATCCAGGCTCGAGCCCGACTCCAAGATCGCACCACAATCTCTAGCCCCAATCCAGGCTCGTGCCCAACGTGAAGCTCGTACCCCAATCTCGAGCCCCAATCCAGGCTGGAGCCCACCTCCAAGATGGCACCCCATTCCCGAGCCCCAATCCAGGCTCGAACCCAACTCCAAGATGGCACCACAATCTCTAGCCCCAATCCAGGCTCATGCCCAACGTGAAGCTCGTACCCCAATCTCGAGCCCCAATCCAGGCTGGAGCCTAACTCCAAGATGGCACCCCATTCTCGAGCCCCAATCCAGGCTCGAGCCCCACTCCAACATGGTACCCCAATCTCGAGCCCCAATCCAGGCTCGAGCCCGACTCCAAGATGGCACCACAATCTCTAGCCCCATTCCAGGCTTGTGCCCAACGTGAAGCTCGTACCCCAATCTCGAGCCCCAATCCAGGCTGGAGCCCAACTCCAAGATGGCACCCCATTCTCGAGCCCCAATCCAGGCTCGAGCCCCACTCCAAGATGGTACCCCAATCTCGAGCCCCAATCCAGGCTCGAGCCCGACTCCAAGATGGCACCGCAATCTCTAGCTCCAATCCAGGCTCGTGCCCAACGTGAAGCTCGTACCCCAATCTCGAGCCCCAATCCAGGCTGGAGCCCAACTCCAAGATGGCACCCCATTCTCGAGCCCCAATCCAGGCTCGAGCCCCACTCCAAGATGGTACCCCAATCTCGAGCCCCAATCCAGGCTCGAGCCCGTGTCCAAGATGGCACCACAATCTCTTGCCCCAATCCAGGCTTGTGCCCAACGTGAAGCTCGTACCCCAATCTCGAGCCCCAATCCAGGCTGGAGCCCAACTCCAAGATGGCACCCCATTCTCGAGCCCCAATCCAGGCTCGAGCCCCACTCCAAGATGGCACCCCAATCTCTAGCCCCGATCCAGGCTCGAGCCCAACTACAAGATGGCACCCCATTCTCGAGCCCCAATCCAGGCTCGAGCCCCACTCCAAGATGGTACCCCAATCTCGAGCCCCAATCCAGGCTGGAGCCCAACTCCAAGATGGCACCACAATCTCTAGCCCCAATCCAGGCTCGAGCCCCACTCCAAGATGGTACCCCAATCTCGAGCCCCAATCCAGGCTCGAGCCCGACTCCAAGATCGCACCACAATCTCTAGCCCCAATCCAGGCTCGTGCCCAACGTGAAGCTCGTACCCCAATCTCGAGCCCCAATCCAGGCTGGAGCCCACCTCCAAGATGGCACCCCATTCCCGAGCCCCAATCCAGGCTCGAACCCAACTCCAAGATGGCACCACAATCTCTAGCCCCAATCCAGGCTCATGCCCAACGTGAAGCTCGTACCCCAATCTCGAGCCCCAATCCAGGCTGGAGCCTAACTCCAAGATGGCACCCCATTCTCGAGCCCCAATCCAGGCTCGAGCCCCACTCCAACATGGTACCCCAATCTCGAGCCCCAATCCAGGCTCGAGCCCGACTCCAAGATGGCACCACAATCTCTCGCCCCATTCCAGGCTTGTGCCCAACGTGAAGCTCGTACCCCAATCTCGAGCCCCAATCCAGGCTGGAGCCCAACTCCAAGATGGCACCCCATTCTCGAGCCCCAATCCAGGCTCGAGCCCCACTCCAAGATGGTACCCCAATCTCGAGCCCCAATCCAGGCTCGAGCCCGACTCCAAGATGGCACCGCAATCTCTAGCTCCAATCCAGGCTCGTGCCCAACGTGAAGCTCGTACCCCAATCTCGAGCCCCAATCCAGGCTGGAGCCCAACTCCAAGATGGCACCCCATTCTCGAGCCCCAATCCAGGCTCGAGCCCCACTCCAAGATGGTACCCCAATCTCGAGCCCCAATCCAGGCTCGAGCCCCACTCCAAGATGGTACCCCAATCTCGAGCCCCAATCCAGGCTCGAGCCCGTGTCCAAGATGGCACCACAATCTCTTGCCCCAATCCAGGCTTGTGCCCAACGTGAAGCTCGTACCCCAATCTCGAGCCCCAATCCAGGCTGGAGCCCAACTCCAAGATGGCACCCCATTCTCGAGCCCCAATCCAGGCTCGAGCCCCACTCCAAGATGGTACCCCAATCTCGAGCCCCAATCCAGGCTCGAGCCCGACTCCAAGATGGCACCGCAATCTCTAGCCCCAATCCAGGCTCGTGCCCAACGTGAAGCTCGTACCCCAATCTCGAGCCCCAATCCAGGCTGGAGCCCAACTCCAAGATGGCACCCCATTCTCGAGCCCCAATCCAGGCTCGAGCCCCACTCCAAGATGGTACCCCAATCTCGAGCCCCAATCCAGGCTCGAGCCCGTGTCCAAGATGGCACCACAATCTCTTGCCCCAATCCAGGCTTGTGCCCAACGTGAAGCTCGTACCCCAATCTCGAGCCCCAATCCAGGCTGGAGCCCACCTCCAAGATGGCACCCCATTCCCGAGCCCCAATCCAGGCTCGAACCCAACTCCAAGATGGCACCACAATCTCTAGCCCCAATCCAGGCTCATGCCCAACGTGAAGCTCGTACCCCAATCTCGAGCCCCAATCCAGGCTGGAGCCTAACTCCAAGATGGCACCCCATTCTCGAGCCCCAATCCAGGCTCGAGCCCCACTCCAACATGGTACCCCAATCTCGAGCCCCAATCCAGGTTCGAGCCCGACTCCAAGATGGCACCACAATCTCTAGCCCCATTCCAGGCTCGTGCCCAACGTGAAGCTCGTACCCCAATCTCGAGCCCCAATCCAGGCTGGAGCCCAACTCCAAGATGGCACCCCATTCTCGAGCCCCAATCCAGGCTCGAGCCCCACTCCAAGATGGTACCCCAATCTCGAGCCCCAATCCAGGCTCGAGCCCGACTCCAAGATGGCACCGCAATCTCTAGCCCCAATCCAGGCTCGTGCCCAACGTGAAGCTCGTACCCCAATTTCGAGCCCCAATCCAGGCTGGAGCCTAACTCCAAGATGGCACCCCATTCTCGAGCCCCAATCCAGGCTCGAGCCCCACTCCAACATGGTACCCCAATCTCGAGCCCCAATCCAGGTTCGAGCCCGACTCCAAGATGGCACCACAATCTCTAGCCCCATTCCAGGCTCGAGCCCAACGTGAAGCTCGTACCCCAATCTCGAGCCCCAATCTAGGCTGGAGCCCACCTCCAAGATGGCCCCCCATTCTCGAGCCCCAATCCAGGCTGGAGCCCACCTCCAAGATGGCACCCCATTCCCGAGCCCCAATCCAGGCTCGAACCCAACTCCAAGATGGCACCACAATCTCTAGCCCCAATCCAGGCTCATGCCCAACGTGAAGCTCGTACCCCAATCTCGAGCCCCAATCCAGGCTGGAGCCCACCTCCAAGATGGCACCCCATTCCCGAGCCCCAATCCAGGCTCGAACCCAACTCCAAGATGGCACCACAATCTCTAGCCCCAATCCAGGCTCGAGCCCCACTCCAAGATGGTACCCCAATCTCGAGCCCCAATCCAGGCTCGAGCCCGACTCCAAGATCGCACCACAATCTCTAGCCCCAATCCAGGCTCGTGCCCAACGTGAAGCTCGTACCCCAATCTCGAGCCCCAATCCAGGCTGGAGCCCACCTCCAAGATGGCACCCCATTCCCGAGCCCCAATCCAGGCTCGAACCCAACTCCAAGATGGCACCACAATCTCTAGCCCCAATCCAGGCTCATGCCCAACGTGAAGCTCGTACCCCAATCTCGAGCCCCAATCCAGGCTGGAGCCTAACTCCAAGATGGCACCCCATTCTCGAGCCCCAATCCAGGCTCGAGCCCCACTCCAACATGGTACCCCAATCTCGAGCCCCAATCCAGGCTCGAGCCCGACTCCAAGATGGCACCACAATCTCTCGCCCCATTCCAGGCTTGTGCCCAACGTGAAGCTCGTACCCCAATCTCGAGCCCCAATCCAGGCTGGAGCCCAACTCCAAGATGGCACCCCATTCTCGAGCCCCAATCCAGGCTCGAGCCCCACTCCAAGATGGTACCCCAATCTCGAGCCCCAATCCAGGCTCGAGCCCGACTCCAAGATGGCACCGCAATCTCTAGCTCCAATCCAGGCTCGTGCCCAACGTGAAGCTCGTACCCCAATCTCGAGCCCCAATCCAGGCTGGAGCCCAACTCCAAGATGGCACCCCATTCTCGAGCCCCAATCCAGGCTCGAGCCCCACTCCAAGATGGTACCCCAATCTCGAGCCCCAATCCAGGCTCGAGCCCGTGTCCAAGATGGCACCACAATCTCTTGCCCCAATCCAGGCTTGTGCCCAACGTGAAGCTCGTACCCCAATCTCGAGCCCCAATCCAGGCTGGAGCCCAACTCCAAGATGGCACCCCATTCTCGAGCCCCAATCCAGGCTCGAGCCCCACTCCAAGATGGTACCCCAATCTCGAGCCCCAATCCAGGCTCGAGCCCGACTCCAAGATGGCACCGCAATCTCTAGCCCCAATCCAGGCTCGTGCCCAACGTGAAGCTCGTACCCCAATCTCGAGCCCCAATCCAGGCTGGAGCCCAACTCCAAGATGGCACCCCATTCTCGAGCCCCAATCCAGGCTCGAGCCCCACTCCAAGATGGTACCCCAATCTCGAGCCCCAATCCAGGCTCGAGCCCGTGTCCAAGATGGCACCACAATCTCTTGCCCCAATCCAGGCTTGTGCCCAACGTGAAGCTCGTACCCCAATCTCGAGCCCCAATCCAGGCTGGAGCCCACCTCCAAGATGGCACCCCATTCCCGAGCCCCAATCCAGGCTCGAACCCAACTCCAAGATGGCACCACAATCTCTAGCCCCAATCCAGGCTCATGCCCAACGTGAAGCTCGTACCCCAATCTCGAGCCCCAATCCAGGCTGGAGCCTAACTCCAAGATGGCACCCCATTCTCGAGCCCCAATCCAGGCTCGAGCCCCACTCCAACATGGTACCCCAATCTCGAGCCCCAATCCAGGTTCGAGCCCGACTCCAAGATGGCACCACAATCTCTAGCCCCATTCCAGGCTCGTGCCCAACGTGAAGCTCGTACCCCAATCTCGAGCCCCAATCCAGGCTGGAGCCCAACTCCAAGATGGCACCCCATTCTCGAGCCCCAATCCAGGCTCGAGCCCCACTCCAAGATGGTACCCCAATCTCGAGCCCCAATCCAGGCTCGAGCCCCACTCCAAGATGGTACCCCAATCTCGAGCCCCAATCCAGGCTCGAGCCCGACTCCAAGATCGCACCACAATCTCTAGCCCCAATCCAGGCTCGTGCCCAACGTGAAGCTCGTACCCCAATCTTGAGCCCCAATCCAGGCTGGAGCCCAACTCCAAGATGGCACCCCATTCTCGAGCCCCAATCCAGGCTCGAGCCCCACTCCAAGATGGTACCCCAATCTCGAGCCCCAATCCAGGCTCGAGCCCCACTCCAACATGGTACCCCAATCTCGAGCCCCAATCCAGGTTCGAGCCCGACTCCAAGATGGCACCACAATCTCTAGCCCCATTCCAGGCTCGTGCCCAACGTGAAGCTCGTACCCCAATCTCGAGCCCCAATCCAGGCTGGAGCCCAACTCCAAGATGGCACCCCATTCTCGAGCCCCAATCCAGGCTCGAGCCCCACTCCAAGATGGTACCCCAATCTCGAGCCCCAATCCAGGCTCGAGCCCGACTCCAAGATGGCACCGCAATCTCTAGCCCCAATCCAGGCTCGTGCCCAACGTGAAGCTCGTACCCCAATCTTGAGCCCCAATCCAGGCTGGAGCCCAACTCCAAGATGGCACCCCATTCTCGAGCCCCAATCCAGGCTCGAGCCCCACTCCAAGATGGTACCCCAATCTCGAGCCCCAATCCAGGCTCGAGCCCCACTCCAAGATGGTACCCCAATCTCGAGCCCCAATCCAGGCTCGAGCCCGACTCCAAGATCGCACCACAATCTCTAGCCCCAATCCAGGCTCGTGCCCAACGTGAAGCTCGTACCCCAATCTCGAGCCCCAATCCAGGCTGGAGCCCACCTCCAAGATGGCACCCCATTCCCGAGCCCCAATCCAGGCTCGAACCCAACTCCAAGATGGCACCACAATCTCTAGCCCCAATCCAGGCTTGTGCCCAACGTGAAGCTCGTACCCCAATCTCGAGCCCCAATCCAGGCTGGAGCCCAACTCCAAGATGGCACCCCATTCTCGAGCCCCAATCCAGGCTCGAGCCCCACTCCAAGATGGTACCCCAATCTCGAGCCCCAATCCAGGCTCGAGCCCGACTCCAAGATGGCACCGCAATCTCTAGCCCCAATCCAGGCTCGTGCCCAACGTGAAGCTCGTACCCCAATCTCGAGCCCCAATCCAGGCTGGAGCCCACCTCCAAGATGGCACCCCATTCCCGAGCCCCAATCCAGGCTCGAACCCAACTCCAAGATGGCACCCCATTCTCGAGCCCCAATCCAGGCTCGAGCCCCACTCCAAGATGGTACCCCATTCTCGAGCCCCAATCCAGGCTCGAGCCCGACTCCAAGATCGCACCACAATCTCTAGCCCCAATCCAGGCTCGTGCCCAACGTGAAGCTCGTACCCCAATCTCGAGCCCCAATCCAGGCTGGAGCCCACCTCCAAGATGGCACCCCATTCCCGAGCCCCAATCCAGGCTCGAACCCAACTCCAAGATGGCACCACAATCTCTAGCCCCAATCCAGGCTTGTGCCCAACGTGAAGCTCGTACCCCAATCTCGAGCCCCAATCCAGGCTGGAGCCCAACTCCAAGATGGCACCCCATTCTCGAGCCCCAATCCAGGCTCGAGCCCCACTCCAAGATGGTACCCCAATCTCGAGCCCCAATCCAGGCTCAAGCCCGACTCCAAGATGGCACCGCAATCTCTAGCCCCAATCCAGGCTCGTGCCCAACGTGAAGCTCGTACCCCAATCTCGAACCCCAATCCAGGCTGGAGCCCACCTCCAAGATGGCACCCCATTCTCGAGTCCCAATCCAGGCTCGAGCCCCACTCCAAGATGGTACCCCAATCTCGAGCCCCAATCCAGGCTCGAGCCCGTATCCAAGATGGCACCACAATCTCTTGCCCCAATCCAGGCTCGAGCCCCACTCCAAGATGGTACCCCGATCTCGAGCCCCAATCCAGGCTCGAGCCCCACTCCAAGATGGCACCCCAATCTCTAGCCCCGATCCAGGCTCGAGCCCAACTCCAAGATGGCACCCCATTCTCGAGCCCCAATCCAGGCTCGAGCCCCACTCCAAGATGGTACCCCAATCTCGAGCCCCAATCCAGGCTGGAGCCCAACTCCAAGATGGAACCCCATTCTCGAGCCCCAATCCAGGCTCGAGCCCCACTCCAAGATGGTACCCCAATCTCGAGCCCCAATCCAGGCTCGAGCCCGACTCCAAGATGGCACCACAATCTCTAGCCCCAATCCAGGCTCGTGCCCAACGTGAAGCTCGTACCCCAATCTCGAGCCTCAGTCCTGGCTGGAGCCCACCTGCAAGATGGCACCCCATTCTCGAGCCCCAATCCAGGCTCGAGCCCCACTCCAAGATGGCTCCCAATATCTAGCCCCAATCCAGGCTCGAGCCCAACGTGAAGCTCGTACCCCAATCTCGAGCCCCAATCTAGGCTGGAGCCCACCTCCAAGATGGCCCCCCATTCTCGAGCCCCAATCTGGGCTCGAGCCCGACTCCAAGATAACACCCCAATCTCTACCCCCAATCCAGGCTCGTGCCCAACGTGAAGCTCGTACCCCAATCTCGAGCCCCAATCCAGGCTGGAGCCCACCTCCAAGATGGCACCCCATTCTCGAGCCCCAATCCAGGCTCGAACCCAACTCCAAGATGGCACCCCATTCTCGAGCCCCAATCCAGGCTCGTGCCCAACGTGAAGCTCGTACCCCAATCTCGAGCCCCGATCCTGGCTGGAGCCCAACTCCAAGATGGCACCCCATTCTCGAACCCCAATCCAGGCTCGAGCCCGACTCCAAGATGGCACCCCGACATCGAGCCCAAATCCAGGCTCGAGCCCGACTCCAAGATGGCACCACAATCTCTAGCCCCAATCCATGCTCGAGCCCCACTCCAAGATCGTACCCCAATCTCGAGCCCCAATCCAGGCTCGTGCCCAACGTGAAGCTCGTACCCCAATCTCGAGCCCCGATCCTGGCTGGAGCCCAACTCCAAGATGGCACCCCATTCTCGAACCCCAATCTAGGCTCGAGCCCGACTCCAAGATGGCACCCCGATATCAAGCCCAAATCCAGGCTCGAGCCCCACTCCAAGATGGCACCCCAATCTCTAGCCCCAATCCAGGCTCGTGCCCAACGTGAAGCTCGTACCCCAACCTCGAGCCCCAATCCAGGCTGGAGCCTAACTTCAAGATGGCACCCCATTCTCGAGCCCCAATCCAGGCTCGAGCCCGACTCCAAGATAACACCCCAATCTCTACCCCCAATCCAGGCTCGTGCCCAACGTGAAGCTCGTACCCCAATCTCGAGCCCCGATCCTGGCTGGAGCCCAACTCCAAGATGGCACCCCATTCTCGAACCCCAATCCAGGCTCGAGCCCGACTCCAAGATGGCACCCCGATATCGAGCCCAAATCCAGGCTCGAGCCCCACTCCAAGATGGCACCCCAATCTCTAGCCCCAATCCAGGCTCGTGCCCAACGTGAAGCTCGTACCCCAATCTCGAGCCCCAGTCCAGGCTTGAGCCCACCTGCAAGATGGCACCCCATTCTCGAGCCCCAATCCAGGCTCGAGCCCCACTCCAAGATGGCACCCCAATCTCTAGCCCCGATCCAGGCTCGAGCCCAACTCCAAGATGGCACCCCATTCTCGAGCCCCAATCCAGGCTCGAGCCCCACTCCAAGATCGTACCCCAATCTCGAGCCCCAATCCAGGCTGGAGCCCAACTCCAAGATGGCACCCCATTCTCGAGCCCCAATCCAGGCTCGAGCCCCACTCCAAGATGGTACCCCAATCTCGAGCCCCAATCCAGGCTCGAGCCCGTGTCCAAGATGGCACCACAATCTCTTGCCCCAATCCAGGCTCGAGCCCCACTCCAAGATGGTACCCCGATCTCGAGCCCCAATCCAGGCTCGAGCCCCACTCCAAGATCGTACCCCAATCTCGAGCCCCAATCCAGGCAGGAGCCCAACTCCAAGATGGCACCCCATTCTCGAGCCCCAATCCAGGCTCGAGCCCAACTCCAAGATGGTACCCCAGTCTCGAACCCCAATCCAGGCTGGAGCCCAACTCCAAGATGGCACCCCATTCTCGAGCCCCAATCCAGGCTCGTGCCCAACGTGAAGCTCGTACCCCAATCTCGAGCCCCAGTCCAGGCTTGAGCCCACCTGCAAGATGGCACCCCATTCTCGAGCCCCAATCCAGGCTCGAGCCCCACTCCAAGATGGCTCCCAATATCTAGCCCCAATCTAGGCTCGAGCCCAACGTGAAGCTCGTACCCCAATCTCGAGCCCCAATCCAGGCTGGAGCCCAACTCCAAGATGGCCCCCCATTCTCGAGCCCCAATCCAGGCTCGAGCCCGACTCCAAGATAACACCCCAATCTCTACCCCCAATCCAGGCTCGTGCCCAACGTGAAGCTCGTACCCCAATCTCGAGCCCCAATCCAGGTTGGAGCCCACCTCCAAGATGGCACCCCATTCTCGAGCCCCAATCCAGGCTCGAACCCAACTCCAAGATGGCACCCCATTCTCGAGCCCCAATCCAGGCTCGTGCCCCACGTGAAGCTCGTACCCCAATCTCGAGCCCCAATCCAGGCTGGAGCCCACCTCCAAGATGGCCCCCCCATTCTCGAGCCCCAATCTAGGCTCGAGACCGACTCCAAGATAACACCCCAATCTCTACCCCCAATCCAGGCTGGAGCCCAACTCCAAGATGGCACCCCAATCTCGAGCCCCAATCCATGCTGGAGCCCACCTCCAAGATGGCACCCCATTCTCGAGCCCCAATCCAGGCTCGATTCCAACTCCAAGATGGCACCCCATTCTCGAGCCCCAATCCAGGCTCGTGCCCCACGTGAAGCTCGTACCCCAATCTCGAGCCCCGATCCTGGCTGGAGCCCAACTCCAAGATGGCACCCCATTCTCGAACCCCAATCCAGGCTCGAGCCCGACTCCAAGATGGCACCCCGATATCGAGCCCAAATCCAGGCTCGAGCCCCACTCCAAGATGGCACCCCAATCTCTAGCCCCAATCTAGGCTCGAGCCCAACGTGAAGCTCGTACCCCAATCTCGAGCCCCAATCCAGGCTGGAGCCCAACTCCAAGATGGCCCCCCATTCTCGAGCCCAAATCCAGGCTCGAGCCCCACTCCAAGATGGCACCCCAATCTCTAGCCCCAATCCAGGCTCGTGCCCAACGTGAAGCTCGTACCCCAATCTCGAGCCCCGATCCTGGCTGGAGCCCAACTCCAAGATGGCACCCCATTCTCGAGCCCCAATCCAGGCTGGAGCCTAACCCCAAGATGGCACCCCATTCTCGAGCCCCAATCCAGGCTCGAGCCCGACTCCAAGATAACACCCCAATCTCTACCCCCAATCCAGGCTCGTGCCCAACGTGAAGCTCGTACCCCAATCTCGAGCCCCGATCCAGGCTGGAGCCCAACTCCAAGATGGCACCCCAATCTCGAGCCCCAATCCAGGCTCGAGCCCCACTCCTAGATGGTACCCCAATCTCGAGCCCCAATCCAGGCTCGAGCCCGACTCCAAGATGTGTCACGACATGTGGGTCGTTAGCAAGCACTCTGTGTTACATGAGAGATGGCGACATATTGATGCAATGAGTTTGAGGTCACACCTGGCACGACATGTGGGTCGTTAGCAAGCACTCTGTGATGCTCACTAACTACAGCTACACTATATGCAGATCAATATCCCACAGTCATGACCACTAGCACAATGTTGCTGCATGATATGCATTAGCCGCTACATTGACTCAGCACGTGTCAGCGCGAGTCAGCGCGAGTCAGCATGTCTACTCAGCGGGCGCTCAGCACTAGGCTAAACACACTTCTCTCAACACGCCCCCATAGTCTAGGGCACAACGCCAAGCGTCTGTCGATGCTTCTCAAACATCTGTTGCGACAGTGGCTTCGTTAAAACATCAGCTGGGTTGTCAGCTGTTGGAACTGGTATGAATCTCATCTGCTGTCGCTTCACCTTCTCTCTCACATGATGGAAAACAATTTCTATGTGCTTAGTCCGGGCAGCCGAAAGTGGATCTTCAATTAAACTCTTCGCTGCCCTGTTGTCAATCCCTATTGGTATACAAGCTGGAGGAAGGCCCACTTGAGGAGCCATGTCGTACAGATACTGTACTTCTTTTGCAATCTCTCCAGCTGCTATGTATTCTGCTTCTGATGATGAGCGACTCACGGTGGCCTGCTTGGAACACTTCCAGACAATGCTACCTATGCCGCACTTCACAATGAAGCCTGTCGTTGATTTCCGTGTATTCACACAACCAGCCCAGTCAGAATCACAGAAACCATGCAATGCACATTCAGGGCCTCCTAGTCGCAAGCTATAGGAAGCAGTGCCATGCAGGTATAGCAGCACATCTTTCAGCCTAGCAAAGTTGCTGCATGTTGGCTGAGCAGTAAATCTGGCCAGGTAGGAGACAGCGAACGCAACATCTGGCCTGGTGTGGTTGGCAATGTGGAGAAGAGCTCCCACAATAGACTTGTACTGCGAAATGGCGGTTGGATCTGTGATTGTTTGACCTGATGGGTCTTTATATACATTGACGATCATTGGGATTGACACTGGCCATGCATCTTGAAGATTGTGCTCATCAATCAGCTTTTCAATGTGGCGTTGCTGCTTTAAGTAGACGAGCTTCTGTTGGCGATTTCGTTGAATTGACATTTGCAGGAAGAACTTTGACTCACCCAGATCTTTCCCAGGGAATTTGAGCAAGATTGCTTGCTTGATCTTCTGAACGCTGCTCAATTTCTTGGCAGCAATCTGAATGTCGTCCACATAACAGAGGAGGAGGACAAAGCCGAGTTGCTCAGAGAACAACATGAACAATGCACCATCGCTCTTGTTCTGGACAAATCCCAGGAAGACAATGTGGGCTGAGAGCAGCTTGTTCCACACACGTGGAGCCTGCTTGAGGCCATACAGACTCTTGTTCAAGAGACAAGCACGGCCTGTGTTGTCATCATATCCCGCGGGCTGTTGCATGAATATCTGCTCTTCTAGATCGCCTTGGATGAAGGCATTTTTTATATCAATGGCATGGCACTCAAGATCAAAGCTTGCCACGATAGAGAAGAACAGGCGGACTGTGCTTGCACGCACAACTGGAGAAAAGACTGCATTGTAGTCTACTCCAGGTCTTTGAAAGAAGCCTTTGATCACAAGGCGCGCTTTGTAGCGCTCAATTGAACCATCTGCGTTCAACTTCCTCTTGAACACCCATTTGGATGGAATGGCCTTTTTATCACGTGGCACTGCCATGAGTTCCCACGCATTCATTGATACGAGAGAATTGTACTCCTCATCAGCTGCAACTTGCCAAAATGGCGCTTCAGGTCCAGCAAGTGCTGCTTCAATGGTCAAGGGCTCAGGAGCGAGCCCTACAGCCGAAAATTCACATGGGCGTTCCGTGGGAGACCGTGCATAAATTGCCGATAAGGATCCTGAGGTGGCTGCCGTTTGCGCGGAGGATTGCGCCGTGGCATGACGGGTTGCACGGCGGACTCATCAGAAGGTTCCTCTTCTGGAGCTGGATCCTCAGGCGCTTGCTCTTGTTCATCATAGAGCGGATTTGTCGACATGAGTGGCTGCACATGCGCCGGCGGCAATGGCAGAGAAATTTGCTGCTGCGATTGCTGCTGAGTCTGAGGCTGCGGTTGCGATGCTGCTTGTGGTGGCGCTTGCGGTGGTGTTTGTGGCGGCGCTGCTGCGTCCATCACATCTGACAACATGTCGAAGCGATCATCGCTTGCTGGTGCTGCCGACTCATCAAACCTCACATCTCTGGAGATCTGGACCTTGCCATCAGGAAGCAGGATTCTGAATGCTTTGAAATTTGGCTGAGCATAGCCAAGATGCTTACCCACGACTGCTTTGGCTGGGAGTTGACCTTTCTTGCGCTTCTCAGATGGGACTCGCACGAAGCACGTGCAGCCCCAGATGTGCAAATTGCTAATGTCAGGCTTGGTGCCTTTCAGGAGCTGCCATGATGATGGCTCACCTTCGCTGGACATGATGTTGGACAGATACACGGCATGCATTGCTGCCTCTGCCCAATACTTCTTCTTTAAGCCTGCATCTGCCATCAGAGAGTCACGCAAAGCCGAGCAAGAGCCGATGCCTCGCTCTGCATGCCCATTCTCAGCTGGGCTGTAGCCTGATGTTTCTTGTGACTCAATTTGCCTGTCATTGAGGAAGGACTGCACTTTGTTGGACAGAAACACTGTGTCGCGATCAAAGCGCACGGCACGGACAGTGGCATTGTACTTCTTCTCAAGTTTCGGGATGAGATTCATCAGTGCATCTGCTGCATCAGATTTTCTGGCAATCGGGACGATGACTTTATAGCCACTGAAGTCATCAACGACCATCAGGTAGTAATTGGCACCACCTGCGGATGTTTCAAATGGTCCTGCGATATCAGTGTGCAGACGCTCCAGCTTGGCAGATGCTCTGCGGTGTGTTGCGGGAAATGATTCTCTCTTCATCCTCCCTATTGCACACGGGGTGCACACAGCTGTTGACTTGAGCTGTTCATCAAACACACGAGCTGGGGGCAGGCCTTGCACAGTCTCTCCTCGGGACATCTTTGCCAAGGTGCAGTGGCCTGCATGGCCGAATCTGCGATGCCATATGATGGCATCATTCACATGGGATGCAGCAGCAGCCTGTATCACCTGATCTGAGATGATCGGCTCACACTGTACACAGTAGAGACGATTGACTTTGTCGCCTCTCAAGAGCTGCTTGGAGCCATTGCAAAGAATAATCTTGTCTTTCTCGCCTGTGTACGAGAGCCCTGCTTCATCAGCACGGCTGAGAGATATCAGATTGTCTTGCAGCTTCGGAACAAGCAGCACATTCTTCAGCTCGACCTCTTCACCGCAATGATTGGTCAGCTTGACTGTGCCAACGGCTGAAACTTCCTCGGTCTGGTTGTTGGCTACAGTACACGTTGATTGCATGGCAGTAATGTCATGCAGATACTCAGCTCGATTCACCATGTGATCGGTAGCTGCTGAATCAAAGAGCCATCTGGACTCTTGTGAGGACGCAGCATTTGCAATGCAAACAAATGCGCTGGTGCTTGGAGGGCCAGATGCTTGATTAGCATTGGCACCAGAACCTCTGCCACTGCCACGATATCCACGGCCACGGCCTCGGCCACGGCCTCTGCCACGGCCTCTACCACGGCCTGCGCCTCGGCCAGCATTGGGATCATTCTCATAGGAAAGCTGATCATTCTTCAGTTTGAAGCACTGGAGAATCTGATGGCCTGGTCTGTGGCAATACTCACATTGATATCTCTGATCTGAGCTTATCTGATAAGCTCCGGACCGGGATGATGATGACGTGTCATGCAGCTTCTGATAGAAGGTGCCTCTGAGATTCTCAGTCACATCATCAAATGAGGGCAGAGTGGGCCGAGCCGATGTGGCTTGAGCCCATGATGAGAAGTCAGATTCATCAAGGGCAGCTAGAAACGTGAGTACAAACTCGTCTTCCTTGTGCATTTGTGCTGAGATCAATTCAGCACGTAAATGCTCTGCTCTGGTGATGAAGGTGTCAAGTGACTCATCAGCATTTTTTCTGAAGCTAGCTTGAGCTCGAGATAAGGCTATCTTCCGAGCCGAACTGACACCGGAGAACTGCTTCTTCAGCACGTCCCATATGTCTTTGGGAGATGCTGTGGGGCTGACTTGATGTATTAAATCATCTCCGACATTGCATGCAAGTGCAAGTCGAGCTGCGTTTTTATGAGCAACGTCACCAGCATCATTGGCAACGGCGGTCCAACATTCAAGGCTTCTAAGCAGGATTTCCATCCGCTGAAACCATTGGACGGCATTGGCTTGAGTGAGCTCAATGCCAAGCTTGACATCTTTAAGATTCATTTCAGATCTTTGAAACGCAGTGGAAGCGTGATGGGCCCATAACCTGTCACGACATGTGGGTCGTTAGCAAGCACTCTGTGTTACATGAGAGATGGCGACATATTGATGCAATGAGTTTGAGGTCACACCTGGCACGACATGTGGGTCGTTAGCAAGCACTCTGTGATGCTCACTAACTACAGCTACACTATATGCAGATCAATATCCCACAGTCATGACCACTAGCACACTGTTGCTGCATGATATGCATTAGCCGCTACATTGACTCAGCACGTGTCAGCGCGAGTCAGCGCGAGTCAGCATGTCTACTCAGCGGGCGCTCAGCACTAGGCTAAACACACTTCTCTCAACAAGATGGCACCACAATCTCTAGCCCCAATCCAGGCTCGTGCCCAACGTGAAGCTCGTACCCCAATCTCGAGCCCCAATCCAGGCTGGAGCCCAACTCCAAGATGGTACCCCAATCTCGAGCCCCAATCCAGGCTCGAGCCCGACTCCAAGATGGCACCACAATCTCTAGCCCCAATCCAGGCTCGTGCCCAACGTGAAGCTCGTACCCCAATCTCGAGCCCCAATCCAGGCTGGAGCCCACCTCCAAGATGGCACCCCATTCCCGAGCCCCAATCCAGGCTCGAACCCAACTCCAAGATGGCACCACAATCTCTAGCCCCAATCCAGGCTCATGCCCAACGTGAAGCTCGTACCCCAGTCTCGAGCCCCAATCCAGGCTGGAGCCTAACTCCAAGATGGCACCCCATTCTCGAGCCCCAATCCAGGCTCGAGCCCCACTCCAACATGGTACCCCAATCTCGAGCCCCAATCCAGGCTCGAGCCCGACTCCAAGATGGCACCACAATCTCTACCCCCAATCCAGGCTCGTGCCCAACGTGAAGCTCGTACCCCAATCTCGAGCCCCAATCCAGGTTGGAGCCCACCTCCAAGATGGCACCCCATTCTCGAGCCCCAATCCAGGCTCGAGCCCCACTCCAAGATGGTACCCCAATCTCGAGCCCCAATCCAGGCTCGAGCCCGACTCCAAGATGGCACCCCAATCTCTTGCCCCAATCCAGGCTCGAGCCCCACTCCAAGATGGTACCCCGATCTCGAGCCCCAATCCAGGCTCGAGCCCCACTCCAAGATCGTACCCCAATCTCGAGCCCCAATCCAGGCAGGAGCCCAACTCCAAGATGGCACCCCATTCTCGAGCCCCAATCCAGGCTCGAGCCCAACTCCAAGATGGTACCCCAGTCTCGAGCCCCAATCCAGGCTGGAGCCCAACTCCAAGATGGCACCCCATTCTCGAGCCCCAATCCAGGCTCGAGCCCCACTCCAAGATGGTACCCCAATCTCGAGCCCCAATCCAGGCTCGAGCCCGACTCCAAGATGGCACCACAATCTCAAGCCCCAATCCAGGCTCGTGCCAAACGTGAAGCTCGTACCCCAATCTCGAGCCCCAGTCCAGGCTTGAGCCCACCTGCAAGATGGCACCCCATTCTCGAGCCCCAATCCAGGCTCGAGCCCCACTCCAAGATGGCTCCCAATATCTAGCCCCAATCTAGGCTCGAGCCCAACGTGAAGCTCGTACCCCAATCTCGAGCCCCAATCCAGGCTGGAGCCCAACTCCAAGATGGCCCCCCATTCTCGAGCCCCAATCTAGGCTCGAGCCCGACTCCAAGATAACACCCCAATCTCTACCCCCAATCCAGGCTCGTGCCCAACGTGAAGCTCGTACCCCAATCTCGAGCCCCAATCCAGGTTGGAGCCCACCTCCAAGATGGCACCCCATTCTCGAGCCCCAATCCAGGCTCGAGCCCCACTCCAAGATGGTACCCCAATCTCGAGCCCCAATCCAGGCTCGAGCCCGACTCCAAGATGGCACCACAATCTCTAGCCCCAATCCAGGCTCGTGCCCAACGTGAAGCTCGTACCCCAATCTCTAGCCCCAATCCAGGCTCGAGCCCCACTCCAAGATGGTACCCCAATCTCGAGCCCCAATCCAGGCTCGAGCCCGACTCCAAGATCGCACCACAATCTCTAGCCCCAATCCAGGCTCGTGCCCAACGTGAAGCTCGTACCCCAATCTCGAGCCCCAATCCAGGCTGGAGCCCACCTCCAAGATGGCACCCCATTCCCGAGCCCCAATCTAGGCTCGAACCCAACTCCAAGATGGCACCACAATCTCTAGCCCCAATCCAGGCTCATGCCCAACGTGAAGCTCGTACCCCAGTCTCGAGCCCCAATCCAGGCTGGAGCCTAACTCCAAGATGGCACCCCATTCTCGAGCCCCAATCCAGGCTCGAGCCCCACTCCAACATGGTACCCCAATCTCGAGCCCCAATCCAGGCTCGAGCCCGACTCCAAGATGGCACCACAATCTCTAGCCCCAATCCAGGCTCGTGCCCAACGTGAAGCTCGTACCCCAATCTCGAGCCCCAATCCAGGCTGGAGCCCAACTCCAAGATGGCACCCCATTCTCGAGCCCCAATCCAGGCTCGAGCCCCACTCCAAGATGGTACCCCAATCTCGAGCCCCAATCCAGGCTCGAGCCCGACTCCAAGATGGCACCACAATCTCTAGCCCCAATCCAGGCTCGTGCCCAACGTGAAGCTCGTACCCCAATCTCGAGCCCCAATCCAGGCTCGAGCCCGACTCCAAGATGGCACCACAATCTCAAGCCCCAATCCAGGCTCGTGCCAAACGTGAAGCTCGTACCCCAATCTCGAGCCCCAGTCCAGGCTTGAGCCCACCTGCAAGATGGCACCCCATTCTCGAGCCCCAATCCAGGCTCGAGCCCCACTCCAAGATGGCTCCCAATATCTAGCCCCAATCTAGGCTCGAGCCCAACGTGAAGCTCGTACCCCAATCTCGAGCCCCAATCCAGGTTGGAGCCCACCTCCAAGATGGCACCCCATTCTCGAGCCCCAATCCAGGCTCGAGCCCCACTCCAAGATGGTACCCCAATCTCGAGCCCCAATCCAGGCTCGAGCCCGACTCCAAGATGGCACCACAATCTCTACCCCCAATCCAGGCTCGTGCCCAACGTGAAGCTCGTACCCCAATCTCGAGCCCCAATCCAGGTTGGAGCCCACCTCCAAGATGGCACCCCATTCTCGAGCCCCAATCCAGGCTCGAGCCCCACTCCAAGATGGTACCCCAATCTCGAGCCCCAATCCAGGCTCGAGCCCGACTCCAAGATGGCACCCCAATCTCTTGCCCCAATCCAGGCTCGAGCCCCACTCCAAGATGGTACCCCGATCTCGAGCCCCAATCCAGGCTCGAGCCCCACTCCAAGATCGTACCCCAATCTCGAGCCCCAATCCAGGCAGGAGCCCAACTCCAAGATGGCACCCCATTCTCGAGCCCCAATCCAGGCTCGAGCCCAACTCCAAGATGGTACCCCAGTCTCGAGCCCCAATCCAGGCTCGAGCCCGACTCCAAGATGGCACCACAATCTCAAGCCCCAATCCAGGCTCGTGCCAAACGTGAAGCTCGTACCCCAATCTCGAGCCCCAGTCCAGGCTTGAGCCCACCTGCAAGATGGCACCCCATTCTCGAGCCCCAATCCAGGCTCGAGCCCCACTCCAAGATGGCTCCCAATATCTAGCCCCAATCTAGGCTCGAGCCCAACGTGAAGCTCGTACCCCAATCTCGAGCCCCAATCCAGGCTGGAGCCCAACTCCAAGATGGCCCCCCATTCTCGAGCCCCAATCTAGGCTCGAGCCCGACTCCAAGATAACACCCCAATCTCTACCCCCAATCCAGGCTCGTGCCCAACGTGAAGCTCGTACCCCAATCTCGAGCCCCAATCCAGGTTGGAGCCCACCTCCAAGATGGCACCCCATTCTCGAGCCCCAATCCAGGCTCGAGCCCCACTCCAAGATGGTACCCCAATCTCGAGCCCCAATCCAGGCTCGAGCCCGACTCCAAGATCGCACCACAATCTCTAGCCCCAATCCAGGCTCGTGCCCAACGTGAAGCTCGTACCCCAATCTCGAGCCCCAATCCAGGCTGGAGCCCACCTCCAAGATGGCACCCCATTCCCGAGCCCCAATCTAGGCTCGAACCCAACTCCAAGATGGCACCACAATCTCTAGCCCCAATCCAGGCTCATGCCCAACGTGAAGCTCGTACCCCAGTCTCGAGCCCCAATCCAGGCTGGAGCCTAACTCCAAGATGGCACCCCATTCTCGAGCCCCAATCCAGGCTCGAGCCCCACTCCAACATGGTACCCCAATCTCGAGCCCCAATCCAGGCTCGAGCCCGACTCCAAGATGGCACCACAATCTCTAGCCCCAATCCAGGCTCGTGCCCAACGTGAAGCTCGTACCCCAATCTCGAGCCCCAATCCAGGCTGGAGCCCAACTCCAAGATGGCACCCCATTCTCGAGCCCCAATCCAGGCTCGAGCCCCACTCCAAGATGGTACCCCAATCTCGAGCCCCAATCCAGGCTCGAGCCCGACTCCAAGATGGCACCACAATCTCTAGCCCCAATCCAGGCTCGTGCCCAACGTGAAGCTCGTACCCCAATCTCGAGCCCCAATCCAGGCTCGAGCCCGACTCCAAGATGGCACCACAATCTCAAGCCCCAATCCAGGCTCGTGCCAAACGTGAAGCTCGTACCCCAATCTCGAGCCCCAGTCCAGGCTTGAGCCCACCTGCAAGATGGCACCCCATTCTCGAGCCCCAATCCAGGCTCGAGCCCCACTCCAAGATGGCTCCCAATATCTAGCCCCAATCTAGGCTCGAGCCCAACGTGAAGCTCGTACCCCAATCTCGAGCCCCAATCCAGGTTGGAGCCCACCTCCAAGATGGCACCCCATTCTCGAGCCCCAATCCAGGCTCGAGCCCCACTCCAAGATGGTACCCCAATCTCGAGCCCCAATCCAGGCTCGAGCCCGACTCCAAGATGGCACCACAATCTCTAGCCCCAATCCAGGCTCGTGCCCAACGTGAAGCTCGTACCCCAATCTCGAGCCCCAATCCAGGCTGGAGCCCAACTCCAAGATGGCACCCCATTCTCGAGCCCCAATCCAGGCTCGAGCCCCACTCCAAGATGGTACCCCAATCTCGAGCCCCAATCCAGGCTCGAGCCCGACTCCAAGATGGCACCACAATCTCTAGCCCCAATCCAGGCTCGTGCCCAACGTGAAGCTCGTACCCCAATCTCGAGCCCCAATCCAGGCTCGAGCCCGACTCCAAGATGGCACCACAATCTCAAGCCCCAATCCAGGCTCGTGCCAAACGTGAAGCTCGTACCCCAATCTCGAGCCCCAGTCCAGGCTTGAGCCCACCTGCAAGATGGCACCCCATTCTCGAGCCCCAATCCAGGCTCGAGCCCCACTCCAAGATGGCTCCCAATATCTAGCCCCAATCTAGGCTCGAGCCCAACGTGAAGCTCGTACCCCAATCTCGAGCCCCAATCCAGGTTGGAGCCCACCTCCAAGATGGCACCCCATTCTCGAGCCCCAATCCAGGCTCGAGCCCCACTCCAAGATGGTACCCCAATCTCGAGCCCCAATCCAGGCTCGAGCCCGACTCCAAGATGGCACCACAATCTCTAGCCCCAATCCAGGCTCGTGCCCAACGTGAAGCTCGTACCCCAATCTCTAGCCCCAATCCAGGCTCGAGCCCCATTCCAAGATGGTACCCCAATCTCGAGCCCCAATCCAGGCTCGAGCCCGACTCCAAGATCGCACCACAATCTCTAGCCCCAATCCAGGCTCGTGCCCAACGTGAAGCTCGTACCCCAATCTCGAGCCCCAATCCAGGCTGGAGCCCACCTCCAAGATGGCACCCCATTCCCGAGCCCCAATCCAGGCTCGAACCCAACTCCAAGATGGCACCACAATCTCTAGCCCCAATCCAGGCTCATGCCCAACGTGAAGCTCGTACCCCAGTCTCGAGCCCCAATCCAGGCTGGAGCCTAACTCCAAGATGGCACCCCATTCTCGAGCCCCAATCCAGGCTCGAGCCCCACTCCAACATGGTACCCCAATCTCGAGCCCCAATCCAGGCTCGAGCCCGACTCCAAGATGGCACCACAATCTCTAGCCCAAATCCAGGCTCGTGCCCAACGTGAAGCTCGTACCCCAATCTCGAGCCCCAATCCAGGCTGGAGCCCAACTCCAAGATGGCACCCCATTCTCGAGC
Organism: Ulva prolifera; assembly: GCA_023078555.1. Lineage (NCBI taxonomy): Eukaryota > Viridiplantae > Chlorophyta > Ulvophyceae > Ulvales > Ulvaceae > Ulva > Ulva prolifera. Next base: position 8,689,949 of record CM041199.1, read on the forward strand.
CCCAATCCAGGCTCGAGCCCCACTCCAAGATGGTACCCCAATCTCGAGCCCCAATCCAGGCTCGAGCCCGACTCCAAGATGGCACCACAATCTCTAGCCCCAATCCAGGCTCGTGCCCAACGTGAAGCTCGTACCCCAATCTCGAGCCCCGATCCTGGCTGGAGCCCAACTCCAAGATGGCACCCCATTCTCGAACCCCAATCCAGGCTCGAGCCCGACTCCAAGATGGCACCCCGATATCGAGCCCAAATCCAGGCTCGAGCCCCACTCCAAGATGGCACCCCAATCTCTAGCCCCAATCCAGGCTCGTGCCCAACGTGAAGCTCGTACCCCAATCTCGAGCCCCAATCCAGGCTGGAGCCCACCTCCAAGATGGCACCCCATTCTCGAGCCCCAATCCAGGCTCGAGCCCCACTCCAAGATGGTACCCCAATCTCGAGCCCCAATCCAGGCTCGAGCCCGTATCCAAGATGGCACCACAATCTCTTGCCCCAATCCAGGCTCGAGCCCCACTCCAAGATGGTACCCCGATCTCGAGCCCCAATCCAGGCTCGAGCCCCACTCCAAGATGGCACCCCAATCTCTAGCCCCGATCCAGGCTCGAGCCCAACTCCAAGATGGCACCCCAATCTCGAGCCCCAATCCAGGCTCGAGCCCCACTCCAAGATGGAACCCCATTCTCGAGCCCCAATCCAGGCTCGAGCCCCACTCCAAGATGGTACCCCAATCTCGAGCCCCAATCCAGGCTCGAGCCCGACTCCAAGATGGCACCACAATCTCGAGCCCCAATCCAGGCTCGTGCCCAACGTGAAGCTCGTACCCCAATCTCGAGCCTCAGTCCTGGCTGGAGCCCACCTGCAAGATGGCACCCCATTCTCGAGCCCCAATCCAAGATGGCTCCCAATATCTAGCCCCAATCCAGGCTCGAGCCCAACGTGAAGCTCGTACCCCAATCTCGAGCCCCAATCCAGGCTGGAGCCCACCTCCAAGATGGCCCCCCATTCTCGAGCCCCAATCTGGGCTCGAGCCCGACTCCAAGATAACACCCCAATCTCTACCCCCAACCCAGGCTCGTGCCCAACGTGAAGCTCGTACCCCAATCTCGAGCCCCAATCCAGGCTGGAGCCCAACTCCAAGATGGCCCCCCATTCTCGAGCCCCAATCTAGGCTCGAGCCCGACTCCAAGATAACACCCCAATCTCTACCCCCAATCCAGGCTCGTGCCCAACGTGAAGCTCGTACCCCAATCTCGAGCCCCAATCCAGGCTGGAGCCCACCTCCAAGATGGCACCCCATTCTCGAGCCCCAATCCAGGCTCGAACCCAACTCCAAGATGGCACCCCATTCTCGAGCCCCAATCCAGGCTCGTGCCCAACGTGAAGCTCGTACCCCAATCTCGAGCCCCGATCCTGGCTGGAGCCCAACTCCAAGATGGCACCCCAATCTCTACCCCCAATCCAGGCTCGTGCCCAACGTGAAGCTCGTACCCCAATCTCGAGCCCCGATCCAGGCTGGAGCCCAACTCCAAGATGGCACCCCAATCTCGAGCCCCAATCCAGGCTCGAGCCCCACTCCTAGATGGTACCCCAATCTCGAGCCCCAATCCAGGCTCGAGCCCGACTCCAAGATGGCACCACAATCTCTAGCCCCAATCCAGGCTCGTGCCCAACGTGAAGCTCGTACCCCAATCTCGAGCCCCAATCCAGGCTGGAGCCCAACTCCAAGATGGTACCCCAATCTCGAGCCCCAATCCAGGCTCGAGCCCGACTCCAAGATGGCACCACAATCTCTAGCCCCAATCCAGGCTCGTGCCCAACGTGAAGCTCGTACCCCAATCTCGAGCCCCAATCCAGGCTGGAGCCCACCTCCAAGATGGCACCCCATTCCCGAGCCCCAATCCAGGCTCGAACCCAACTCCAAGATGGCACCACAATCTCTAGCCCCAATCCAGGCTCATGCCCAACGTGAAGCTCGTACCCCAATCTCGAGCCCCAATCCAGGCTGGAGCCCACCTCCAAGATGGCACCCCATTCCCGAGCCCCAATCCAGGCTCGAACCCAACTCCAAGATGGCACCACAATCTCTAGCCCCAATCCAGGCTCGAGCCCCACTCCAAGATGGTACCCCAATCTCGAGCCCCAATCCAGGCTCGAGCCCGACTCCAAGATCGCACCACAATCTCTAGCCCCAATCCAGGCTCGTGCCCAACGTGAAGCTCGTACCACAATCTCTAGCCCCAATCCAGGCTCGAGCCCCACTCCAACATGGTACCCCAATCTCGAGCCCCAATCCAGGCTCGAGCCCGACTCCAAGATGGCACCACAATCTCTAGCCCCAATCCAGGCTCGTGCCCAACGTGAAGCTCGTACCCCAATCTCGAGCCCCAATCCAGGCTGGAGCCCAACTCCAAGATGGCACCCCATTCTCGAGCCCCAATCCAGGCTCGAGCCCCACTCCAAGATGGTACCCCAATCTCGAGCCCCAATCCAGGCTCGAGCCCGACTCCAAGATGGCACCACAATCTCTAGCCCCAATCCAGGCTCGTGCCCAACGTGAAGCTCGTACCCCAATCTCGAGCCCCGATCCTGGCTGGAGCCCAACTCCAAGATGGCACCCCATTCTCGAACCCCAATCCAGGCTCGAGCCCGACTCCAAGATGGCACCCCGATATCGAGCCCAAATCCAGGCTCGAGCCCCACTCCAAGATGGCACCCCAATCTCTAGCCCCAATCCAGGCTCGTGCCCAACGTGAAGCTCGTACCCCAATCTCGAGCCCCAATCCAGGCTGGAGCCCACCTCCAAGATGGCACCCCATTCTCGAGCCCCAATCCAGGCTCGAGCCCCACTCCAAGATGGTACCCCAATCTCGAGCCCCAATCCAGGCTCGAGCCCGTATCCAAGATGGCACCACAATCTCTTGCCCCAATCCAGGCTCGAGCCCCACTCCAAGATGGTACCCCGATCTCGAGCCCCAATCCAGGCTCGAGCCCCACTCCAAGATGGCACCCCAATCTCTAGCCCCGATCCAGGCTCGAGCCCAACTCCAAGATGGCACCCCAATCTCGAGCCCCAATCCAGGCTCGAGCCCCACTCCAAGATGGAACCCCATTCTCGAGCCCCAATCCAGGCTCGAGCCCCACTCCAAGATGGTACCCCAATCTCGAGCCCCAATCCAGGCTCGAGCCCGACTCCAAGATGGCACCACAATCTCGAGCCCCAATCCAGGCTCGTGCCCAACGTGAAGCTCGTACCCCAATCTCGAGCCTCAGTCCTGGCTGGAGCCCACCTGCAAGATGGCACCCCATTCTCGAGCCCCAATCCAGGCTCGAGCCCCACTCCAAGATGGCTCCCAATATCTAGCCCCAATCCAGGCTCGAGCCCAACGTGAAGCTCGTACCCCAATCTCGAGCCCCAATCCAGGCTGGAGCCCACCTCCAAGATGGCCCCCCATTCTCGAGCCCCAATCTGGGCTCGAGCCCGACTCCAAGATAACACCCCAATCTCTACCCCCAACCCAGGCTCGTGCCCAACGTGAAGCTCGTACCCCATTCTCGAACCCCAATCTAGGCTCGAGCCCGACTCCAAGATGGCACCCCGATATCGAGCCCAAATCCAGGCTCGAGCCCCACTCCAAGATGGCACCCCAATCTCTAGCCCCAATCCAGGCTCGTGCCCAACGTGAAGCTCGTACCCCAACCTCGAGCCCCAATCCAGGCTGGAGCCTAACTTCAAGATGGCACCCCATTCTCGAGCCCCAATCCAGGCTCGAGCCCGACTCCAAGATAACACCCCAATCTCTACCCCCAACCCAGGCTCGTGCCCAACGTGAAGCTCGTACCCCATTCTCGAACCCCAATCTAGGCTCGAGCCCGACTCCAAGATGGTACCCCGATCTCGAGCCCCAATCCAGGCTCGAGCCCCACTCCAAGATGGCACCCCAATCTCTAGCCCCGATCCAGGCTCGAGCCCAACTCCAAGATGGCACCCCAATCTCGAGCCCCAATCCAGGCTCGAGCCCCACTCCAAGATGGAACCCCATTCTCGAGCCCCAATCCAGGCTCGAGCCCCACTCCAAGATGGCACCCCGATATCGAGCCCAAATCCAGGCTCGAGCCCCACTCCAAGATGGCACCCCAATCTCTAGCCCCAATCCAGGCTCGAGCCCAACGTGAAGCTCGTACCCCAATCTCGAGCCCCAATCCAGGCTGGAGCCCACCTCCAAGATGGCCCCCCATTCTCGAGCCCCAATCTGGGCTCGAGCCCGACTCCAAGATAACACCCCAATCTCTACCCCCAACCCAGGCTCGTGCCCAACGTGAAGCTCGTACCCCATTCTCGAACCCCAATCTAGGCTCGAGCCCGACTCCAAGATGGCACCCCGATATCGAGCCCAAATCCAGGCTCGAGCCCCACTCCAAGATGGCACCCCAATCTCTAGCCCCAATCCAGGCTCGTGCCCAACGTGAAGCTCGTACCCCAACCTCGAGCCCCAATCCAGGCTGGAGCCTAACTTCAAGATGGCACCCCATTCTCGAGCCCCAATCCAGGCTCGAGCCCGACTCCAAGATAACACCCCAATCTCTACCCCCAATCCAGGCTCGTGCCCAACTTGAAGCTCGTACCCCAATCTCGAGCCCCGATCCTGGCTGGAGCCCAACTCCAAGATGGCACCCCATTCTCGAATCCCAATCCAGGCTCGAGCCCGACTCCAAGATGGCACCCCGATATCGAGCCCAAATCCAGGCTCGAGCCCCACTCCAAGATGGCACCCCAATCTCTAGCCCCAATCCAGGCTCGTGCCCAACGTGAAGCTCGTTCCCCAATCTCGAGCCCCGATCCTGGCTGGAGCCCAACTCCAAGATGGCACCCCATTCTCGAATCCCAATCCAGGCTCGAGCCCGACTCCAAGATGGCACCCCGATATCGAGCCCAAATCCAGGCTCGAGCCCCACTCCAAGATGGCACCCCAATCTCTAGCCCCAATCCAGGCTCGTGCCCAACGTGAAGCTCGTACCCCAATCTCGAACCCCGATCCAGGCTGGAGCCCAACTCCAAGATGGCACCCCAATCTCGAGCCCCAATCCAGGCTCGAGCCCCACTCCAAGATGGTACCCCAATCTCGAGCCCCAATCCAGGCTCGTGCCCAACGTGAAGCTCGTACCCCAATCTCGAGCCCCGATCCTGGCTGGAGCCCAACTCCAAGATGGCACCCCATTCTCGAACCCCAATCCAGGCTCGAGCCCGACTCCAAGATGGCACCCCGATATCGAGCCCAAATCCAGGCTCGAGCCCCACTCCAAGATGGCACCCCAATCTCTAGCCCCAATCCAGGCTCGTGCCCAACGTGAAGCTCGTACCCCAATCTCGAGCCCCAATCCAGGCTGGAGCCCACCTCCAAGATGGCACCCCATTCTCGAGCCCCAATCCAGGCTCGAGCCCCACTCCAAGATGGTACCCCAATCTCGAGCCCCAATCCAGGCTCGAGCCCGTATCCAAGATGGCACCACAATCTCTTGCCCCAATCCAGGCTCGAGCCCCACTCCAAGATGGTACCCCGATCTCGAGCCCCAATCCAGGCTCGAGCCCCACTCCAAGATGGCACCCCAATCTCTAGCCCCGATCCAGGCTCGAGCCCAACTCCAAGATGGCACCCCAATCTCGAGCCCCAATCCAGGCTCGAGCCCCACTCCAAGATGGAACCCCATTCTCGAGCCCCAATCCAGGCTCGAGCCCCACTCCAAGATGGTACCCCAATCTCGAGCCCCAATCCAGGCTCGAGCCCGACTCCAAGATGGCACCACAATCTCGAGCCCCAATCCAGGCTCGTGCCCAACGTGAAGCTCGTACCCCAATCTCGAGCCTCAGTCCTGGCTGGAGCCCACCTGCAAGATGGCACCCCATTCTCGAGCCCCAATCCAGGCTCGAGCCCCACTCCAAGATGGCTCCCAATATCTAGCCCCAATCCAGGCTCGAGCCCAACGTGAAGCTCGTACCCCAATCTCGAGCCCCAATCCAGGCTGGAGCCCACCTCCAAGATGGCCCCCCATTCTCGAGCCCCAATCTGGGCTCGAGCCCGACTCCAAGATAACACCCCAATCTCTACCCCCAACCCAGGCTCGTGCCCAACGTGAAGCTCGTACCCCAATCTCGAGCCCCAATCCAGGCTGGAGCCCAACTCCAAGATGGCCCCCCATTCTCGAGCCCCAATCTAGGCTCGAGCCCGACTCCAAGATAACACCCCAATCTCTACCCCCAATCCAGGCTCGTGCCCAACGTGAAGCTCGTACCCCAATCTCGAGCCCCAATCCAGGCTGGAGCCCACCTCCAAGATGGCACCCCATTCTCGAGCCCCAATCCAGGCTCGAACCCAACTCAAAGATGGCACCCCATTCTCGAGCCCCAATCCAGGCTCGTGCCCAACGTGAAGCTCGTACCCCAATCTCGAGCCCCGATCCTGGCTGGAGCCCAACTCCAAGATGGCACCCCATTCTCGAACCCCAATCCAGGCTCGAGCCCGACTCCAAGATGGCACCCCGATATCGAGCCCAAATCCAGGCTCGAGCCCCACTCCAAGATGGCACCCCAATCTCTAGCCCCAATCCAGGCTCGTGCCCAACGTGAAGCTCGTACCCCAATCTCGAGCCCCGATCCTGGCTGGAGCCCAACTCCAAGATGGCACCCCATTCTCGAACCCCAATCTAGGCTCGAGCCCGACTCCAAGATGGCACCCCGATATCGAGCCCAAATCCAGGCTCGAGCCCCACTCCAAGATGGCACCCCAATCTCTAGCCCCAATCCAGGCTCGTGCCCAACGTGAAGCTCGTACCCCAACCTCGAGCCCCAATCCAGGCTGGAGCCTAACTTCAAGATGGCACCCCATTCTCGAGCCCCAATCCAGGCTCGAGCCCGACTCCAAGATAACACCCCAATCTCTACCCCCAATCCAGGCTCGTGCCCAACTTGAAGCTCGTACCCCAATCTCGAGCCCCGATCCTGGCTGGAGCCCAACTCCAAGATGGCACCCCATTCTCGAATCCCAATCCAGGCTCGAGCCCGACTCCAAGATGGCACCCCGATATCGAGCCCAAATCCAGGCTCGAGCCCCACTCCAAGATGGCACCCCAATCTCTAGCCCCAATCCAGGCTCGTGCCCAACGTGAAGCTCGTACCCCAATCTCGAGCCCCAGTCCAGGCTTGAGCCCACCTGCAAGATGGCACCCCATTCTCGAGCCCCAATCCAGGCTCGAGCCCCACTCCAAGATGGCTCCCAATATCTAGCCCCAATCTAGGCTCGAGCCCAACGTGAAGCTCGTACCCCAATCTCGAGCCCCAATCCAGGCTGGAGCCCAACTCCAAGATGGCCCCCCATTCTCGAGCCCCAATCTAGGCTCGAGCCCGACTCCAAGATAACACCCCAATCTCTACCCCCAATCCAGGCTCGTGCCCAACGTGAAGCTCGTACCCCAATCTCGAGCCCCAATCCAGGTTGGAGCCCACCTCCAAGATGGCACCCCATTCTCGAGCCCCAATCCAGGCTCGAGCCCCACTCCAAGATGGTACCCCAATCTCGAGCCCCAATCCAGGCTCGAGCCCGACTCCAAGATGGCACCACAATCTCTAGCCCCAATCCAGGCTCGTGCCCAACGTGAAGCTCGTACCCCAATCTCTAGCCCCAATCCAGGCTCGAGCCCCACTCCAAGATGGTACCCCAATCTCGAGCCCCAATCCAGGCTCGAGCCCGACTCCAAGATCGCACCACAATCTCTAGCCCCAATCCAGGCTCGTGCCCAACGTGAAGCTCGTACCCCAATCTCGAGCCCCAATCCAGGCTGGAGCCCACCTCCAAGATGGCACCCCATTCCCGAGCCCCAATCTAGGCTCGAACCCAACTCCAAGATGGCACCACAATCTCTAGCCCCAATCCAGGCTCATGCCCAACGTGAAGCTCGTACCCCAGTCTCGAGCCCCAATCCAGGCTGGAGCCTAACTCCAAGATGGCACCCCATTCTCGAGCCCCAATCCAGGCTCGAGCCCCACTCCAACATGGTACCCCAATCTCGAGCCCCAATCCAGGCTCGAGCCCGACTCCAAGATGGCACCACAATCTCTAGCCCCAATCCAGGCTCGTGCCCAACGTGAAGCTCGTACCCCAATCTCGAGCCCCGATCCTGGCTGGAGCCCAACTCCAAGATGGCACCCCATTCTCGAATCCCAATCTAGGCTCGAGCCCGACTCCAAGATGGCACCCCGATATCGAGCCCAAATCCAGGCTCGAGCCCCACTCCAAGATGGCACCCCAATCTCTAGCCCCAATCCAGGCTCGTGCCCAACGTGAAGCTCGTACCCCAACCTCGAGCCCCAATCCAGGCTCGTGCCCAACGTGAAGCTCGTACCCCAATCTCGAGCCTCAGTCCTGGCTGGAGCCCACCTGCAAGATGGCACCCCATTCTCGAGCCCCAATCCAGGCTCGAGCCCCACTCCAAGATGGCTCCCAATATCTAGCCCCAATCCAGGCTCGAGCCCAACGTGAAGCTCGTACCCCAATCTCGAGCCCCAATCCAGGCTGGAGCCCACCTCCAAGATGGCCCCCCATTCTCGAGCCCCAATCTGGGCTCGAGCCCGACTCCAAGATAACACCCCAATCTCTACCCCCAACCCAGGCTCGTGCCCAACGTGAAGCTCGTACCCCATTCTCGAACCCCAATCTAGGCTCGAGCCCGACTCCAAGATGGCACCCCGATATCGAGCCCAAATCCAGGCTCGAGCCCCACTCCAAGATGGCACCCCAATCTCTAGCCCCAATCCAGGCTCGTGCCCAACGTGAAGCTCGTACCCCAACCTCGAGCCCCAATCCAGGCTGGAGCCTAACTTCAAGATGGCACCCCATTCTCGAGCCCCAATCCAGGCTCGAGCCCGACTCCAAGATAACACCCCAATCTCTACCCCCAACCCAGGCTCGTGCCCAACGTGAAGCTCGTACCCCATTCTCGAACCCCAATCTAGGCTCGAGCCCGACTCCAAGATGGTACCCCGATCTCGAGCCCCAATCCAGGCTCGAGCCCCACTCCAAGATGGCACCCCAATCTCTAGCCCCGATCCAGGCTCGAGCCCAACTCCAAGATGGCACCCCAATCTCGAGCCCCAATCCAGGCTCGAGCCCCACTCCAAGATGGAACCCCATTCTCGAGCCCCAATCCAGGCTCGAGCCCCACTCCAAGATGGCACCCCGATATCGAGCCCAAATCCAGGCTCGAGCCCCACTCCAAGATGGCACCCCAATCTCTAGCCCCAATCCAGGCTCGAGCCCAACGTGAAGCTCGTACCCCAATCTCGAGCCCCAATCCAGGCTGGAGCCCACCTCCAAGATGGCCCCCCATTCTCGAGCCCCAATCTGGGCTCGAGCCCGACTCCAAGATAACACCCCAATCTCTACCCCCAACCCAGGCTCGTGCCCAACGTGAAGCTCGTACCCCATTCTCGAACCCCAATCTAGGCTCGAGCCCGACTCCAAGATGGCACCCCGATATCGAGCCCAAATCCAGGCTCGAGCCCCACTCCAAGATGGCACCCCAATCTCTAGCCCCAATCCAGGCTCGTGCCCAACGTGAAGCTCGTACCCCAACCTCGAGCCCCAATCCAGGCTGGAGCCTAACTTCAAGATGGCACCCCATTCTCGAGCCCCAATCCAGGCTCGAGCCCGACTCCAAGATAACACCCCAATCTCTACCCCCAATCCAGGCTCGTGCCCAACTTGAAGCTCGTACCCCAATCTCGAGCCCCGATCCTGGCTGGAGCCCAACTCCAAGATGGCACCCCATTCTCGAATCCCAATCCAGGCTCGAGCCCGACTCCAAGATGGCACCCCGATATCGAGCCCAAATCCAGGCTCGAGCCCCACTCCAAGATGGCACCCCAATCTCTAGCCCCAATCCAGGCTCGTGCCCAACGTGAAGCTCGTTCCCCAATCTCGAGCCCCGATCCTGGCTGGAGCCCAACTCCAAGATGGCACCCCATTCTCGAATCCCAATCCAGGCTCGAGCCCGACTCCAAGATGGCACCCCGATATCGAGCCCAAATCCAGGCTCGAGCCCCACTCCAAGATGGCACCCCAATCTCTAGCCCCAATCCAGGCTCGTGCCCAACGTGAAGCTCGTACCCCAATCTCGAACCCCGATCCAGGCTGGAGCCCAACTCCAAGATGGCACCCCAATCTCGAGCCCCAATCCAGGCTCGAGCCCCACTCCAAGATGGTACCCCAATCTCGAGCCCCAATCCAGGCTCGTGCCCAACGTGAAGCTCGTACCCCAATCTCGAGCCCCGATCCTGGCTGGAGCCCAACTCCAAGATGGCACCCCATTCTCGAACCCCAATCCAGGCTCGAGCCCGACTCCAAGATGGCACCCCGATATCGAGCCCAAATCCAGGCTCGAGCCCCACTCCAAGATGGCACCCCAATCTCTAGCCCCAATCCAGGCTCGTGCCCAACGTGAAGCTCGTACCCCAATCTCGAGCCCCAATCCAGGCTGGAGCCCACCTCCAAGATGGCACCCCATTCTCGAGCCCCAATCCAGGCTCGAGCCCCACTCCAAGATGGTACCCCAATCTCGAGCCCCAATCCAGGCTCGAGCCCGTATCCAAGATGGCACCACAATCTCTTGCCCCAATCCAGGCTCGAGCCCCACTCCAAGATGGTACCCCGATCTCGAGCCCCAATCCAGGCTCGAGCCCCACTCCAAGATGGCACCCCAATCTCTAGCCCCGATCCAGGCTCGAGCCCAACTCCAAGATGGCACCCCAATCTCGAGCCCCAATCCAGGCTCGAGCCCCACTCCAAGATGGAACCCCATTCTCGAGCCCCAATCCAGGCTCGAGCCCCACTCCAAGATGGTACCCCAATCTCGAGCCCCAATCCAGGCTCGAGCCCGACTCCAAGATGGCACCACAATCTCGAGCCCCAATCCAGGCTCGTGCCCAACGTGAAGCTCGTACCCCAATCTCGAGCCTCAGTCCTGGCTGGAGCCCACCTGCAAGATGGCACCCCATTCTCGAGCCCCAATCCAGGCTCGAGCCCCACTCCAAGATGGCTCCCAATATCTAGCCCCAATCCAGGCTCGAGCCCAACGTGAAGCTCGTACCCCAATCTCGAGCCCCAATCCAGGCTGGAGCCCACCTCCAAGATGGCCCCCCATTCTCGAGCCCCAATCTGGGCTCGAGCCCGACTCCAAGATAACACCCCAATCTCTACCCCCAACCCAGGCTCGTGCCCAACGTGAAGCTCGTACCCCAATCTCGAGCCCCAATCCAGGCTGGAGCCCAACTCCAAGATGGCCCCCCATTCTCGAGCCCCAATCTAGGCTCGAGCCCGACTCCAAGATAACACCCCAATCTCTACCCCCAATCCAGGCTCGTGCCCAACGTGAAGCTCGTACCCCAATCTCGAGCCCCAATCCAGGCTGGAGCCCACCTCCAAGATGGCACCCCATTCTCGAGCCCCAATCCAGGCTCGAACCCAACTCAAAGATGGCACCCCATTCTCGAGCCCCAATCCAGGCTCGTGCCCAACGTGAAGCTCGTACCCCAATCTCGAGCCCCGATCCTGGCTGGAGCCCAACTCCAAGATGGCACCCCATTCTCGAACCCCAATCCAGGCTCGAGCCCGACTCCAAGATGGCACCCCGATATCGAGCCCAAATCCAGGCTCGAGCCCCACTCCAAGATGGCACCCCAATCTCTAGCCCCAATCCAGGCTCGTGCCCAACGTGAAGCTCGTACCCCAATCTCGAGCCCCGATCCTGGCTGGAGCCCAACTCCAAGATGGCACCCCATTCTCGAACCCCAATCTAGGCTCGAGCCCGACTCCAAGATGGCACCCCGATATCGAGCCCAAATCCAGGCTCGAGCCCCACTCCAAGATGGCACCCCAATCTCTAGCCCCAATCCAGGCTCGTGCCCAACGTGAAGCTCGTACCCCAACCTCGAGCCCCAATCCAGGCTGGAGCCTAACTTCAAGATGGCACCCCATTCTCGAGCCCCAATCCAGGCTCGAGCCCGACTCCAAGATAACACCCCAATCTCTACCCCCAATCCAGGCTCGTGCCCAACTTGAAGCTCGTACCCCAATCTCGAGCCCCGATCCTGGCTGGAGCCCAACTCCAAGATGGCACCCCATTCTCGAATCCCAATCCAGGCTCGAGCCCGACTCCAAGATGGCACCCCGATATCGAGCCCAAATCCAGGCTCGAGCCCCACTCCAAGATGGCACCCCAATCTCTAGCCCCAATCCAGGCTCGTGCCCAACGTGAAGCTCGTACCCCAATCTCGAGCCCCAGTCCAGGCTTGAGCCCACCTGCAAGATGGCACCCCATTCTCGAGCCCCAATCCAGGCTCGAGCCCCACTCCAAGATGGCTCCCAATATCTAGCCCCAATCTAGGCTCGAGCCCAACGTGAAGCTCGTACCCCAATCTCGAGCCCCAATCCAGGCTGGAGCCCAACTCCAAGATGGCCCCCCATTCTCGAGCCCCAATCTAGGCTCGAGCCCGACTCCAAGATAACACCCCAATCTCTACCCCCAATCCAGGCTCGTGCCCAACGTGAAGCTCGTACCCCAATCTCGAGCCCCAATCCAGGTTGGAGCCCACCTCCAAGATGGCACCCCATTCTCGAGCCCCAATCCAGGCTCGAGCCCCACTCCAAGATGGTACCCCAATCTCGAGCCCCAATCCAGGCTCGAGCCCGACTCCAAGATGGCACCACAATCTCTAGCCCCAATCCAGGCTCGTGCCCAACGTGAAGCTCGTACCCCAATCTCTAGCCCCAATCCAGGCTCGAGCCCCACTCCAAGATGGTACCCCAATCTCGAGCCCCAATCCAGGCTCGAGCCCGACTCCAAGATCGCACCACAATCTCTAGCCCCAATCCAGGCTCGTGCCCAACGTGAAGCTCGTACCCCAATCTCGAGCCCCAATCCAGGCTGGAGCCCACCTCCAAGATGGCACCCCATTCCCGAGCCCCAATCTAGGCTCGAACCCAACTCCAAGATGGCACCACAATCTCTAGCCCCAATCCAGGCTCATGCCCAACGTGAAGCTCGTACCCCAGTCTCGAGCCCCAATCCAGGCTGGAGCCTAACTCCAAGATGGCACCCCATTCTCGAGCCCCAATCCAGGCTCGAGCCCCACTCCAACATGGTACCCCAATCTCGAGCCCCAATCCAGGCTCGAGCCCGACTCCAAGATGGCACCACAATCTCTAGCCCCAATCCAGGCTCGTGCCCAACGTGAAGCTCGTACCCCAATCTCGAGCCCCAATCCAGGCTGGAGCCCAACTCCAAGATGGCACCCCATTCTCGAGCCCCAATCCAGGCTCGAGCCCCACTCCAAGATGGTACCCCAATCTCGAGCCCCAATCCAGGCTCGAGCCCGACTCCAAGATGGCACCACAATCTCTAGCCCCAATCCAGGCTCGTGCCCAACGTGAAGCTCGTACCCCAATCTCGAGCCCCAATCCAGGCTCGAGCCCGACTCCAAGATGGCACCACAATCTCAAGCCCCAATCCAGGCTCGTGCCAAACGTGAAGCTCGTACCCCAATCTCGAGCCCCAGTCCAGGCTTGAGCCCACCTGCAAGATGGCACCCCATTCTCGAGCCCCAATCCAGGCTCGAGCCCCACTCCAAGATGGCTCCCAATATCTAGCCCCAATCTAGGCTCGAGCCCAACGTGAAGCTCGTACCCCAATCTCGAGCCCCAATCCAGGTTGGAGCCCACCTCCAAGATGGCACCCCATTCTCGAGCCCCAATCCAGGCTCGAGCCCCACTCCAAGATGGTACCCCAATCTCGAGCCCCAATCCAGGCTCGAGCCCGACTCCAAGATGGCACCACAATCTCTAGCCCCAATCCAGGCTCGTGCCCAACGTGAAGCTCGTACCCCAATCTCTAGCCCCAATCCAGGCTCGAGCCCCATTCCAAGATGGTACCCCAATCTCGAGCCCCAATCCAGGCTCGAGCCCGACTCCAAGATCGCACCACAATCTCTAGCCCCAATCCAGGCTCGTGCCCAACGTGAAGCTCGTACCCCAATCTCGAGCCCCAATCCAGGCTGGAGCCCACCTCCAAGATGGCACCCCATTCCCGAGCCCCAATCCAGGCTCGAACCCAACTCCAAGATGGCACCACAATCTCTAGCCCCAATCCAGGCTCATGCCCAACGTGAAGCTCGTACCCCAGTCTCGAGCCCCAATCCAGGCTGGAGCCTAACTCCAAGATGGCACCCCATTCTCGAGCCCCAATCCAGGCTCGAGCCCCACTCCAACATGGTACCCCAATCTCGAGCCCCAATCCAGGCTCGAGCCCGACTCCAAGATGGCACCACAATCTCTAGCCCAAATCCAGGCTCGTGCCCAACGTGAAGCTCGTACCCCAATCTCTAGCCCCAATCCAGGCTCGTGCCCAACGTGAAGCTCGTACCCCAATCTCGAGCCCCAATCCAGGCTGGAGCCCACCTCCAAGATGGCACCCCATTCCCGAGCCCCAATCCAGGCTCGAACCCAACTCCAAGATGGCACCACAATCTCTAGCCCCAATCCAGGCTCATGCCCAACGTGAAGCTCGTACCCCAGTCTCGAGCCCCAATCCAGGCTGGAGCCTAACTCCAAGATGGCACCCCATTCTCGAGCCCCAATCCAGGCTCGAGCCCCACTCCAACATGGTACCCCAATCTCGAGCCCCAATCCAGGCTCGAGCCCGACTCCAAGATGGCACCACAATCTCTAGCCCAAATCCAGGCTCGTGCCCAACGTGAAGCTCGTACCCCAATCTCGAGCCCCAATCCAGGCTGGAGCCCAACTCCAAGATGGCACCCCATTCTCGAGCCCCAATCCAGGCTCGAGCCCCACTCCAAGATGGTACCCCAATCTCGAGCCCCAATCCAGGCTCGAGCCCGACTCCAAGATGGCACCACAATCTCTAGCCCCAATCCAGGCTCGTGCCCAACGTGAAGCTCGTACCCCAATCTCGAGCCCCGATCCTGGCTGGAGCCCAACTCCAAGATGGCACCCCATTCTCGAACCCCAATCCAGGCTCGAGCCCGACTCCAAGATGGCACCCCGATATCGAGCCCAAATCCAGGCTCGAGCCCCACTCCAAGATGGCACCCCAATCTCTAGCCCCAATCCAGGCTCGTGCCCAACGTGAAGCTCGTACCCCAATCTCGAGCCCCAATCCAGGCTGGAGCCCACCTCCAAGATGGCACCCCATTCTCGAGCCCCAATCCAGGCTCGAGCCCCACTCCAAGATGGTACCCCAATCTCGAGCCCCAATCCAGGCTCGAGCCCGTATCCAAGATGGCACCACAATCTCTTGCCCCAATCCAGGCTCGAGCCCCACTCCAAGATGGTACCCCGATCTCGAGCCCCAATCCAGGCTCGAGCCCCACTCCAAGATGGCACCCCAATCTCTAGCCCCGATCCAGGCTCGAGCCCAACTCCAAGATGGCACCCCAATCTCGAGCCCCAATCCAGGCTCGAGCCCCACTCCAAGATGGAACCCCATTCTCGAGCCCCAATCCAGGCTCGAGCCCCACTCCAAGATGGTACCCCAATCTCGAGCCCCAATCCAGGCTCGAGCCCGACTCCAAGATGGCACCACAATCTCGAGCCCCAATCCAGGCTCGTGCCCAACGTGAAGCTCGTATCCCAATCTCGAGCCTCAGTCCTGGCTGGAGCCCACCTGCAAGATGGCACCCCATTCTCGAGCCCCAATCCAAGATGGCTCCCAATATCTAGCCCCAATCCAGGCTCGAGCCCAACGTGAAGCTCGTACCCCAATCTCGAGCCCCAATCCAGGCTGGAGCCCACCTCCAAGATGGCCCCCCATTCTCGAGCCCCAATCTGGGCTCGAGCCCGACTCCAAGATAACACCCCAATCTCTACCCCCAACCCAGGCTCGTGCCCAACGTGAAGCTCGTACCCCAATCTCGAGCCCCAATCCAGGCTGGAGCCCAACTCCAAGATGGCCCCCCATTCTCGAGCCCCAATCTAGGCTCGAGCCCGACTCCAAGATAACACCCCAATCTCTACCCCCAATCCAGGCTCGTGCCCAACGTGAAGCTCGTACCCCAATCTCGAGCCCCAATCCAGGCTGGAGCCCACCTCCAAGATGGCACCCCATTCTCGAGCCCCAATCCAGGCTCGAACCCAACTCCAAGATGGCACCCCATTCTCGAGCCCCAATCCAGGCTCGTGCCCAACGTGAAGCTCGTACCCCAATCTCGAGCCCCGATCCTGGCTGGAGCCCAACTCCAAGATGGCACCCCAATCTCTACCCCCAATCCAGGCTCGTGCCCAACGTGAAGCTCGTACCCCAATCTCGAGCCCCGATCCAGGCTGGAGCCCAACTCCAAGATGGCACCCCAATCTCGAGCCCCAATCCAGGCTCGAGCCCCACTCCTAGATGGTACCCCAATCTCGAGCCCCAATCCAGGCTCGAGCCCGACTCCAAGATGGCACCACAATCTCTAGCCCCAATCCAGGCTCGTGCCCAACGTGAAGCTCGTACCCCAATCTCGAGCCCCAATCCAGGCTGGAGCCCAACTCCAAGATGGTACCCCAATCTCGAGCCCCAATCCAGGCTCGAGCCCGACTCCAAGATGGCACCACAATCTCTAGCCCCAATCCAGGCTCGTGCCCAACGTGAAGCTCGTACCCCAATCTCGAGCCCCAATCCAGGCTGGAGCCCACCTCCAAGATGGCACCCCATTCCCGAGCCCCAATCCAGGCTCGAACCCAACTCCAAGATGGCACCACAATCTCTAGCCCCAATCCAGGCTCATGCCCAACGTGAAGCTCGTACCCCAATCTCGAGCCCCAATCCAGGCTGGAGCCCACCTCCAAGATGGCACCCCATTCCCGAGCCCCAATCCAGGCTCGAACCCAACTCCAAGATGGCACCACAATCTCTAGCCCCAATCCAGGCTCGAGCCCCACTCCAAGATGGTACCCCAATCTCGAGCCCCAATCCAGGCTCGAGCCCGACTCCAAGATCGCACCACAATCTCTAGCCCCAATCCAGGCTCGTGCCCAACGTGAAGCTCGTACCACAATCTCTAGCCCCAATCCAGGCTCGAGCCCCACTCCAACATGGTACCCCAATCTCGAGCCCCAATCCAGGCTCGAGCCCGACTCCAAGATGGCACCACAATCTCTAGCCCCAATCCAGGCTCGTGCCCAACGTGAAGCTCGTACCCCAATCTCGAGCCCCAATCCAGGCTGGAGCCCAACTCCAAGATGGCACCCCATTCTCGAGCCCCAATCCAGGCTCGAGCCCCACTCCAAGATGGTACCCCAATCTCGAGCCCCAATCCAGGCTCGAGCCCGACTCCAAGATGGCACCACAATCTCTAGCCCCAATCCAGGCTCGTGCCCAACGTGAAGCTCGTACCCCAATCTCGAGCCCCGATCCTGGCTGGAGCCCAACTCCAAGATGGCACCCCATTCTCGAACCCCAATCCAGGCTCGAGCCCGACTCCAAGATGGCACCCCGATATCGAGCCCAAATCCAGGCTCGAGCCCCACTCCAAGATGGCACCCCAATCTCTAGCCCCAATCCAGGCTCGTGCCCAACGTGAAGCTCGTACCCCAATCTCGAGCCCCAATCCAGGCTGGAGCCCACCTCCAAGATGGCACCCCATTCTCGAGCCCCAATCCAGGCTCGAGCCCCACTCCAAGATGGTACCCCAATCTCGAGCCCCAATCCAGGCTCGAGCCCGTATCCAAGATGGCACCACAATCTCTTGCCCCAATCCAGGCTCGAGCCCCACTCCAAGATGGTACCCCGATCTCGAGCCCCAATCCAGGCTCGAGCCCCACTCCAAGATGGCACCCCAATCTCTAGCCCCGATCCAGGCTCGAGCCCAACTCCAAGATGGCACCCCAATCTCGAGCCCCAATCCAGGCTCGAGCCCCACTCCAAGATGGAACCCCATTCTCGAGCCCCAATCCAGGCTCGAGCCCCACTCCAAGATGGTACCCCAATCTCGAGCCCCAATCCAGGCTCGAGCCCGACTCCAAGATGGCACCACAATCTCGAGCCCCAATCCAGGCTCGTGCCCAACGTGAAGCTCGTACCCCAATCTCGAGCCTCAGTCCTGGCTGGAGCCCACCTGCAAGATGGCACCCCATTCTCGAGCCCCAATCCAGGCTCGAGCCCCACTCCAAGATGGCTCCCAATATCTAGCCCCAATCCAGGCTCGAGCCCAACGTGAAGCTCGTACCCCAATCTCGAGCCCCAATCCAGGCTGGAGCCCACCTCCAAGATGGCCCCCCATTCTCGAGCCCCAATCTGGGCTCGAGCCCGACTCCAAGATAACACCCCAATCTCTACCCCCAACCCAGGCTCGTGCCCAACGTGAAGCTCGTACCCCATTCTCGAACCCCAATCTAGGCTCGAGCCCGACTCCAAGATGGCACCCCGATATCGAGCCCAAATCCAGGCTCGAGCCCCACTCCAAGATGGCACCCCAATCTCTAGCCCCAATCCAGGCTCGTGCCCAACGTGAAGCTCGTACCCCAACCTCGAGCCCCAATCCAGGCTCGAGCCCGACTCCAAGATGGCACCCCGATATCGAGCCCAAATCCAGGCTCGAGCCCCACTCCAAGATGGCACCCCAATCTCTAGCCCCAATCCAGGCTCGTGCCCAACGTGAAGCTCGTTCCCCAATCTCGAGCCCCGATCCTGGCTGGAGCCCAACTCCAAGATGGCACCCCATTCTCGAATCCCAATCCAGGCTCGAGCCCGACTCCAAGATGGCACCCCGATATCGAGCCCAAATCCAGGCTCGAGCCCCACTCCAAGATGGCACCCCAATCTCTAGCCCCAATCCAGGCTCGTGCCCAACGTGAAGCTCGTACCCCAATCTCGAACCCCGATCCAGGCTGGAGCCCAACTCCAAGATGGCACCCCAATCTCGAGCCCCAATCCAGGCTCGAGCCCCACTCCAAGATGGTACCCCAATCTCGAGCCCCAATCCAGGCTCGTGCCCAACGTGAAGCTCGTACCCCAATCTCGAGCCCCGATCCTGGCTGGAGCCCAACTCCAAGATGGCACCCCATTCTCGAACCCCAATCCAGGCTCGAGCCCGACTCCAAGATGGCACCCCGATATCGAGCCCAAATCCAGGCTCGAGCCCCACTCCAAGATGGCACCCCAATCTCTAGCCCCAATCCAGGCTCGTGCCCAACGTGAAGCTCGTACCCCAATCTCGAGCCCCAATCCAGGCTGGAGCCCACCTCCAAGATGGCACCCCATTCTCGAGCCCCAATCCAGGCTCGAGCCCCACTCCAAGATGGTACCCCAATCTCGAGCCCCAATCCAGGCTCGAGCCCGTATCCAAGATGGCACCACAATCTCTTGCCCCAATCCAGGCTCGAGCCCCACTCCAAGATGGTACCCCGATCTCGAGCCCCAATCCAGGCTCGAGCCCCACTCCAAGATGGCACCCCAATCTCTAGCCCCGATCCAGGCTCGAGCCCAACTCCAAGATGGCACCCCAATCTCGAGCCCCAATCCAGGCTCGAGCCCCACTCCAAGATGGAACCCCATTCTCGAGCCCCAATCCAGGCTCGAGCCCCACTCCAAGATGGTACCCCAATCTCGAGCCCCAATCCAGGCTCGAGCCCGACTCCAAGATGGCACCACAATCTCGAGCCCCAATCCAGGCTCGTGCCCAACGTGAAGCTCGTACCCCAATCTCGAGCCTCAGTCCTGGCTGGAGCCCACCTGCAAGATGGCACCCCATTCTCGAGCCCCAATCCAGGCTCGAGCCCCACTCCAAGATGGCTCCCAATATCTAGCCCCAATCCAGGCTCGAGCCCAACGTGAAGCTCGTACCCCAATCTCGAGCCCCAATCCAGGCTGGAGCCCACCTCCAAGATGGCCCCCCATTCTCGAGCCCCAATCTGGGCTCGAGCCCGACTCCAAGATAACACCCCAATCTCTACCCCCAACCCAGGCTCGTGCCCAACGTGAAGCTCGTACCCCAATCTCGAGCCCCAATCCAGGCTGGAGCCCAACTCCAAGATGGCCCCCCATTCTCGAGCCCCAATCTAGGCTCGAGCCCGACTCCAAGATAACACCCCAATCTCTACCCCCAATCCAGGCTCGTGCCCAACGTGAAGCTCGTACCCCAATCTCGAGCCCCAATCCAGGCTGGAGCCCACCTCCAAGATGGCACCCCATTCTCGAGCCCCAATCCAGGCTCGAACCCAACTCAAAGATGGCACCCCATTCTCGAGCCCCAATCCAGGCTCGTGCCCAACGTGAAGCTCGTACCCCAATCTCGAGCCCCGATCCTGGCTGGAGCCCAACTCCAAGATGGCACCCCATTCTCGAACCCCAATCCAGGCTCGAGCCCGACTCCAAGATGGCACCCCGATATCGAGCCCAAATCCAGGCTCGAGCCCCACTCCAAGATGGCACCCCAATCTCTAGCCCCAATCCAGGCTCGTGCCCAACGTGAAGCTCGTACCCCAATCTCGAGCCCCGATCCTGGCTGGAGCCCAACTCCAAGATGGCACCCCATTCTCGAACCCCAATCTAGGCTCGAGCCCGACTCCAAGATGGCACCCCGATATCGAGCCCAAATCCAGGCTCGAGCCCCACTCCAAGATGGCACCCCAATCTCTAGCCCCAATCCAGGCTCGTGCCCAACGTGAAGCTCGTACCCCAACCTCGAGCCCCAATCCAGGCTGGAGCCTAACTTCAAGATGGCACCCCATTCTCGAGCCCCAATCCAGGCTCGAGCCCGACTCCAAGATAACACCCCAATCTCTACCCCCAATCCAGGCTCGTGCCCAACTTGAAGCTCGTACCCCAATCTCGAGCCCCGATCCTGGCTGGAGCCCAACTCCAAGATGGCACCCCATTCTCGAATCCCAATCCAGGCTCGAGCCCGACTCCAAGATGGCACCCCGATATCGAGCCCAAATCCAGGCTCGAGCCCCACTCCAAGATGGCACCCCAATCTCTAGCCCCAATCCAGGCTCGTGCCCAACGTGAAGCTCGTACCCCAATCTCGAGCCCCGATCCTGGCTGGAGCCCAACTCCAAGATGGCACCCCATTCTCGAATCCCAATCCAGGCTCGAGCCCGACTCCAAGATGGCACCCCGATATCGAGCCCAAATCCAGGCTCGAGCCCCACTCCAAGATGGCACCCCAATCTCTAGCCCCAATCCAGGCTCGTGCCCAACGTGAAGCTCGTACCCCAATCTCGAACCCCGATCCAGGCTGGAGCCCAACTCCAAGATGGCACCCCAACCTCGAGCCCCAATCCAGGCTCGAGCCCCACTCCAAGATGGTACCCCAATCTCTAGCCCCAATCCAGGCTCGTGCCCAACGTGAAGCTCGTACCCCAATCTCGAGCCCCGATCCTGGCTGGAGCCCAACTCCAAGATGGCACCCCATTCTCGAATCCCAATCCAGGCTCGAGCCCGACTCCAAGATGGCACCCCGATATCGAGCCCAAATCCAGGCTCGAGCCCCACTCCAAGATGGCACCCCAATCTCTAGCCCCAATCCAGGCTCGTGCCCAACGTGAAGCTCGTACCCCAATCTCGAACCCCGATCCAGGCTGGAGCCCAACTCCAAGATGGCACCCCAATCTCGAGCCCCAATCCAGGCTCGAGCCCCACTCCAAGATGGTACCCCCATCTCGAGCCCCAATCCAGGCTCGTGCCCAACGTGAAGCTCGTACCCCAATCTCGAGCCCCGATCCTGGCTGGAGCCCAACTCCAAGATGGCACCCCATTCTCGAACCCCAATCCAGGCTCGAGCCCGACTCCAAGATGGCACCCCGATATCGAGCCCAAATCCAGGCTCGAGCCCCACTCCAAGATGGCACCCCAATCTCTAGCCCCAATCCAGGCTCGTGCCCAACGTGAAGCTCGTACCCCAATCTCGAGCCCCGATCCTGGCTGGAGCCCAACTCCAAGATGGCACCCCATTCTCGAACCCCAATCCAGGCTCGAGCCCGACTCCAAGATGGCACCCCGATATCGAGCCCAGATCCAGGCTCGAGCCCCACTCCAAGATGGCACTCCAATCTCTAGCCCCAATCCAGGCTCGTGCCCAACGTGAAGCTCGTACCCCATCCTCGAGCCCCAATCCAGGCTGGAGCCCAACTCCAAGATGGCACCCCATTCTCGAACCCCAATCCAGGCTCGAGCCCGACTCCAAGATGGCACCCCGATATCGAGCCCAAATCCAGGCTCGAGCCCCACTCCAAGATGGCACCCCAATCTCTAGCCCCAATCCAGGCTCGTGCCCAACGTGAAGCTCGTACCCCAATCTCGAGCCCCGATCCTGGCTGGAGCCCAACTCCAAGATGGCACCCCATTCTCGAACCCCAATCCAGGCTCGAGCCCCACTCCAAGATGGCACCCCATTCTCGAGCCCCAATCCAGGCTCGAGCCCGACTCCAAGATAACACCCCAATCTCTAGCCCCAATCCAGGCTCGTGCCCAACGTGAAGCTCGTACCCCAATCTCGAGCCCCAATCCAGGCTGGAGCCCAACTCCAAGATGGCCCCCCATTCTCGAGCCCCAATATAGGCTCGAGCCCGACTCCAAGATAACACCCCAATCTCTACCCCCAATCCAGGCTCGTGCCCAACGTGAAGCTCGTACCCCAATCTCGAGCCCCAATCCAGGCTGGAGCCCACCTCCAAGATGGCACCCCATTCTCGAGCCCAAATCCAGGCTCGAGCCCCACTCCAAGATGGCACCCCAATCTCTAGCCCCAATCCAGGCTCGTGCCCAACGTGAAGCTCGTACCCCAATCTCGAGCCCCGATCCTGGCTGGAGCCCAACTCCAAGATGGCACCCCATTCTCGAACCCCAATCCAGGCTCGAGCCCGACTCCAAGATGGCACCCCGATATCGAGCCCAAATCCAGGCTCGAGCCCCACTCCAAGATGGCACCCCAATCTCTAGCCCCAATCCAGGCTCGTGCCCAACGTGAAGCTCGTACCCCAATCTCGAGCCCCAATCCAGGCTCGAGCCCGACTCCAAGATGGCACCACAATCTCTAGCCCCAATCCAGGCTCGTGCCCAACGTGAAGCTCGTACCCCAATCTCGAGCCCCAATCCAGGCTGGAGCCCAACTCCAAGATGGCACCCCATTCTCGAGCCCCAATCCAGGCTCGAGCCCCACTCCAAGATGGTACCCCAATCTCGAGCCCCAATCCAGGCTCGAGCCCGACTCCAAGATGGCACCACAATCTCTAGCCCCAATCCAGGCTCGTGCCCAACGTGAAGCTCGTACCCCAATCTCGAGCCCCGATCCTGGCTGGAGCCCAACTCCAAGATGGCACCCCATTCTCGAACCCCAATCCAGGCTCGAGCCCGACTCCAAGATGGCACCCCGATATCGAGCCCAAATCCACGCTCGAGCCCCACTCCAAGATGGCACCCCAATCTCTAGCCCCAATCCAGGCTCGTGCCCAACGTGAAGCTCGTACCCCAATCTCGAGCCCCAATCCAGGCTGGAGCCCACCTCCAAGATGGCACCCCATTGTCGAGCCCCAATCCAGGCTCGAGCCCCACTCCAAGATGGTACCCCAATCTCGAGCCCCAATCCAGGCTCGAGCCCGTATCCAAGATGGCACCACAATCTCTTGCCCCAATCCAGGCTCGAGCCCCACTCTAAGATGGTACCCCGATCTCGAGCCCCAATCCAGGCTCGAGCCCCACTCCAAGATGGCACCCCAATCTCTAGCCCCGATCCAGGCTCGAGCCCAACTCCAAGATGGCACCCCATTCTCGAGCCCCAATCCAGGCTCGAGCCCCACTCCAAGATGGTACCCCAATCTCGAGCCCCAATCCAGGCTGGAGCCCAACGTGAAGCTCGTACCCCAATCTCGAGCCCCAATCCAGGCTGGAGCCCACCTCCAAGATGGCCCCCCATTCTCGAGCCCCAATCTGGGCTCGAGCCCAACGTGAAGCTCGTACCCCAATCTCGAGCCTCAGTCCTGGCTGGAGCCCACCTGCAAGATGGCACCCCATTCTCGAGCCCCAATCCAGGCTCGAGCCCCACTCCAAGATGGCTCCCAATATCTAGCCCCAATCCAGGCTCGAGCCCAACGTGAAGCTCGTACCCCAATCTCGAGCCCCAATCCAGGCTGGAGCCCACCTCCAAGATGGCCCCCCATTCTCGAGCCCCAATCTGGGCTCGAGCCCGACTCCAAGATAACACCCCAATCTCTACCCCCAACCCAGGCTCGTGCCCAACGTGAAGCTCGTACCCCAATCTCGAGCCCCAATCCAGGCTGGAGCCCAACTCCAAGATGGCCCCCCATTCTCGAGCCCCAATCTAGGCTCGAGCCCGACTCCAAGATAACACCCCAATGTCTACCCCCAATCCAGGCTCGTGCCCAACGTGAAGCTCGTACCCCAATCTCGAGCCCCAATCCAGGCTGGAGCCCACCTCCAAGATGGCACCCCATTCTCGAGCCCCAATCCAGGCTCGAACCCAACTCCAAGATGGCACCCCATTCTCGAGCCCCAATCCAGGCTCGTGCCCAACGTGAAGCTCGTACCCCAATCTCGAGCCCCGATCCTGGCTGGAGCCCAACTCCAAGATGGCACCCCATTCTCGAACCCCAATCCAGGCTCGAGCCCGACTCCAAGATGGCACCCCGATATCGAGCCCAGATCCAGGCTCGAGCCCCACTCCAAGATGGCACTCCAATCTCTAGCCCCAATCCAGGCTCGTGCCCAACGTGAAGCTCGTACCCCATCCTCGAGCCCCAATCCAGGCTGGAGCCCAACTCCAAGATGGCACCCCATTCTCGAACCCCAATCCAGGCTCGAGCCCGACTCCAAGATGGCACCCCGATATCGAGCCCAAATCCAGGCTCGAGCCCCACTCCAAGATGGCACCCCAATCTCTAGCCCCAATCCAGGCTCGTGCCCAACGTGAAGCTCGTACCCCAATCTCGAGCCCCGATCCTGGCTGGAGCCCAACTCCAAGATGGCACCCCATTCTCGAACCCCAATCCAGGCTCGAGCCCCACTCCAAGATGGCACCCCATTCTCGAGCCCCAATCCAGGCTCGAGCCCGACTCCAAGATAACACCCCAATCTCTAGCCCCAATCCAGGCTCGTGCCCAACGTGAAGCTCGTACCCCAATCTCGAGCCCCAATCCAGGCTGGAGCCCAACTCCAAGATGGCCCCCCATTCTCGAGCCCCAATATAGGCTCGAGCCCGACTCCAAGATAACACCCCAATCTCTACCCCCAATCCAGGCTCGTGCCCAACGTGAAGCTCGTACCCCAATCTCGAGCCCCAATCCAGGCTGGAGCCCACCTCCAAGATGGCACCCCATTCTCGAGCCCAAATCCAGGCTCGAGCCCCACTCCAAGATGGCACCCCAATCTCTAGCCCCAATCCAGGCTCGTGCCCAACGTGAAGCTCGTACCCCAATCTCGAGCCCCGATCCTGGCTGGAGCCCAACTCCAAGATGGCACCCCATTCTCGAACCCCAATCCAGGCTCGAGCCCGACTCCAAGATGGCACCCCGATATCGAGCCCAAATCCAGGCTCGAGCCCCACTCCAAGATGGCACCCCAATCTCTAGCCCCAATCCAGGCTCGTGCCCAACGTGAAGCTCGTACCCCAATCTCGAGCCCCAATCCAGGCTCGAGCCCGACTCCAAGATGGCACCACAATCTCTAGCCCCAATCCAGGCTCGTGCCCAACGTGAAGCTCGTACCCCAATCTCGAGCCCCAATCCAGGCTGGAGCCCAACTCCAAGATGGCACCCCATTCTCGAGCCCCAATCCAGGCTCGAGCCCCACTCCAAGATGGTACCCCAATCTCGAGCCCCAATCCAGGCTCGAGCCCGACTCCAAGATGGCACCACAATCTCTAGCCCCAATCCAGGCTCGTGCCCAACGTGAAGCTCGTACCCCAATCTCGAGCCCCGATCCTGGCTGGAGCCCAACTCCAAGATGGCACCCCATTCTCGAACCCCAATCCAGGCTCGAGCCCGACTCCAAGATGGCACCCCGATATCGAGCCCAAATCCACGCTCGAGCCCCACTCCAAGATGGCACCCCAATCTCTAGCCCCAATCCAGGCTCGTGCCCAACGTGAAGCTCGTACCCCAATCTCGAGCCCCAATCCAGGCTGGAGCCCACCTCCAAGATGGCACCCCATTGTCGAGCCCCAATCCAGGCTCGAGCCCCACTCCAAGATGGTACCCCAATCTCGAGCCCCAATCCAGGCTCGAGCCCGTATCCAAGATGGCACCACAATCTCTTGCCCCAATCCAGGCTCGAGCCCCACTCTAAGATGGTACCCCGATCTCGAGCCCCAATCCAGGCTCGAGCCCCACTCCAAGATGGCACCCCAATCTCTAGCCCCGATCCAGGCTCGAGCCCAACTCCAAGATGGCACCCCATTCTCGAGCCCCAATCCAGGCTCGAGCCCCACTCCAAGATGGTACCCCAATCTCGAGCCCCAATCCAGGCTGGAGCCCAACGTGAAGCTCGTACCCCAATCTCGAGCCCCAATCCAGGCTGGAGCCCACCTCCAAGATGGCCCCCCATTCTCGAGCCCCAATCTGGGCTCGAGCCCAACGTGAAGCTCGTACCCCAATCTCGAGCCTCAGTCCTGGCTGGAGCCCACCTGCAAGATGGCACCCCATTCTCGAGCCCCAATCCAGGCACGAGCCCCACTCCAAGATGGCTCCCAATATCTAGCCCCAATCCAGGCTCGAGCCCAACGTGAAGCTCGTACCCCAATCTCGAGCCCCAATCCAGGCTGGAGCCCACCTCCAAGATGGCCCCCCATTCTCGAGCCCCAATCTGGGCTCGAGCCCGACTCCAAGATAACACCCCAATCTCTACCCCCAACCCAGGCTCGTGCCCAACGTGAAGCTCGTACCCCAATCTCGAGCCCCAATCCAGGCTGGAGCCCAACTCCAAGATGGCCCCCCATTCTCGAGCCCCAATCTAGGCTCGAGCCCGACTCCAAGATAACACCCCAATCTCTACCCCCAATCCAGGCTCGTGCCCAACGTGAAGCTCGTACCCCAATCTCGAGCCCCAATCCAGGCTGGAGCCCACCTCCAAGATGGCACCCCATTCTCGAGCCCCAATCCAGGCTCGAACCCAACTCCAAGATGGCACCCCATTCTCGAGCCCCAATCCAGGCTCGTGCCCAACGTGAAGCTCGTACCCCAATCTCGAGCCCCGATCCTGGCTGGAGCCCAACTCCAAGATGGCACCCCATTCTCGAACCCCAATCCAGGCTCGAGCCCGACTCCAAGATGGCACCCCGATATCGAGCCCAAATCCAGGCTCGAGCCCCACTCCAAGATGGCACCCCAATCTCTAGCCCCAATCCAGGCTCGTGCCCAACGTGAAGCTCGTACCCCAATCTCGAGCCCCGATCCTGGCTGGAGCCCAACTCCAAGATGGCACCCCATTCTCGAACCCCAATCTAGGCTCGAGCCCGACTCCAAGATGGCACCCCGATATCGAGCCCAAATCCAGGCTCGAGCCCCACTCCAAGATGGCACCCCAATCTCTAGCCCCAATCCAGGCTCGTGCCCAACGTGAAGCTCGTACCCCAACCTCGAGCCCCAATCCAGGCTGGAGCCTAACTTCAAGATGGCACCCCATTCTCGAGCCCCAATCCAGGCTCGAGCCCGACTCCAAGATAACACCCCAATCTCTACCCCCAATCCAGGCTCGTGCCCAACGTGAAGCTCGTACCCCAATCTCGAGCCCCGATCCTGGCTGGAGCCCAACTCCAAGATGGCACCCCATTCTCGAATCCCAATCCAGGCTCGAGCCCGACTCCAAGATGGCACCCCGATATCGAGCCCAAATCCAGGCTCGAGCCCCACTCCAAGATGGCACCCCAATCTCTAGCCCCAATCCAGGCTCGTGCCCAACGTGAAGCTCGTACCCCAATCTCGAGCCCCGATCCTGGCTGGAGCCCAACTCCAAGATGGCACCCCATTCTCGAACCCCAATCCAGGCTCGAGCCCGACTCCAAGATGGCACCCCGATATCGCGCCCAAATCCAGGCTCGAGCCCCACTCCAAGATGGCACCCCAATCTCTAGCCCCAATCCAGGCTCGTGCCCAACGTGAAGCTCGTACCCCAATCTCGAGCCCCGATCCAGGCTGGAGCCCAACTCCAAGATGGCACCCCAATCTCGAGCCCCAATCCAGGCTCGAGCCCCACTCCAAGATGGTACCCCAATCTCGAGCCCCAATTCAGGCTCGTGCCCAACGTGGAGCTCGTACCCCAATCTCGAGCCCCGATCCTGGCTGGAGCCCAACTCCAAGATGGCACCCCATTCTCGAACCCCAATCCAGGCTCGAGCCCGACTCCAAGATGGCACCCCGATATCGAGCCCAAATCCAGGCTCGAGCCCCACTCCAAGATGGCACCCCAATCTCTAGCCCCAATCCAGGCTCGTGCCCAACGTGAAGCTCGTACCCCAATCTCGAGCCCCGATCCTGGCTGGAGCCCAACTCCAAGATGGCACCCCATTCTCGAACCCCAATCCAGGCTCGAGTCCGACTCCAAGATGGCACCCCGATATCGAGCCCAAATCCAGGCTCGAGCCCCACTCCAAGATGGCACCCCAATCTCTAGCCCCAATCCAGGCTCGTGCCCAACGTGAAGCTCGTACCCCAACCTCGAGCCCCAATCCAGGCTGGAGCCTAACTCCAAGATGGCACCCCATTCTCGAGCCCCAATCCAGGCTCGAGCCCGACTCCAAGATAACACCCCAATCTCTACCCCCAATCCAGGCTCGTGCCCAACGTGAAGCTCGTACCCCAATCTCGAGCCCCAATCCAGGCTGGAGCCCAACTCCAAGATGGCCCCCCATTCTCGAGCCCCAATATAGGCTCGAGCCCGACTCCAAGATAACACCCCAATCTCTACCCCCAATCCAGGCTCGTGCCCAACGTGAATCTCGTACCCCAATCTCGAGCCCCAATCCAGGCTGGAGCCCACCTCCAAGATGGCACCCCATTCTCGAGCCCCAATCCAGGCTCGAGCCCGACTCCAAGATAACACCCCAATCTCTACCCCCAATCCAGGCTCGTGCCCAACGTGAAGCTCGTACCCCAATCTCGAGCCCCAATCCAGGCTCGAGCCCCACTCCAAGATGGTACCCCAATCTCGAGCCCCAATCCAGGCTCGTGCCCAACGTGAAGCTCGTACCCCAATCTCGAGCCCCGATCCTGGCTGGAGCCCAACTCCAAGATGGCACCCCATTCTCGAACCCCAATCCAAGCTCGAGCCCGACTCCAAGATGGCACCCCGATATCGAGCCCAAATCCAGGCTCGAGCCCCACTCCAAGATGGCACCCCAATCTCTAGCCCCAATCCAGGCTCGTGCCCAACGTGAAGCTCGTACCCCAATCTCGAGCCCCAATCCAGGCTGGAGCCCACCTCCAAGATGGCCCCCCATTCTCGAGCCCCAATATAGGCTCGAGCCCGACTCCAAGATAACACCCCAATCTCTACCCCCAATCCAGGCTCGTTCCCAACGTGAAGCTCGTACCCCAATCTCGAGCCCCGATCCTGGCTGGAGCCCAACTCCAAGATGGCACCCCATTCTCGAACCCCAATCCAGGCTCGAGCCCGACTCCAAGATGGCACCCCGATATCGAGCCCAAATCCAGGCTCGAGCCCCACTCCAAGATGGCACCCCAATCTCTAGCCCCAATCCAGGCTCGTGCCCAACGTGAAGCTCGTACCCCAATCTCGAGCCCCAATCCAGGCTGGAGCCCACCTCCAAGATGGCCCCCCATTCTCGAGCCCCAATATAGGCTCGAGCCCGACTCCAAGATAACACCCCAATCTCTACCCCCAATCCAGGCTCGTGCCCAACGTGAAGCTCGTACCCCAATCTCGAGCCCCGATCCTGGCTGGAGCCCAACTCCAAGATGGCACCCCATTCTCGAACCCCAATCCAGGCTCGAGCCCGACTCCAAGATGGCACCCCGATATCGAGCCCAAATCCAGGCTCGAGCCCCACTCCAAGATGGCACCCCAATCTCTAGCCCCAATCCAGGCTCGTGCCCAACGTGAAGCTCGTACCCCAATCTCGAGCCCCAATCCAGGCTGGAGCCCAACTCCAAGATGGCCCCCCATTCTTGAGCCCCAATATAGGCTCGAGCCCGACTCCAAGATAACACCCCAATCTCTACCCCCAATCCAGGCTCGTGCCCAACGTGAAGCTCGTACCCCAATCTCGAGCCCCAATCCAGGCTGGAGCCCACCTCCAAGATGGCACCCCATTCTCGAACCCCAATCCAGGCTCGAGCCCGACTCCAAGATGGCACCCCGATATCGAGCCCCAATCCAGGCTCGTGCCCAACGTGAAGCTCGTACCCCAATCTCGAGCCCCGATCCTGGCTGGAGCCCAACTCCAAGATGGCACCCCATTCTCGAACCCCAATCCAGGCTCGAGCCCGACTCCAAGATGGCACCCCGATATCGAGCCCAAATCCAGGCTCGAGCCCCACTCCAAGATGGCACCCCAATCTCTAGCCCCAATCCAGGCTCGTGCCCAACGTGAAGCTCGTACCCCAATCTCGAGCCCCAATCCAGGCTGGAGCCCACCTCCAAGATGGCATCCCATTCTCGAGCCCCAATCCAGGCTCGAGCCCGACTCCAAGATGGCACCACAATCTCTAGCCCCAATCCAGGCTCGTGCCCAACGTGAAGCTCGTACCCCAATCTCGAGCCCCGATCCTGGCTGGAGCCCAACTCCAAGATGGCACCCCATTCTCGAACCCCAATCCAGGCTCGAGCCCGACTCCAAGATGGCACCCCGATATCGAGCCCAAATCCAGGCTCGAGCCCCACTCCAAGATGGCACCCCAATCTCTAGCCCCAATCCAGGCTCGTGCCCAACGTGAAGCTCGTACCCCATTCTCGAGCCCCGATCCTGGCTGGAGCCCAACTCCAAGATGGCACCCCATTCTCGAACCCCAATCCAGGCTCGAGTCCGACTCCAAGATGGCACCCCGATATCGAGCCCAAATCCAGGCTCGAGCCCCACTCCAAGATGGCACCCCAATCTCTAGCCCCAATCCAGGCTCGTGCCCAACGTGAAGCTCGTACCCCAACCTCGAGCCCCAATCCAGGCTGGAGCCTAACTCCAAGATGGCACCCCATTCTCGAGCCCCAATCCAGGCTCGAGCCCGACTCCAAGATAACACCCCAATCTCTACCCCCAATCCAGGCTCGTGCCCAACGTGAAGCTCGTACCCCAATCTCGAGCCCCAATCCAGGCTGGAGCCCAACTCCAAGATGGCCCCCCATTCTCGAGCCCCAATATAGGCTCGAGCCCGACTCCAAGATAACACCCCAATCTCTACCCCCAATCCAGGCTCGTGCCCAACGTGAATCTCGTACCCCAATCTCGAGCCCCAATCCAGGCTGGAGCCCACCTCCAAGATGGCACCCCATTCTCGAGCCCCAATCCAGGCTCGAGCCCGACTCCAAGATAACACCCCAATCTCTACCCCCAATCCAGGCTCGTGCCCAACGTGAAGCTCGTACCCCAATCTCGAGCCCCAATCCAGGCTCGAGCCCCACTCCAAGATGGTACCCCAATCTCGAGCCCCAATCCAGGCTCGTGCCCAACGTGAAGCTCGTACCCCAATCTCGAGCCCCGATCCTGGCTGGAGCCCAACTCCAAGATGGCACCCCATTCTCGAACCCCAATCCAAGCTCGAGCCCGACTCCAAGATGGCACCCCGATATCGAGCCCAAATCCAGGCTCGAGCCCCACTCCAAGATGGCACCCCAATCTCTAGCCCCAATCCAGGCTCGTGCCCAACGTGAAGCTCGTACCCCAATCTCGAGCCCCAATCCAGGCTGGAGCCCACCTCCAAGATGGCCCCCCATTCTCGAGCCCCAATATAGGCTCGAGCCCGACTCCAAGATAACACCCCAATCTCTACCCCCAATCCAGGCTCGTTCCCAACGTGAAGCTCGTACCCCAATCTCGAGCCCCGATCCTGGCTGGAGCCCAACTCCAAGATGGCACCCCATTCTCGAACCCCAATCCAGGCTCGAGCCCGACTCCAAGATGGCACCCCGATATCGAGCCCAAATCCAGGCTCGAGCCCCACTCCAAGATGGCACCCCAATCTCTAGCCCCAATCCAGGCTCGTGCCCAACGTGAAGCTCGTACCCCAATCTCGAGCCCCAATCCAGGCTGGAGCCCACCTCCAAGATGGCCCCCCATTCTCGAGCCCCAATATAGGCTCGAGCCCGACTCCAAGATAACACCCCAATCTCTACCCCCAATCCAGGCTCGTGCCCAACGTGAAGCTCGTACCCCAATCTCGAGCCCCGATCCTGGCTGGAGCCCAACTCCAAGATGGCACCCCATTCTCGAACCCCAATCCAGGCTCGAGCCCGACTCCAAGATGGCACCCCGATATCGAGCCCAAATCCAGGCTCGAGCCCCACTCCAAGATGGCACCCCAATCTCTAGCCCCAATCCAGGCTCGTGCCCAACGTGAAGCTCGTACCCCAATCTCGAGCCCCAATCCAGGCTGGAGCCCAACTCCAAGATGGCCCCCCATTCTTGAGCCCCAATATAGGCTCGAGCCCGACTCCAAGATAACACCCCAATCTCTACCCCCAATCCAGGCTCGTGCCCAACGTGAAGCTCGTACCCCAATCTCGAGCCCCAATCCAGGCTGGAGCCCACCTCCAAGATGGCACCCCATTCTCGAACCCCAATCCAGGCTCGAGCCCGACTCCAAGATGGCACCCCGATATCGAGCCCCAATCCAGGCTCGTGCCCAACGTGAAGCTCGTACCCCAATCTCGAGCCCCGATCCTGGCTGGAGCCCAACTCCAAGATGGCACCCCATTCTCGAACCCCAATCCAGGCTCGAGCCCGACTCCAAGATGGCACCCCGATATCGAGCCCAAATCCAGGCTCGAGCCCCACTCCAAGATGGCACCCCAATCTCTAGCCCCAATCCAGGCTCGTGCCCAACGTGAAGCTCGTACCCCAATCTCGAGCCCCAATCCAGGCTGGAGCCCACCTCCAAGATGGCATCCCATTCTCGAGCCCCAATCCAGGCTCGAGCCCGACTCCAAGATGGCACCACAATCTCTAGCCCCAATCCAGGCTCGTGCCCAACGTGAAGCTCGTACCCCAATCTCGAGCCCCGATCCTGGCTGGAGCCCAACTCCAAGATGGCACCCCATTCTCGAACCCCAATCCAGGCTCGAGCCCGACTCCAAGATGGCACCCCGATATCGAGCCCAAATCCAGGCTCGAGCCCCACTCCAAGATGGCACCCCAATCTCTAGCCCCAATCCAGGCTCGTGCCCAACGTGAAGCTCGTACCCCATTCTCGAGCCCCGATCCTGGCTGGAGCCCAACTCCAAGATGGCACCCCATTCTCGAACCCCAATCCAGGCTCGTGCCCAACGTGAAGCTCGTACCCCAATCTCGAGCCCCAATCCAGGCTGGAGCCCACCTCCAAGATGGCACCCCATTCTCGAGCCCCAATCCAGGCTCGAACCCAACTCCAAGATGGCACCCCATTCTCGAGCCCCAATCCAGGCTCGTGCCCAACGTGAAGCTCGTACCCCAATCTCGAGCCCCGATCCTGGCTGGAGCCCAACTCCAAGATGGCACCCCATTCTCGAACCC
This sequence comes from Ulva prolifera, assembly GCA_023078555.1. Taxonomy (NCBI): domain Eukaryota; kingdom Viridiplantae; phylum Chlorophyta; class Ulvophyceae; order Ulvales; family Ulvaceae; genus Ulva; species Ulva prolifera. Next base: position 8,723,663 of record CM041199.1, read on the forward strand.
CAATCCAGGCTCGAGCCCGACTCCAAGATGGCACCCCGATATCGAGCCCAAATCCAGGCTCGAGCCCCACTCCAAGATGGCACCCCAATCTCTAGCCCCAATCCAGGCTCGTGCCCAACGTGAAGCTCGTACCCCAATCTCGAGCCCCGATCCTGGCTGGAGCCCAACTCCAAGATGGCACCCCATTCTCGAACCCCAATCTAGGCTCGAGCCCGACTCCAAGATGGCACCCCGATATCGAGCCCAAATCCAGGCTCGAGCCCCACTCCAAGATGGCACCCCAATCTCTAGCCCCAATCCAGGCTCGTGCCCAACGTGAAGCTCGTACCCCAACCTCGAGCCCCAATCCAGGCTGGAGCCTAACTTCAAGATGGCACCCCATTCTCGAGCCCCAATCCAGGCTCGAGCCCGACTCCAAGATAACACCCCAATCTCTACCCCCAATCCAGGCTCGTGCCCAACGTGAAGCTCGTACCCCAATCTCGAGCCCCGATCCTGGCTGGAGCCCAACTCCAAGATGGCACCCCATTCTCGAATCCCAATCCAGGCTCGAGCCCGACTCCAAGATGGCACCCCGATATCGAGCCCAAATCCAGGCTCGAGCCCCACTCCAAGATGGCACCCCAATCTCTAGCCCCAATCCAGGCTCGTGCCCAACGTGAAGCTCGTACCCCAATCTCGAGCCCCGATCCTGGCTGGAGCCCAACTCCAAGATGGCACCCCATTCTCGAACCCCAATCCAGGCTCGAGCCCGACTCCAAGATGGCACCCCGATATCGCGCCCAAATCCAGGCTCGAGCCCCACTCCAAGATGGCACCCCAATCTCTAGCCCCAATCCAGGCTCGTGCCCAACGTGAAGCTCGTACCCCAATCTCGAGCCCCGATCCAGGCTGGAGCCCAACTCACAGATGGCACCCCAATCTCGAGCCCCAATCCAGGCTCGAGCCCCACTCCAAGATGGTACCCCAATCTCGAGCCCCAATCCAGGCTCGTGCCCAACGTGGAGCTCGTACCCCAATCTCGAGCCCCGATCCTGGCTGGAGCCCAACTCCAAGATGGCACCCCATTCTCGAACCCCAATCCAGGCTCGAGCCCGACTCCAAGATGGCACCCCGATATCGAGCCCAAATCCAGGCTCGAGCCCCACTCCAAGATGGCACCCCAATCTCTAGCCCCAATCCAGGCTCGTGCCCAACGTGAAGCTCGTACCCCAATCTCGAGCCCCGATCCTGGCTGGAGCCCAACTCCAAGATGGCACCCCATTCTCGAACCCCAATCCAGGCTCGAGTCCGACTCCAAGATGGCACCCCGATATCGAGCCCAAATCCAGGCTCGAGCCCCACTCCAAGATGGCACCCCAATCTCTAGCCCCAATCCAGGCTCGTGCCCAACGTGAAGCTCGTACCCCAACCTCGAGCCCCAATCCAGGCTGGAGCCTAACTCCAAGATGGCACCCCATTCTCGAGCCCCAATCCAGGCTCGAGCCCGACTCCAAGATAACACCCCAATCTCTACCCCCAATCCAGGCTCGTGCCCAACGTGAAGCTCGTACCCCAATCTCGAGCCCCAATCCAGGCTGGAGCCCAACTCCAAGATGGCCCCCCATTCTCGAGCCCCAATATAGGCTCGAGCCCGACTCCAAGATAACACCCCAATCTCTACCCCCAATCCAGGCTCGTGCCCAACGTGAATCTCGTACCCCAATCTCGAGCCCCAATCCAGGCTGGAGCCCACCTCCAAGATGGCACCCCATTCTCGAGCCCCAATCCAGGCTCGAGCCCGACTCCAAGATAACACCCCAATCTCTACCCCCAATCCAGGCTCGTGCCCAACGTGAAGCTCGTACCCCAATCTCGAGCCCCAATCCAGGCTCGAGCCCCACTCCAAGATGGTACCCCAATCTCGAGCCCCAATCCAGGCTCGTGCCCAACGTGAAGCTCGTACCCCAATCTCGAGCCCCGATCCTGGCTGGAGCCCAACTCCAAGATGGCACCCCATTCTCGAACCCCAATCCAAGCTCGAGCCCGACTCCAAGATGGCACCCCGATATCGAGCCCAAATCCAGGCTCGAGCCCCACTCCAAGATGGCACCCCAATCTCTAGCCCCAATCCAGGCTCGTGCCCAACGTGAAGCTCGTACCCCAATCTCGAGCCCCAATCCAGGCTGGAGCCCACCTCCAAGATGGCCCCCCATTCTCGAGCCCCAATATAGGCTCGAGCCCGACTCCAAGATAACACCCCAATCTCTACCCCCAATCCAGGCTCGTTCCCAACGTGAAGCTCGTACCCCAATCTCGAGCCCCGATCCTGGCTGGAGCCCAACTCCAAGATGGCACCCCATTCTCGAACCCCAATCCAGGCTCGAGCCCGACTCCAAGATGGCACCCCGATATCGAGCCCAAATCCAGGCTCGAGCCCCACTCCAAGATGGCACCCCAATCTCTAGCCCCAATCCAGGCTCGTGCCCAACGTGAAGCTCGTACCCCAATCTCGAGCCCCAATCCAGGCTGGAGCCCACCTCCAAGATGGCCCCCCATTCTCGAGCCCCAATATAGGCTCGAGCCCGACTCCAAGATAACACCCCAATCTCTACCCCCAATCCAGGCTCGTGCCCAACGTGAAGCTCGTACCCCAATCTCGAGCCCCGATCCTGGCTGGAGCCCAACTCCAAGATGGCACCCCATTCTCGAACCCCAATCCAGGCTCGAGCCCGACTCCAAGATGGCACCCCGATATCGAGCCCAAATCCAGGCTCGAGCCCCACTCCAAGATGGCACCCCAATCTCTAGCCCCAATCCAGGCTCGTGCCCAACGTGAAGCTCGTACCCCAATCTCGAGCCCCAATCCAGGCTGGAGCCCAACTCCAAGATGGCCCCCCATTCTTGAGCCCCAATATAGGCTCGAGCCCGACTCCAAGATAACACCCCAATCTCTACCCCCAATCCAGGCTCGTGCCCAACGTGAAGCTCGTACCCCAATCTCGAGCCCCAATCCAGGCTGGAGCCCACCTCCAAGATGGCACCCCATTCTCGAACCCCAATCCAGGCTCGAGCCCGACTCCAAGATGGCACCCCGATATCGAGCCCCAATCCAGGCTCGTGCCCAACGTGAAGCTCGTACCCCAATCTCGAGCCCCGATCCTGGCTGGAGCCCAACTCCAAGATGGCACCCCATTCTCGAACCCCAATCCAGGCTCGAGCCCGACTCCAAGATGGCACCCCGATATCGAGCCCAAATCCAGGCTCGAGCCCCACTCCAAGATGGCACCCCAATCTCTAGCCCCAATCCAGGCTCGTGCCCAACGTGAAGCTCGTACCCCAATCTCGAGCCCCAATCCAGGCTGGAGCCCACCTCCAAGATGGCATCCCATTCTCGAGCCCCAATCCAGGCTCGAGCCCGACTCCAAGATGGCACCACAATCTCTAGCCCCAATCCAGGCTCGTGCCCAACGTGAAGCTCGTACCCCAATCTCGAGCCCCGATCCTGGCTGGAGCCCAACTCCAAGATGGCACCCCATTCTCGAACCCCAATCCAGGCTCGAGCCCGACTCCAAGATGGCACCCCGATATCGAGCCCAAATCCAGGCTCGAGCCCCACTCCAAGATGGCACCCCAATCTCTAGCCCCAATCCAGGCTCGTGCCCAACGTGAAGCTCGTACCCCATTCTCGAGCCCCGATCCTGGCTGGAGCCCAACTCCAAGATGGCACCCCATTCTCGAACCCCAATCCAGGCTCGAGCCCGACTCCAAGATGGCACCCCGATATCGAGCCCAAATCCAGGCTCGAGCCCCACTCCAAGATGGCACCCCAATCTCTAACCCCAATCCAGGCTCGTGCCCAACGTGAAGCTCGTACCCCAATCTCGAGCCCCAATCCAGGCTGGAGCCTAACTCCAAGATGACACCCCATTCTCGAGCCCCAATCCAGGCTCGAGCCCGACTCCAAGATGGTACCCCAATCTCGAGCCCCAATCCAGGCTCGTGCCCAACGTGAAGCTCGTACCCCAATCTCGAGCCCCAGTCCAGGCTGGAACCCACCTCCAAGATGGGACCCCATTCTCGAGCCCCAATCCAGGCTCGAGCCCCACTCCAAGATGGCACCCAAATCTCGAGCCCCAATCCATGCTCGTGCCCCACTCCAAGCTGGCACCCCAATCTCGAGCCCCAATCCAAGCTCGTGCCCGTTTCCAAGATGGCACCCCAATCTCGAGCCCCAATCCAGGCTCGAGCCCCACTGCAAGATGGCACCCCAATCTCTAGCCCCAATCCAGGCTCGTTCCCAACGTGAAGCTCGTACCCCAATCTCGAGCCCCAGTCCAGGCTGGAGCCCACCTGCAAGATGGCACCCCATTCTCGAGCCCCAATCCAGGATCGAGCCCCACTCCAAGATGGCTCTCAATATCTAGCCCCAATCCAGGCTCGAGCCCCACTCCAATATGGTACCCCAATTTCTAGCCCCAATCCAGGCTCGTGCCCAACGTGAAGCTCGTACCCCAATCTCGAGCCCCAGTCCAGGCTGGAGCCCACCTCCAAGATGGCACCCCATTCTCGAGCCCCAATCCAGGCTCGAGCCCGACTCCAAGATGGCTCCCAATATCTAGCCCCAATCCAGGCTCGAGCCCCACTCCAAGATGGTACCACAATCTCTAGCCCCAATCTAGGCTCATGCCCAACGTGAAGCTCGTACCCCAATCTCGAGCCCCAATCCAGGCTGGAGCCCACCTCCAAGATGGCACCCCATTCTCGAGCCCCAATCCAGGCTCGAGCCCCACTCCAAGATGGCTCTCAATATCTAGCCCCAATCCAGGCTCGAGCCCCACTCCAAGATGGTACCCCAATTTCTAGCCCCAATCCAAGCTCGTGCCCAACGTTAAGCTCGTACACCAATCTCGAGCCCCAGTCCAGGCTGGAGCCCACCTCCAAGATGGCACCCCATTCTCGAGCCCCAATCCAGGCTCGAGCCCGACTCCAAGATGTCACCCCATTCTCGAGCCCCAATCCAGGCTCGAGCCCGACTCCAAGATGTCACCCCGATCTCGAGCCCCAATCCAGCCTCGAGCCCCACTCCAAGATGGCACCCCAATCTCTAGCCCCAATCCAAGCTCGTGCCCAACGTTAAGCTCGTACACCAATCTCGAGCCCCAGTCCAGGCTGGAGCCCACCTCCAAGATGGCACCCCATTCTCGAGCCCCGATCCAGGCTCAAGCCGGACTCCAAGATGGCACCCCGATCTCGAGCCCCAATCCAGGCTCGAGCCCGACTCCAAGATGGCACCCCGATCTCGAGCCCCAATCCATGCTCGAGCCCCACTCCAAGATGGTACCCCAATTTCTAGCCCTAATCCAGGCTCGTGCCCAACGTGAAGCTCGTACCCCAATCTCGAGCCCCAATCCAGGCTGGAGCCCACCTCCAAGATGGCACCCCATTCTCGAGCCCCAATCCAGGCTCGAGCCCCACTCCAAGATGGCACCCCAATCTCTAGCCCCAATCCAGGCTCGTGCCCAACGTGAAGCTCGTACCCCAATCTCGAGCCCCAGTCCAGGCTGGAACCCACCTCCAAGATGGGACCCCATTCTCGAGCCCCAATCCAGGCTCGAGCCCCACTCCAAGATGGCACCCAAATCTCGAGCCCCAATCCATGCTCGTGCCCCACTCCAAGCTGGCACCCCAATCTCGAGCCCCAATCCAAGCTCGTGCCCGTTTCCAAGATGGCACCCCAATCTCGAGCCCCAATCCAGGCTCGAGCCCCACTCCAAGATGGCACCCCAATCTCTAGCCCCAATCCAGGCTCGTGCCCAACGTGAAGCTCGTACCCCAATCTCGAGCCCCAGTCCAGGCTGGAGCCCACCTGCAAGATGGCACCCCATTCTCGAGCCCCAATCCAGGATCGAGCCCCACTCCAAGATGGCTCTCAATATCTAGCCCCAATCCAGGCTCGAGCCCCACTCCAATATGGTACCCCAATTTCTAGCCCCAATCCAGGCTCGTGCCCAACGTGAAGCTCGTACCCCAATCTCGAGCCCCAGTCCAGGCTGGAGCCCACCTCCAAGATGGCACCCCATTCTCGAGCCCCAATCCAGGCTCGAGCCCGACTCCAAGATGGCTCCCAATATCTAGCCCCAATCCAGGCTCGAGCCCCACTCCAAGATGGTACCACAATCTCTAGCCCCAATCTAGGCTCATGCCCAACGTGAAGCTCGTACCCCAATCTCGAGCCCCAATCCAGGCTGGAGCCCACCTCCAAGATGGCACCCCATTCTCGAGCCCCAATCCAGGCTCGAGCCCCACTCCAAGATGGCTCTCAATATCTAGCCCCAATCCAGGCTCGAGCCCCACTCCAAGATGGTACCCCAATTTCTAGCCCCAATCCAAGCTCGTGCCCAACGTTAAGCTCGTACACCAATCTCGAGCCCCAGTCCAGGCTGGAGCCCACCTCCAAGATGGCACCCCATTCTCGAGCCCCAATCCAGGCTCGAGCCCGACTCCAAGATGTCACCCCATTCTCGAGCCCCAATCCAGGCTCGAGCCCGACTCCAAGATGTCACCCCGATCTCGAGCCCCAATCCAGCCTCGAGCCCCACTCCAAGATGGCACCCCAATCTCTAGCCCCAATCCAAGCTCGTGCCCAACGTTAAGCTCGTACACCAATCTCGAGCCCCAGTCCAGGCTGGAGCCCACCTCCAAGATGGCACCCCATTCTCGAGCCCCGATCCAGGCTCAAGCCGGACTCCAAGATGGCACCCCGATCTCGAGCCCCAATCCAGGCTCGAGCCCGACTCCAAGATGGCACCCCGATCTCGAGCCCCAATCCATGCTCGAGCCCCACTCCAAGATGGTACCCCAATTTCTAGCCCTAATCCAGGCTCGTGCCCAACGTGAAGCTCGTACCCCAATCTCGAGCCCCAATCCAGGCTGGAGCCCACCTCCAAGATGGCACCCCATTCTCGAGCCCCAATCCAGGCTCGAGCCCCACTCCAAGATGGCACCCCAATCTCTAGCCCCAATCCAGGCTCGTGCCCAACGTGAAGCTCGTACCCCAATCTCGAGCCCCAGTCCAGGCTGGAACCCACCTCCAAGATGGGACCCCATTCTCGAGCCCCAATCCAGGCTCGAGCCCCACTCCAAGATGGCACCCAAATCTCGAGCCCCAATCCATGCTCGTGCCCCACTCCAAGCTGGCACCCCAATCTCGAGCCCCAATCCAAGCTCGTGCCCGTTTCCAAGATGGCACCCCAATCTCGAGCCCCAATCCAGGCTCGAGCCCCACTCCAAGATGGCACCCCAATCTCTAGCCCCAATCCAGGCTCGTGCCCAACGTGAAGCTCGTACCCCAATCTCGAGCCCTAGTCCAGGCTGGAGCCCAACTCCAAGATGGCACCCCATTCTCGAACCCCAATCCAGGCTCGAGCCCGACTCCAAGATGGCACCCCGATATCGAGCCCAAATCCAGGCTCGAGCCCCACTCCAAGATGGCACCCCAATCTCTAGCCCCAATCCAGGCTCGTGCCCAACGTGAAGCTCGTACCCCAATCTCGAGCCCCAATCCAGGCTGGAGCCTAACTCCAAGATGACACCCCATTCTCGAGCCCCAATCCAGGCTCGAGCCCGACTCCAAGATAACACCCCAATCTCTACCCCCAATCCAGGCTCGTGCCCAACGTGAAGCTCGTACCCCAATCTCGAGCCCCGATCCAGGCTGGAGCCCAACTCCAAGATGGCACCCCAATCTCGAGCCCCAATCCAGGCTCGAGCCCCACTCCAAGATGGTACCCCAATCTCGAGCCCCAATCCAGGCTCGAGCCCGTGTCCAAGATGGCACCACAATCTCTTGCCCCAATCTAGGCTCGTGCCCAACGTGAAGCTCGTACCCCAATCTCGAGCCCCAATCCAGGCTGGAGCCCACCTCCAAGATGGCACCCCATTCTCGAGCCCCAATCCAGGCTCGAGCCCCACTCCAAGATGGTACCCCAATTTCTAGCCCCAATCCAGGCTCGTGCCCAATGTGAAGCTCGTACCCCAATCTCGAGCCCCAATCCAGGCTGGAGCCCAACTCCAAGATGGCACCCCATTCTCGAGCCCCAATCCAGGCTCGAGCCCCACTCCAAGATGGCTCTCAATATCTAGCCCCAATCCAGGCTCGAGCCCCACTCCAATATGGTACCCCAATTTCTAGCCCCAATCTAGGCTCGTGCCCAACGTGAAGCTCGTACCCCAATCTCGAGCCCCAGTCCTGGCTGGAGCCCAACTCCAAGATGGCACCCCATTCTCGAACCCCAATCCAGGCTCGAGCCCGACTCCAAGATGGCACCCCGATATCGAGCCCAAATCCAGGCTCGAGCCCCACTCCAAGATGGCACCCCAATCTCTAGCCCCAATCCAGGCTCGTGCCCAACGTGAAGCTCGTACCCCATTCTCGAGCCCCGATCCTGGCTGGAGCCCAACTCCAAGATGGCACCCCATTCTCGAACCCCAATCCAGGCTCGAGCCCGACTCCAAGATGGCACCCCGATATCGAGCCCAAATCCAGGCTCGAGCCCCACTCCAAGATGGCACCCCAATATCTAGCCCCAATCCAGGCTCGTGCCCAACGTGAAGCTCGTACCCCAATCTCGAGCCCCAATCCAGGCTGGAGCCCACCTCCAAGATGGCACCCCATTCTCGAGCCCCAATCCAAGCTCGAGCCCCACTCCAAGATGGCACCCCAATCTCTAGCCCCAATCCAGGCTCGTGCCCAACGTGAAGCTCGTACCCCAATCTCGAGCCCCAGTCCAGGCTGGAACCCACCTCCAAGATGGGACCCCATTCTCGAGCCCCAATCCAGGCTCGAGCCCCACTCCAAGATGGCACCCAAATCTCGAGCCCCAATCCATGCTCGTGCCCCACTCCAAGCTGGCACCCCAATCTCGAGCCCCAATCCAAGCTCGTGCCCGTTTCCAAGATGGCACCCCAATCTCGAGCCCCAATCCAGGCTCGAGCCCCACTCCAAGATGGCACCCCAATCTCTAGCCCCAATCCAGGCTCGTGCCCAACGTGAAGCTCGTACCCCAATCTCGAGCCCCATTCCAGGCTGGAGCCCACCTGCAAGATGGCACCCCATTCTCGAGCCCCAATCCAGGCTCGAGCCCCACTCCAAGATGGCTCTCAATATCTAGCCCCAATCCAGGCTCGAGCCCCACTCCAAGATGGCACCCCAATATCTAGCCCCAATCCAGGCTCGTGCCCAACGTGAAGCTCGTACCCCAATCTCGAGCCCCAATCCAGGCTGGAGCCCACCTCCAAGATGGCACCCCATTCTCGAGCCCCAATCCAAGCTCGAGCCCCACTCCAAGATGGCACCCCAATCTCTAGCCCCAATCCAGGCTCGTGCCCAACGTGAAGCTCGTACCCCAATCTCGAGCCCCAGTCCAGGCTGGAACCCACCTCCAAGATGGGACCCCATTCTCGAGCCCCAATCCAGGCTCGAGCCCCACTCCAAGATGGCACCCAAATCTCGAGCCCCAATCCATGCTCGTGCCCCACTCCAAGCTGGCACCCCAATCTCGAGCCCCAATCCAAGCTCGTGCCCGTTTCCAAGATGGCACCCCAATCTCGAGCCCCAATCCAGGCTCGAGCCCCACTCCAAGATGGCACCCCAATCTCTAGCCCCAATCCAGGCTCGTGCCCAACGTGAAGCTCGTACCCCAATCTCGAGCCCCATTCCAGGCTGGAGCCCACCTGCAAGATGGCACCCCATTCTCGAGCCCCAATCCAGGCTCGAGCCCCACTCCAAGATGGCTCTCAATATCTAGCCCCAATCCAGGCTCGAGCCCCACTCCAATATGGTACCCCAATTTCTAGCCCCAATCTAGGCTCGTGCCCAACGTGAAGCTCGTACCCCAATCTCGAGCCCCAGTCCTGGCTGGAGCCCAACTCCAAGATGGCACCCCATTCTCGAACCCCAATCCAGGCTCGAGCCCGACTCCAAGATGGCACCCCGATATCGAGCCCAAATCCAGGCTCGAGCCCCACTCCAAGATGGCACCCCAATCTCTAGCCCCAATCCAGGCTCGTGCCCAACGTGAAGCTCGTACCCCATTCTCGAGCCCCGATCCTGGCTGGAGCCCAACTCCAAGATGGCACCCCATTCTCGAACCCCAATCCAGGCTCGAGCCCGACTCCAAGATGGCACCCCGATATCGAGCCCAAATCCAGGCTCGAGCCCCACTCCAAGATGGCACCCCAATCTCTAGCCCCAATCCAGGCTCGTGCCCAACGTGAAGCTCGTACCCCAATCTCGAGCCCCAATCCAGGCTGGAGCCTAACTCCAAGATGACACCCTATTCTCGAGCCCCAATCCAGGCTCGAGCCCGACTCCAAGATAACACCCCAATCTCTACCCCCAATCCAGGCTCGTGCCCAACGTGAAGCTCGTACCCCAATCTCGAGCCCCGATCCAGGCTGGAGCCCAACTCCAAGATGGCACCCCAATCTCGAGCCCCAATCCAGGCTCGAGCCCCACTCCAAGATGGTACCCCAATCTCGAGCCCCAATCCAGGCTCGAGCCCGTGTCCAAGATGGCACCACAATCTCTTGCCCCAATCTAGGCTCGTGCCCAACGTGAAGCTCGTACCCCAATCTCGAGCCCCAATCCAGGCTGGAGCCCACCTCCAAGATGGCACCCCATTCTCGAGCCCCAATCCAGACTCGAGCCCCACTCCAAGATGGTACCCCAATTTCTAGCCCCAATCCAGGCTCGTGCCCAATGTGAAGCTCGTACCCCAATCTCGAGCCCCAATCCAGGCTGGAGCCCAACTCCAAGATGGCCCCCCATTCTCGAGCCCCAATATAGGCTCGAGCCCGACTCCAAGATAACACCCCAATCTCTACCCCCAATCCAATCTCGTGCCCAACGTGAAGCTCGTACCCCAATCTCGAGCCCCAATCCAGGCTGGAGCCCACCTCCAAGATGGCACCCCATTCTCGAGCCCCAATCCAGGCTCGAGCCCCACTCCAAGATGGTACCCCAATTTCTAGCCCCAATCCAGGCTCGTGCCCAATGTGAAGCTCGTACCCCAATCTCGAGCCCCAATCCAGGCTGGAGCCCACCTCCAAGATGGCACCCCATTCTCGAGCCCCAATCCAGGCTCGAGCCCCACTCCAATATGGTTCCCCAATTTCTAGCCCCAATCCAGGCTCGTGCCCAACGTGAAGCTCGTACCCCAATCTCGAGCCCCAGGCCAGGCTGGAGCCCACCTCCAAGATGGCACCCCATTCTCGAGCCCCAATCCAGGCTCGAGCCCGACTCCAAGATGGCTCCCAATATCTAGCCCCAATCCAGGCTCGAGCCCCACTCCAAGATGGTACCACAATCTCTAGCCCCAATCTAGGCTCATGCCCAACGTGAAGCTCGTACCCCAATCTCGAGCCCCAATCCAGGCTGGAGCCCACCTCCAAGATGGCACCCCATTCTCGAGCCCCGATCCAGGCTCAAGCCGGACTCCAAGATGGCACCCCGATCTCGAGCCCCAATCCAGGCTCGAGCCCGACTCCAAGATGGCACCCCGAGCTCGAGCCCCAATCCATGCTCGAGCCCCACTCCAAGATGGTACCCCAATTTCTAGCCCTAATCCAGGCTCGTGCCCAACGTGAAGCTCGTACCCCAATCTCGAGCCCCAATCCAGGCTGGAGCCCACCTCCAAGATGGCACCCCATTCTCGAGCCCCAATCCAGGCTCGAGCCCCACTCCAAGATGGCACCCCAATCTCTAGCCCCAATCCAGGCTCGTGCCCAACGTGAAGCTCGTACCCCAATCTCGAGCCCCAATCCAGGCTGGAACCCACCTCCAAGATGGGACCCCATTCTCGAGCCCCAATCCAGGCTCGAGCCCCACTCCAAGATGGCACCCAAATCTCGAGCCCCAATCCATGCTCGTGCCCCACTCCAAGCTGGCACCCCAATCTCGAGCCCCAATCCAAGCTCGTGCCCGTTTCCAAGATGGCACCCCAATCTCGAGCCCCAATCCAGGCTCGAGCCCCACTCCAAGATGGCACCCCAATCTCTAGCCCCAATCCAGGCTCGTGCCCAACGTGAAGCTCGTACCCCAATCTCGAGCCCCAGTCCAGGCTGGAGCCCACCTGCAAGATGGCACCCCATTCTCGAGCCCCAATCCAGGCTTGAGCCCCACTCCAAGATGGCTCTCAATATCTAGCCCCAATCCAGGCTCGAGCCCCACTCCAATATGGTACCCCAATTTCTAGCCCCAATCTAGGCTCGTGCCCAACGTGAAGCTCGTACCCCAATCTCGAGCCCCAGTCCTGGCTGGAGCCCAACTCCAAGATGGCACCCCATTCTCGAACCCCAATCCAGGCTCGAGCCCGACTCCAAGATGGCACCCCGATATCGAGCCCAAATCCAGGCTCGAGCCCCACTCCAAGATGGCACCCCAATCTCTAGCCCCAATCCATGCTCGAGCCCCACTCCAAGATGGTACCCCAATTTCTAGCCCTAATCCAGGCTCGTGCCCAACGTGAAGCTCGTACCCCAATCTCGAGCCCCGATCCTGGCTGGAGCCCAACTCCAAGATGGCACCCCATTCTCGAGCCCCAATCCAGGCTCGAGCCCGTGTCCAAGATGGCACCACAATCTCTTGCCCCAATCTAGGCTCGTGCCCAACGTGAAGCTCGTACCCCAATCTCGAGCCCCAATCCAGGCTGGAGCCCACCTCCAAGATGGCACCCCATTCTCGAGCCCCAATCCAGGCTCGAGCCCCACTCCAAGATGGTACCCCAATTTCTAGCCCCAATCCAGGCTCGTGCCCAATGTGAAGCTCGTACCCCAATCTCGAGCCCCAATCCAGGCTGGAGCCCAACTCCAAGATGGCCCCCCATTCTCGAGCCCCAATATAGGCTCGAGCCCGACTCCAAGATAACACCCCAATCTCTACCCCCAATCCAATCTCGTGCCCAACGTGAAGCTCGTACCCCAATCTCGAGCCCCAATCCAGGCTGGAGCCCACCTCCAAGATGGCACCCCATTCTCGAGCCCCAATCCAGGCTCGAGCCCCACTCCAAGATGGCACCCCAATCTCTAGCCCCAATCCAGGCTCGTGCCCAACGTGAAGCTCATACCCCAATCTCGAGCCCCAATCCAGGCTGGAGCCCACCTCCAAGATGGGACCCCATTCTCGAGCCCCAATCCAGGCTCGATCCCCTCTCCAAGATGGCACCCAAATCTCGAGCCCCAATCCATGCTCGTGCCCCACTCCAAGCTGGCACCCCAATCTCGAGCCCCAATCCAAGCTCGTGCCCGTTTCCAAGATGGCACCCCAATCTCGAGCCCCAATCCAGGCTCGAGCCCCACTCCAAGATGGCACCCCAATCTCTAGCCCCAATCCAGGCCCGTGCCCAACGTGAAGCTCGTACCCCAATCTCGAGCCCCAGTCCAGGCTGGAGCCCACCTGCAAGATGGCACCCCATTCTCGAGCCCCAATCCAGGATCGAGCCCCACTCCAAGATGGCTCTCAATATCTAGCCCCAATCCAGGCTCGAGCCCCACTCCAAGATGGTTCCCCAATTTCTAGCCCCAATCCAGGCTCGTGCCCAACGTGAAGCTCGTACCCCGATCTCGAGCCCCAGTCCAGGCTGGAGCCCACCTCCAAGATGGCACCCCATTCTCGAGCCCCAATCCAGGCTCGAGCCCGACTCCAAGATGGCTCCCAATATCTAGCCCCAATCCAGGCTCGAGCCCCACTCCAAGATGGTACCACAATCTCTAGCCCCAATCTAGGCTCATGCCCAACGTGAAGCTCGTACCCCAATCTCGAGCCCCAATCCAGGCTGGAGCCCACCTCCAAGATGGCACCCCATTCTCGAGCCCCGATCCAGGCTCAAGCCGGACTCCAAGATGGCACCCCGATCTCGAGCCCCAATCCAGGCTCGAGCCCGACTCCAAGATGGCACCCCGAGCTCGAGCCCCAATCCATGCTCGAGCCCCACTCCAAGATGGTACCCCAATTTCTAGCCCTAATCCAGGCTCGTGCCCAACGTGAAGCTCGTACCCCAATCTCGAGCCCCAATCCAGGCTGGAGCCCACCTCCAAGATGGCACCCCATTCTCGAGCCCCAATCCAGGCTCGAGCCCCACTCCAAGATGGCACCCCAATCTCTAGCCCCAATCCAGGCTCGTGCCCAACGTGAAGCTCGTACCCCAATCTCGAGCCCCAGTCCAGGCTGGAACCCACCTCCAAGATGGGACCCCATTCTCGAGCCCCAATCCAGGCTCGAGCCCCACTCCAAGATGGCACCCAAATCTCGAGCCCCAATCCATGCTCGTGCCCCACTCCAAGCTGGCACCCCAATCTCGAGCCCCAATCCAAGCTCGTGCCCGTTTCCAAGATGGCACCCCAATCTCGAGCCCCAATCCAGGCTCGAGCCCCACTCCAAGATGGCACCCCAATCTCTAGCCCCAATCCAGGCTCGTGCCCAACGTGAAGCTCGTACCCCAATCTCGAGCCCCAGTCCAGGCTGGAGCCCACCTGCAAGATGGCACCCCGATCTCGAGCCCCAATCCATGCTCGAGCCCCACTCCAAGATGGTACCCCAATTTCTAGCCCTAATCCAGGCTCGTGCCCAACGTGAAGCTCGTACCCCAATCTCGAGCCCCAATCCAGGCTGGAGCCCACCTCCAAGATGGCACCCCATTCTCGAGCCCCAATCCAGGCTCGAGCCCGACTCCAAGATGGCACCCCGATCTCGAGCCCCAATCCAGGCTCGAGCCCCACTCCAAGATGGCACCCCAATCTCTAGCCCCAATCCAGGCTCGTGCCCAACGTGAAGCTCGTACCCCAATCTCGAGCCCCAATCCAGGCTGGAGCCCAACTCCAAGATGGTACCCCAATCTCGAGCCCCAATCCAGGCTGCAGCCCACCTCCAAGATGGCACCCCATTCCCGAGCCCCAATCCAGGCTCGAACCCAACTCCAAGATGGCACCCCATTCTCGAGCCCCGATCCAGGCTCGAGCCGGACTCCAAGATGGCACCCCGATCTCGAGCCCCAATCCAGGCTCGAGCCCCACTCCAAGATGGCACCCCAATCTCTAGCCCCAATCCAGGCTCGTGCCCAACGTGAAGCTCGTACCCCAATCTCGAGCCCCAGTCCAGGCTGGAGCCCACCTGCAAGATGGCACCCCATTCTCGAGCCCCAATCCAGGCTTGAGCCCCACTCCAAGATGGCTCTCAATATCTAGCCCCAATCCAGGCTCGAGCCCCACTCCAATATGGTACCCCAATTTCTAGCCCCAATCTAGGCTCGTGCCCAACGTGAAGCTCGTACCCCAATCTCGAGCCCCAGTCCTGGCTGGAGCCCAACTCCAAGATGGCACCCCATTCTCGAACCCCAATCCAGGCTCGAGCCCGACTCCAAGATGGCACCCCGATATCGAGCCCAAATCCAGGCTCGAGCCCCACTCCAAGATGGCACCCCAATCTCTAGCCCCAATCCAGGCTCGTGCCCAACGTGAAGCTCGTACCCCATTCTCGAGCCCCAGTCCAGGCAGGAACCCACCTCCAAGATGGGACCCCATTCTCGAGCCCCAATCCAGGCTCGAGCCCCACTCCAAGATGGCTCTCAATATCTAGCCCCAATCCAGGCTCGAGCCCCACTCCAAGATGGTACCCCAATTTCTAGCCCCAATCCAGGCTCGTGCCCAACGTGAAGCTCGTACCCCAATCTCGAGCCCCAATCCAGGTTGGAGCCCACCTCCAAGATGGCACCCCATTCTCGAGCCCCAATCCAGGCTCGAGCCCGACTCCAAGATGTCACCCCGATCTCGAGCCCCAATCCAGGCTCGAGCCCCACTCCAAGATGGCACACCAATCTCTAGCCCCAATCCAGGCTTGTGCCCAACGTGAAGCTCGTCCCCCATTCTCGAGCCCCGATCCTGGCTGGAGCCCAACTCCAAGATGGCACCCCATTCTCGAACCCCAATCCAGGCTCGAGCCCGACTCCAAGATGGCACCCCGATATCGAGCCCAAATCCAGGCTCGAGCCCCACTCCAAGATGGCACCCCAATCTCTAGCCCCAATCCATGCTCGAGCCCCACTCCAAGATGGTACCCCAATTTCTAGCCCTAATCCAGGCTCGTGCCCAACGTGAAGCTCGTACCCCAATCTCGAGCCCCGATCCTGGCAGGAGCCCAACTCCAAGATGGCACCCCATTCTCGAGCCCCAATCCAGGCTCGAGCCCGTGTCCAAGATGGCACCACAATCTCTTGCCCCAATCTAGGCTCGTGCCCAACGTGAAGCTCGTACCCCAATCTCGAGCCCCAATCCAGGCTGGAGCCCACCTCCAAGATGGCACCCCATTCTCGAGCCCCAATCCAGGCTCGAGCCCCACTCCAAGATGGTACCCCAATTTCTAGCCCCAATCCAGGCTCGTGCCCAATGTGAAGCTCGTACCCCAATCTCGAGCCCCAATCCAGGCTGGAGCCCAACTCCAAGATGGCCCCCCATTCTCGAGCCCCAATATAGGCTCGAGCCCGACTCCAAGATAACACCCCAATCTCTACCCCCAATCCAATCTCGTGCCCAACGTGAAGCTCGTACCCCAATCTCGAGCCCCAATCCAGGCTGGAGCCCACCTCCAAGATGGCACCCCATTCTCGAGCCCCAATCCAGGCTCGAGCCCCACTCCAAGATGGCACCCCAATCTCTAGCCCCAATCCAGGCTCGTGCCCAACGTGAAGCTCGTACCCCATTCTCGAGCCCCAGTCCAGGCAGGAACCCACCTCCAAGATGGGACCCCATTCTCGAGCCCCAATCCAGGCTCGAGCCCCACTCCAAGATGGCTCTCAATATCTAGCCCCAATCCAGGCTCGAGCCCCACTCCAAGATGGTACCCCAATTTCTAGCCCCAATCCAGGCTCGTGCCCAACGTGAAGCTCGTACCCCAATCTCGAGCCCCAATCCAGGTTGGAGCCCACCTCCAAGATGGCACCCCATTCTCGAGCCCCAATCCAGGCTCGAGCCCGACTCCAAGATGTCACCCCGATCTCGAGCCCCAATCCAGGCTCGAGCCCCACTCCAAGATGGCACACCAATCTCTAGCCCCAATCCAGGCTTGTGCCCAACGTGAAGCTCGTCCCCCATTCTCGAGCCCCGATCCTGGCTGGAGCCCAACTCCAAGATGGCACCCCATTCTCGAACCCCAATCCAGGCTCGAGCCCGACTCCAAGATGGCACCCCGATCTCGAGCCCAAATCCAGGCTCGAGCCCCACTCCAAGATGGCACCCCAATCTCTAGCCCCAATCCATGCTCGAGCCCCACTCCAAGATGGTACCCCAATTTCTAGCCCTAATCCAGGCTCGTGCCCAACGTGAAGCTCGTACCCCAATCTCGAGCCCCGATCCTGGCTGGAGCCCAACTCCAAGATGGCACCCCATTCTCGAGCCCCAATCCAGGCTCGAGCCCGTGTCCAAGATGGCACCACAATCTCTTGCCCCAATCTAGGCTCGTGCCCAACGTGAAGCTCGTACCCCAATCTCGAGCCCCAATCCAGGCTGGAGCCCACCTCCAAGATGGCACCCCATTCTCGAGCCCCAATCCAGGCTCGAGCCCCACTCCAAGATGGTACCCCAATTTCTAGCCCCAATCCAGGCTCGTGCCCAATGTGAAGCTCGTACCCCAATCTCGAGCCCCAATCCAGGCTGGAGCCCAACTCCAAGATGGCCCCCCATTCTCGAGCCCCAATATAGGCTCGAGCCCGACTCCAAGATAACACCCCAATCTCTACCCCCAATCCAATCTCGTGCCCAACGTGAAGCTCGTACCCCAATCTCGAGCCCCAATCCAGGCTGGAGCCCACCTCCAAGATGGCACCCCATTCTCGAGCCCCAATCCAGGCTCGAGCCCCACTCCAAGATGGCACCCCAATCTCTAGCCCCAATCCAGGCTCGTGCCCAACGTGAAGCTCATACCCCAATCTCGAGCCCCAATCCAGGCTGGAGCCCACCTCCAAGATGGGACCCCATTCTCGAGCCCCAATCCAGGCTCGATCCCCTCTCCAAGATGGCACCCAAATCTCGAGCCCCAATCCATGCTCGTGCCCCACTCCAAGCTGGCACCCCAATCTCGAGCCCCAATCCAAGCTCGTGCCCGTTTCCAAGATGGCACCCCAATCTCGAGCCCCAATCCAGGCTCGAGCCCCACTCCAAGATGGCACCCCAATCTCTAGCCCCAATCCAGGCCCGTGCCCAACGTGAAGCTCGTACCCCAATCTCGAGCCCCAGTCCAGGCTGGAGCCCACCTGCAAGATGGCACCCCATTCTCGAGCCCCAATCCAGGATCGAGCCCCACTCCAAGATGGCTCTCAATATCTAGCCCCAATCCAGGCTCGAGCCCCACTCCAATATGGTTCCCCAATTTCTAGCCCCAATCCAGGCTCGTGCCCAACGTGAAGCTCGTACCCCGATCTCGAGCCCCAGTCCAGGCTGGAGCCCACCTCCAAGATGGCACCCCATTCTCGAGCCCCAATCCAGGCTCGAGCCCGACTCCAAGATGGCTCCCAATATCTAGCCCCAATCCAGGCTCGAGCCCCACTCCAGGATGGTACCACAATCTCTAGCCCCAATCTAGGCTCATGCCCAACGTGAAGCTCGTACCCCAATCTCGAGCCCCAATCCAGGCTGGAGCCCACCTCCAAGATGGCACCCCATTCTCGAGCCCCGATCCAGGCTCAAGCCGGACTCCAAGATGGCACCCCGATCTCGAGCCCCAATCCAGGCTCGAGCCCGACTCCAAGATGGCACCCCGAGCTCGAGCCCCAATCCATGCTCGAGCCCCACTCCAAGATGGTACCCCAATTTCTAGCCCTAATCCAGGCTCGTGCCCAACGTGAAGCTCGTACCCCAATCTCGAGCCCCAATCCAGGCTGGAGCCCACCTCCAAGATGGCACCCCATTCTCGAGCCCCAATCCAGGCTCGAGCCCCACTCCAAGATGGCACCCCAATCTCTAGCCCCAATCCAGGCTCGTGCCCAACGTGAAGCTCGTACCCCAATCTCGAGCCCCAGTCCAGGCTGGAACCCACCTCCAAGATGGGACCCCATTCTCGAGCCCCAATCCAGGCTCGAGCCCCACTCCAAGATGGCACCCAAATCTCGAGCCCCAATCCATGCTCGTGCCCCACTCCAAGCTGGCACCCCAATCTCGAGCCCCAATCCAAGCTCGTGCCCGTTTCCAAGATGGCACCCCAATCTCGAGCCCCAATCCAGGCTCGAGCCCCACTCCAAGATGGCACCCCAATCTCTAGCCCCAATCCAGGCTCGTGCCCAACGTGAAGCTCGTACCCCAATCTCGAGCCCCAGTCCAGGCTGGAGCCCACCTGCAAGATGGCACCCCATTCTCGAGCCCCAATCCAGGCTTGAGCCCCACTCCAAGATGGCTCTCAATATCTAGCCCCAATCCAGGCTCGAGCCCCACTCCAATATGGTACCCCAATTTCTAGCCCCAATCTAGGCTCGTGCCCAACGTGAAGCTCGTACCCCAATCTCGAGCCCCAGTCCTGGCTGGAGCCCAACTCCAAGATGGCACCCCATTCTCGAACCCCAATCCAGGCTCGAGCCCGACTCCAAGATGGCACCCCGATATCGAGCCCAAATCCAGGCTCGAGCCCCACTCCAAGATGGCACCCCAATCTCTAGCCCCAATCCAGGCTCGTGCCCAACGTGAAGCTCGTACCCCATTCTCGAGCCCCAGTCCAGGCAGGAACCCACCTCCAAGATGGGACCCCATTCTCGAGCCCCAATCCAGGCTCGAGCCCCACTCCAAGATGGCTCTCAATATCTAGCCCCAATCCAGGCTCGAGCCCCACTCCAAGATGGTACCCCAATTTCTAGCCCCAATCCAGGCTCGTGCCCAACGTGAAGCTCGTACCCCAATCTCGAGCCCCAATCCAGGTTGGAGCCCACCTCCAAGATGGCACCCCATTCTCGAGCCCCAATCCAGGCTCGAGCCCGACTCCAAGATGTCACCCCGATCTCGAGCCCCAATCCAGGCTCGAGCCCCACTCCAAGATGGCACACCAATCTCTAGCCCCAATCCAGGCTTGTGCCCAACGTGAAGCTCGTCCCCCATTCTCGAGCCCCGATCCTGGCTGGAGCCCAACTCCAAGATGGCACCCCATTCTCGAACCCCAATCCAGGCTCGAGCCCGACTCCAAGATGGCACCCCGATATCGAGCCCAAATCCAGGCTCGAGCCCCACTCCAAGATGGCACCCCAATCTCTAGCCCCAATCCATGCTCGAGCCCCACTCCAAGATGGTACCCCAATTTCTAGCCCTAATCCAGGCTCGTGCCCAACGTGAAGCTCGTACCCCAATCTCGAGCCCCGATCCTGGCTGGAGCCCAACTCCAAGATGGCACCCCATTCTCGAGCCCCAATCCAGGCTCGAGCCCCACTCCAAGATGGCACCCCAATCTCTAGCCCCAATCCAGGCTCGTGCCCAACGTGAAGCTCGTACCCCAATCTCGAGCCCCAGTCCAGGCTGGAGCCCACCTGCAAGATGGCACCCCATTCTCGAGCCCCAATCCAGGCTCGAGCCCCACTCCAAGATGGCTCTCAATATCTAGCCCCAATCCAGGCTCGAGCCCCACTCCAATATGGTACCCCAATTTCTAGCCCCAATCCAGGCTCGTGCCCAACGTGAAGCTCGTACCCCAATCTCGAGCCCCAGTCCAGGCTGGAGCCCACCTCCAAGATGGCACCCCATTCTCGAGCCCCATTCCAGGCTCGAGCCCGACTCCAAGATGGCTCCCAATATCTAGCCCCAATCCAGGCTCGAGCCCCACTCCAAGATGGTACCACAATCTCTAGCCCCAATCTAGGCTCATGCCCAACGTGAAGCTCGTACCCCAATCTCGAGCCCCAATCCAGGCTGGAGCCCACCTCCAAGATGGCACCCCATTCTCGAGCCCCAATCCAGGCTCGAGCCCCACTCCAAGATGGCTCTCAATATCTAGCCCCAATCCAGGCTCGAGCCCCACTCCAAGATGGTACCCCAATTTCTAGCCCCAATCCAGGCTCGTGCCCAACGTGAAGCTCGTACCCCAATCTCGAGCCCCAATCCAGGTTGGAGCCCACCTCCAAGATGGCACCCCATTCTCGAGCCCCAATCCAGGCTCGAGCCCGACTCCAAGATGTCACCCCGATCTCGAGCCCCAATCCAGGCTCGAGCCCCACTCCAAGATGGCACCCCAATCTCTAGCCCCAATCCAAGCTCGTGCCCAACGTTAAGCTCGTACACCAATCTCGAGCCCCAGTCCAGGCTGGAGCCCACCTCCAAGATGGCACCCCATTCTCGAGCCCCAATCCAGGCTCGAGCCCGACTCCAAGATGTCACCCCGATCTCGAGCCCCAATCCAGGCTCGAGCCCCACTCCAAGATGGCACCCCAATCTCTAGCCCCAATCCAAGCTCGTGCCCAACGTTAAGCTCGTACACCAATCTCGAGCCCCAGTCCAGGCTGGAGCCCACCTCCAAGATGGCACCCCATTCTCGAGCCCCAATCCAGGCTCGAGCCCGACTCCAAGATGTCACCCCATTCTTGAGCCCCAATCCAGGCTCGAGCCCGACTCCAAGATGTCACCCCGATCTCGAGCCCCAATCCAGCCTCGAGCCCCACTCCAAGATGGCACCCCAATCTCTAGCCCCAATCCAAGCTCGTGCCCAACGTTAAGCTCGTACACCAATCTCGAGCCCCAGTCCAGGCTGGAGCCCACCTCCAAGATGGCACCCCATTCTCGAGCCCCGATCCAGGCTCGAGCCGGACTCCAAGATGGCACCCCGATCTCGAGCCCCAATCCAGGCTCGAGCCCGACTCCAAGATGGCACCCCGATCTCGAGCCCCAATCCATGCTCGAGCCCCACTCCAAGATGGTACCCCAATTTCTAGCCCTAATCCAGGCTCGTGCCCAACGTGAAGCTCGTACCCCAATCTCGAGCCCCAATCCAGGCTGGAGCCCACCTCCAAGATGGCACCCCATTCTCGAGCCCCAATCCAGGCTCGAGCCCGACTCCAAGATGGCACCCCGATCTCGAGCCCCAATCCAGGCTCGAGCCCCACTCCAAGATGGCACCCCAATCTCTAGCCCCAATCCAGGCTCGTGCCCAACGTGAAGCTCGTACCCCAATCTCGAGCCCCAATCCAGGCTGGAGCCCAACTCCAAGATGGTACCCCAATCTCGAGCCCCAATCCAGGCTGCAGCCCACCTCCAAGATGGCACCCCATTCCCGAGCCCCAATCCAGGCTCGAACCCAACTCCAAGATGGCACCCCATTCTCGAGCCCCGATCCAGGCTCGAGCCGGACTCCAAGATGGCACCCCGATCTCGAGCCCCAATCCAGGCTCGAGCCCCACTCCAAGATGGCACCCCAATCTCTAGCCCCAATCCAGGCTCGTGCCCAACGTGAAGCTCGTACCCCAATCTCGAGCCCCAGTCCAGGCTGGAGCCCACCTGCAAGATGGCACCCCATTCTCGAGCCCCAATCCAGGCTTGAGCCCCACTCCAAGATGGCTCTCAATATCTAGCCCCAATCCAGGCTCGAGCCCCACTCCAATATGGTACCCCAATTTCTAGCCCCAATCTAGGCTCGTGCCCAACGTGAAGCTCGTACCCCAATCTCGAGCCCCAGTCCTGGCTGGAGCCCAACTCCAAGATGGCACCCCATTCTCGAACCCCAATCCAGGCTCGAGCCCGACTCCAAGATGGCACCCCGATATCGAGCCCAAATCCAGGCTCGAGCCCCACTCCAAGATGGCACCCCAATCTCTAGCCCCAATCCAGGCTCGTGCCCAACGTGAAGCTCGTACCCCATTCTCGAGCCCCAGTCCAGGCAGGAACCCACCTCCAAGATGGGACCCCATTCTCGAGCCCCAATCCAGGCTCGAGCCCCACTCCAAGATGGCTCTCAATATCTAGCCCCAATCCAGGCTCGAGCCCCACTCCAAGATGGTACCCCAATTTCTAGCCCCAATCCAGGCTCGTGCCCAACGTGAAGCTCGTACCCCAATCTCGAGCCCCAATCCAGGTTGGAGCCCACCTCCAAGATGGCACCCCATTCTCGAGCCCCAATCCAGGCTCGAGCCCGACTCCAAGATGTCACCCCGATCTCGAGCCCCAATCCAGGCTCGAGCCCCACTCCAAGATGGCACACCAATCTCTAGCCCCAATCCAGGCTTGTGCCCAACGTGAAGCTCGTCCCCCATTCTCGAGCCCCGATCCTGGCTGGAGCCCAACTCCAAGATGGCACCCCATTCTCGAACCCCAATCCAGGCTCGAGCCCGACTCCAAGATGGCACCCCGATATCGAGCCCAAATCCAGGCTCGAGCCCCACTCCAAGATGGCACCCCAATCTCTAGCCCCAATCCATGCTCGAGCCCCACTCCAAGATGGTACCCCAATTTCTAGCCGTAATCCAGGCTCGTGCCCAACGTGAAGCTCGTACCCCAATCTCGAGCCCCGATCCTGGCTGGAGCCCAACTCCAAGATGGCACCCCATTCTCGAGCCCCAATCCAGGCTCGAGCCCCACTCCAAGATGGCACCCCAATCTCTAGCCCCAATCCAGGCTCGTGCCCAACGTGAAGCTCGTACCCCAATCTCGAGCCCCAGTCCAGGCTGGAGCCCACCTGCAAGATGGCACCCCATTCTCGAGCCCCAATCCAGGCTCGAGCCCCACTCCAAGATGGCTCTCAATATCTAGCCCCAGTCCAGGCTCGAGCCCCACTCCAATATGGTACCCCAATTTCTAGCCCCAATCCAGGCTCGTGCCCAACGTGAAGCTCGTACCCCAATCTCGAGCCCCAGTCCAGGCTGGAGCCCACCTCCAAGATGGCACCCCATTCTCGAGCCCCATTCCAGGCTCGAGCCCGACTCCAAGATGGCTCCCAATATCTAGCCCCAATCCAGGCTCGAGCCCCACTCCAATATGGTACCCCAATCTCTAGCCCCAATCCAAGCTCGTGCCCAACGTTAAGCTCGTACACCAATCTCGAGCCCCAGTCCAGGCTGGAGCCCACCTCCAAGATGGCACCCCATTCTCGAGCCCCAATCCAGGCTCGAGCCCGACTCCAAGATGTCACCCCGATCTCGAGCCCCAATCCAGGCTCGAGCCCCACTCCAAGATGGCACCCCAATCTCTAGCCCCAATCCAAGCTCGTGCCCAACGTTAAGCTCGTACACCAATCTCGAGCCCCAGTCCAGGCTGGAGCCCACCTCCAAGATGGCACCCCATTCTCGAGCCCCAATCCAGGCTCGAGCCCGACTCCAAGATGTCACCCCATTCTTGAGCCCCAATCCAGGCTCGAGCCCGACTCCAAGATGTCACCCCGATCTCGAGCCCCAATCCAGCCTCGAGCCCCACTCCAAGATGGCACCCCAATCTCTAGCCCCAATCCAAGCTCGTGCCCAACGTTAAGCTCGTACACCAATCTCGAGCCCCAGTCCAGGCTGGAGCCCACCTCCAAGATGGCACCCCATTCTCGAGCCCCGATCCAGGCTCGAGCCGGACTCCAAGATGGCACCCCGATCTCGAGCCCCAATCCAGGCTCGAGCCCGACTCCAAGATGGCACCCCGATCTCGAGCCCCAATCCATGCTCGAGCCCCACTCCAAGATGGTACCCCAATTTCTAGCCCTAATCCAGGCTCGTGCCCAACGTGAAGCTCGTACCCCAATCTCGAGCCCCAATCCAGGCTGGAGCCCACCTCCAAGATGGCACCCCATTCTCGAGCCCCAATCCAGGCTCGAGCCCGACTCCAAGATGGCACCCCGATCTCGAGCCCCAATCCAGGCTCGAGCCCCACTCCAAGATGGCACCCCAATCTCTAGCCCCAATCCAGGCTCGTGCCCAACGTGAAGCTCGTACCCCAATCTTGAGCCCCAATCCAGGCTGGAGCCCAACTCCAAGATGGTACCCCAATCTCGAGCCCCAATCCAGGCTGCAGCCCACCTCCAAGATGGCACCCCATTCCCGAGCCCCAATCCAGGCTCGAACCCAACTCCAAGATGGCACCCCATTCTCGAGCCCCGATCCAGGCTCGAGCCGGACTCCAAGATGGCACCCCGATCTCGAGCCCCAATCCAGGCTCGAGCCCCACTCCAAGATGGCACCCCAATCTCTAGCCCCGATCCAGGCTCGAGCCGGACTCCAAGATGGAACCCCGATCTCAACTCCCAAGCATAATTGCATAGATACCATGTGGCTTAAGCAACTCCCAAGCCTGTCTAGTCAAGTCCCAAGCATGTTCGCGTAGAAACCAGGTGGCTTAAGCAACTCCCAAGCCTGTCTAGGCAACTCCCAAGCATAATTGCATAGATACCAGGTGGCTTAAGCAACTCCCAAGCCTGTCTAGTCAACGCCCAAGCATGTTTGCGTAGAAACCAGGTGGCTTAAGCAACTCCCAAGCCCGTCTAGGCAACTCCCAAGCATATTTGCTTAGAAAGCTGGTCGCTTAAGCAACTCTCAAGCCCGTCTAGGCAACTCCCAAGCATAATTGCATAGATACCAGGTGGCTTAAGCAACTCCCAAGCCTGTCTACGCAACTCCCAAGCATGTCTAGTCAACTCCTCAGCATGTTTGCGTAGAAACAAAGTCGTTTTAGCAACTCCCAAGCATGTCTAGTCAACTCCCAAGCATAATTGCATAGATACCATGTGGCTTAAGCAACTCCCAAGCCTGTCTAGTCAACGCCCAAGCATGTTTGCGTAGAAACCAGGTGGCTTAAGCAACTCCCAAGCCCGTCTAGGCAACTCCCAAGCATGTTTGCGTAGAAACCTGGTCGCTTAAGCAACTCACAAGCCTGTCTAGGCAACTCCCAAGCATGTCTACTCAACTCCCAAGCATGTTTGCGTAGACTCCAGGCGGCTTAAGCAACTCCCAAGCCTGTCTAGGCAACTCCCAAGCATGTTTGCGTAGAAACCTGGTCGCTTAAGCAACTCCCAAGCCTGTCTAGGCAACTGCCAAGCCTGTCTAGTAAAGTCCCAAGCATGTTTGCGTAGAAACCAGGTGGCTTAAGCAACTCCCAAGCCTGTCTAGGCAACTCCCAAGCATGTTTGCATAGATACCAGGTGGCTTAAGCAACTCCCAAGCCTGTCTACGCAACTCCCAAGCATGTCTAGTCAACTCCTCAGCATGTTTGCGTAGAAACAAAGTCGTTTTAGCAACTCCCAAGCATGTCTAGTCAACTCCCAAGCATAATTGCATAGATACCATGTGGCTTAAGCAACTCCCAAGCCTGTCTAGTCAAGTCCCAAGCATGTTCGCGTAGAAACCAGGTGGCTTAAGCAACTCCCAAGCCCGTCTAGGCAACTCCCAAGCATGTTTGCGTAGAAACCTGGTCGCTTAAGCAACTCCCAAGCCTGTCTAGGCAACTCCCAAGCATGTCTACTCAACTCCCAAGCATGTTTGCGTAGACTCCAGGCGGCTTAAGCAACTCCCAAGCCTGTCTAGGCAACTCCCAAGCATGTTTGCGTAGAAACCTGGTCGCTTAAGCAACTCCCAAGCCTGTCTAGGCAACTGCCAAGCCTGTCTAGTAAAGTCCCAAGCATGTTTGCGTAGAAACCAGGTGGCTTAAGCAACTCCCAAGCCTGTCTAGGCAACTCCCAAGCATGTTTGCATAGATACCAGGTGGCTTAAGCAACTCCCAAGCCTGTCTAGTCAACTCCCAAGCATGTTTGCGTAGAAACCAGGTGGCTTAAGCAGCTCCCAAGCCCGTCTAGGCAACTCCCAAGCATGTTTGCGTAGAAACCTGGTCGCTTAAGCAACTCCTAAGCCAGTCTAGGCAGCTCCCAAGCATGTCTACTCAACTCCCAAGCATGTTTGCGTAGACTCCAGGCGGCTTAAGCAACTCCCAAGCCTGTCTAGGCAACTCCCAAGCATGTTTGCGTAGAAACCTGGTCGCTTAAGAAACTCCCAAGCCTGTCTAGGCAACTCCCAAGCATGTTTGCGTAGAAACCAGGTGGCTTAAGCAACTCCCAAGCCTGTCTAGGCAACTCCCAAGCATAATTGCATGGATACCAGGTGGCTTAAGCAACTCCCAAGCCTGTCTAGGCAACTCCCAAGCATGTCTACTCAACTCCCAAGCATGTTTGCGTAGAAACCTGGTCGCTTAAGAAACTCCCAAGCCTGTCTAGGCAACTCCCAAGCATGTCTACTCAACTCCCAAGCATGTTTGCGTAGACTCCAGGCGGCTTAAGCAACTCCCAAGCCTGTCTAGGCAACTCCCAAGCATGTTTGCGTAGAAACCTGGTCGCTTAAGCAACTCCCAAGCCTGTCTAGGCAACTGCCAAGCCTGTCTAGTAAAGTCCCAAGCATGTTTGCGTAGAAACCAGGTGGCTTAAGCAGCTCCCAAGCCCGTCTAGGCAACTCCCAAGCATGTTTGCGTAGAAACCTGGTCGCTTAAGCAACTCCTAAGCCAGTCTAGGCAGCTCCCAAGCATGTCTACTCAACTCCCAAGCATGTTTGCGTAGACTCCAGGCGGCTTAAGCAACTCCCAAGCCTGTCTAGGCAACTCCCAAGCATGTTTGCGTAGAAACCTGGTCGCTTAAGCAACTCCCAAGCCTGTCTAGGCAACTGCCAAGCCTGTCTAGTAAAGTCCCAAGCATGTTTGCGTAGAAACCAGGTGGCTTAAGCAACTCCCAAGCCTGTCTAGGCAACTCCCAAGCATGTTTGCATAGATACCAGGTGGCTTAAGCAACTCCCAAGCCTGTCTAGTCAACTCCCAAGCATGTTTGCGTAGAAACCAGGTGGCTTAAGCAGCTCCCAAGCCCGTCTAGGCAACTCCCAAGCATGTTTGCGTAGAAACCTGGTCGCTTAAGCAACTCCTAAGCCAGTCTAGGCAGCTCCCAAGCATGTCTACTCAACTCCCAAGCATGTTTGCGTAGAAACCTGGTCGCTTAAGCAACTCCCAAGCCTGTCTAGGCAAGTCCCAAGCATGTTCGCGTAGAAACCAGGTGGCTTAAGCAACTCCCAAGCCTGTCTAGGCAACTCCCAAGCATAATTGCATAGATACCAGGTGGCTTAAGCAACTCCCAAGCCTGTCTAGTCAACGCCCAAGCATGTTTGCGTAGAAACCAGGTGGCTTAAGCAACTCCCAAGCCCGTCTAGGCAACTCCCAAGCATGTTTGCGTAGAAACCTGGTCGCTTAAGAAACTCCCAAGCCTGTCTAGGCAACTCCCAAGCATGTTTGCGTAGAAACCAGGTGGCTTAAGCAACTCCCAAGCCTGTCTAGGCAACTCCCAAGCATAATTGCATGGATACCAGGTGGCTTAAGCAACTCCCAAGCCTGTCTAGGCAACTCCCAAGCATGTCTACTCAACTCCCAAGCATGTTTGCGTAGACTCCAGGCGGCTTAAGCAACTCCCAAGCCTGTCTAGGCAACTCCCAAGCATGTTTGCGTAGAAACCTGGTCGCTTAAGCAACTCCCAAGCCTGTCTAGGCAAGTCCCAAGCATGTTCGCGTAGAAACCAGGTGGCTTAAGCAACTCCCAAGCCTGTCTAGGCAACTCCCAAGCATGTTTGCGTAGAAACCTGGTCGCTTAAGCAACTCCCAAGCCTGTCTAGGCAACTCCCAAGCCTGTCTAGTCAACTCCCAAGCATGTTTGCGTAGAAACCTGGTGGCTTAAGCAACTCCCAAGCCCGTCTAGGCAACTCCCAAGCATAATTGCATAGATACCAGGTGGCTTAAGCAACTTCCAAGCCTGTCTACGCAACTCCCAAGCATGTCTAGTCAACTCCTCAGCATGTTTGCGTAGAAACAAAGTCGTTTTAGCAACTCCCAAGCATGTCTAGTCAACTCCCAAGCATAATTGCATAGATACCATGTGGCTTAAGCAACTCCCAAGCCTGTCTAGTCAAGTCCCAAGCATGTTCGCGTATAGAAACCAGGTGGCTTAAGCAACTCCCAAGCCCGTCTAGGCAACTCCCAAGCATGTTTGCGTAGAAACCTGGTCGCTTAAGCAACTCCCAAGCCTGTCTAGGCAACTCCCAAGCATGTCTACTCAACTCCCAAGCATGTTTGCGTAGACTCCAGGCGGCTTAAGCAACTCCCAAGCCTGTCTAGGCAACTCCCAAGCATGTTTGCGTAGAAACCTGGTCGCTTAAGCAACTCCCAAGCCTGTCTAGGCAACTGCCAAGCCTGTCAAGTAAAGTCCCAAGCATGTTTGCGTAGAAACCAGGTGGCTTAAGCAACTCCCAAGCCTGTCTAGGCAACTCCCAAGCATGTTTGCATAGATACCAGGTGGCTTAAGCAACTCCCAAGCCTGTCTAGTCAACTCCCAAGCATGTTTGCGTAGAAACCAGGTGGCTTAAGCAGCTCCCAAGCCCGTCTAGGCAACTCCCAAGCATGTTTGCGTAGAAACCTGGTCGCTTAAGCAACTCCTAAGCCAGTCTAGGCAGCTCCCAAGCATGTCTACTCAACTCCCAAGCATGTTTGCGTAGACTCCAGGCGGCTTAAGCAACTCCCAAGCCTGTCTAGGCAACTCCCAAGCATGTTTGCGTAGAAACCAGGTGGCTTAAGCAACTCCCAAGCCTGTCTAGGCAACTCCCAAGCATAATTGCATGGATACCAGGTGGCTTAAGCAACTCCCAAGCCTGTCTAGGCAACTCCCAAGCATGTCTACTCAACTCCCAAGCATGTTTGCGTAGACTCCAGGCGGCTTAAGCAACTCCCAAGCCTGTCTAGGCAACTCCCAAGCATGTTTGCGTAGAAACCTGGTCGCTTAAGCAACTCCCAAGCCTGTCTAGGCAAGTCCCAAGCATGTTCGCGTATAAACCAGGTGGCTTAAGCAACTCCCAAGCCTGTCTAGGCAACTCCCAAGCATAATTGCATAGATACCAGGTGGCTTAAGCAACTCCCAAGCCTGTCTAGTCAACGCCCAAGCATGTTTGCGTAGAAACCAGGTGGCTTAAGCAACTCCCAAGCCCGTCTAGGCAACTCCCAAGCATGTTTGCGTAGAAACCTGGTCGCTTAAGAAACTCCCAAGCCTGTCTAGGCAACTCCCAAGCATGTTTGCGTAGAAACCAGGTGGCTTAAGCAACTCCCAAGCCTGTCTAGGCAACTCCCAAGCATAATTGCATGGATACCAGGTGGCTTAAGCAACTCCCAAGCCTGTCTAGGCAACTCCCAAGCATGTCTACTCAACTCCCAAGCATGTTTGCGTAGACTCCAGGCGGCTTAAGCAACTCCCAAGCCTGTCTAGGCAACTCCCAAGCATGTTTGCGTAGAAACCTGGTCGCTTAAGCAACTCCCAAGCCTGTCTAGGCAAGTCCCAAGCATGTTCGCGTAGAAACCAGGTGGCTTAAGCAACTCCCAAGCCTGTCTAGGCAACTCCCAAGCATGTTTGCGTAGAAACCTGGTCGCTTAAGCAACTCCCAAGCCTGTCTAGGCAACTCCCAAGCCTGTCTAGTCAACTCCCAAGCATGTTTGCGTAGAAACCTGGTGGCTTAAGCAACTCCCAAGCCCGTCTAGGCAACTCCCAAGCATAATTGCATAGATACCAGGTGGCTTAAGCAACTTCCAAGCCTGTCTACGCAACTCCCAAGCATGTCTAGTCAACTCCTCAGCATGTTTGCGTAGAAACAAAGTCGTTTTAGCAACTCCCAAGCATGTCTAGTCAACTCCCAAGCATAATTGCATAGATACCATGTGGCTTAAGCAACTCCCAAGCCTGTCTAGTCAAGTCCCAAGCATGTTCGCGTATAGAAACCAGGTGGCTTAAGCAACTCCCAAGCCCGTCTAGGCAACTCCCAAGCATGTTTGCGTAGAAACCTGGTCGCTTAAGCAACTCCTAAGCCAGTCTAGGCAGCTCCCAAGCATGTCTACTCAAGTCCCAAGCATGTTCGCGTAGAAACCAGGTGGCTTAAGCAACTCCCAAGCCTGTCTAGGCAACTCCCAAGCATAATTGCATAGATACCAGGTGGCTTAAGCAACTCCCAAGCCTGTCTAGTCAACGCCCAAGCATGTTTGCGTAGAAACCAGGTGGCTTAAGCAACTCCCAAGCCCGTCTAGGCAACTCCCAAGCATGTTTGCGTAGAAACCTGGTCGCTTAAGCAACTCCCAAGCCTGTCTAGGCAACTCCCAAGCATGTCTACTCAACTCCCAAGCATGTTTGCGTAGACTCCAGGCGGCTTAAGCAACTCCCAAGCCTGTCTAGGCAACTCCCAAGCATGTTTGCGTAGAAACCTGGTCGCTTAAGCAACTCCCAAGCCTGTCTAGGCAACTGCCAAGCCTGTCTAGTAAAGTCCCAAGCATGTTTGCGTAGAAACCAGGTGGCTTAAGCAACTCCCAAGCCTGTCTAGGCAACTCCCAAGCATGTTTGCATAGATACCAGGTGGCTTAAGCAACTCCCAAGCCTGTCTAGTCAACTCCCAAGCATGTTTGCGTAGAAACCAGGTGGCTTAAGCAGCTCCCAAGCCCGTCTAGGCAACTCCCAAGCATGTTTGCGTAGAAACCTGGTCGCTTAAGCAACTCCTAAGCCAGTCTAGGCAGCTCCCAAGCATGTCTACTCAACTCCCAAGCATGTTTGCGTAGACTCCAGGCGGCTTAAGCAACTCCCAAGCCTGTCTAGGCAACTCCCAAGCATGTTTGCGTAGAAACCTGGTCGCTTAAGCAACTCCCAAGCCTGTCTAGGCAAGTCCCAAGCATGTTCGCGTAGAAACCAGGTGGCTTAAGCAACTCCCAAGCCTGTCTAGGCAACTCCCAAGCATAATTGCATAGATACCAGGTGGCTTAAGCAACTCCCAAGCCTGTCTAGTCAACGCCCAAGCATGTTTGCGTAGAAACCAGGTGGCTTAAGCAACTCCCAAGCCCGTCTAGGCAACTCCCAAGCATGTTTGCGTAGAAACCTGGTCGCTTAAGAAACTCCCAAGCCTGTCTAGGCAACTCCCAAGCATGTTTGCGTAGAAACCAGGTGGCTTAAGCAACTCCCAAGCCTGTCTAGGCAACTCCCAAGCATGATTGCATGGATACCAGGTGGCTTAAGCAACTCCCAAGCCTGTCTAGGCAACTCCCAAGCATGTCTACTCAACTCCCAAGCATGTTTGCGTAGACTCCAGGCGGCTTAAGCAACTCCCAAGCCTGTCTAGGCAACTCCCAAGCATGTTTGCGTAGAAACCTGGTCGCTTAAGCAACTCCCAAGCCTGTCTAGGCAAGTCCCAAGCATGTTCGCGTAGAAACCAGGTGGCTTAAGCAACTCCCAAGCCTGTCTAGGCAACTCCCAAGCATGTTTGCGTAGAAACCTGGTCGCTTAAGCAACTCCCAAGCCTGTCTAGGCAACTCCCAAGCCTGTATAGTCAACTCCCAAGCATGTTTGCGTAGAAACCTGGTGGCTTAAGCAACTCCCAAGCCCGTCTAGGCAACTCCCAAGCATAATTGCATAGATACCAGGTGGCTTAAGCAACTTCCAAGCCTGTCTACGCAACTCCCAAGCATGTCTAGTCAACTCCTCAGCATGTTTGCGTAGAAACAAAGTCGTTTTAGCAACTCCCAAGCATGTCTAGTCAACTCCCAAGCATAATTGCATAGATACCATGTGGCTTAAGCAACTCCCAAGCCTGTCTAGTCAAGTCCCAAGCATGTTCGCGTATAGAAACCAGGTGGCTTAAGCAACTCCCAAGCCCGTCTAGGCAACTCCCAAGCATGTTTGCGTAGAAACCTGGTCGCTTAAGCAACTCCCAAGCCTGTCTAGGCAACTCCCAAGCATGTCTACTCAACTCCCAAGCATGTTTGCGTAGACTCCAGGCGGCTTAAGCAACTCCCAAGCCTGTCTAGGCAACTCCCAAGCATGTTTGCGTAGAAACCTGGTCGCTTAAGCAACTCCCAAGCCTGTCTAGGCAACTGCCAAGCCTGTCTAGTAAAGTCCCAAGCATGTTTGCGTAGAAACCAGGTGGCTTAAGCAACTCCCAAGCCTGTCTAGGCAACTCCCAAGCATGTTTGCATAGATACCAGGTGGCTTAAGCAACTCCCAAGCCTGTCTAGTCAACTCCCAAGCATGTTTGCGTAGAAACCAGGTGGCTTAAGCAGCTCCCAAGCCCGTCTAGGCAACTCCCAAGCATGTTTGCGTAGAAACCTGGTCGCTTAAGCAACTCCTAAGCCAGTCTAGGCAGCTCCCAAGCATGTCTACTCAACTCCCAAGCATGTTTGCGTAGACTCCAGGCGGCTTAAGCAACTCCCAAGCCTGTCTAGGCAACTCCCAAGCATGTTTGCGTAGAAACCTGGTCGCTTAAGAAACTCCCAAGCCTGTCTAGGCAACTCCCAAGCATGTTTGCGTAGAAACCAGGTGGCTTAAGCAACTCCCAAGCCTGTCTAGGCAACTCCCAAGCATAATTGCATGGATACCAGGTGGCTTAAGCAACTCCCAAGCCTGTCTAGGCAACTCCCAAGCATGTCTACTCAACTCCCAAGCATGTTTGCGTAGACTCCAGGCGGCTTAAGCAACTCCCAAGCCTGTCTAGGCAACTCCCAAGCATGTTTGCGTAGAAACCTGGTCGCTTAAGCAACTCCCAAGCCTGTCTAGGCAAGTCCCAAGCATGTTCGCGTAGAAACCAGGTGGCTTAAGCAACTCCCAAGCCTGTCTAGGCAACTCCCAAGCATAATTGCATAGATACCAGGTGGCTTAAGCAACTCCCAAGCCTGTCTAGTCAACGCCCAAGCATGTTTGCGTAGAAACCAGGTGGCTTAAGCAACTCCCAAGCCCGTCTAGGCAACTCCCAAGCATGTTTGCGTAGAAACCTGGTCGCTTAAGAAACTCCCAAGCCTGTCTAGGCAACTCCCAAGCATGTTTGCGTAGAAACCAGGTGGCTTAAGCAACTCCCAAGCCTGTCTAGGCAACTCCCAAGCATAATTGCATGGATACCAGGTGGCTTAAGCAACTCCCAAGCCTGTCTAGGCAACTCCCAAGCATGTCTACTCAACTCCCAAGCATGTTTGCGTAGACTCCAGGCGGCTTAAGCAACTCCCAAGCCTGTCTAGGCAACTCCCAAGCATGTTTGCGTAGAAACCTGGTCGCTTAAGCAACTCCCAAGCCTGTCTAGGCAAGTCCCAAGCATGTTCGCGTAGAAACCAGGTGGCTTAAGCAACTCCCAAGCCTGTCTAGGCAACTCCCAAGCATGTTTGCGTAGAAACCTGGTCACTTAAGCAACTCCCAAGCCTGTCTAGGCAACTCCCAAGCCTGTCTAGTCAACTCCCAAGCATGTTTGCGTAGAAACCTGGTGGCTTAAGCAACTCCCAAGCCCGTCTAGGCAACTCCCAAGCATAATTGCATAGATACCAGGTGGCTTAAGCAACTTCCAAGCCTGTCTACGCAACTCCCAAGCATGTCTAGTCAACTCCTCAGCATGTTTGCGTAGAAACAAAGTCGTTTTAGCAACTCCCAAGCATGTCTAGTCAACTCCCAAGCATAATTGCATAGATACCATGTGGCTTAAGCAACTCCCAAGCCTGTCTAGTCAAGTCCCAAGCATGTTCGCGTATAGAAACCAGGTGGCTTAAGCAACTCCCAAGCCCGTCTAGGCAACTCCCAAGCATGTTTGCGTAGAAACCTGGTCGCTTAAGCAACTCCTAAGCCAGTCTAGGCAGCTCCCAAGCATGTCTACTCAAGTCCCAAGCATGTTTGCGTAGAAACCAGGTGGCTTAAGCAACTCCCAAGCCTGTCTAGGCAACTCCCAAGCATAATTGCATAGATACCAGGTGGCTTAAGCAACTCCCAAGCCTGTCTAGTCAACGCCCAAGCATGTTTGCGTAGAAACCAGGTGGCTTAAGCAACTCCCAAGCCCGTCTAGGCAACTCCCAAGCATGTTTGCGTAGAAACCTGGTCGCTTAAGCAACTCCCAAGCCTGTCTAGGCAACTCCCAAGCATGTCTACTCAACTCCCAAGCATGTTTGCGTAGACTCCAGGCGGCTTAAGCAACTCCCAAGCCTGTCTAGGCAACTCCCAAGCATGTTTGCGTAGAAACCTGGTCGCTTAAGCAACTCCCAAGCCTGTCTAGGCAACTGCCAAGCCTGTCTAGTAAAGTCCCAAGCATGTTTGCGTAGAAACCAGGTGGCTTAAGCAACTCCCAAGCCTGTCTAGGCAACTCCCAAGCATGTTTGCATAGATACCAGGTGGCTTAAGCAACTCCCAAGCCTGTCTAGTCAACTCCCAAGCATGTTTGCGTAGAAACCAGGTGGCTTAAGCAGCTCCCAAGCCCGTCTAGGCAACTCCCAAGCATGTTTGCGTAGAAACCTGGTCGCTTAAGCAACTCCTAAGCCAGTCTAGGCAGCTCCCAAGCATGTCTACTCAACTCCCAAGCATGTTTGCGTAGACTCCAGGCGGCTTAAGCAACTCCCAAGCCTGTCTAGGCAACTCCCAAGCATGTTTGCGTAGAAACCTGGTCGCTTAAGCAACTCCCAAGCCTGTCTAGGCAACTCCCAAGCCTGTATAGTCAACTCCCAAGCATGTTTGCGTAGAAACCTGGTGGCTTAAGCAACTCCCAAGCCCGTCTAGGCAACTCCCAAGCATAATTGCATAGATACCAGGTGGCTTAAGCAACTTCCAAGCCTGTCTACGCAACTCCCAAGCATGTCTAGTCAACTCCTCAGCATGTTTGCGTAGAAACAAAGTCGTTTTAGCAACTCCCAAGCATGTCTAGTCAACTCCCAAGCATAATTGCATAGATACCATGTGGCTTAAGCAACTCCCAAGCCTGTCTAGTCAAGTCCCAAGCATGTTCGCGTATAGAAACCAGGTGGCTTAAGCAACTCCCAAGCCCGTCTAGGCAACTCCCAAGCATGTTTGCGTAGAAACCTGGTCGCTTAAGCAACTCCCAAGCCTGTCTAGGCAACTCCCAAGCATGTCTACTCAACTCCCAAGCATGTTTGCGTAGACTCCAGGCGGCTTAAGCAACTCCCAAGCCTGTCTAGGCAACTCCCAAGCATGTTTGCGTAGAAACCTGGTCGCTTAAGCAACTCCCAAGCCTGTCTAGGCAACTGCCAAGCCTGTCTAGTAAAGTCCCAAGCATGTTTGCGTAGAAACCAGGTGGCTTAAGCAACTCCCAAGCCTGTCTAGGCAACTCCCAAGCATGTTTGCATAGATACCAGGTGGCTTAAGCAACTCCCAAGCCTGTCTAGTCAACTCCCAAGCATGTTTGCGTAGAAACCAGGTGGCTTAAGCAGCTCCCAAGCCCGTCTAGGCAACTCCCAAGCATGTTTGCGTAGAAACCTGGTCGCTTAAGCAACTCCTAAGCCAGTCTAGGCAGCTCCCAAGCATGTCTACTCAACTCCCAAGCATGTTTGCGTAGACTCCAGGCGGCTTAAGCAACTCCCAAGCCTGTCTAGGCAACTCCCAAGCATGTTTGCGTAGAAACCTGGTCGCTTAAGAAACTCCCAAGCCTGTCTAGGCAACTCCCAAGCATGTTTGCGTAGAAACCAGGTGGCTTAAGCAACTCCCAAGCCTGTCTAGGCAACTCCCAAGCATAATTGCATGGATACCAGGTGGCTTAAGCAACTCCCAAGCCTGTCTAGGCAACTCCCAAGCATGTCTACTCAACTCCCAAGCATGTTTGCGTAGACTCCAGGCGGCTTAAGCAACTCCCAAGCCTGTCTAGGCAACTCCCAAGCATGTTTGCGTAGAAACCTGGTCGCTTAAGCAACTCCCAAGCCTGTCTAGGCAAGTCCCAAGCATGTTCGCGTAGAAACCAGGTGGCTTAAGCAACTCCCAAGCCTGTCTAGGCAACTCCCAAGCATAATTGCATAGATACCAGGTGGCTTAAGCAACTCCCAAGCCTGTCTAGTCAACGCCCAAGCATGTTTGCGTAGAAACCAGGTGGCTTAAGCAACTCCCAAGCCCGTCTAGGCAACTCCCAAGCATGTTTGCGTAGAAACCTGGTCGCTTAAGAAACTCCCAAGCCTGTCTAGGCAACTCCCAAGCATGTTTGCGTAGAAACCAGGTGGCTTAAGCAACTCCCAAGCCTGTCTAGGCAACTCCCAAGCATAATTGCATGGATACCAGGTGGCTTAAGCAACTCCCAAGCCTGTCTAGGCAACTCCCAAGCATGTCTACTCAACTCCCAAGCATGTTTGCGTAGACTCCAGGCGGCTTAAGCAACTCCCAAGCCTGTCTAGGCAACTCCCAAGCATGTTTGCGTAGAAACCTGGTCGCTTAAGCAACTCCCAAGCCTGTCTAGGCAAGTCCCAAGCATGTTCGCGTAGAAACCAGGTGGCTTAAGCAACTCCCAAGCCTGTCTAGGCAACTCCCAAGCATGTTTGCGTAGAAACCTGGTCACTTAAGCAACTCCCAAGCCTGTCTAGGCAACTCCCAAGCCTGTCTAGTCAACTCCCAAGCATGTTTGCGTAGAAACCTGGTGGCTTAAGCAACTCCCAAGCCCGTCTAGGCAACTCCCAAGCATAATTGCATAGATACCAGGTGGCTTAAGCAACTTCCAAGCCTGTCTACGCAACTCCCAAGCATGTCTAGTCAACTCCTCAGCATGTTTGCGTAGAAACAAAGTCGTTTTAGCAACTCCCAAGCATGTCTAGTCAACTCCCAAGCATAATTGCATAGATACCATGTGGCTTAAGCAACTCCCAAGCCTGTCTAGTCAAGTCCCAAGCATGTTCGCGTATAGAAACCAGGTGGCTTAAGCAACTCCCAAGCCCGTCTAGGCAACTCCCAAGCATGTTTGCGTAGAAACCTGGTCGCTTAAGCAACTCCTAAGCCAGTCTAGGCAGCTCCCAAGCATGTCTACTCAAGTCCCAAGCATGTTTGCGTAGAAACCAGGTGGCTTAAGCAACTCCCAAGCCTGTCTAGGCAACTCCCAAGCATAATTGCATAGATACCAGGTGGCTTAAGCAACTCCCAAGCCTGTCTAGTCAACGCCCAAGCATGTTTGCGTAGAAACCAGGTGGCTTAAGCAACTCCCAAGCCCGTCTAGGCAACTCCCAAGCATGTTTGCGTAGAAACCTGGTCGCTTAAGCAACTCCCAAGCCTGTCTAGGCAACTCCCAAGCATGTCTACTCAACTCCCAAGCATGTTTGCGTAGACTCCAGGCGGCTTAAGCAACTCCCAAGCCTGTCTAGGCAACTCCCAAGCATGTTTGCGTAGAAACCTGGTCGCTTAAGCAACTCCCAAGCCTGTCTAGGCAACTGCCAAGCCTGTCTAGTAAAGTCCCAAGCATGTTTGCGTAGAAACCAGGTGGCTTAAGCAACTCCCAAGCCTGTCTAGGCAACTCCCAAGCATGTTTGCATAGATACCAGGTGGCTTAAGCAACTCCCAAGCCTGTCTAGTCAACTCCCAAGCATGTTTGCGTAGAAA
This sequence comes from Ulva prolifera, assembly GCA_023078555.1. Classification (NCBI taxonomy): domain Eukaryota; kingdom Viridiplantae; phylum Chlorophyta; class Ulvophyceae; order Ulvales; family Ulvaceae; genus Ulva; species Ulva prolifera. Next base: position 8,761,982 of record CM041199.1, read on the forward strand.
CCAGGTGGCTTAAGCAGCTCCCAAGCCCGTCTAGGCAACTCCCAAGCATGTTTGCGTAGAAACCTGGTCGCTTAAGCAACTCCTAAGCCAGTCTAGGCAGCTCCCAAGCATGTCTACTCAACTCCCAAGCATGTTTGCGTAGACTCCAGGCGGCTTAAGCAACTCCCAAGCCTGTCTAGGCAACTCCCAAGCATGTTTGCGTAGAAACCTGGTCGCTTAAGCAACTCCCAAGCCTGTCTAGGCAAGTCCCAAGCATGTTCGCGTAGAAACCAGGTGGCTTAAGCAACTCCCAAGCCTGTCTAGGCAACTCCCAAGCATAATTGCATAGATACCAGGTGGCTTAAGCAACTCCCAAGCCTGTCTAGTCAACGCCCAAGCATGTTTGCGTAGAAACCAGGTGGCTTAAGCAACTCCCAAGCCCGTCTAGGCAACTCCCAAGCATGTTTGCGTAGAAACCTGGTCGCTTAAGAAACTCCCAAGCCTGTCTAGGCAACTCCCAAGCATGTTTGCGTAGAAACCAGGTGGCTTAAGCAACTCCCAAGCCTGTCTAGGCAACTCCCAAGCATAATTGCATGGATACCAGGTGGCTTAAGCAACTCCCAAGCCTGTCTAGGCAACTCCCAAGCATGTCTACTCAACTCCCAAGCATGTTTGCGTAGACTCCAGGCGGCTTAAGCAACTCCCAAGCCTGTCTAGGCAACTCCCAAGCATGTTTGCGTAGAAACCTGGTCGCTTAAGCAACTCCCAAGCCTGTCTAGGCAAGTCCCAAGCATGTTCGCGTAGAAACCAGGTGGCTTAAGCAACTCCCAAGCCTGTCTAGGCAACTCCCAAGCATGTTTGCGTAGAAACCTGGTCGCTTAAGCAACTCCCAAGCCTGTCTAGGCAACTCCCAAGCCTGTCTAGTCAACTCCCAAGCATGTTTGCGTAGAAACCTGGTGGCTTAAGCAACTCCCAAGCCCGTCTAGGCAACTCCCAAGCATAATTGCATAGATACCAGGTGGCTTAAGCAACTTCCAAGCCTGTCTACGCAACTCCCAAGCATGTCTAGTCAACTCCTCAGCATGTTTGCGTAGAAACAAAGTCGTTTTAGCAACTCCCAAGCATGTCTAGTCAACTCCCAAGCATAATTGCATAGATACCATGTGGCTTAAGCAACTCCCAAGCCTGTCTAGTCAAGTCCCAAGCATGTTCGCGTATAGAAACCAGGTGGCTTAAGCAACTCCCAAGCCCGTCTAGGCAACTCCCAAGCATGTTTGCGTAGAAACCTGGTCGCTTAAGCAACTCCCAAGCCTGTCTAGGCAACTCCCAAGCATGTCTACTCAACTCCCAAGCATGTTTGCGTAGACTCCAGGCGGCTTAAGCAACTCCCAAGCCTGTCTAGGCAACTCCCAAGCATGTTTGCGTAGAAACCTGGTCGCTTAAGCAACTCCCAAGCCTGTCTAGGCAACTGCCAAGCCTGTCTAGTAAAGTCCCAAGCATGTTTGCGTAGAAACCAGGTGGCTTAAGCAACTCCCAAGCCTGTCTAGGCAACTCCCAAGCATGTTTGCATAGATACCAGGTGGCTTAAGCAACTCCCAAGCCTGTCTAGTCAACTCCCAAGCATGTCTACTCAACTCCCAAGCATGTTTGCGTAGACTCCAGGCGGCTTAAGCAACTCCCAAGCCTGTCTAGGCAACTCCCAAGCATGTTTGCGTAGAAACCTGGTCGCTTAAGAAACTCCCAAGCCTGTCTAGGCAACTCCCAAGCATGTTTGCGTAGAAACCAGGTGGCTTAAGCAACTCCCAAGCCTGTCTAGGCAACTCCCAAGCATAATTGCATGGATACCAGGTGGCTTAAGCAACTCCCAAGCCTGTCTAGGCAACTCCCAAGCATGTCTACTCAACTCCCAAGCATGTTTGCGTAGACTCCAGGCGGCTTAAGCAACTCCCAAGCCTGTCTAGGCAACTCCCAAGCATGTTTGCGTAGAAACCTGGTCGCTTAAGCAACTCCCAAGCCTGTCTAGGCAAGTCCCAAGCATGTTCGCGTAGAAACCAGGTGGCTTAAGCAACTCCCAAGCCTGTCTAGGCATCTCCCAAGCATAATTGCATAGATACCAGGTGGCTTAAGCAACTCCCAAGCCTGTCTAGTCAACGCCCAAGCATGTTTGCGTAGAAACCAGGTGGCTTAAGCAACTCCCAAGCCCGTCTAGGCAACTCCCAAGCATGTTTGCGTAGAAACCTGGTCGCTTAAGAAACTCCCAAGCCTGTCTAGGCAACTCCCAAGCATGTTTGCGTAGAAACCAGGTGGCTTAAGCAACTCCCAAGCCTGTCTAGGCAACTCCCAAGCATAATTGCATGGATACCAGGTGGCTTAAGCAACTCCCAAGCCTGTCTAGGCAACTCCCAAGCATGTCTACTCAACTCCCAAGCATGTTTGCGTAGACTCCAGGCGGCTTAAGCAACTCCCAAGCCTGTCTAGGCAACTCCCAAGCATGTTTGCGTAGAAACCTGGTCGCTTAAGCAACTCCCAAGCCTGTCTAGGCAAGTCCCAAGCATGTTCGCGTAGAAACCAGGTGGCTTAAGCAACTCCCAAGCCTGTCTAGGCAACTCCCAAGCATGTTTGCGTAGAAACCTGGTCGCTTAAGCAACTCCCAAGCCTGTCTAGGCAACTCCCAAGCCTGTCTAGTCAACTCCCAAGCATGTTTGCGTAGAAACCTGGTGGCTTAAGCAACTCCCAAGCCCGTCTAGGCAACTCCCAAGCATAATTGCATAGATACCAGGTGGCTTAAGCAACTTCCAAGCCTGTCTACGCAACTCCCAAGCATGTCTAGTCAACTCCTCAGCATGTTTGCGTAGAAACAAAGTCGTTTTAGCAACTCCCAAGCATGTCTAGTCAACTCCCAAGCATAATTGCATAGATACCATGTGGCTTAAGCAACTCCCAAGCCTGTCTAGTCAAGTCCCAAGCATGTTCGCGTATAGAAACCAGGTGGCTTAAGCAACTCCCAAGCCCGTCTAGGCAACTCCCAAGCATGTTTGCGTAGAAACCTGGTCGCTTAAGCAACTCCCAAGCCTGTCTAGGCAACTCCCAAGCCTGTCTAGTCAACTCCCAAGCATGTTTGCGTAGAAACCAGGTGGCTTAAGCAACTCCCAAGCCCGTCTAGGCAACTCCCAAGCATGTTTGCGTCGAAACCTGGTCGCTTAAGCAACTCCTAAGCCAGTCTAGGCAACTCCCAAGCATGTCTACTCAACTCCCAAGCATGTTTGCATAGACTCCAGGCGGCTTAAGCAACTCCCAAGCCCGTCTAGGCAACTCCCAAGCATATTTGCTTAGAAAGCTGGTCCCTTAAGCAACTCCCAAGCCCGTCTAGGCAACTCCCAAGCATAATTGCATAGATACCAGGTGGCTTAAGCAACTCCCAAGCCTGTCTACGCAACTCCCAAGCATGTCTAGTCAACTCCTCAGCATGTTTGCGTAGAAACAAAGTCGTTTTAGCAACTCCCAAGCATGTCTAGTCAACTCCCAAGCATAATTGCATAGATACCATGTGGCTTAAGCAACTCCCAAGCCTGTCTAGTCAAGTCCCAAGCATGTTCGCGTAGAAACCAGGTGGCTTAAGCAACTCCCAAGCCCGTCTAGGCAACTCCCAAGCATGTTTGCGTAGAAACCTGGTCGCTTAAGCAACTCCCAAGCCTGTCTAGGCAACTCCCAAGCATGTCTACTCAACTCCCAAGCATGTTTTCGCGTAGACTCCAGGCGGCTTAAGCAACTCCCAAGCCTGTCTAGGCAACTCCCAAGCATGTTTGCGTAGAAACCTGGTCGCTTAAGCAACTCCCAAGCCTGTCTAGGCAACTGCCAAGCCTGTCTAGTAAAGTCCCAAGCATGTTTGCGTAGAAACCAGGTGGCTTAAGCAACTCCCAAGCCTGTCTAGGCAACTCCCAAGCATGTTTGCATAGATACCAGGTGGCTTAAGCAACTCCCAAGCCTGTCTAGTCAACTCCCAAGCATGTTTGCGTAGAAACCAGGTGGCTTAAGCAACTCCCAAGCCCGTCTAGGCAACTCCCAAGCATGTTTGCGTAGAAACCTGGTCGCTTAAGCAACTCCTAAGCCAGTCTAGGCAGCTCCCAAGCATGTCTACTCAACTCCCAAGCATGTTTGCGTAGACTCCAGGCGGCTTAAGCAACTCCCAAGCCTGTCTAGGCAACTCCCAAGCATGTTTGCGTAGAAACCTGGTCGCTTAAGAAACTCCCAAGCCTGTCTAGGCAACTCCCAAGCATGTTTGCGTAGAAACCAGGTGGCTTAAGCAACTCCCAAGCCTGTCTAGGCAACTCCCAAGCATAATTGCATGGATACCAGGTGGCTTAAGCAACTCCCAAGCCTGTCTAGGCAACTCCCAAGCATGTCTACTCAACTCCCAAGCATGTTTGCGTAGAAACCAGGTGGCTTAAGCAACTCCCAAGCCTGTCTAGGCAACTCCCAAGCATGTTTGCATAGATACCAGGTGGCTTAAGCAACTCCCAAGCCTGTTTAGTCAACTCCCAAGCATGTTTGCGTAGAAACCAGGTGGCTTAAGCAACTCCCAAGCCCGTCTAGGCAACTCCCAAGCATGTTTGCGTAGAAACCTGGTCGCTTAAGCAACTCCTAAGCCAGTCTAGGCAGCTCCCAAGCATGTCTACTCAACTCCCAAGCATGTTCGCGTAGAAACCAGGTGGCTTAAGCAACTCCCAAGCCTGTCTAGGCAACTCCCAAGCATAATTGCATAGATACCAGGTGGCTTAAGCAACTCCCAAGCCTGTCTACGCAACTCCCAAGCATGTCTAGTCAACTCCTCAGCATGTTTGCGTAGAAACAAAGTCGTTTTAGCAACTCCCAAGCATGTCTAGTCAACTCCCAAGCATAATTGCATAGATACCATGTGGCTTAAGCAACTCCCAAGCCTGTCTAGTCAAGTCCCAAGCATGTTCGCGTAGAAACGAGGTGGCTTAAGCAACTCCCAAGCCCGTCTAGGCAACTCCCAAGCATGTTTGCGTAGAAACCTGGTCGCTTAAGCAACTCCCAAGCCTGTCTAGGCAACTCCCAAGCATGTCTACTCAACTCCCAAGCATGTTTTCGCGTAGACTCCAGGCGGCTTAAGCAACTCCCAAGCCTGTCTAGGCAACTCCCAAGCATGTTTGCGTAGAAACCTGGTCGCTTAAGCAACTCCCAAGCCTGTCTAGGCAACTGCCAAGCCTGTCTAGTAAAGTCCCAAGCATGTTTGCGTAGAAACCAGGTGGCTTAAGCAACTCCCAAGCCTGTCTAGGCAACTCCCAAGCATGTTTGCATAGATACCAGGTGGCTTAAGCAACTCCCAAGCCTGTCTAGTCAACTCCCAAGCATGTTTGCGTAGAAACCAGGTGGCTTAAGCAACTCCCAAGCCTGTCTAGGCAAGTCCCAAGCATGTTCGCGTAGAAACCAGGTGGCTTAAGCAACTCCCAAGCCTGTCTAGGCAACTCCCAAGCATAATTGCATAGATACCAGGTGGCTTAAGCAACTCCCAAGCCTGTCTAGTCAACGCCCAAGCATGTTTGCGTAGAAACCAGGTGGCTTAAGCAACTCCCAAGCCCGTCTAGGCAACTCCCAAGCATGTTTGCGTAGAATCCTGGTCGCTTAAGCAACTCCCAAGCCTGTCTAGGCAACTCCCAAGCCTGTCTAGTCAACTCCCAAGCATGTTTGCGTAGAAACCTGGTGGCTTAAGCAACTCCCAAGCCCGTCTAGGCAACTCCCAAGCATATTTGCTTAGAAAGCTGGTCGCTTAAGCAACTCCCAAGCCCGTCTAGGCAACTCCCAAGCATAATTGCATAGATACCAGGTGGCTTAAGCAACTCCCAAGCCTGTCTACGCAACTCTCAAGCATGTCTAGTCAACTCCTCAGCATGTTTGCGTAGAAACAAAGTCGTTTTAGCAACTCCCAAGCATGTCTAGTCAACTCCCAAGCATAATTGCATAGATACCATGTGGCTTAAGCAACTTCCAAGCCTGTCTAGTCAAGTCCCAAGCATGTCTAGTCAACTCCTCAGCATGTTTGCGTAGAAACAAAGTCGTTTTAGCAACTCCCAAGCATGTCTAGTCAACTCCCAAGCATAATTGCATAGATACCATGTGGCTTAAGCAACTCCCAAGCCTGTCTAGTCAAGTCCCAAGCATGTTCGCGTATAGAAACCAGGTGGCTTAAGCAACTCCCAAGCCTGTCTAGGCAACTCCCAAGCATAATTGCATAGATACCAGGTGGCTTAAGCAACTCCCAAGCCTGTCTAGTCAACGCCCAAGCATGTCTAGTCAACTCCTCAGCATGTTTGCGTAGAAACAAAGTCGTTTTAGCAACTCCCAAGCATGTCTAGTCAACTCCCAAGCATAATTGCATAGATACCATGTGGCTTAAGCAACTCCCAAGCATGTCTAGTCAAGTCCCAAGCATAATTGCATAGATACCAGGTGGCTGAAGCAACTCCCAAGCCTGTCTACGCAACTCCCAAGCATGTCTAGTCAACTCCTCAGCATGTTTGCGTAGAAACCTGGTCGCTTAAGCAACTCCTAAGCCAGTCTAGGCAACTCCCAAGCATGTCTACTCTACTCCCAAGCATGTTTGCGTAGACTCCAGGCGGCTTAAGCAACTCCCAAGCCCGTCTAGGCAACTCCCAAGCATATTTGCTTAGAAAGCTGGTCCCTTAAGCAACTCCCAAGCCCGTCTAGGCAACTCCCAAGCATAATTGCATAGATACCAGGTGGCTTAAGCAACTCCCAAGCCTGTCTAGGCAACTCCCAAGCATGTTTGCGTAGAAACCTGGTCGCTTAAGCAACTCCCAAGCCTGTCTAGGCAACTCCCAAGCCTGTCTAGGCAACTCCCAAGCATGTTTGCGTAGAAACCTGGTCGCTTAAGCAACTCCCAAGCCTGTCTAGGCAAGTCCCAAGCATGTTCGCGTAGAAACCAGGTGGCTTAAGCAACTCCCAAGCCCGTCTAGGCAACTCCCAAGCATGTTTGCGTAGAAACCTGGTCGCTTAAGCAACTCCCAAGCCTGTCTAGGCAACTCCCAAGCATGTCTACTCAACTCCCAAGCATGTTTGCGTAGACTCCAGGCGGCTTAAGCAACTCCCAAGCCTGTCTAGGCAACTCCCAAGCATGTTTGCGTAGAAACCTGGTCGCTTAAGCAACTCCCAAGCCTGTCTAGGCAACTGCCAAGCCTGTCCTGTAAAGTCCCAAGCATGTTTGCGTAGAAACCAGGTGGCTTAAGCAACTCCCAAGCCTGTCTAGGCAACTCCCAAGCATGTTTGCATAGATACCAGGTGGCTTAAGCAACTCCCAAGCCTGTCTACGCAACGCCCAAGCATGTCTAGTCAACTCCTCAGCATGTTTGCGTAGAAACAAAGTCGTTTTAGCAACTCCCAAGCATGTCTAGTCAACTCCCAAGCATAATTGCATAGATACCATGTGGCTTAAGCAACTCCCAAGCATGTCTAGTCAAGTCCCAAGCATAATTGCATAGATACCAGGTGGCTGAAGCAACTCCCAAGCCTGTCTACGCAACTCCCAAGCATGTCTAGTCAACTCCTCAGCATGTTTGCGTAGAAACCTGGTCGCTTAAGCAACTCCTAAGCCAGTCTAGGCAACTCCCAAGCATGTCTACTCTACTCCCAAGCATGTTTGCGTAGACTCCAGGCGGCTTAAGCAACTCCCAAGCCCGTCTAGGCAACTCCCAAGCATATTTGCTTAGAAAGCTGGTCCCTTAAGCAACTCCCAAGCCCGTCTAGGCAACTCCCAAGCATAATTGCATAGATACCAGGTGGCTTAAGCAACTCCCAAGCCTGTCTAGGCAACTCCCAAGCATGTTTGCGTAGAAACCTGGTCGCTTAAGCAACTCCCAAGCCTGTCTAGGCAACTCCCAAGCCTGTCTAGGCAACTCCCAAGCATGTTTGCGTAGAAACCTGGTCGCTTAAGCAACTCCCAAGCCTGTCTAGGCAAGTCCCAAGCATGTTCGCGTAGAAACCAGGTGGCTTAAGCAACTCCCAAGCCCGTCTAGGCAACTCCCAAGCATGTTTGCGTAGAAACCTGGTCGCTTAAGCAACTCCCAAGCCTGTCTAGGCAACTCCCAAGCATGTCTACTCAACTCCCAAGCATGTTTGCGTAGACTCCAGGCGGCTTAAGCAACTCCCAAGCCTGTCTAGGCAACTCCCAAGCATGTTTGCGTAGAAACCTGGTCGCTTAAGCAACTCCCAAGCCTGTCTAGGCAACTGCCAAGCCTGTCCTGTAAAGTCCCAAGCATGTTTGCGTAGAAACCAGGTGGCTTAAGCAACTCCCAAGCCTGTCTAGGCAACTCCCAAGCATGTTTGCATAGATACCAGGTGGCTTAAGCAACTCCCAAGCCTGTCTACGCAACTCCCAAGCATGTCTAGTCAACTCCTCAGCATGTTTGCGTAGAAACAAAGTCGTTTTAGCAACTCCCAAGCATGTCTAGTCAACTCCCAAGCATAATTGCATAGATACCATGTGGCTTAAGCAACTCCCAAGCCTGTCTAGTCAAGTCCCAAGCATGTTCGCGTAGAAACCAGGTGGCTTAAGCAACTCCCAAGCCCGTCTAGGCAACTCCCAAGCATGTTTGCGTAGAAACCTGGTCGCTTAAGCAACTCCCAAGCCTGTCTAGGCAACTCCCAAGCATGTTTGCATAGATACCAGGTGGCTTAAGCAACTCCCAAGCCTGTCTAGTCAACTCCCAAGCATGTTTGCGTAGAAACCAGGTGGCTTAAGCAACTCCCAAGCCTGTCTAGGCAAGTCCCAAGCATGTTCGCGTAGAAACCAGGTGGCTTAAGCAACTCCCAAGCCTGTCTAGGCAACTCCCAAGCATAATTGCATAGATACCAGGTGGCTTAAGCAACTCCCAAGCCTGTCTAGTCAACTCCCAAGCATGTTTGCGTAGAAACCAGGTGGCTTAAGCAACTCCCAAGCCCGTCTAGGCAACTCCCAAGCATGTTTGCGTAGAATCCTGGTCGCTTAAGCAACTCCCAAGCCTGTCTAGGCAACTCCCAAGCCTGTCTAGTCAACTCCCAAGCATGTTTGCGTAGAAACCTGGTGGCTTAAGCAACTCCCAAGCCCGTCTAGGCAACTCCCAAGCATATTTGCTTAGAAAGCTGGTCGCTTAAGCAACTCCCAAGCCCGTCTAGGCAACTCCCAAGCATAATTGCATAGATACCAGGTGGCTTAAGCAACTCCCAAGCCTGTCTACGCAACTCTCAAGCATGTCTAGTCAACTCCTCAGCATGTTTGCGTAGAAACAAAGTCGTTTTAGCAACTCCCAAGCATGTCTAGTCAACTCCCAAGCATAATTGCATAGATACCATGTGGCTTAAGCAACTTCCAAGCCTGTCTAGTCAAGTCCCAAGCATGTCTAGTCAACTCCTCAGCATGTTTGCGTAGAAACCTGGTCGCTTAAGCAACTCCCAAGCCTGTCTAGGCAACTCCCAAGCATGTCTACTCAACTCCCAAGCATGTTTGCGTAGACTCCAGGCGGCTTAAGCAACTCCCAAGCCTGTCTAGGCAACTCCCAAGCATGTTCGCGTAGAAACCAGGTGGCTTAAGCAACTCCCAAGCCTGTCTAGGCAACTCCCAAGCATGTTTGCGTAGAAACCTGGTCGCTTAAGCAACTCCCAAGCCTGTCTAGGCAACTCCCAAGCCTGTCTAGTCAACTCCCAAGCATGTTTGCGTAGAAACCTGGTGGCTTAAGCAACTCCCAAGCCCGTCTAGGCAACTCCCAAGCATAATTGCATAGATACCAGGTGGCTTAAGCAACTTCCAAGCCTGTCTACGCAACTCCCAAGCATGTCTAGTCAACTCCTCAGCATGTTTGCGTAGAAACAAAGTCGTTTTAGCAACTCCCAAGCATGTCTAGTCAACTCCCAAGCATAATTGCATAGATACCATGTGGCTTAAGCAACTCCCAAGCCTGTCTAGTCAAGTCCCAAGCATGTTCGCGTATAGAAACCAGGTGGCTTAAGCAACTCCCAAGCCCGTCTAGGCAACTCCCAAGCATGTTTGCGTAGAAACCTGGTCGCTTAAGCAACTCCCAAGCCTGTCTAGGCAACTCCCAAGCCTGTCTAGTCAACTCCCAAGCATGTTTGCGTAGAAACCAGGTGGCTTAAGCAACTCCCAAGCCCGTCTAGGCAACTCCCAAGCATGTTTGCGTCGAAACCTGGTCGCTTAAGCAACTCCTAAGCCAGTCTAGGCAACTCCCAAGCATGTCTACTCAACTCCCAAGCATGTTTGCATAGACTCCAGGCGGCTTAAGCAACTCCCAAGCCCGTCTAGGCAACTCCCAAGCATATTTGCTTAGAAAGCTGGTCCCTTAAGCAACTCCCAAGCCCGTCTAGGCAACTCCCAAGCATAATTGCATAGATACCAGGTGGCTTAAGCAACTCCCAAGCCTGTCTACGCAACTCCCAAGCATGTCTAGTCAACTCCTCAGCATGTTTGCGTAGAAACAAAGTCGTTTTAGCAACTCCCAAGCATGTCTAGTCAACTCCCAAGCATAATTGCATAGATACCATGTGGCTTAAGCAACTCCCAAGCCTGTCTAGTCAAGTCCCAAGCATGTTCGCGTAGAAACCAGGTGGCTTAAGCAACTCCCAAGCCCGTCTAGGCAACTCCCAAGCATGTTTGCGTAGAAACCTGGTCGCTTAAGCAACTCCCAAGCCTGTCTAGGCAACTCCCAAGCATGTCTACTCAACTCCCAAGCATGTTTTCGCGTAGACTCCAGGCGGCTTAAGCAACTCCCAAGCCTGTCTAGGCAACTCCCAAGCATGTTTGCGTAGAAACCTGGTCGCTTAAGCAACTCCCAAGCCTGTCTAGGCAACTGCCAAGCCTGTCTAGTAAAGTCCCAAGCATGTTTGCGTAGAAACCAGGTGGCTTAAGCAACTCCCAAGCCTGTCTAGGCAACTCCCAAGCATGTTTGCATAGATACCAGGTGGCTTAAGCAACTCCCAAGCCTGTCTAGTCAACTCCCAAGCATGTTTGCGTAGAAACCAGGTGGCTTAAGCAACTCCCAAGCCCGTCTAGGCAACTCCCAAGCATGTTTGCGTAGAAACCTGGTCGCTTAAGCAACTCCTAAGCCAGTCTAGGCAGCTCCCAAGCATGTCTACTCAACTCCCAAGCATGTTTGCGTAGACTCCAGGCGGCTTAAGCAACTCCCAAGCCTGTCTAGGCAACTCCCAAGCATGTTTGCGTAGAAACCTGGTCGCTTAAGAAACTCCCAAGCCTGTCTAGGCAACTCCCAAGCATGTTTGCGTAGAAACCAGGTGGCTTAAGCAACTCCCAAGCCTGTCTAGGCAACTCCCAAGCATAATTGCATGGATACCAGGTGGCTTAAGCAACTCCCAAGCCTGTCTAGGCAACTCCCAAGCATGTCTACTCAACTCCCAAGCATGTTTGCGTAGAAACCAGGTGGCTTAAGCAACTCCCAAGCCTGTCTAGGCAACTCCCAAGCATGTTTGCATAGATACCAGGTGGCTTAAGCAACTCCCAAGCCTGTTTAGTCAACTCCCAAGCATGTTTGCGTAGAAACCAGGTGGCTTAAGCAACTCCCAAGCCCGTCTAGGCAACTCCCAAGCATGTTTGCGTAGAAACCTGGTCGCTTAAGCAACTCCTAAGCCAGTCTAGGCAGCTCCCAAGCATGTCTACTCAACTCCCAAGCATGTTCGCGTAGAAACCAGGTGGCTTAAGCAACTCCCAAGCCTGTCTAGGCAACTCCCAAGCATAATTGCATAGATACCAGGTGGCTTAAGCAACTCCCAAGCCTGTCTACGCAACTCCCAAGCATGTCTAGTCAACTCCTCAGCATGTTTGCGTAGAAACAAAGTCGTTTTAGCAACTCCCAAGCATGTCTAGTCAACTCCCAAGCATAATTGCATAGATACCATGTGGCTTAAGCAACTCCCAAGCCTGTCTAGTCAAGTCCCAAGCATGTTCGCGTAGAAACGAGGTGGCTTAAGCAACTCCCAAGCCCGTCTAGGCAACTCCCAAGCATGTTTGCGTAGAAACCTGGTCGCTTAAGCAACTCCCAAGCCTGTCTAGGCAACTCCCAAGCATGTCTACTCAACTCCCAAGCATGTTTTCGCGTAGACTCCAGGCGGCTTAAGCAACTCCCAAGCCTGTCTAGGCAACTCCCAAGCATGTTTGCGTAGAAACCTGGTCGCTTAAGCAACTCCCAAGCCTGTCTAGGCAACTGCCAAGCCTGTCTAGTAAAGTCCCAAGCATGTTTGCGTAGAAACCAGGTGGCTTAAGCAACTCCCAAGCCTGTCTAGGCAACTCCCAAGCATGTTTGCATAGATACCAGGTGGCTTAAGCAACTCCCAAGCCTGTCTAGTCAACTCCCAAGCATGTTTGCGTAGAAACCAGGTGGCTTAAGCAACTCCCAAGCCTGTCTAGGCAAGTCCCAAGCATGTTCGCGTAGAAACCAGGTGGCTTAAGCAACTCCCAAGCCTGTCTAGGCAACTCCCAAGCATAATTGCATAGATACCAGGTGGCTTAAGCAACTCCCAAGCCTGTCTAGTCAACGCCCAAGCATGTTTGCGTAGAAACCAGGTGGCTTAAGCAACTCCCAAGCCCGTCTAGGCAACTCCCAAGCATGTTTGCGTAGAATCCTGGTCGCTTAAGCAACTCCCAAGCCTGTCTAGGCAACTCCCAAGCCTGTCTAGTCAACTCCCAAGCATGTTTGCGTAGAAACCTGGTGGCTTAAGCAACTCCCAAGCCCGTCTAGGCAACTCCCAAGCATATTTGCTTAGAAAGCTGGTCGCTTAAGCAACTCCCAAGCCCGTCTAGGCAACTCCCAAGCATAATTGCATAGATACCAGGTGGCTTAAGCAACTCCCAAGCCTGTCTACGCAACTCTCAAGCATGTCTAGTCAACTCCTCAGCATGTTTGCGTAGAAACAAAGTCGTTTTAGCAACTCCCAAGCATGTCTAGTCAACTCCCAAGCATAATTGCATAGATACCATGTGGCTTAAGCAACTTCCAAGCCTGTCTAGTCAAGTCCCAAGCATGTCTAGTCAACTCCTCAGCATGTTTGCGTAGAAACAAAGTCGTTTTAGCAACTCCCAAGCATGTCTAGTCAACTCCCAAGCATAATTGCATAGATACCATGTGGCTTAAGCAACTCCCAAGCCTGTCTAGTCAAGTCCCAAGCATGTTCGCGTATAGAAACCAGGTGGCTTAAGCAACTCCCAAGCCTGTCTAGGCAACTCCCAAGCATAATTGCATAGATACCAGGTGGCTTAAGCAACTCCCAAGCCTGTCTAGTCAACGCCCAAGCATGTCTAGTCAACTCCTCAGCATGTTTGCGTAGAAACAAAGTCGTTTTAGCAACTCCCAAGCATGTCTAGTCAACTCCCAAGCATAATTGCATAGATACCATGTGGCTTAAGCAACTCCCAAGCATGTCTAGTCAAGTCCCAAGCATAATTGCATAGATACCAGGTGGCTGAAGCAACTCCCAAGCCTGTCTACGCAACTCCCAAGCATGTCTAGTCAACTCCTCAGCATGTTTGCGTAGAAACCTGGTCGCTTAAGCAACTCCTAAGCCAGTCTAGGCAACTCCCAAGCATGTCTACTCTACTCCCAAGCATGTTTGCGTAGACTCCAGGCGGCTTAAGCAACTCCCAAGCCCGTCTAGGCAACTCCCAAGCATATTTGCTTAGAAAGCTGGTCCCTTAAGCAACTCCCAAGCCCGTCTAGGCAACTCCCAAGCATAATTGCATAGATACCAGGTGGCTTAAGCAACTCCCAAGCCTGTCTAGGCAACTCCCAAGCATGTTTGCGTAGAAACCTGGTCGCTTAAGCAACTCCCAAGCCTGTCTAGGCAACTCCCAAGCCTGTCTAGGCAACTCCCAAGCATGTTTGCGTAGAAACCTGGTCGCTTAAGCAACTCCCAAGCCTGTCTAGGCAAGTCCCAAGCATGTTCGCGTAGAAACCAGGTGGCTTAAGCAACTCCCAAGCCCGTCTAGGCAACTCCCAAGCATGTTTGCGTAGAAACCTGGTCGCTTAAGCAACTCCCAAGCCTGTCTAGGCAACTCCCAAGCATGTCTACTCAACTCCCAAGCATGTTTGCGTAGACTCCAGGCGGCTTAAGCAACTCCCAAGCCTGTCTAGGCAACTCCCAAGCATGTTTGCGTAGAAACCTGGTCGCTTAAGCAACTCCCAAGCCTGTCTAGGCAACTGCCAAGCCTGTCCTGTAAAGTCCCAAGCATGTTTGCGTAGAAACCAGGTGGCTTAAGCAACTCCCAAGCCTGTCTAGGCAACTCCCAAGCATGTTTGCATAGATACCAGGTGGCTTAAGCAACTCCCAAGCCTGTCTACGCAACGCCCAAGCATGTCTAGTCAACTCCTCAGCATGTTTGCGTAGAAACAAAGTCGTTTTAGCAACTCCCAAGCATGTCTAGTCAACTCCCAAGCATAATTGCATAGATACCATGTGGCTTAAGCAACTCCCAAGCATGTCTAGTCAAGTCCCAAGCATAATTGCATAGATACCAGGTGGCTGAAGCAACTCCCAAGCCTGTCTACGCAACTCCCAAGCATGTCTAGTCAACTCCTCAGCATGTTTGCGTAGAAACCTGGTCGCTTAAGCAACTCCTAAGCCAGTCTAGGCAACTCCCAAGCATGTCTACTCTACTCCCAAGCATGTTTGCGTAGACTCCAGGCGGCTTAAGCAACTCCCAAGCCCGTCTAGGCAACTCCCAAGCATATTTGCTTAGAAAGCTGGTCCCTTAAGCAACTCCCAAGCCCGTCTAGGCAACTCCCAAGCATAATTGCATAGATACCAGGTGGCTTAAGCAACTCCCAAGCCTGTCTAGGCAACTCCCAAGCATGTTTGCGTAGAAACCTGGTCGCTTAAGCAACTCCCAAGCCTGTCTAGGCAACTCCCAAGCCTGTCTAGGCAACTCCCAAGCATGTTTGCGTAGAAACCTGGTCGCTTAAGCAACTCCCAAGCCTGTCTAGGCAAGTCCCAAGCATGTTCGCGTAGAAACCAGGTGGCTTAAGCAACTCCCAAGCCCGTCTAGGCAACTCCCAAGCATGTTTGCGTAGAAACCTGGTCGCTTAAGCAACTCCCAAGCCTGTCTAGGCAACTCCCAAGCATGTCTACTCAACTCCCAAGCATGTTTGCGTAGACTCCAGGCGGCTTAAGCAACTCCCAAGCCTGTCTAGGCAACTCCCAAGCATGTTTGCGTAGAAACCTGGTCGCTTAAGCAACTCCCAAGCCTGTCTAGGCAACTGCCAAGCCTGTCCTGTAAAGTCCCAAGCATGTTTGCGTAGAAACCAGGTGGCTTAAGCAACTCCCAAGCCTGTCTAGGCAACTCCCAAGCATGTTTGCATAGATACCAGGTGGCTTAAGCAACTCCCAAGCCTGTCTACGCAACTCCCAAGCATGTCTAGTCAACTCCTCAGCATGTTTGCGTAGAAACAAAGTCGTTTTAGCAACTCCCAAGCATGTCTAGTCAACTCCCAAGCATAATTGCATAGATACCATGTGGCTTAAGCAACTCCCAAGCCTGTCTAGTCAAGTCCCAAGCATGTTCGCGTATAGAAACCAGGTGGCTTAAGCAACTCCCAAGCCTGTCTAGGCAACTCCCAAGCATAATTGCATAGATACCAGGTGGCTTAAGCAACTCCCAAGCCTGTCTAGTCAACGCCCAAGCATGTCTAGTCAACTCCTCAGCATGTTTGCGTAGAAACAAAGTCGTTTTAGCAACTCCCAAGCATGTCTAGTCAACTCCCAAGCATAATTGCATAGATACCATGTGGCTTAAGCAACTCCCAAGCATGTCTAGTCAAGTCCCAAGCATAATTGCATAGATACCAGGTGGCTGAAGCAACTCCCAAGCCTGTCTACGCAACTCCCAAGCATGTCTAGTCAACTCCTCAGCATGTTTGCGTAGAAACCTGGTCGCTTAAGCAACTCCTAAGCCAGTCTAGGCAACTCCCAAGCATGTCTACTCTACTCCCAAGCATGTTTGCGTAGACTCCAGGCGGCTTAAGCAACTCCCAAGCCCGTCTAGGCAACTCCCAAGCATATTTGCTTAGAAAGCTGGTCCCTTAAGCAACTCCCAAGCCCGTCTAGGCAACTCCCAAGCATAATTGCATAGATACCAGGTGGCTTAAGCAACTCCCAAGCCTGTCTACGCAACTCCCAAGCATGTCTAGTCAACTCCTCAGCATGTTTGCGTAGAAACAAAGTCGTTTTAGCAACTCCCAAGCATGTCTAGTCAACTCCCAAGCATAATTGCATAGATACCATGTGGCTTAAGCAACTCCCAAGCCTGTCTAGTCAAGTCCCAAGCATGTTCGCGTAGAAACCAGGTGGCTTAAGCAACTCCCAAGCCCGTCTAGGCAACTCCCAAGCATGTTTGCGTAGAAACCTGGTCGCTTAAGCAACTCCCAAGCCTGTCTAGGCAACTCCCAAGCATGTCTACTCAACTCCCAAGCATGTTTGCGTAGACTCCAGGCGGCTTAAGCAACTCCCAAGCCTGTCTAGGCAACTCCCAAGCATGTTTGCGTAGAAACCTGGTCGCTTAAGCAACTCCCAAGCCTGTCTAGTCTACTCGCAAGCATGTTTGCGTAGAAACCTGGTCGCTTAAGCAACTCCCAAGCCGGTCTAGGCAACTCCCAAACCTGTCTAGTCAACTCCTAAGCATGTTTGCGTAGAAACCTGGTGGCTTAAGCAACTCCCAAGCCTGTCTAGGCAACTCCCAAGCATGTTTGCATAGATACCAGGTGGCTTAAGCAACTCCCAAGCCTGTCTAGTCAACTCCCAAGCATGTTTGCGTAGAAACCAGGTGGCTTAAGCAACTCCCAAGCCCGTCTAGGCAACTCCCAAGCATGTTTGCGTAGAAACCTGGTCGCTTAAGCAACTCCTAAGCCAGTCTAGGCAACTCCCAAGCATAATTGCATAGATACCAGGTGGCTTAAGCAACTCCCAAGCCTGTCTACGCAACTCCCAAGCATGTCTAGTCAACTCCTCAGCATGTTTGCGTAGAAACAAAGTCGTTTTAGCAACTCCCAAGCATGTCTAGTCAACTCCCAAGCATAATTGCATAGATACCATGTGGCTTAAGCAACTCCCAAGCCTGTCTAGTCAAGTCCCAAGCATGTTCGCGTAGAAACCAGGTGGCTTAAGCAACTCCCAAGCCCGTCTAGGCAACTCCCAAGCATGTTTGCGTAGAAACCTGGTCGCTTAAGCAACTCCCAAGCCTGTCTAGGCAACTCCCAAGCATGTCTACTCAACTCCCAAGCATGTTTGCGTAGACTCCAGGCGGCTTAAGCAACTCCCAAGCCTGTCTAGGCAACTCCCAAGCATGTTTGCGTAGAAACCTGGTCGCTTAAGCAACTCCCAAGCCTGTCTAGGCAACTCCCAAGCATGTCTACTCAACTCCCAAGCATGTTTGCGTAGACTCCAGGCGGCTTAAGCAACTCCCAAGCCTGTCTAGGCAACTCCCAAGCATGTTTGCGTAGAAACCTGGTCGCTTAAGCAACTCCCAAGCCTGTCTAGTCTACTCGCAAGCATGTTTGCGTAGAAACCTGGTCGCTTAAGCAACTCCCAAGCCTGTCTACGCAACTCCCAAGCATGTCTAGTCAACTCCTCAGCATGTTTGCGTAGAAACAAAGTCGTTTTAGCAACTCCCAAGCATGTCTAGTCAACTCCCAAGCATAATTGCAAAGATACCATGTGGCTTAAGCAACTCCCAAGCCTGTCTAGGCAACTCCCAAGCATGTTTGCGTAGAAACCTGGTCGCTTAAGCAACTCCCAAGCATGTCTAGTCTACTCGCAAGCATGTTTGCGTAGAAACCTGGTCGCTTAAGCAACTCCCAAGCCGGTCTAGGCAACTCCCAAACCTGTCTAGTCAACTCCTAAGCATGTTTGCGTAGAAACCTGGTGGCTTAAGCAACTCCCAAGCCTGTCTAGTCAACTCCCAAGCATGTTTGCGTAGAAACCAGGTGGCTTAAGCAACTCCCAAGCCCGTCTAGGCAACTCCCAAGCATGTTTGCGTAGAAACCTGGTCGCTTAAGCAACTCCTAAGCCAGTCTAGGCAACTCCCAAGCATGTCTACTCTACTCCCAAGCATGTTTGCGTAGACTCCAGGCGGCTTAAGCAACTCCCAAGCCCGTCTAGGCAACTCCCAAGCATATTTGCTTAGAAAGCTGGTCCCTTAAGCAACTCCCAAGCCCGTCTAGGCAACTCCCAAGCATAATTGCATAGATACCAGGTGGCTTAAGCAACTCCCAAGCCTGTCTACGCAACTCCCAAGCATGTCTAGTCAACTCCTCAGCATGTTTGCGTAGAAACAAAGTCGTTTTAGCAACTCCCAAGCATGTCTAGTCAACTCCCAAGCATAATTGCATAGATACCATGTGGCTTAAGCAACTCCCAAGCCTGTCTAGTCAAGTCCCAAGCATGTTCGCGTAGAAACCAGGTGGCTTAAGCAACTCCCAAGCCCGTCTAGGCAACTCCCAAGCATGTTTGCGTAGAAACCTGGTCGCTTAAGCAACTCCCAAGCCTGTCTAGGCAACTCCCAAGCATGTCTACTCAACTCCCAAGCATGTTTGCGTAGACTCCAGGCGGCTTAAGCAACTCCCAAGCCTGTCTAGGCAACTCCCAAG
Organism: Ulva prolifera; assembly: GCA_023078555.1. NCBI lineage: Eukaryota > Viridiplantae > Chlorophyta > Ulvophyceae > Ulvales > Ulvaceae > Ulva > Ulva prolifera. Next base: position 8,780,635 of record CM041199.1, read on the forward strand.
CATGTTTGCGTAGAAACCTGGTCGCTTAAGCAACTCCCAAGCCTGTCTAGGCAACTGCCAAGCCTGTCCTGTAAAGTCCCAAGCATGTTTGCGTAGAAACCAGGTGGCTTAAGCAACTCCCAAGCCTGTCTAGGCAACTCCCAAGCATGTTTGCATAGATACCAGGTGGCTTAAGCAACTCCCAAGCCTGTCTAGTCAACTCCCAAGCATGTTTGCGTAGAAACCAGGTGGCTTAAGCAACTCCCAAGCCCGTCTAGGCAACTCCCAAGCATGTTTGCGTAGAAACCTGGTCGCTTAAGCAACTCCTAAGCCAGTCTAGGCAACTCCCAAGCATGTCTACTCAACTCCCAAGCATGTTTGCGTAGACTCCAGGCGGCTTAAGCAACTCCCAAGCCCGTCTAGGCAACTCCCAAGCATATTTGCTTAGAAAGCTGGTCCCTTAAGCAACTCCCAAGCCCGTCTAGGCAACTCCCAAGCATAATTGCATAGATACCAGGTGGCTTAAGCAACTCCCAAGCCTGTCTACGCAACTCCCAAGCATGTCTAGTCAACTCCTCAGCATGTTTGCGTAGAAACAAAGTCGTTTTAGCAACTCCCAAGCATGTCTAGTCAACTCCCAAGCATAATTGCATAGATACCATGTGGCTTAAGCAACTCCCAAGCCTGTCTAGTCAAGTCCCAAGCATGTTCGCGTAGAAACCAGGTCGCTTAAGCAACTCCCAAGCCTGTCTAGGCAACTCCCAAGCCTGTCTAGTCAAGTCCCAAGCATGTTTGCGTAGAAACCAGGTGGCTTAAGCAACTCCCAAGCCCGTCTAGGCAACTCCCAAGCATAATTGCATAGATACCAGGTGGCTTAAGCAACTCCCAAGCCTGTCTACGCAACTCCCAAGCATGTCTAGTCAACTCCTCAGCATGTTTGCGTAGAAACAAAGTCGTTTTAGCAACTCCCAAGCATGTCTAGTCAACTCCCAAGCATAATTGCATAGATACCATGTGGCTTAAGCAACTCCCAAGCCTGTCTAGTCAAGTCCCAAGCATAATTGCATGGATACCAGGTGGCTTAAGCAACTCCCAAGCCTGTCTAGGCAACTCCCAAGCATGTTTGCGTAGAAACCAGGTGGCTTAAGCAACTCCCAAGCCCGTCTAGGCAACTCCCAAGCATGTTTGCGTAGAAACCTGGTCGCTTAAGCAACTCCTAAGCCAGTCTAGGCAACTCCCAAGCATGTCTACTCAACTCCCAAGCATGTTTGCGTAGACTCCAGGCGGCTTAAGCAACTCCCAAGCCCGTCTAGGCAACTCCCAAGCATATTTGCTTAGAAAGCTGGTCCCTTAAGCAACTCCCAAGCCCGTCTAGGCAACTCCCAAGCATAATTGCATAGATACCAGGTGGCTTAAGCAACTCCCAAGCCTGTCTACGCAACTCCCAAGCATGTCTAGTCAACTCCTCAGCATGTTTGCGTAGAAACAAAGTCGTTTTAGCAACTCCCAAGCATGTCTAGTCAACTCCCAAGCATAATTGCATAGATACCATGTGGCTTAAGCAACTCCCAAGCCTGTCTAGTCAAGTCCCAAGCATGTTCGCGTAGAAACCAGGTGGCTTAAGCAACTCCCAAGCCCGTCTAGGCAACTCCCAAGCATGTTTGCGTAGAAACCTGGTCGCTTAAGCAACTCCCAAGCCTGTCTAGGCAACTCCCAAGCATGTCTACTCAACTCCCAAGCATGTTTGCGTAGACTCCAGGCGGCTTAAGCAACTCCCAAGCCTGTCTAGGCAACTCCCAAGCATGTTTGCGTAGAAACCTGGTCGCTTAAGCAACTCCCAAGCCTGTCTAGGCAACTGCCAAGCCTGTCTAGTCAAGTCCCAAGCATGTTTGCGTAGAAACCAGGTGGCTTAAGCAACTCCCAAGCCTGTCTAGGCAACTCCCAAGCATGTTTGCATAGATATCAGGTGGCTTAAGCAACTCCCAAGCCTGTCTAGTCAACTCCCAAGCATGTTTGCGTAGAAACCAGGTGGCTTAAGCAACTCCCAAGCCCGTCTAGGCAACTCCCAAGCATGTTTGCGTAGAAACCTGGTCGCTTAAGCAACTCCCAAGCCTGTCTAGGCAACTCCCAAGCATGTCTACTCAACTCCCAAGCATGTTTGCGTAGACTCCAGGCGGCTTAAGCAACTCCCAAGCCTGTCTAGGCAACTCCCAAGCATGTTTGCGTAGAAACCTGGTCGCTTAAGCAACTCCCAAGCCTGTCTAGGCAACTGCCAAGCCTGTCCTGTAAAGTCCCAAGCATGTTTGCGTAGAAACCAGGTGGCTTAAGCAACTCCCAAGCCTGTCTAGGCAACTCCCAAGCATGTTTGCATAGATACCAGGTGGCTTAAGCAACTCCCAAGCCTGTCTAGTCAACTCCCAAGCATGTTTGCGTAGAAACCAGGTGGCTTAAGCAACTCCCAAGCCCGTCTAGGCAACTCCCAAGCATGTTTGCGTAGAAACCTGGTCGCTTAAGCAACTCCCAAGCCTGTCTAGGCAACTGCCAAGCCTGTCTAGTCAAGTCCCAAGCATGTTTGCGTAGAAACCAGGTGGCTTAAGCAACTCCCAAGCCTGTCTAGGCAACTCCCAAGCATGTTTGCGTAGAAACCAGGTGGCTTAAGCAACTCCCAAGCCTGTCTAGGCAACTCCCAAGCATAATTGCATGGATACCAGGTGGCTTAAGCAACTCCCAAGCCTGTCTAGGCAACTCCCAAGCATGTCTACTCAACTCCCAAGCATGTTTGCGTAGACTCCAGGCGGCTTAAGCAACTCCCAAGCCTGTCTAGGCAACTCCCAAGCATGTTTGCGTAGAAACCTGGTCGCTTAAGCAACTCCCAAGCCTGTCTAGGCAAGTCCCAAGCATGTTCGCGTAGAAACCAGGTGGCTTAAGCAACTCCCAAGCCTGTCTAGGCAACTCCCAAGCATGTTTGCGTAGAAACCTGGTCGCTTAAGCAACTCCCAAGGCTGTCTAGGCAACTCCCAAGCATGTCTAGTCTACTCGCAAGCATGTTTGCGTAGAAACCTGGTCGCTTAAGCAACTCCCAAGCCGGTCTAGGCAACTCCCAAACCTGTCTAGTCAACTCCTAAGCATGTTTGCGTAGAAACCTGGTGGCTTAAGCAACTCCCAAGCCTGTCTAGTCAACTCCCAAGCATGTTTGCGTAGAAACCAGGTGGCTTAAGCAACTCCCAAGCCCGTCTAGGCAACTCCCAAGCATGTTTGCGTAGAAACCTGGTCGCTTAAGCAACTCCTAAGCCAGTCTAGGCAACTCCCAAGCATGTCTACTCTACTCCCAAGCATGTTTGCGTAGACTCCAGGCGGCTTAAGCAACTCCCAAGCCCGTCTAGGCAACTCCCAAGCATATTTGCTTAGAAAGCTGGTCCCTTAAGCAACTCCCAAGCCCGTCTAGGCAACTCCCAAGCATAATTGCATAGATACCAGGTGGCTTAAGCAACTCCCAAGCCTGTCTACGCAACTCCCAAGCATGTCTAGTCAACTCCTCAGCATGTTTGCGTAGAAACAAAGTCGTTTTAGCAACTCCCAAGCATGTCTAGTCAACTCCCAAGCATAATTGCATAGATACCATGTGGCTTAAGCAACTCCCAAGCCTGTCTAGTCAAGTCCCAAGCATGTTCGCGTAGAAACCAGGTGGCTTAAGCAACTCCCAAGCCCGTCTAGGCAACTCCCAAGCATGTTTGCGTAGAAACCAGGTGGCTTAAGCAACTCCCAAGCCTGTCTAGGCAACTCCCAAGCATGTTTGCGTAGAAACCTGGTCGCTTAAGCAACTCCCAAGCCTGTCTAGGCAACTGCCAAGCCTGTCTAGGCAACTCCCAAGCATGTTTGCATAGATACCAGGTGGCTTAAGCAACTCCCAAGCCTGTCTAGTCAACTCCCAAGCATGTTTGCGTAGAAACCAGGTGGCTTAAGCAACTCCCAAGCCCGTCTAGGCAACTCCCAAGCATGTTTGCGTAGAAACCTGGTCGCTTAAGCAACTCCCAAGCCTGTCTAGGCAACTGCCAAGCCTGTCTAGTCAAGTCCCAAGCATGTTTGCGTAGAAACCAGGTGGCTTAAGCAACTCCCAAGCCCGTCTAGGCAACTCCCAAGCATAATTGCATAGATACCAGGTGGCTTAAGCAACTCCCAAGCCTGTCTACGCAACTCCCAAGCATGTCTAGTCAACTCCTCAGCATGTTTGCGTAGAAACAAAGTCGTTTTAGCAACTCCCAAGCATGTCTAGTCAACTCCCAAGCATAATTGCATAGATACCATGTGGCTTAAGCAACTCCCAAGCCTGTCTAGTCAAGTCCCAAGCATAATTGCATGGATACCAGGTGGCTTAAGCAACTCCCAAGCCTGTCTAGGCAACTCCCAAGCATGTTTGCGTAGAAACCAGGTGGCTTAAGCAACTCCCAAGCCCGTCTAGGCAACTCCCAAGCATGTTTGCGTAGAAACCTGGTCGCTTAAGCAACTCCTAAGCCAGTCTAGGCAACTCCCAAGCATGTCTACTCAACTCCCAAGCATGTTTGCGTAGACTCCAGGCGGCTTAAGCAACTCCCAAGCCCGTCTAGTCAAGTCCCAAGCATAATTGCATGGATACCAGGTGGCTTAAGCAACTCCCAAGCCTGTCTAGGCAACTCCCAAGCATGTTTGCGTAGAAACCAGGTGGCTTAAGCAACTCCCAAGCCCGTCTAGGCAACTCCCAAGCATAATTGCATAGATACCAGGTGGCTTAAGCAACTCCCAAGCCTGTCTACGCAACTCCCAAGCATGTCTAGTCAACTCCTCAGCATGTTTGCGTAGAAACAAAGTCGTTTTAGCAACTCCCAAGCATGTCTAGTCAACTCCCAAGCATAATTGCATAGATACCATGTGGCTTAAGCAACTCCCAAGCCTGTCTAGTCAAGTCCCAAGCATAATTGCATGGATACCAGGTGGCTTAAGCAACTCCCAAGCCTGTCTAGGCAACTCCCAAGCATGTTTGCGTAGAAACCAGGTGGCTTAAGCAACTCCCAAGCCCGTCTAGGCAACTCCCAAGCATGTTTGCGTAGAAACCTGGTCGCTTAAGCAACTCCTAAGCCAGTCTAGGCAACTCCCAAGCATGTCTACTCAACTCCCAAGCATGTTTGCGTAGACTCCAGGCGGCTTAAGCAACTCCCAAGCCCGTCTAGGCAACTCCCAAGCATATTTGCTTAGAAAGCTGGTCCCTTAAGCAACTCCCAAGCCCGTCTGGGCAACTCCCAAGCATAATTGCATAGATACCAGGTGGCTTAAGCAACTCCCAAGCCTGTCTACGCAACTCCCAAGCATGTCTAGTCAACTCCTCAGCATGTTTGCGTAGAAACAAAGTCGTTTTAGCAACTCCCAAGCATGTCTAGTCAACTCCCAAGCATAATTGCATAGATACCATGTGGCTTAAGCAACTCCCAAGCCTGTCTAGTCAAGTCCCAAGCATGTTCGCGTAGAAACCAGGTGGCTTAAGCAACTCCCAAGCCTGTCTAGGCAACTCCCAAGCATGTTTGCGTAGAAACCTGGTCGCTTAAGCAACTCCCAAGCCTGTCTAGGCAACTGCCAAGCCTGTCTAGTCAAGTCCCAAGCATGTTTGCGTAGAAACCAGGTGGCTTAAGCAACTCCCAAGCCTGTCTAGGCAACTCCCAAGCATGTTTGCATAGATACCAGGTGGCTTAAGCAACTCCCAAGCCTGTCTAGTCAACTCCCAAGCATGTTTGCGTAGAAACCAGGTGGCTTAAGCAACTCCCAAGCCCGTCTAGGCAACTCCCAAGCATGTTTGCGTAGAAACCTGGTCGCTTAAGCAACTCCCAAGCCTGTCTAGGCAACTCCCAAGCATGTCTACTCAACTCCCAAGCATGTTTGCGTAGACTCCAGGCGGCTTAAGCAACTCCCAAGCCTGTCTAGGCAACTCCCAAGCATGTTTGCGTAGAAACCTGGTCGCTTAAGCAACTCCCAAGCCTGTCTAGGCAACTGCCAAGCCTGTCCTGTAAAGTCCCAAGCATGTTTGCGTAGAAACCAGGTGGCTTAAGCAACTCCCAAGCCTGTCTAGGCAACTCCCAAGCATGTTTGCATAGATACCATGTGGCTTAAGCAACTCCCAAGCCTGTCTAGTCAAGTCCCAAGCATGTTCGCGTAGAAACCAGGTCGCTTAAGCAACTCCCAAGCCTGTCTAGGCAACTCCCAAGCCTGTCTAGTCAAGTCCCAAGCATGTTTGCGTAGAAACCAGGTGGCTTAAGCAACTCCCAAGCCCGTCTAGGCAACTCCCAAGCATAATTGCATAGATACCAGGTGGCTTAAGCAACTCCCAAGCCTGTCTAGGCAACTGCCAAGCATGTCTAGTCAACTCCTCAGCATGTTTGCGTAGAAACAAAGTCGTTTTAGCAACTCCCAAGCATGTCTAGTCAACTCCCAAGCATAATTGCATAGATACCATGTGGCTTAAGCAACTCCCAAGCCTGTCTAGTCAAGTCCCAAGCATGTTCGCGTAGAAACCAGGTGGCTTAAGCAACTCCCAAGCCCGTCTAGGCAACTCCCAAGCATGTTTGCGTAGAAACCAGGTGGCTTAAGCAACTCCCAAGCCTGTCTAGGCAACTCCCAAGCATGTTTGCGTAGAAACCTGGTCGCTTAAGCAACTCCCAAGCCTGTCTAGGCAACTGCCAAGCCTGTCTAGGCAACTCCCAAGCATGTTTGCATAGATACCAGGTGGCTTAAGCAACTCCCAAGCCTGTCTAGTCAACTCCCAAGCATGTTTGCGTAGAAACCAGGTGGCTTAAGCAACTCCCAAGCCCGTCTAGGCAACTCCCAAGCATGTTTGCGTAGAAACCTGGTCGCTTAAGCAACTCCCAAGCCTGTCTAGGCAACTGCCAAGCCTGTCTAGTCAAGTCCCAAGCATGTTTGCGTAGAAACCAGGTGGCTTAAGCAACTCCCAAGCCCGTCTAGGCAACTCCCAAGCATAATTGCATAGATACCAGGTGGCTTAAGCAACTCCCAAGCCTGTCTACGCAACTCCCAAGCATGTCTAGTCAACTCCTCAGCATGTTTGCGTAGAAACAAAGTCGTTTTAGCAACTCCCAAGCATGTCTAGTCAACTCCCAAGCATAATTGCATAGATACCATGTGGCTTAAGCAACTCCCAAGCCTGTCTAGTCAAGTCCCAAGCATAATTGCATGGATACCAGGTGGCTTAAGCAACTCCCAAGCCTGTCTAGGCAACTCCCAAGCATGTTTGCGTAGAAACCAGGTGGCTTAAGCAACTCCCAAGCCCGTCTAGGCAACTCCCAAGCATGTTTGCGTAGAAACCTGGTCGCTTAAGCAACTCCTAAGCCAGTCTAGGCAACTCCCAAGCATGTCTACTCAACTCCCAAGCATGTTTGCGTAGACTCCAGGCGGCTTAAGCAACTCCCAAGCCCGTCTAGTCAAGTCCCAAGCATAATTGCATGGATACCAGGTGGCTTAAGCAACTCCCAAGCCTGTCTAGGCAACTCCCAAGCATGTTTGCGTAGAAACCAGGTGGCTTAAGCAACTCCCAAGCCCGTCTAGGCAACTCCCAAGCATAATTGCATAGATACCAGGTGGCTTAAGCAACTCCCAAGCCTGTCTACGCAACTCCCAAGCATGTCTAGTCAACTCCTCAGCATGTTTGCGTAGAAACAAAGTCGTTTTAGCAACTCCCAAGCATGTCTAGTCAACTCCCAAGCATAATTGCATAGATACCATGTGGCTTAAGCAACTCCCAAGCCTGTCTAGTCAAGTCCCAAGCATAATTGCATGGATACCAGGTGGCTTAAGCAACTCCCAAGCCTGTCTAGGCAACTCCCAAGCATGTTTGCGTAGAAACCAGGTGGCTTAAGCAACTCCCAAGCCCGTCTAGGCAACTCCCAAGCATGTTTGCGTAGAAACCTGGTCGCTTAAGCAACTCCTAAGCCAGTCTAGGCAACTCCCAAGCATGTCTACTCAACTCCCAAGCATGTTTGCGTAGACTCCAGGCGGCTTAAGCAACTCCCAAGCCCGTCTAGGCAACTCCCAAGCATATTTGCTTAGAAAGCTGGTCCCTTAAGCAACTCCCAAGCCCGTCTGGGCAACTCCCAAGCATAATTGCATAGATACCAGGTGGCTTAAGCAACTCCCAAGCCTGTCTACGCAACTCCCAAGCATGTCTAGTCAACTCCTCAGCATGTTTGCGTAGAAACAAAGTCGTTTTAGCAACTCCCAAGCATGTCTAGTCAACTCCCAAGCATAATTGCATAGATACCATGTGGCTTAAGCAACTCCCAAGCCTGTCTAGTCAAGTCCCAAGCATGTTCGCGTAGAAACCAGGTGGCTTAAGCAACTCCCAAGCCTGTCTAGGCAACTCCCAAGCATGTTTGCGTAGAAACCTGGTCGCTTAAGCAACTCCCAAGCCTGTCTAGGCAACTGCCAAGCCTGTCTAGTCAAGTCCCAAGCATGTTTGCGTAGAAACCAGGTGGCTTAAGCAACTCCCAAGCCTGTCTAGGCAACTCCCAAGCATGTTTGCATAGATACCAGGTGGCTTAAGCAACTCCCAAGCCTGTCTAGTCAACTCCCAAGCATGTTTGCGTAGAAACCAGGTGGCTTAAGCAACTCCCAAGCCCGTCTAGGCAACTCCCAAGCATGTTTGCGTAGAAACCTGGTCGCTTAAGCAACTCCCAAGCCTGTCTAGGCAACTCCCAAGCATGTCTACTCAACTCCCAAGCATGTTTGCGTAGACTCCAGGCGGCTTAAGCAACTCCCAAGCCTGTCTAGGCAACTCCCAAGCATGTTTGCGTAGAAACCTGGTCGCTTAAGCAACTCCCAAGCCTGTCTAGGCAACTGCCAAGCCTGTCCTGTAAAGTCCCAAGCATGTTTGCGTAGAAACCAGGTGGCTTAAGCAACTCCCAAGCCTGTCTAGGCAACTCCCAAGCATGTTTGCATAGATACCAGGTGGCTTAAGCAACTCCCAAGCCTGTCTAGTCAACTCCCAAGCATGTTTGCGTAGAAACCAGGTGGCTTAAGCAACTCCCAAGCCCGTCTAGGCAACTCCCAAGCATGTTTGCGTAGAAACCTGGTCGCTTAAGCAACTCCCAAGCCTGTCTAGGCAACTGCCAAGCCTGTCTAGTCAAGTCCCAAGCATGTTTGCGTAGAAACCAGGTGGCTTAAGCAACTCCCAAGCCTGTCTAGGCAACTCCCAAGCATGTTTGCGTAGAAACCAGGTGGCTTAAGCAACTCCCAAGCCTGTCTAGGCAACTCCCAAGCATAATTGCATGGATACCAGGTGGCTTAAGCAACTCCCAAGCCTGTCTAGGCAACTCCCAAGCATGTTTGCGTAGAAACCAGGTGGCTTAAGCAACTCCCAAGCCCGTCTAGGCAACTCCCAAGCATGTTTGCATAGAAACCTGGTCGCTTAAGCAACTCCTAAGCCAGTCTAGGCAACTCCCAAGCATGTCTACTCAACTCCCAAGCATGTTTGCGTAGACTCCAGGCGGCTTAAGCAACTCCCAAGCCCGTCTAGTCAAGTCCCAAGCATAATTGCATGGATACCAGGTGGCTTAAGCAACTCCCAAGCCTGTCTAGGCAACTCCCAAGCATGTTTGCGTAGAAACCAGGTGGCTTAAGCAACTCCCAAGCCCGTCTAGGCAGCTCCCAAGCATAATTGCATAGATACCAGGTGGCTTAAGCAACTCCCAAGCCTGTCTACGCAACTCCCAAGCATGTCTAGTCAACTCCTCAGCATGTTTGCGTAGAAACAAAGTCGTTTTAGCAACTCCCAAGCATGTCTAGTCAACTCCCAAGCATAATTGCATAGATACCATGTGGCTTAAGCAACTCCCAAGCCTGTCTAGTCAAGTCCCAAGCATGTTCGCGTAGAAACCAGGTGGCTTAAGCAACTCCCAAGCCCGTCTAGGCAACTCCCAAGCATGTTTGCGTAGAAACCTGGTCGCTTAAGCAACTCCCAAGCCTGTCTAGGCAACTCCCAAGCATGTCTACTCAACTCCCAAGCATGTTTGCGTAGACTCCAGGCGGCTTAAGCAACTCCCAAGCCTGTCTAGGCAACTCCCAAGCATGTTTGCGTAGAAACCTGGTCGCTTAAGCAACTCCCAAGCCTGTCTAGGCAACTGCCAAGCCTGTATAGTCAAGTCCCAAGCATGTTTGCGTAGAAACCAGGTGGCTTAAGCAACTCCCAAGCCTGTCTAGGCAACTCCCAAGCATGTTTGCATAGATACCAGGTGGCTTAAGCAACTCCCAAGCCTGTCTAGTCAACTCCCAAGCATGTTTGCGTAGAAACCAGGTGGCTTAAGCAACTCCCAAGCCCGTCTAGGCAACTCCCAAGCATGTTTGCGTAGAAACCTGGTCGCTTAAGCAACTCCCAAGCCTGTCTAGGCAACTCCCAAGCATAATTGCATAGATACCATGTGGCTTAAGCAACTCCCAAGCCTGTCTAGGCAACTCCCAAGCATAATTGCATAGATACCAGGTGGCTTAAGCAACTCCCAAGCCTGTCTACGCAACTCCCAAGCATGTCTAGTCAACTCCTCAGCATGTTTGCGTAGAAACAAAGTCGTTTTAGCAACTCCCAAGCATGTCTATTCAACTCCCAAGCATAATTGCATAGATACCATGTGGCTTAAGCAACTCCCAAGCATGTCTAGTCAAGTCCCAAGCATGTTTGCGTAGAAACCAGGTGGCTTAAGCAACTCCCAAGCCTGTCTAGGCAACTCCCAAGCATAATTGCATAGATACCAGGTGGCTTAAGCAACGCCCAAGCCTGTCTAGGCAACTCCCAAGCATAATTGCATAGATACCAGGTGGCTTAAGCAACTCCCAAGCCGGTCTAGTCAACTCCCAAGCACGTTTGCGTAGAAACCAGGTGGCTTAAGCAACTCCCAAGCCTGTCTAGGCAACTCCCAAGCATAATTGCATAGATACCAGGTGGCTTAAGCAACTCCCAAGCCTGTCTACGCAACTCCCAAGCATGTCTAGTCAACTCCCAAGCATGTTTGCGTAGAAAGCTGGTCGCTTAAGCAACTCCCAAGCCCGTCTAGGCAACTCCCAAGCATAATTGCATAGATACCATGTGGCTTAAGCAACTCCCAAGCCTGTCTACGCAACTCCCAAGCATGTCTAGTCTACTCCCAAGCATGTTTGCGCAGAAACCAGGTGGGTTAAGCAACTCCCAAGCCTGTCTAGGCAACTCCCAAGCATAATTGCATAGATACCATGTGGCTTAAGCAACTCCCAAGCATGTCTAGTCAAGTCCCAAGCATGTTTGCGTAGAAACCAGGTGGCTTAAGCAACTCCCAAGCCCGTCTAGGCAACTCCCAAGCATGTTTGCGTAGAAACCTGGTCGCTTAAGCAACTCCCAAGCCTGTCTAGGCAACTCCCAAGCATAATTGCATAGATACCAGGTGGCTTAAGCAACTCCCAAGCCTGTCTAGGCAACTCCCAAGCATAATTGCATAGATACCAGGTGGCTTAAGCAACTCCCAAGCCTGTCTACGCAACTCCCAAGCATGTCTAGTCAACTCCTCAGCATGTTTGCGTAGAAACAAAGTCGTTTTAGCAACTCCCAAGCATGTCTAGTCAACTCCCAAGCATAATTGCATAGATACCATGTGGCTTAAGCAACTCCCAAGCATGTCTAGTCAAGTCCCAAGCATGTTAGCGTAGAAACCAGGTGGCTTAAGCAACTCCCAAGCCGGTCTAGTCAACTCCCAAGCACGTTTGCGTAGAAACCAGGTGGCTTAAGCAACTCCCAAGCCTGTCTAGGCAACTCCCAAGCATAATTGCATAGATACCAGGTGGCTTAAGCAACTCCCAAGCCTGTCTACGCAACTCCCAAGCATGTCTAGTCAACTCCCAAGCATGTTTGCGTAGAAAGCTGGTCGCTTAAGCAACTCCCAAGCCCGTCTAGGCAACTCCCAAGCATAATTGCATAGATACCATGTGGCTTAAGCAACTCCCAAGCCTGTCTACGCAACTCCCAAGCATGTCTAGTCTACTCCCAAGCATGTTTGCGCAGAAACCAGGTGGGTTAAGCAACTCCCAAGCCTGTCTAGGCAACTCCCAAGCATAATTGCATAGATACCATGTGGCTTAAGCAACTCCCAAGCATGTCTAGTCAAGTCCCAAGCATGTTTGCGTAGAAACCAGGTGGCTTAAGCAACTCCCAAGCCCGTCTAGGCAACTCCCAAGCATGTTTGCGTAGAAACCTGGTCGCTTAAGCAACTCCCAAGCCTGTCTAGGCAACTCCCAAGCATAATTGCATAGATACCAGGTGGCTTAAGCAACTCCCAAGCCTGTCTAGGCAACTCCCAAGCATAATTGCATAGATACCAGGTGGCTTAAGCAACTCCCAAGCCTGTCTACGCAACTCCCAAGCATGTCTAGTCAACTCCTCAGCATGTTTGCGTAGAAACAAAGTCGTTTTAGCAACTCCCAAGCATGTCTAGTCAACTCCCAAGCATAATTGCATAGATACCATGTGGCTTAAGCAACTCCCAAGCATGTCTAGTCAAGTCCCAAGCATGTTTGCGTAGAAACCAGGTGGCTTCAGCAACTCCCAAGCCTGTCTAGGCAACTCCCAAGCATAATTGCATAGATACTAGGTGGCTTAAGCAACGCCCAAGCCTGTCTAGTCAACTCCCAAGCATGTTAGCGTAGAAACCAGGTGGCTTAAGCAACTCCCAAGCCGGTCTAGTCAACTCCCAAGCACGTTTGCGTAGAAACCAGGTGGCTTAAGCAACTCCCAAGCCTGTCTAGGCAACTCCCAAGCATAATTGCATAGATACCAGGTGGCTTAAGCAACTCCCAAGCCTGTCTACGCAACTCCCAAGCATGTCTAGTCAACTCCCAAGCATGTTTGCGTAGAAAGCTGGTCGCTTAAGCAACTCCCAAGCCCGTCTAGGCAACTCCCAAGCATAATTGCATAGATACCATGTGGCTTAAGCAACTCCCAAGCCTGTCTACGCAACTCCCAAGCATGTCTAGTCTACTCCCAAGCATGTTTGCGCAGAAACCAGGTGGGTTAAGCAACTCCCAAGCCTGTCTAGGCAACTCCCAAGCATAATTGCATAGATACCATGTGGCTTAAGCAACTCCCAAGCATGTCTAGTCAAGTCCCAAGCATGTTTGCGTAGAAACCAGGTGGCTTAAGCAACTCCCAAGCCCGTCTAGGCAACTCCCAAGCATGTTTGCGTAGAAACCTGGTCGCTTAAGCAACTCCCAAGCCTGTCTAGGCAACTCCCAAGCATAATTGCATAGATACCAGGTGGCTTAAGCAACTCCCAAGCCTGTCTAGGCAACTCCCAAGCATAATTGCATAGATACCAGGTGGCTTAAGCAACTCCCAAGCCTGTCTACGCAACTCCCAAGCATGTTCGCGTAGAAACCAGGTGGCTTAAGCAACTCCCAAGCCCGTCTAGTCAAGTCCCAAGCATAATTGCATGGATACCAGGTGGCTTAAGCAACTCCCAAGCCTGTCTAGGCAACTCCCAAGCATGTTTGCGTAGAAACCAGGTGGCTTAAGCAACTCCCAAGCCCGTCTAGGCAACTCCCAAGCATAATTGCATAGATACCAGGTGGCTTAAGCAACTCCCAAGCCTGTCTACGCAACTCCCAAGCATGTCTAGTCAACTCCTCAGCATGTTTGCGTAGAAACAAAGTCGTTTTAGCAACTCCCAAGCATGTCTAGTCAACTCCCAAGCATAATTGCATAGATACCATGTGGCTTAAGCAACTCCCAAGCCTGTCTAGTCAAGTCCCAAGCATAATTGCATGGATACCAGGTGGCTTAAGCAACTCCCAAGCCTGTCTAGGCAACTCCCAAGCATGTTTGCGTAGAAACCAGGTGGCTTAAGCAACTCCCAAGCCCGTCTAGGCAACTCCCAAGCATGTTTGCGTAGAAACCTGGTCGCTTAAGCAACTCCTAAGCCAGTCTAGGCAACTCCCAAGCATGTCTACTCAACTCCCAAGCATGTTTGCGTAGACTCCAGGCGGCTTAAGCAACTCCCAAGCCCGTCTAGGCAACTCCCAAGCATATTTGCTTAGAAAGCTGGTCCCTTAAGCAACTCCCAAGCCCGTCTAGGCAACTCCCAAGCATAATTGCATAGATACCAGGTGGCTTAAGCAACTCCCAGGCCTGTCTACGCAACTCCCAAGCATGTCTAGTCAACTCCTCAGCATGTTTGCGTAGAAACAAAGTCGTTTTAGCAACTCCCAAGCATGTCTAGTCAACTCCCAAGCATAATTGCATAGATACCATGTGGCTTAAGCAACTCCCAAGCCTGTCTAGTCAAGTCCCAAGCATGTTCGCGTAGAAACCAGGTGGCTTAAGCAACTCCCAAGCCCGTCTAGGCAACTCCCAAGCATGTTTGCGTAGAAACCTGGTCGCTTAAGCAACTCCCAAGCCTGTCTAGGCAACTCCCAAGCATGTCTACTCAACTCCCAAGCATGTTTGCGTAGACTCCAGGCGGCTTAAGCAACTCCCAAGCCTGTCTAGGCAACTCCCAAGCATGTTTGCGTAGAAACCTGGTCGCTTAAGCAACTCCCAAGCCTGTCTAGGCAACTGCCAAGCCTGTCTAGTCAAGTCCCAAGCATGTTTGCGTAGAAACCAGGTGGCTTAAGCAACTCCCAAGCCTGTCTAGGCAACTCCCAAGCATGTTTGCATAGATACCAGGTGGCTTAAGCAACTCCCAAGCCTGTCTAGTCAACTCCCAAGCATGTTTGCGTAGAAACCAGGTGGCTTAAGCAACTCCCAAGCCCGTCTAGGCAACTCCCAAGCATGTTTGCGTAGAAACCTGGTCGCTTAAGCAACTCCCAAGCCTGTCTAGGCAACTCCCAAGCATGTCTACTCAACTCCCAAGCATGTTTGCGTAGACTCCAGGCGGCTTAAGCAACTCCCAAGCCTGTCTAGGCAACTCCCAAGCATGTTTGCGTAGAAACCTGGTCGCTTAAGCAACTCCCAAGCCTGTCTAGGCAACTGCCAAGCCTGTCCTGTAAAGTCCCAAGCATGTTTGCGTAGAAACCAGGTGGCTTAAGCAACTCCCAAGCCTGTCTAGGCAACTCCCAAGCATGTTTGCATAGATACCAGGTGGCTTAAGCAACTCCCAAGCCTGTCTAGTCAACTCCCAAGCATGTTTGCGTAGAAACCAGGTGGCTTAAGCAACTCCCAAGCCCGTCTAGGCAACTCCCAAGCATGTTTGCGTAGAAACCTGGTCGCTTAAGCAACTCCCAAGCCTGTCTAGGCAACTGCCAAGCCTGTCTAGTCAAGTCCCAAGCATGTTTGCGTAGAAACCAGGTGGCTTAAGCAACTCCCAAGCCTGTCTAGGCAACTCCCAAGCATGTTTGCGTAGAAACCAGGTGGCTTAAGCAACTCCCAAGCCTGTCTAGGCAACTCCCAAGCATAATTGCATGGATACCAGGTGGCTTAAGCAACTCCCAAGCCTGTCTAGGCAACTCCCAAGCATGTCTACTCAACTCCCAAGCATGTTTGCGTAGACTCCAGGCGGCTTAAGCAACTCCCAA
This sequence comes from Ulva prolifera, assembly GCA_023078555.1. Taxonomy (NCBI): domain Eukaryota; kingdom Viridiplantae; phylum Chlorophyta; class Ulvophyceae; order Ulvales; family Ulvaceae; genus Ulva; species Ulva prolifera. Next base: position 8,796,175 of record CM041199.1, read on the forward strand.
GCCTGTCTAGGCAACTCCCAAGCATGTTTGCGTAGAAACCTGGTCGCTTAAGCAACTCCCAAGCCTGTCTAGGCAAGTCCCAAGCATGTTCGCGTAGAAACCAGGTGGCTTAAGCAACTCCCAAGCCAGTCTAGGCAACTCCCAAGCATGTTTGCGTAGAAACCTGGTCGCTTAAGCAACTCCCAAGGCTGTCTAGGCAACTCCCAAGCATGTCTAGTCTACTCGCAAGCATGTTTGCGTAGAAAACTGGTCGCTTAAGCAACTCCCAAGCCGGTCTAGGCAACTCCCAAACCTGTCTAGTCAACTCCTAAGCATGTTTGCGTAGAAACCTGGTGGCTTAAGCAACTCCCAAGCCTGTCTAGTCAACTCCCAAGCATGTTTGCGTAGAAACCAGGTGGCTTAAGCAACTCCCAAGCCCGTCTAGGCAACTCCCAAGCATGTTTGCGTAGAAACCTGGTCGCTTAAGCAACTCCTAAGCCAGTCTAGGCAACTCCCAAGCATGTCTACTCTACTCCCAAGCATGTTTGCGTAGACTCCAGGCGGCTTAAGCAACTCCCAAGCCCGTCTAGGCAACTCCCAAGCATATTTGCTTAGAAAGCTGGTCCCTTAAGCAACTCCCAAGCCCGTCTAGGCAACTCCCAAGCATAATTGCATAGATACCAGGTGGCTTAAGCAACTCCCAAGCCTGTCTACGCAACTCCCAAGCATGTCTAGTCAACTCCTCAGCATGTTTGCGTAGAAACAAAGTCGTTTTAGCAACTCCCAAGCATGTCTAGTCAACTCCCAAGCATAATTGCATAGATACCATGTGGCTTAAGCAACTCCCAAGCCTGTCTAGTCAAGTCCCAAGCATGTTCGCGTAGAAACCAGGTGGCTTAAGCAACTCCCAAGCCCGTCTAGGCAACTCCCAAGCATGTTTGCGTAGAAACCTGGTCGCTTAAGCAACTCCCAAGCCTGTCTAGGCAACTCCCAAGCATGTCTACTCAACTCCCAAGCATGTTTGCGTAGACTCCAGGCGGCTTAAGCAACTCCCAAGCCTGTCTAGGCAACTCCCAAGCATGTTTGCGTAGAAACCTGGTCGCTTAAGCAACTCCCAAGCCTGTCTAGGCAACTGCCAAGCCTGTCATGTAAAGTCCCAAGCATGTTTGCGTAGAAACCAGGTGGCTTAAGCAACTCCCAAGCCTGTCTAGGCAACTCCCAAGCATGTTTGCATAGATACCAGGTGGCTTAAGCAACTCCCAAGCCTGTCTAGTCAACTCCCAAGCATGTTTGCGTAGAAACCAGGTGGCTTAAGCAACTCCCAAGCCCGTCTAGGCAACTCCCAAGCATGTTTGCGTAGAAACCTGGTCGCTTAAGCAACTCCTAAGCCAGTCTAGGCAACTCCCAAGCATGTCTACTCAACTCCCAAGCATGTTTGCGTAGACTCCAGGCGGCTTAAGCAACTCCCAAGCCCGTCTAGGCAACTCCCAAGCATATTTGCTTAGAAAGCTGGTCCCTTAAGCAACTCCCAAGCCCGTCTAGGCAACTCCCAAGCATAATTGCATAGATACCAGGTGGCTTAAGCAACTCCCAAGCCTGTCTACGCAACTCCCAAGCATGTCTAGTCAACTCCTCAGCATGTTTGCGTAGAAACAAAGTCGTTTTAGCAACTCCCAAGCATGTCTAGTCAACTCCCAAGCATAATTGCATAGATACCATGTGGCTTAAGCAACTCCCAAGCCTGTCTAGTCAAGTCCCAAGCATGTTCGCGTAGAAACCAGGTGGCTTAAGCAACTCCCAAGCCCGTCTAGGCAACTCCCAAGCATGTTTGCGTAGAAACCTGGTCGCTTAAGCAACTCCCAAGCCTGTCTAGGCAACTCCCAAGCATGTCTACTCAACTCCCAAGCATGTTTGCGTAGACTCCAGGCGGCTTAAGCAACTCCCAAGCCTGTCTAGGCAACTCCCAAGCATGTTTGCGTAGAAACCTGGTCGCTTAAGCAACTCCCAAGCCTGTCTAGGCAACTGCCAAGCCTGTCTAGTCAAGTCCCAAGCATGTTTGCGTAGAAACCAGGTGGCTTAAGCAACTCCCAAGCCTGTCTAGGCAACTCCCAAGCATGTTTGCATAGATACCAGGTGGCTTAAGCAACTCCCAAGCCTGTCTAGTCAACTCCCAAGCATGTTTGCGTAGAAACCAGGTGGCTTAAGCAACTCCCAAGCCCGTCTAGGCAACTCCCAAGCATGTTTGCGTAGAAACCTGGTCGCTTAAGCAACTCCCAAGCCTGTCTAGGCAACTCCCAAGCATGTCTACTCAACTCCCAAGCATGTTTGCGTAGACTCCAGGCGGCTTAAGCAACTCCCAAGCCTGTCTAGGCAACTCCCAAGCATGTTTGCGTAGAAACCTGGTCGCTTAAGCAACTCCCAAGCCTGTCTAGGCAACTGCCAAGCCTGTCCTGTAAAGTCCCAAGCATGTTTGCGTAGAAACCAGGTGGCTTAAGCAACTCCCAAGCCTGTCTAGGCAACTCCCAAGCATGTTTGCATAGATACCAGGTGGCTTAAGCAACTCCCAAGCCTGTCTAGTCAACTCCCAAGCATGTTTGCGTAGAAACCAGGTGGCTTAAGCAACTCCCAAGCCCGTCTAGGCAACTCCCAAGCATGTTTGCGTAGAAACCTGGTCGCGTAAGCAACTCCCAAGCCTGTCTAGGCAACTGCCAAGCCTGTCTAGTCAAGTCCCAAGCATGTTTGCGTAGAAACCAGGTGGCTTAAGCAACTCCCAAGCCTGTCTAGGCAACTCCCAAGCATGTTTGCGTAGAAACCAGGTGGCTTAAGCAACTCCCAAGCCTGTCTAGGCAACTCCCAAGCATAATTGCATGGATACCAGGTGGCTTAAGCAACTCCCAAGCCTGTCTAGGCAACTCCCAAGCATGTCTACTCAACTCCCAAGCATGTTTGCGTAGACTCCAGGCGGCTTAAGCAACTCCCAAGCCTGTCTAGGCAACTCCCAAGCATGTTTGCGTAGAAACCTGGTCGCTTAAGCAACTCCCAAGCCTGTCTAGGCAAGTCCCAAGCATGTTCGCGTAGAAACCAGGTGGCTTAAGCAACTCCCAAGCCTGTCTAGGCAACTCCCAAGCATAATTGCATAGATACCAGGTGGCTTAAGCAACTCCCAAGCCTGTCTAGTCAACACCCAAGCATGTTCGCGTAGAAACCAGGTGGCTTAAGCAACTCCCAAGCCTGTCTAGGCAACTCCCAAGCATGTTTGCGTAGAAACCTGGTCGCTTAAGCAACTCCCAAGGCTGTCTAGGCAACTCCCGAGCATGTCTAGTCTACTCGCAAGCATGTTTGCGTAGAAACCTGGTCGCTTAAGCAACTCCCAAGCCGGTCTAGGCAACTCCCAAACCTGTCTAGTCAACTCCTAAGCATGTTTGCGTAGAAACCTGGTGGCTTAAGCAACTCCCAAGCCTGTCTAGTCAACTCCCAAGCATGTTTGCGTAGAAACCAGGTGGCTTAAGCAACTCCCAAGCCCGTCTAGGCAACTCCCAAGCATGTTTGCGTAGAAACCTGGTCGCTTAAGCAACTCCTAAGCCAGTCTAGGCAACTCCCAAGCATGTCTACTCTACTCCCAAGCATGTTTGCGTAGACTCCAGGCGGCTTAAGCAACTCCCAAGCCCGTCTAGGCAACTCCCAAGCATATTTGCTTAGAAAGCTGGTCCCTTAAGCAACTCCCAAGCCCGTCTAGGCAACTCCCAAGCATAATTGCATAGATACCAGGTGGCTTAAGCAACTCCCAAGCCTGTCTACGCAACTCCCAAGCATGTCTAGTCAACTCCTCAGCATGTTTGCGTAGAAACAAAGTCGTTTTAGCAACTCCCAAGCATGTCTAGTCAACTCCCAAGCATAATTGCATAGATACCATGTGGCTTAAGCAACTCCCAAGCCTGTCTAGTCAAGTCCCAAGCATGTTCGCGTAGAAACCAGGTGGCTTAAGCAACTCCCAAGCCCGTCTAGGCAACTCCCAAGCATGTTTGCGTAGAAACCTGGTCGCTTAAGCAACTCCCAAGCCTGTCTAGGCAACTCCCAAGCATGTCTACTCAACTCCCAAGCATGTTTGCGTAGACTCCAGGCGGCTTAAGCAACTCCCAAGCCTGTCTAGGCAACTCCCAAGCATGTTTGCGTAGAAACCTGGTCGCTTAAGCAACTCCCAAGCCTGTCTAGGCAACTGCCAAGCCTGTCCTGTAAAGTCCCAAGCATGTTTGCGTAGAAACCAGGTGGCTTAAGCAACTCCCAAGCCTGTCTAGGCAACTCCCAAGCATGTTTGCATAGATACCAGGTGGCTTAAGCAACTCCCAAGCCTGTCTAGTCAACTCCCAAGCATGTTTGCGTAGAAACCAGGTGGCTTAAGCAACTCCCAAGCCCGTCTAGGCAACTCCCAAGCATGTTTGCGTAGAAACCTGGTCGCTTAAGCAACTCCTAAGCCAGTCTAGGCAACTCCCAAGCATGTCTACTCAACTCCCAAGCATGTTTGCGTAGACTCCAGGCGGCTTAAGCAACTCCCAAGCCCGTCTAGGCAACTCCCAAGCATATTTGCTTAGAAAGCTGGTCCCTTAAGCAACTCCCAAGCCCGTCTAGGCAACTCCCAAGCATAATTGCATAGATACCAGGTGGCTTAAGCAACTCCCAAGCCTATCTACGCAACTCCCAAGCATGTCTAGTCAACTCCTCAGCATGTTTGCGTAGAAACAAAGTCGTTTTAGCAACTCCCAAGCATGTCTAGTCAACTCCCAAGCATAATTGCATAGATACCATGTGGCTTAAGCAACTCCCAAGCCTGTCTAGTCAAGTCCCAAGCATGTTCGCGTAGAAACCAGGTGGCTTAAGCAACTCCCAAGCCCGTCTAGGCAACTCCCAAGCATGTTTGCGTAGAAACCTGGTCGCTTAAGCAACTCCCAAGCCTGTCTAGGCAACTCCCAAGCATGTCTACTCAACTCCCAAGCATGTTTGCGTAGACTCCAGGCGGCTTAAGCAACTCCCAAGCCTGTCTAGGCAACTCCCAAGCATGTTTGCGTAGAAACCTGGTCGCTTAAGCAACTCCCAAGCCTGTCTAGGCAACTGCCAAGCCTGTCTAGTCAAGTCCCAAGCATGTTTGCGTAGAAACCAGGTGGCTTAAGCAACTCCCAAGCCTGTCTAGGCAACTCCCAAGCATGTTTGCATAGATACCAGGTGGCTTAAGCAACTCCCAAGCCTGTATAGTCAACTCCCAAGCATGTTTGCGTAGAAACCAGGTGGCTTAAGCAACTCCCAAGCCCGTCTAGGCAACTCCCAAGCATGTTTGCGTAGAAACCTGGTCGCTTAAGCAACTCCCAAGCCTGTCTAGGCAACTCCCAAGCATGTCTACTCAACTCCCAAGCATGTTTGCGTAGACTCCAGGCGGCTTAAGCAACTCCCAAGCCTGTCTAGGCAACTCCCAAGCATGTTTGCGTAGAAACCTGGTCGCTTAAGCAACTCCCAAGCCTGTCTAGGCAACTGCCAAGCCTGTCCTGTAAAGTCCCAAGCATGTTTGCGTAGAAACCAGGTGGCTTAAGCAACTCCCAAGCCTGTCTAGGCAACTCCCAAGCATGTTTGCATAGATACCAGGTGGCTTAAGCAACTCCCAAGCCTGTCTAGTCAACTCCCAAGCATGTTTGCGTAGAAACCAGGTGGCTTAAGCAACTCCCAAGCCCGTCTAGGCAACTCCCAAGCATGTTTGCGTAGAAACCTGGTCGCTTAAGCAACTCCCAAGCCTGTCTAGGCAACTGCCAAGCCTGTCTAGTCAAGTCCCAAGCATGTTTGCGTAGAAACCAGGTGGCTTAAGCAACTCCCAAGCCTGTCTAGGCAACTCCCAAGCATGTTTGCGTAGAAACCAGGTGGCTTAAGCAACTCCCAAGCCTGTCTAGGCAACTCCCAAGCATAATTGCATGGATACCAGGTGGCTTAAGCAACTCCCAAGCCTGTCTAGGCAACTCCCAAGCATGTCTACTCAACTCCCAAGCATGTTTGCGTAGACTCCAGGCGGCTTAAGCAACTCCCAAGCCTGTCTAGGCAACTCCCAAGCATGTTTGCGTAGAAACCTGGTCGCTTAAGCAACTCCCAAGCCTGTCTAGGCAAGTCCCAAGCATGTTCGCGTAGAAACCAGGTGGCTTAAGCAACTCCCAAGCCTGTCTAGGCAACTCCCAAGCATAATTGCATAGATACCAGGTGGCTTAAGCAACTCCCAAGCCTGTCTAGTCAACGCCCAAGCATGTTTGCGTAGAAACCAGGTGGCTTAAGCAACTCCCAAGCCCGTCTAGGCAACTCCCAAGCATGTTTGCGTAGAATCCTGGTCGCTTAAGCAACTCCCAAGCCTGTCTAGGCAACTCCCAAGCCTGTCTAGTCAACTCCCAAGCATGTTTGCGTAGAAACCTGGTGGCTTAAGCAACTCCCAAGCCCGTCTAGGCAACTCCCAAGCATATTTGCTTAGAAAGCTGGTCGCTTAAGCAACTCCCAAGCCCGTCTAGGCAACTCCCAAGCATAATTGCATAGATACCAGGTGGCTTAAGCAACTCCCAAGCCTGTCTACGCAACTCTCAAGCATGTCTAGTCAACTCCTCAGCATGTTTGCGTAGAAACAAAGTCGTTTTAGCAACTCCCAAGCATGTCTAGTCAACTCCCAAGCATAATTGCATAGATACCATGTGGCTTAAGCAACTTCCAAGCCTGTCTAGTCAAGTCCCAAGCATATTTGCGTAGAAACCAGGTGGCTTAAGCAACTCCCAAGCCTGTCTAGGCAACTCCCAAGCATGTTTGCGTAGAATCCTGGTCGCTTAAGCAACTCCCAAGCCTGTCTAGGCAACTCCCAAGCCTGTCTAGTCAACTCCCAAGCATGTTTGCGTAGAAACCTGGTGGCTTAAGCAACTCCCAAGCCTGTCTACGCAACTCCCAAGCATGTCTAGTCAACTCCCAAGCATGTTTGCGTAGAAACCTGGTGGCTTAAGCAACTCCCAAGCCTGTCTAGGCAACTCCCAAGCATGTTTGCGTAGAATCCTGGTCGCTTAAGCAACTCCCAAGCCTGTCTAGGCAACTCCCAAGCCTGTCTAGTCAACTCCCAAGCATGTTTGCGTAGAATCCTGGTCGCTTAAGCAACTCCCAAGCCTGTCTAGGCAACTCCCAAGCCTGTCTAGTCAACTCCCAAGCATGTTTGCGTAGAAACCTGGTGGCTTAAGCAACTCCCAAGCCCGTCTAGGCAACTCCCAAGCATATTTGCTTAGAAAGCTGGTCGCTTAAGCAACTCCCAAGCCCGTCTAGGCAACTCCCAAGCATATTTGCTTAGAAAGCTGGTCGCTTAAGCAACTCCCAAGCCCGTCTAGGCAACTCTCAAGCATAATTGCATAGATACCAGGTGGCTTAAGCAACTCCCAAGCCTGTCTACGCAACTCTCAAGCATGTCTAGTCAACTCCTCAGCATGTTTGCGTAGAAACAAAGTCGTTTTAGCAACTCCCAAGCATGTCTAGTCAACTCCCAAGCATAATTGCATAGATACCAGGTGGCTTAAGCAACTCCCAAGCCTGTCTAGGCAACTCCCAAGCCTGTCTAGTCAACTCCCAAGCATGTTTGCGTAGAAACCTGGTGGCTTAAGCAACTCCCAAGCCCGTCTAGGCAACTCCCAAGCATAATTGCATAGATACCAGGTGGCTTAAGCAACTCCCAAGCCTGTCTACGCAACTCCCAAGCATGTCTAGTCAACTCCTCAGCATGTTTGCGTAGAAACAAAGTCGTTTTAGCAACTCCCAAGCATGTCTAGTCAACTCCCAAGCATAATTGCATAGATACCATGTGGCTTAAGCAACTCCCAAGCCTGTCTAGTCAAGTCCCAAGCATGTTCGCGTAGAAACCAGGTGGCTTAAGCAACTCCCAAGCCCGTCTAGGCAACTCCCAAGCATGTTTGCGTAGAAACCTGGTCGCTTAAGCAACTCCCAAGCCTGTCTAGGCAACTCCCAAGCATGTCTACTCAACTCCCAAGCATGTTTGCGTAGACTCCAGGCGGCTTAAGCAACTCCCAAGCCTGTCTAGGCAACTCCCAAGCATGTTTGCGTAGAAACCTGGTCGCTTAAGCAACTCCCAAGCCTGTCTAGGCAACTGCCAAGCCTGTCTAGTCAAGTCCCAAGCATGTTTGCGTAGAAACCAGGTGGCTTAAGCAACTCCCAAGCCTGTCTAGGCAACTCCCAAGCATGTTTGCATAGATACCAGGTGGCTTAAGCAACTCCCAAGCCTGTCTAGTCAACTCCCAAGCATGTTTGCGTAGAAACCAGGTGGCTTAAGCAACTCCCAAGCCCGTCTAGGCAACTCCCAAGCATGTTTGCGTAGAAACCTGGTCGCTTAAGCAACTCCCAAGCCTGTCTAGGCAACTCCCAAGCATGTCTACTCAACTCCCAAGCATGTTTGCGTAGACTCCAGGCGGCTTAAGCAACTCCCAAGCCTGTCTAGGCAACTCCCAAGCATGTTTGCGTAGAAACCTGGTCGCTTAAGCAACTCCCAAGCCTGTCTAGGCAACTGCCAAGCCTGTCCTGTAAAGTCCCAAGCATGTTTGCGTAGAAACCAGGTGGCTTAAGCAACTCCCAAGCCTGTCTAGGCAACTCCCAAGCATGTTTGCATAGATACCAGGTGGCTTAAGCAACTCCCAAGCCTGTCTAGTCAACTCCCAAGCATGTTTGCGTAGAAACCAGGTGGCTTAAGCAACTCCCAAGCCCGTCTAGGCAACTCCCAAGCATGTTTGCGTAGAAACCTGGTCGCTTAAGCAACTCCCAAGCCTGTCTAGGCAACTGCCAAGCCTGTCTAGTCAAGTCCCAAGCATGTTTGCGTAGAAACCAGGTGGCTTAAGCAACTCCCAAGCCTGTCTAGGCAACTCCCAAGCATGTTTGCGTAGAAACCAGGTGGCTTAAGCAACTCCCAAGCCTGTCTAGGCAACTCCCAAGCATAATTGCATGGATACCAGGTGGCTTAAGCAACTCCCAAGCCTGTCTAGGCAACTCCCAAGCATGTCTACTCAACTCCCAAGCATGTTTGCGTAGACTCCAGGCGGCTTAAGCAACTCCCAAGCCTGTCTAGGCAACTCCCAAGCATGTTTGCGTAGAAACCTGGTCGCTTAAGCAACTCCCAAGCCTGTCTAGGCAAGTCCCAAGCATGTTCGCGTAGAAACCAGGTGGCTTAAGCAACTCCCAAGCCTGTCTAGGCAACTCCCAAGCATAATTGCATAGATACCAGGTGGCTTAAGCAACTCCCAAGCCTGTCTAGTCAACGCCCAAGCATGTTTGCGTAGAAACCAGGTGGCTTAAGCAACTCCCAAGCCCGTCTAGGCAACTCCCAAGCATGTTTGCGTAGAATCCTGGTCGCTTAAGCAACTCCCAAGCCTGTCTAGGCAACTCCCAAGCCTGTCTAGTCAACTCCCAAGCATGTTTGCGTAGAAACCTGGTGGCTTAAGCAACTCCCAAGCCCGTCTAGGCAACTCCCAAGCATATTTGCTTAGAAAGCTGGTCGCTTAAGCAACTCCCAAGCCCGTCTAGGCAACTCCCAAGCATAATTGCATAGATACCAGGTGGCTTAAGCAACTCCCAAGCCTGTCTACGCAACTCTCAAGCATGTCTAGTCAACTCCTCAGCATGTTTGCGTAGAAACAAAGTCGTTTTAGCAACTCCCAAGCATGTCTAGTCAACTCCCAAGCATAATTGCATAGATACCATGTGGCTTAAGCAACTTCCAAGCCTGTCTAGTCAAGTCCCAAGCATATTTGCGTAGAAACCAGGTGGCTTAAGCAACTCCCAAGCCTGTCTAGGCAACTCCCAAGCATAATTGCATAGATACCAGGTGGCTTAAGCAACTCCCAAGCCTGTCTACGCAACTCCCAAGCATGTCTAGTCAACTCCTCAGCATGTTTGCGTAGAAACAAAGTCGTTATAGCAACTCCCAAGCATGTCTAGTCAACTCCCAAGCATAATTGCATAGATACCATGTGGCTTAAGCAACTTCCAAGCCTGTCTAGTCAAGTCCCAAGCATATTTGCGTAGAAACCAGGTGGCTTAAGCAACTCCCAAGCCTGTCTAGTCAACTCCCAAGCATAATTGCATAGATACCATGTGGCTTAAGCAACTTCCAAGCCTGTCTAGTCAAGTCCCAAGCATATTTGCGTATAAACCAGGTGGCTTAAGCAACTCCCAAGCCTGTCTAGGCAACTCCCAAGCATAATTGCATAGATACCATGTGGCTTAAGCAACTTCCAAGCCTGTCTAGTCAAGTCCCAAGCATGTTCGCGTAGAAACCAGGTGGCTTAAGCAACTCCCAAGCCTGTCTAGGCAACTCCCAAGCATAATTGCATAGATACCAGGTGGCTTAAGCAACTCCCAAGCCTGTCTAGTCAACGCCCAAGCATGTTTGCGTAGAAACCAGGTGGCTTAAGCAACTCCCAAGCCCGTCTAGGCAACTCCCAAGCATGTTTGCGTAGAATCCTGGTCGCTTAAGCAACTCCCAAGCCTGTCTAGGCAACTCCCAAGCCTGTCTAGTCAACTCCCAAGCATGTTTGCGTAGAAACCTGGTGGCTTAAGCAACTCCCAAGCCCGTCTAGGCAACTCCCAAGCATATTTGCTTAGAAAGCTGGTCGCTTAAGCAACTCCCAAGCCCGTCTAGGCAACTCCCAAGCATAATTGCATAGATACCAGGTGGCTTAAGCAACTCCCAAGCCTGTCTACGCAACTCTCAAGCATGTCTAGTCAACTCCTCAGCATGTTTGCGTAGAAACAAAGTCGTTTTAGCAACTCCCAAGCATGTCTAGTCAACTCCCAAGCATAATTGCATAGATACCAGGTGGCTTAAGCAACTCCCAAGCCTGTCTAGGCAACTCCCAAGCATGTTTGCGTAGAAACCTGGTCGCTTAAGCAACTCCCAAGCCTGTCTAGGCAACTCCCAAGCCTGTCTAGTCAACTCCCAAGCATGTTTGCGTAGAAACCTGGTGGCTTAAGCAACTCCCAAGCCCGTCTAGGCAACTCCCAAGCATGTCTACTCAAGTCCCAAGCATGTTTGCGTAGAAACCTGGTGGCTTAAGCAACTCCCAAGCCCGTCTAGGCAACTCCCAAGCATGTTTGCGTAGAAACCTGGTCGCTTAAGCAACTCCCAAGCCTGTCTAGGCAACTCCCAAGCATGTCTACTCAACTCCCAAGCATGTTTGCGTAGACTCCAGGCGGCTTAAGCAACTCCCAAGCCTGTCTAGGCAACTCCCAAGCATGTTTGCGTAGAAACCTGGTCGCTTAAGCAACTCCCAAGCCTGTCTAGGCAACTGCCAAGCCTGTCCTGTAAAGTCCCAAGCATGTTTGCGTAGAAACCAGGTGGCTTAAGCAACTCCCAAGCCTGTCTAGGCAACTCCCAAGCATGTTTGCATAGATACCAGGTGGCTTAAGCAACTCCCAAGCCTGTCTAGTCAACTCCCAAGCATGTTTGCGTAGAAACCAGGTGGCTTAAGCAACTCCCAAGCCCGTCTAGGCAACTCCCAAGCATGTTTGCGTAGAAACCTGGTCGCTTAAGCAACTCCCAAGCCTGTCTAGGCAACTGCCAAGCCTGTCTAGTCAAGTCCCAAGCATGTTTGCGTAGAAACCAGGTGGCTTAAGCAACTCCCAAGCCTGTCTAGGCAACTCCCAAGCATGTTTGCGTAGAAACCAGGTGGCTTAAGCAACTCCCAAGCCTGTCTAGGCAACTCCCAAGCATAATTGCATGGATACCAGGTGGCTTAAGCAACTCCCAAGCCTGTCTAGGCAACTCCCAAGCATGTCTACTCAACTCCCAAGCATGTTTGCGTAGACTCCAGGCGGCTTAAGCAACTCCCAAGCCTGTCTAGGCAACTCCCAAGCATGTTTGCGTAGAAACCTGGTCGCTTAAGCAACTCCCAAGCCTGTCTAGGCAAGTCCCAAGCATGTTCGCGTAGAAACCAGGTGGCTTAAGCAACTCCCAAGCCTGTCTAGGCAACTCCCAAGCATAATTGCATAGATACCAGGTGGCTTAAGCAACTCCCAAGCCTGTCTAGTCAACGCCCAAGCATGTTTGCGTAGAAACCAGGTGGCTTAAGCAACTCCCAAGCCCGTCTAGGCAACTCCCAAGCATGTTTGCGTAGAATCCTGGTCGCTTAAGCAACTCCCAAGCCTGTCTAGGCAACTCCCAAGCCTGTCTAGTCAACTCCCAAGCATGTTTGCGTAGAAACCTGGTGGCTTAAGCAACTCCCAAGCCCGTCTAGGCAACTCCCAAGCATATTTGCTTAGAAAGCTGGTCGCTTAAGCAACTCCCAAGCCCGTCTAGGCAACTCCCAAGCATAATTGCATAGATACCAGGTGGCTTAAGCAACTCCCAAGCCTGTCTACGCAACTCTCAAGCATGTCTAGTCAACTCCTCAGCATGTTTGCGTAGAAACAAAGTCGTTTTAGCAACTCCCAAGCATGTCTAGTCAACTCCCAAGCATAATTGCATAGATACCATGTGGCTTAAGCAACTTCCAAGCCTGTCTAGTCAAGTCCCAAGCATATTTGCGTAGAAACCAGGTGGCTTAAGCAACTCCCAAGCCTGTCTAGGCAACTCCCAAGCATAATTGCATAGATACCAGGTGGCTTAAGCAACTCCCAAGCCTGTCTACGCAACTCCCAAGCATGTCTAGTCAACTCCTCAGCATGTTTGCGTAGAAACAAAGTCGTTATAGCAACTCCCAAGCATGTCTAGTCAACTCCCAAGCATAATTGCATAGATACCATGTGGCTTAAGCAACTTCCAAGCCTGTCTAGTCAAGTCCCAAGCATATTTGCGTAGAAACCAGGTGGCTTAAGCAACTCCCAAGCCTGTCTAGTCAACTCCCAAGCATAATTGCATAGATACCATGTGGCTTAAGCAACTTCCAAGCCTGTCTAGTCAAGTCCCAAGCATATTTGCGTATAAACCAGGTGGCTTAAGCAACTCCCAAGCCTGTCTAGGCAACTCCCAAGCATAATTGCATAGATACCATGTGGCTTAAGCAACTTCCAAGCCTGTCTAGTCAAGTCCCAAGCATGTTCGCGTAGAAACCAGGTGGCTTAAGCAACTCCCAAGCCTGTCTAGGCAACTCCCAAGCATAATTGCATAGATACCAGGTGGCTTAAGCAACTCCCAAGCCTGTCTAGTCAACGCCCAAGCATGTTTGCGTAGAAACCAGGTGGCTTAAGCAACTCCCAAGCCCGTCTAGGCAACTCCCAAGCATGTTTGCGTAGAATCCTGGTCGCTTAAGCAACTCCCAAGCCTGTCTAGGCAACTCCCAAGCCTGTCTAGTCAACTCCCAAGCATGTTTGCGTAGAAACCTGGTGGCTTAAGCAACTCCCAAGCCCGTCTAGGCAACTCCCAAGCATATTTGCTTAGAAAGCTGGTCGCTTAAGCAACTCCCAAGCCCGTCTAGGCAACTCCCAAGCATAATTGCATAGATACCAGGTGGCTTAAGCAACTCCCAAGCCTGTCTACGCAACTCTCAAGCATGTCTAGTCAACTCCTCAGCATGTTTGCGTAGAAACAAAGTCGTTTTAGCAACTCCCAAGCATGTCTAGTCAACTCCCAAGCATAATTGCATAGATACCAGGTGGCTTAAGCAACTCCCAAGCCTGTCTAGGCAACTCCCAAGCATGTTTGCGTAGAAACCTGGTCGCTTAAGCAACTCCCAAGCCTGTCTAGGCAACTCCCAAGCCTGTCTAGTCAACTCCCAAGCATGTTTGCGTAGAAACCTGGTGGCTTAAGCAACTCCCAAGCCCGTCTAGGCAACTCCCAAGCATGTCTACTCAAGTCCCAAGCATATTTGCGTAGAAACCAGGTGGCTTAAGCAACTCCCAAGCCTGTCTAGGCAACTCCCAAGCATAATTGCATAGATACCATGTGGCTTAAGCAACTTCCAAGCCTGTCTAGTCAAGTCCCAAGCATGTTCGCGTAGAAACCAGGTGGCTTAAGCAACTCCCAAGCCTGTCTAGGCAACTCCCAAGCATAATTGCATAGATACCAGGTGGCTTAAGCAACTCCCAAGCCTGTCTAGTCAACGCCCAAGCATGTTTGCGTAGAAACCAGGTGGCTTAAGCAACTCCCAAGCCCGTCTAGGCAACTCCCAAGCATGTTTGCGTAGAATCCTGGTCGCTTAAGCAACTCCCAAGCCTGTCTAGGCAACTCCCAAGCCTGTCTAGTCAACTCCCAAGCATGTTTGCGTAGAAACCTGGTGGCTTAAGCAACTCCCAAGCCCGTCTAGGCAACTCCCAAGCATATTTGCTTAGAAAGCTGGTCGCTTAAGCAACTCCCAAGCCCGTCTAGGCAACTCCCAAGCATAATTGCATAGATACCAGGTGGCTTAAGCAACTCCCAAGCCTGTCTACGCAACTCTCAAGCATGTCTAGTCAACTCCTCAGCATGTTTGCGTAGAAACAAAGTCGTTTTAGCAACTCCCAAGCATGTCTAGTCAACTCCCAAGCATAATTGCATAGATACCAGGTGGCTTAAGCAACTCCCAAGCCTGTCTAGGCAACTCCCAAGCATGTTTGCGTAGAAACCTGGTCGCTTAAGCAACTCCCAAGCCTGTCTAGGCAACTCCCAAGCCTGTCTAGTCAACTCCCAAGCATGTTTGCGTAGAAACCTGGTGGCTTAAGCAACTCCCAAGCCCGTCTAGGCAACTCCCAAGCATAATTGCATAGATACCAGGTGGCTTAAGCAACTCCCAAGCCTGTCTACGCAACTCCCAAGCATGTCTAGTCAACTCCTCAGCATGTTTGCGTAGAAACAAAGTCGTTTTAGCAACTCCCAAGCATGTCTAGTCAACTCCCAAGCATAATTGCATAGATACCATGTGGCTTAAGCAACTCCCAAGCCTGTCTAGTCAAGTCCCAAGCATAATTGCATAGATACCAGGTGGCTTAAGCAACTCCCAAGCCTGTCTACGCAACTCTCAAGCATGTCTAGTCAACTCCTCAGCATGTTTGCGTAGAAACAAAGTCGTTTTAGCAACTCCCAAGCATGTCTAGTCAACTCCCAAGCATAATTGCATAGATACCAGGTGGCTTAAGCAACTCCCAAGCCTGTCTAGGCAACTCCCAAGCATGTTTGCGTAGAAACCTGGTCGCTTAAGCAACTCCCAAGCCTGTCTAGGCAACTCCCAAGCCTGTCTAGTCAACTCCCAAGCATGTTTGCGTAGAAACCTGGTGGCTTAAGCAACTCCCAAGCCCGTCTAGGCAACTCCCAAGCATAATTGCATAGATACCAGGTGGCTTAAGCAACTCCCAAGCCTGTCTACGCAACTCCCAAGCATGTCTAGTCAACTCCTCAGCATGTTTGCGTAGAAACAAAGTCGTTTTAGCAACTCCCAAGCATGTCTAGTCAACTCCCAAGCATAATTGCATAGATACCATGTGGCTTAAGCAACTCCCAAGCCTGTCTAGTCAAGTCCCAAGCATAATTGCATAGATACCAGGTGGCTTAAGCAACTCCCAAGCCTGTCTACGCAACTCCCAAGCATGTCTAGTCAACTCCTCAGCATGTTTGCGTAGAAACAAAGTCGTTTTAGCAACTCCCAAGCATGTCTAGTCAACTCCCAAGCATAATTGCATAGATACCATGTGGCTTAAGCAACTCCCAAGCCTGTCTAGTCAAGTCCCAAGCATGTTCGCGTAGAAACCAGGTGGCTTAAGCAACTCCCAAGCCCGTCTAGGCAACTCCCAAGCATGTTTGCGTAGAAACCTGGTCGCTTAAGCAACTCCCAAGCCTGTCTAGGCAACTCCCAAGCATGTCTACTCAACTCCCAAGCATGTTTGCGTAGACTCCAGGCGGCTTAAGCAACTCCCAAGCCTGTCTAGGCAACTCCCAAGCATGTTTGCGTAGAAACCTGGTCGCTTAAGCAACTCCCAAGCCTGTCTAGGCAACTGCCAAGCCTGTCTAGTCAAGTCCCAAGCATGTTTGCGTAGAAACCAGGTGGCTTAAGCAACTCCCAAGCCTGTCTAGGCAACTCCCAAGCATGTTTGCATAGATACCAGGTGGCTTAAGCAACTCCCAAGCCTGTCTAGTCAACTCCCAAGCATGTTTGCGTAGAAACCAGGTGGCTTAAGCAACTCCCAAGCCCGTCTAGGCAACTCCCAAGCATGTTTGCGTAGAAACCTGGTCGCTTAAGCAACTCCCAAGCCTGTCTAGGCAACTCCCAAGCATGTCTACTCAACTCCCAAGCATGTTTGCGTAGACTCCAGGCGGCTTAAGCAACTCCCAAGCCTGTCTAGGCAACTCCCAAGCATGTTTGCGTAGAAACCTGGTCGCTTAAGCAACTCCCAAGCCTGTCTAGGCAACTGCCAAGCCTGTCCTGTAAAGTCCCAAGCATGTTTGCGTAGAAACCAGGTGGCTTAAGCAACTCCCAAGCCTGTCTAGGCAACTCCCAAGCATGTTTGCATAGATACCAGGTGGCTTAAGCAACTCCCAAGCCTGTCTAGTCAACTCCCAAGCATAATTGCATAGATACCAGGTGGCTTAAGCAACTCCCAAGCCTGTCTACGCAACTCTCAAGCATGTCTAGTCAACTCCTCAGCATGTTTGCGTAGAAACAAAGTCGTTTTAGCAACTCCCAAGCATGTCTAGTCAACTCCCAAGCATAATTGCATAGATACCAGGTGGCTTAAGCAACTCCCAAGCCTGTCTAGGCAACTCCCAAGCATGTTTGCGTAGAAACCTGGTCGCTTAAGCAACTCCCAAGCCTGTCTAGGCAACTCCCAAGCCTGTCTAGTCAACTCCCAAGCATGTTTGCGTAGAAACCTGGTGGCTTAAGCAACTCCCAAGCCCGTCTAGGCAACTCCCAAGCATGTCTACTCAAGTCCCAAGCATATTTGCGTAGAAACCAGGTGGCTTAAGCAACTCCCAAGCCTGTCTAGGCAACTCCCAAGCATAATTGCATAGATACCATGTGGCTTAAGCAACTTCCAAGCCTGTCTAGTCAAGTCCCAAGCATGTTCGCGTAGAAACCAGGTGGCTTAAGCAACTCCCAAGCCTGTCTAGGCAACTCCCAAGCATAATTGCATAGATACCAGGTGGCTTAAGCAACTCCCAAGCCTGTCTAGTCAACGCCCAAGCATGTTTGCGTAGAAACCAGGTGGCTTAAGCAACTCCCAAGCCCGTCTAGGCAACTCCCAAGCATGTTTGCGTAGAATCCTGGTCGCTTAAGCAACTCCCAAGCCTGTCTAGGCAACTCCCAAGCCTGTCTAGTCAACTCCCAAGCATGTTTGCGTAGAAACCTGGTGGCTTAAGCAACTCCCAAGCCCGTCTAGGCAACTCCCAAGCATATTTGCTTAGAAAGCTGGTCGCTTAAGCAACTCCCAAGCCCGTCTAGGCAACTCCCAAGCATAATTGCATAGATACCAGGTGGCTTAAGCAACTCCCAAGCCTGTCTACGCAACTCTCAAGCATGTCTAGTCAACTCCTCAGCATGTTTGCGTAGAAACAAAGTCGTTTTAGCAACTCCCAAGCATGTCTAGTCAACTCCCAAGCATAATTGCATAGATACCAGGTGGCTTAAGCAACTCCCAAGCCTGTCTAGGCAACTCCCAAGCATGTTTGCGTAGAAACCTGGTCGCTTAAGCAACTCCCAAGCCTGTCTAGGCAACTCCCAAGCCTGTCTAGTCAACTCCCAAGCATGTTTGCGTAGAAACCTGGTGGCTTAAGCAACTCCCAAGCCCGTCTAGGCAACTCCCAAGCATAATTGCATAGATACCAGGTGGCTTAAGCAACTCCCAAGCCTGTCTACGCAACTCCCAAGCATGTCTAGTCAACTCCTCAGCATGTTTGCGTAGAAACAAAGTCGTTTTAGCAACTCCCAAGCATGTCTAGTCAACTCCCAAGCATAATTGCATAGATACCATGTGGCTTAAGCAACTCCCAAGCCTGTCTAGTCAAGTCCCAAGCATAATTGCATAGATACCAGGTGGCTTAAGCAACTCCCAAGCCTGTCTACGCAACTCTCAAGCATGTCTAGTCAACTCCTCAGCATGTTTGCGTAGAAACAAAGTCGTTTTAGCAACTCCCAAGCATGTCTAGTCAACTCCCAAGCATAATTGCATAGATACCAGGTGGCTTAAGCAACTCCCAAGCCTGTCTAGGCAACTCCCAAGCATGTTTGCGTAGAAACCTGGTCGCTTAAGCAACTCCCAAGCCTGTCTAGGCAACTCCCAAGCCTGTCTAGTCAACTCCCAAGCATGTTTGCGTAGAAACCTGGTGGCTTAAGCAGCTCCCAAGCCCGTCTAGGCAACTCCCAAGCATAATTGCATAGATACCAGGTGGCTTAAGCAACTCCCAAGCCTGTCTACGCAACTCCCAAGCATGTCTAGTCAACTCCTCAGCATGTTTGCGTAGAAACAAAGTCGTTTTAGCAACTCCCAAGCATGTCTAGTCAACTCCCAAGCATAATTGCATAGATACCATGTGGCTTAAGCAACTCCCAAGCCTGTCTAGTCAAGTCCCAAGCATAATTGCATAGATACCAGGTGGCTTAAGCAACTCCCAAGCCTGTCTACGCAACTCCCAAGCATGTCTAGTCAACTCCTCAGCATGTTTGCGTAGAAACAAAGTCGTTTTAGCAACTCCCAAGCATGTCTAGTCAACTCCCAAGCATAATTGCATAGATACCATGTGGCTTAAGCAACTCCCAAGCCTGTCTAGTCAAGTCCCAAGCATGTTCGCGTAGAAACCAGGTGGCTTAAGCAACTCCCAAGCCCGTCTAGGCAACTCCCAAGCATGTTTGCGTAGAAACCTGGTCGCTTAAGCAACTCCCAAGCCTGTCTAGGCAACTCCGAAGCATGTCTACTCAACTCCCAAGCATGTTTGCGTAGACTCCAGGCGGCTTAAGCAACTCCCAAGCCTGTCTAGGCAACTCCCAAGCATGTTTGCGTAGAAACCTGGTCGCTTAAGCAACTCCCAAGCCTGTCTAGGCAACTGCCAAGCCTGTCTAGTCAAGTCCCAAGCATGTTTGCGTAGAAACCAGGTGGCTTAAGCAACTCCCAAGCCTGTCTAGGCAACTCCCAAGCATGTTTGCATAGATACCAGGTGGCTTAAGCAACTCCCAAGCCTGTCTAGTCAACTCCCAAGCATGTTTGCGTAGAAACCAGGTGGCTTAAGCAACTCCCAAGCCCGTCTAGGCAACTCCCAAGCATGTTTGCGTAGAAACCTGGTCGCTTAAGCAACTCCCAAGCCTGTCTAGGCAACTCCCAAGCATGTCTACTCAACTCCCAAGCATGTTTGCGTAGACTCCAGGCGGCTTAAGCAACTCCCAAGCCTGTCTAGGCAACTCCCAAGCATGTTTGCGTAGAAACCTGGTCGCTTAAGCAACTCCCAAGCCTGTCTAGGCAACTGCCAAGCCTGTCCTGTAAAGTCCCAAGCATGTTTGCGTAGAAACCAGGTGGCTTAAGCAACTCCCAAGCCTGTCTAGGCAACTCCCAAGCATGTTTGCATAGATACCAGGTGGCTTAAGCAACTCCCAAGCCTGTCTAGTCAACTCCCAAGCATGTTTGCGTAGAAACCAGGTGGCTTAAGCAACTCCCAAGCCCGTCTAGGCAACTCCCAAGCATGTTTGCGTAGAAACCTGGTCGCTTAAGCAACTCCCAAGCCTGTCTAGGCAACTGCCAAGCCTGTCTAGTCAAGTCCCAAGCATGTTTGCGTAGAAACCAGGTGGCTTAAGCAACTCCCAAGCCTGTCTAGGCAACTCCCAAGCATGTTTGCGTAGAAACCAGGTGGCTTAAGCAACTCCCAAGCCTGTCTAGGCAACTCCCAAGCATAATTGCATGGATACCAGGTGGCTTAAGCAACTCCCAAGCCTGTCTAGGCAACTCCCAAGCATGTCTACTCAACTCCCAAGCATGTTTGCGTAGACTCCAGGCGGCTTAAGCAACTCCCAAGCCTGTCTAGGCAACTCCCAAGCATGTTTGCGTAGAAACCTGGTCGCTTAAGCAACTCCCAAGCCTGTCTAGGCAAGTCCCAAGCATGTTCGCGTAGAAACCAGGTGGCTTAAGCAACTCCCAAGCCTGTCTAGGCAACTCCCAAGCATAATTGCATAGATACCAGGTGGCTTAAGCAACTCCCAAGCCTGTCTAGTCAACGCCCAAGCATGTTTGCGTAGAAACCAGGTGGCTTAAGCAACTCCCAAGCCCGTCTAGGCAACTCCCAAGCATGTTTGCGTAGAATCCTGGTCGCTTAAGCAACTCCCAAGCCTGTCTAGGCAACTCCCAAGCCTGTCTAGTCAACTCCCAAGCATGTTTGCGTAGAAACCTGGTGGCTTAAGCAACTCCCAAGCCCGTCTAGGCAACTCCCAAGCATATTTGCTTAGAAAGCTGGTCGCTTAAGCAACTCCCAAGCCCGTCTAGGCAACTCCCAAGCATAATTGCATAGATACCAGGTGGCTTAAGCAACTCCCAAGCCTGTCTACGCAACTCTCAAGCATGTCTAGTCAACTCCTCAGCATGTTTGCGTAGAAACAAAGTCGTTTTAGCAACTCCCAAGCATGTCTAGTCAACTCCCAAGCATAATTGCATAGATACCATGTGGCTTAAGCAACTTCCAAGCCTGTCTAGTCAAGTCCCAAGCATATTTGCGTAGAAACCAGGTGGCTTAAGCAACTCCCAAGCCTGTCTAGGCAACTCCCAAGCATAATTGCATAGATACCAGGTGGCTTAAGCAACTCCCAAGCCTGTCTAGGCAACTCCCAAGCATGTTTGCGTAGAAACCTGGTGGCTTAAGCAACTCCCAAGCCTGTCTAGTCAACTCCCAAGCATGTTTGCGTAGAAACCAGGTGGCTTAAGCAACTCCCAAGCCCGTCTAGGCAACTCCCAAGCATGTTTGCGTAGAAACCTGGTCGCTTAAGCAACTCCTAAGCCAGTCTAGGCAACTCCCAAGCATGTCTACTCTACTCCCAAGCATGTTTGCGTAGACTCCAGGCGGCTTAAGCAACTCCCAAGCCCGTCTAGGCAACTCCCAAGCATATTTGCTCAGAAAGCTGGTCCCTTAAGCAACTCCCAAGCCCGTCTAGGCAACTCCCAAGCATAATTGCATAGATACCAGGTGGCTTAAGCAACTCCCAAGCCTGTCTACGCAACTCCCAAGCATGTCTAGTCAACTCCTCAGCATGTTTGCGTAGAAACAAAGTCGTTTTAGCAACTCCCAAGCATGTCTAGTCAACTCCCAAGCATAATTGCATAGATACCATGTGGCTTAAGCAACTCCCAAGCCTGTCTAGTCAAGTCCCAAGCATAATTGCATAGATACCAGGTGGCTTAAGCAACTCCCAAGCCTGTCTAGTCAACGCCCAAGCATGTTTGCGTAGAAACCTGGTCGCTTAAGCAACTCCCAAGCCTGTCTAGGCAACTTCCAAGCATGTCTACTCAACTCCCAAGCATGTTCGCGTAGAAACCAGGTGGCTTAAGCAACTCCCAAGCCTGTCTAGGCAACTCCCAAGCATAATTGCATAGATACCAGGTGGCTTAAGCAACTCCCAAGCCTGTCTAGTCAACGCCCAAGCATGTTTGCGTAGAAACCAGGTGGCTTAAGCAACTCCCAAGCCCGTCTAGGCAACTCCCAAGCATGTTTGCGTAGAAACCTGGTCGCTTAAGCAACTCCTAAGCCAGTCTAGGCAACTCCCAAGCATGTCTACTCAACTCCCAAGCATGTTTGCGTAGACTCCAGGCGGCTTAAGCAACTCCCAAGCCCGTCTAGGCAACTCCCAAGCATATTTGCTTAGAAAGCTGGTCCCTTAAGCAACTCCCAAGCCCGTCTAGGCAACTCCCAAGCATAATTGCATAGATACCAGGTGGCTTAAGCAACTCCCAAGCCTGTCTACGCAACTCCCAAGCATGTCTAGTCAACTCCTCAGCATGTTTGCGTAGAAACAAAGTCGTTTTAGCAACTCCCAAGCATGTCTAGTCAACTCCCAAGCATAATTGCATAGATACCATGTGGCTTAAGCAACTCCCAAGCCTGTCTAGTCAAGTCCCAAGCATGTTCGCGTAGAAACCAGGTGGCTTAAGCAACTCCCAAGCCCGTCTAGGCAACTCCCAAGCATGTTTGCGTAGAAACCTGGTCGCTTAAGCAACTCCCAAGCCTGTCTAGGCAACTCCCAAGCATGTCTACTCAACTCCCAAGCATGTTTGCGTAGACTCCAGGCGGCTTAAGCAACTCCCAAGCCTGTCTAGGCAACTCCCAAGCATGTTTGCGTAGAAACCTGGTCGCTTAAGCAACTCCCAAGCCTGTCTAGGCAACTGCCAAGCCTGTCTAGTCAAGTCCCAAGCATGTTTGCGTAGAAACCAGGTGGCTTAAGCAACTCCCAAGCCTGTCTAGGCAACTCCCAAGCATGTTTGCATAGATACCAGGTGGCTTAAGCAACTCCCAAGCCTGTCTAGTCAACTCCCAAGCATGTTTGCGTAGAAACCAGGTGGCTTAAGCAACTCCCAAGCCCGTCTAGGCAACTCCCAAGCATGTTTGCGTAGAAACCTGGTCGCTTAAGCAACTCCCAAGCCTGTCTAGGCAACTCCCAAGCATGTCTACTCAACTCCCAAGCATGTTTGCGTAGACTCCAGGCGGCTTAAGCAACTCCCAAGCCTGTTTAGGCAACTCCCAAGCATGTTTGCGTAGAAACCTGGTCGCTTAAGCAACTCCCAAGCCTGTCTAGGCAACTGCCAAGCCTGTCCTGTAAAGTCCCAAGCATGTTTGCGTAGAAACCAGGTGGCTTAAGCAACTCCCAAGCCTGTCTAGGCAACTCCCAAGCATGTTTGCATAGATACCAGGTGGCTTAAGCAACTCCCAAGCCTGTCTAGTCAACTCCCAAGCATGTTTGCGTAGAAACCAGGTGGCTTAAGCAACTCCCAAGCCCGTCTAGGCAACTCCCAAGCATGTTTGCGTAGAAACCTGGTCGCTTAAGCAACTCCCAAGCCTGTCTAGGCAACTGCCAAGCCTGTCTAGTCAAGTCCCAAGCATGTTTGCGTAGAAACCAGGTGGCTTAAGCAACTCCCAAGCCTGTCTAGGCAACTCCCAAGCATGTTTGCGTAGAAACCAGGTGGCTTAAGCAACTCCCAAGCCTGTCTAGGCAACTCCCAAGCATAATTGCATGGATACCAGGTGGCTTAAGCAACTCCCAAGCCTGTCTAGGCAACTCCCAAGCATGTCTACTCAACTCCCAAGCATGTTTGCGTAGACTCCAGGCGGCTTAAGCAACTCCCAAGCCTGTCTAGGCAACTCCCAAGCATGTTTGCGTAGAAACCTGGTCGCTTAAGCAACTCCCAAGCCTGTCTAGGCAAGTCCCAAGCATGTTCGCGTAGAAACCAGGTGGCTTAAGCAACTCCCAAGCCTGTCTAGGCAACTCCCAAGCATAATTGCATAGATACCAGGTGGCTTAAGCAACTCCCAAGCCTGTCTAGTCAACGCCCAAGCATGTTTGCGTAGAAACCAGGTGGCTTAAGCAACTCCCAAGCCCGTCTAGGCAACTCCCAAGCATGTTTGCGTAGAATCCTGGTCGCTTAAGCAACTCCCAAGCCTGTCTAGGCAACTCCCAAGCCTGTCTAGTCAACTCCCAAGCATGTTTGCGTAGAAACCTGGTGGCTTAAGCAACTCCCAAGCCCGTCTAGGCAACTCCCAAGCATATTTGCTTAGAAAGCTGGTCGCTTAAGCAACTCCCAAGCCCGTCTAGGCAACTCCCAAGCATAATTGCATAGATACCAGGTGGCTTAAGCAACTCCCAAGCCTGTCTACGCAACTCTCAAGCATGTCTAGTCAACTCCTCAGCATGTTTGCGTAGAAACAAAGTCGTTTTAGCAACTCCCAAGCATGTCTAGTCAACTCCCAAGCATAATTGCATAGATACCATGTGGCTTAAGCAACTTCCAAGCCTGTCTAGTCAAGTCCCAAGCATATTTGCGTAGAAACCAGGTGGCTTAAGCAACTCCCAAGCCTGTCTAGGCAACTCCCAAGCATAATTGCATAGATACCAGGTGGCTTAAGCAACTCCCAAGCCTGTCTAGGCAACTCCCAAGCATGTTTGCGTAGAAACCTGGTCGCTTAAGCAACTCCCAAGCCTGTCTAGGCAACTCCCAAGCCTGTCTAGTCAACTCCCAAGCATGTTTGCGTAGAAACCTGGTGGCTTAAGCAACTCCCAAGCCCGTCTAGGCAACTCCCAAGCATAATTGCATAGATACCAGGTGGCTTAAGCAACTCCCAAGCCTGTCTACGCAACTCCCAAGCATGTCTAGTCAACTCCTCAGCATGTTTGCGTAGAAACAAAGTCGTTTTAGCAACTCCCAAGCATGTCTAGTCAACTCCCAAGCATAATTGCATAGATACCATGTGGCTTAAGCAACTCCCAAGCCTGTCTAGTCAAGTCCCAAGCATGTTCGCGTATAGAAACCAGGTGGCTTAAGCAACTCCCAAGCCTGTCTAGGCAACTCCCAAGCATAATTGCATAGATACCAGGTGGCTTAAGCAACTCCCAAGCCTGTCTAGTCAACGCCCAAGCATGTCTAGTCAACTCCTCAGCATGTTTGCGTAGAAACAAAGTCGTTTTAGCAACTCCCAAGCATGTCTAGTCAACTCCCAAGCATAATTGCATAGATACCATGTGGCTTAAGCAACTCCCAAGCATGTCTAGTCAAGTCCCAAGCATAATTGCATAGATACCAGGTGGCTGAAGCAACTCCCAAGCCTGTCTACGCAACTCCCAAGCATGTCTAGTCAACTCCTCAGCATGTTTGCGTAGAAACAAAGTCGTTTTAGCAACTCCCAAGCATGTCTAGTCAACTCCCAAGCATAATTGCAAAGATACCATGTGGCTTAAGCAACTCCCAAGCCTGTCTAGGCAACTCCCAAGCATGTTTGCGTAGAAACCTGGTCGCTTAAGCAACTCCCAAGGCTGTCTAGGCAACTCCCAAGCATGTCTAGTCTACTCGCAAGCATGTTTGCGTAGAAACCTGGTCGCTTAAGCAACTCCCAAGCCGGTCTAGGCAACTCCCAAACCTGTCTAGTCAACTCCTAAGCATGTTTGCGTAGAAACCTGGTGGCTTAAGCAACTCCCAAGCCTGTCTAGTCAACTCCCAAGCATGTTTGCGTAGAAACCAGGTGGCTTAAGCAACTCCCAAGCCCGTCTAGGCAACTCCCAAGCATGTTCGCGTAGAAACCTGGTCGCTTAAGCAACTCCTAAGCCAGTCTAGGCAACTCCCAAGCATGTCTACTCTACTCCCAAGCATGTTTGCGTAGACTCCAGGCGGCTTAAGCAACTCCCAAGCCCGTCTAGGCAACTCCCAAGCATATTTGCTCAGAAAGCTGGTCCCTTAAGCAACTCCCAAGCCCGTCTAGGCAACTCCCAAGCATAATTGCATAGATACCAGGTGGCTTAAGCAACTCCCAAGCCTGTCTACGCAACTCCCAAGCATGTCTAGTCAACTCCTCAGCATGTTTGCGTAGAAACAAAGTCGTTTTAGCAACTCCCAAGCATGTCTAGTCAACTCCCAAGCATAATTGCATAGATACCATGTGGCTTAAGCAACTCCCAAGCCTGTGTAGTCAAGTCCCAAGCATGTTCGCGTAGAAACCAGGTGGCTTAAGCAACTCCCAAGCCCGTCTAGGCAACTCCCAAGCATGTTTGCGTAGAAACCTGGTCGCTTAAGCAACTCCCAAGCCTGTCTAGGCAACTCCCAAGCATGTCTACTCAACTCCCAAGCATGTTTGCGTAGACTCCAGGCGGCTTAAGCAACTCCCAAGCCTGTCTAGGCAACTCCCAAGCATGTTTGCGTAGAAACCTGGTCGCTTAAGCAACTCCCAAGCCTGTCTAGGCAACTGCCAAGCCTGTCTAGTCAAGTCCCAAGCATGTTTGCGTAGAAACCAGGTGGCTTAAGCAACTCCCAAGCCTGTCTAGGCAACTCCCAAGCATGTTTGCATAGATACCAGGTGGCTTAAGCAACTCCCAAGCCTGTCTAGTCAACTCCCAAGCATGTTTGCGTAGAAACCAGGTGGCTTAAGCAACTCCCAAGCCCGTCTAGGCAACTCCCAAGCATGTTTGCGTAGAAACCTGGTCGCTTACGCAACTCCCAAGCCTGTCTAGGCAACTCCCAAGCATGTCTACTCAACTCCCAAGCATGTTTGCGTAGACTCCAGGCGGCTTAAGCAACTCCCAAGCCTGTCTA
This sequence comes from Ulva prolifera, assembly GCA_023078555.1. Taxonomy (NCBI): domain Eukaryota; kingdom Viridiplantae; phylum Chlorophyta; class Ulvophyceae; order Ulvales; family Ulvaceae; genus Ulva; species Ulva prolifera. The sequence continues at coordinate 8,822,368 of CM041199.1, forward strand.
GGCAACTCCCAAGCATGTTTGCGTAGAAACCTGGTCGCTTAAGCAACTCCCAAGCCTGTCTAGGCAACTGCCAAGCCTGTCCTGTAAAGTCCCAAGCATGTTTGCGTAGAAACCAGGTGGCTTAAGCAACTCCCAAGCCTGTCTAGGCAACTCCCAAGCATGTTTGCATAGATACCAGGTGGCTTAAGCAACTCCCAAGCCTGTCTAGTCAACTCCCAAGCATGTTTGCGTAGAAACCAGGTGGCTTAAGCAACTCCCAAGCCCGTCTAGGCAACTCCCAAGCATGTTTGCGTAGAAACCTGGTCGCTTCAGCAACTCCCAAGCCTGTCTAGGCAACTGCCAAGCCTGTCTAGTCAAGTCCCAAGCATGTTTGCGTAGAAACCAGGTGGCTTAAGCAACTCCCAAGCCTGTCTAGGCAAGTCCCAAGCATGTTTGCGTAGAAACCAGGTGGCTTAAGCAACTCCCAAGCCTGTCTAGGCAACTCCCAAGCATAATTGCATGGATACCAGGTGGCTTAAGCAACTCCCAAGCCTGTCTAGGCAACTCCCAAGCATGTCTACTCAACTCCCAAGCATGTTTGCGTAGACTCCAGGCGGCTTAAGCAACTCCCAAGCCTGTCTAGGCAACTCCGAAGCATGTTTGCGTAGAAACCTGGTCGCTTAAGCAACTCCCAAGCCTGTCTAGGCAAGTCCCAAGCATGTTCGCGTAGAAACCAGGTGGCTTAAGCAACTCCCAAGCCTGTCTAGGCAACTCCCAAGCATAATTGCATAGATACCAGGTGGCTTAAGCAACTCCCAAGCCTGTCTAGTCAACGCCCAAGCATGTTTGCGTAGAAACCAGGTGGCTTAAGCAACTCCCAAGCCCGTCTAGGCAACTCCCAAGCATGTTTGCGTAGAATCCTGGTCGCTTAAGCAACTCCCAAGCCTGTCTAGGCAACTCCCAAGCCTGTCTAGTCAACTCCCAAGCATGTTTGCGTAGAAACCTGGTGGCTTAAGCAGCTCCCAAGCCCGTCTAGGCAACTCCCAAGCATATTTGCTTAGAAAGCTGGTCGCTTAAGCAACTCCCAAGCCCGTCTAGGCAACTCCCAAGCATAATTGCATAGATACCAGGTGGCTTAAGCAACTCCCAAGCCTGTCTACGCAACTCTCAAGCATGTCTAGTCAACTCCTCAGCATGTTTGCGTAGAAACAAAGTCGTTTTAGCAACTCCCAAGCATGTCTAGTCAACTCCCAAGCATAATTGCATAGATACCATGTGGCTTAAGCAACTTCCAAGCCTGTCTAGTCAAGTCCCAAGCATATTTGCGTAGAAACCAGGTGGCTTAAGCAACTCCCAAGCCTGTCTAGGCAACTCCCAAGCATAATTGCATAGATACCAGGTGGCTTAAGCAACTCCCAAGCCTGTCTAGGCAACTCCCAAGCATGTTTGCGTAGAAACCTGGTCGCTTAAGCAACTCCCAAGCCTGTCTAGGCAACTCCCAAGCCTGTCTAGTCAACTCCCAAGCATGTTTGCGTAGAAACCTGGTGGCTTAAGCAACTCCCAAGCCCGTCTAGGCAACTCCCAAGCATAATTGCATAGGTACCATGTGGCTTAAGCAACTCCCAAGCCTGTCTAGTCAAGTCCCAAGCATGTTCGCGTATAGAAACCAGGTGGCTTAAGCAACTCCCAAGCCTGTCTAGGCAACTCCCAAGCATAATTGCATAGATACCAGGTGGCTTAAGCAACTCCCAAGCCTGTCTAGTCAACGCCCAAGCATGTCTAGTCAACTCCTCAGCATGTTTGCGTAGAAACAAAGTCGTTTTAGCAACTCCCAAGCATGTCTAGTCAACTCCCAAGCATAATTGCATAGATACCATGTGGCTTAAGCAACTCCCAAGCATGTCTAGTCAAGTCCCAAGCATAATTGCATAGATACCAGGTGGCTGAAGCAACTCCCAAGCCTGTCTACGCAACGCCCAAGCATGTCTAGTCAACTCCTCAGCATGTTTGCGTAGAAACAAAGTCGTTTTAGCAACTCCCAAGCATGTCTACTCAACTCCCAAGCATAATTGCATAGATACCAGGTGGCTTAAGCAACTCCCAAGCATGTCTAGTCAAGTCCCAAGCATGTTTGCGTAGAAACCAGGTGGCTTAAGCAACTCCCAAGCCTGTCTAGGCAACTCCCAAGCATAATTGCATAGATACCAGGTGGCTTAAGCAACTCCCAAGCCTGTCTAGTCAACTCCCAAGCATGTTTGCGTAGAAACCAGGTGGCTTAAGCAACTCCCAAGCCCGTCTAGGCAACTCCCAAGCATGTTGGCGTAGAAACCTGGTCGCTTAAGCTACTCCCAAGCCTGTCTAGACAACTCCCAAGCATGTCTACTCAACTCCCAAGCATGTTTGCGTAGAAACAAAGTCGTTTTAGCAACTCCCAAGCATGTCTAGTCAATTCCCAAGCATAATTGCATAGATACCAGGTGGCTGAAGCAACTCCCAAGCCTGTCTAGGCAACTCCCAAGCATAATTGCATAGATACCAGGTGGCTTAAGCAACTCCCAAGCCTGTCTACGCAACTCCCCAGCATGTCTAGTCAACTCCTCACCATGTTTGCGTAGAAACAAAGTCGTTTTAGCAACTCCCAAGCATGTCTAGTCAACTCCCAAGCATAATTGCATAGATACCAGGTGGCTGAAGCAACTCCCAAGCCTGTCTAGGCAACTCCCAAGCATGTCTAGTCAACTCCCAAGCATGTTAGCGTAAAAACCAGGTGGCTTAAGCAACTCCCAAGCCGGTCTAGTGAACTCCCAAGCACGTTTGCGTAGAAACAAGGTGGCTTAAGCAACTCCCAAGCCCGTCTAGGCAACTCCCAAGCATAATTGCATAGATACCATGTGGCTTAAGCAACTCCCAAGCCTGTCCAGGCAACTCCCAAGCATGTCTACTCAACTCCCAAGCATGTTTGCGTAGAAACAAAGTCGTTTTAGCAACTCCCAAGCATGTCTAGTCAACTCCCAAGCATAATTGCATAGATACCATGTGGCTTAAGCAACTCCCAAGCCTGTCTAGGCAACTCCCAAGCATGTTTGCGTAGAAAACAGGTGGCTTAAGCAACTCCCAAGCCCGTCTAGGCAACTCCCAAGCATGTTTGCGTAGAAACCTGGTCGCTTAAGCAAATCCCAAGCCTGTCTAGGCAACTCCCAAGCCTGTCTAGTCAACTCCCAAGCATGTTTGCGTAGAAACCTGGTGGCTTAAGCAACTCCCAAGCCCGTCTAGGCAACTCCCAAGCATGTTTGCGTAGAAACCTGGTCGCTTAAGCAACTCCCAAGCCTGTCTAGGCAACTCCCAAGCATAATTGCATAGATACCATGTGGCTTAAGCAACTCCCAAGCCTGTCTAGGCAACTCCCAAGCATAATTGCATAGATACCAGGTGGCTTAAGCAACTCCCAAGCCTGTCTAGTCAACGCCCAAGCATGTTTGCGTAGAAACCAGGTGGCTTAAGCAACTCCCAAGCCCGTCTAGGCAACTCCCAAGCATGTTTGCGTAGAAACCTGGTCGCTTAAGCAAATCCCAAGCCTGTCTAGGCAACTCCCAAGCCTGTCTAGTCAACTCCCAAGCATGTTTGCGTAGAAACCTGGTGGCTTAAGCAACTCCCAAGCCCGTCTAGGCAACTCCCAAGCATGTTTGCGTAGAAACCTGGTCGCTTAAGCAACTCCCAAGCCTGTCTAGGCAACTCCCAAGCATAATTGCATAGATACCATGTGGCTTAAGCAACTCCCAAGCCTGTCTAGGCAACTCCCAAGCATAATTGCATAGATACCAGGTGGCTTAAGCAACTCCCAAGCCTGTCTAGTCAACGCCCAAGCATGTTTGCGTAGAAACCAGGTGGCTTAAGCAACTCCCAAGCCCGTCTAGGCAACTCCCAAGCATGTTTGCGTAGAAACCTGGTCGCTTAAGCAAATCCCAAGCCTGTCTAGGCAACTCCCAAGCCTGTCTAGTCAACTCCCAAGCATGTTTGCGTAGAAACCTGGTGGCTTAAGCAACTCCCAAGCCCGTCTAGGCAACTCCCAAGCATGTTTGCGTAGAAACCTGGTCGCTTAAGCAACTCCCAAGCCTGTCTAGGCAACTCCCAAGCATAATTGCATAGATACCATGTGGCTTAAGCAACTCCCAAGCCTGTCTAGTCAACGCCCAAGCATGTTTGCGTAGAAACCAGGTGGCTTAAGCAACTCCCAAGCCCGTCTAGGCAACTCCCAAGCATGTTTGCGTAGAATCCTGGTCGCTTAAGCAAATCCCAAGCCTGTCTAGGCAACTCCCAAGCATGTCTAGTCAAGTCCCAAGCATGTTTGCGTAGAAACCAGGTGGCTTAAGCAACTCCCAAGCCTGTCTAGGCAACTCCCAAGCATAATTGCATAGATACCAGGTGGCTTAAGCAACTCCCAAGCCTGTCTAGTCAACTCCCAAGCATGTTTGCGTAGAAACCAGGTGGCTTAAGCAACTCCCAAGCCCGTCTAGGCAACTCCCAAGCATGTTGGCGTAGAAACCTGGTCGCTTAAGCTACTCCCAAGCCTGTCTAGACAACTCCCAAGCATGTCTACTCAACTCCCAAGCATGTTTGCGTAGAAACAAAGTCGTTTTAGCAACTCCCAAGCATGTCTAGTCAATTCCCAAGCATAATTGCATAGATACCAGGTGGCTGAAGCAACTCCCAAGCCTGTCTAGGCAACTCCCAAGCATAATTGCATAGATACCAGGTGGCTTAAGCAACTCCCAAGCCTGTCTACGCAACTCCCCAGCATGTCTAGTCAACTCCTCACCATGTTTGCGTAGAAACAAAGTCGTTTTAGCAACTCCCAAGCATGTCTAGTCAACTCCCAAGCATAATTGCATAGATACCAGGTGGCTGAAGCAACTCCCAAGCCTGTCTAGGCAACTCCCAAGCATGTCTAGTCAACTCCCAAGCATGTTAGCGTAAAAACCAGGTGGCTTAAGCAACTCCCAAGCCGGTCTAGTGAACTCCCAAGCACGTTTGCGTAGAAACAAGGTGGCTTAAGCAACTCCCAAGCCCGTCTAGGCAACTCCCAAGCATAATTGCATAGATACCATGTGGCTTAAGCAACTCCCAAGCCTGTCCAGGCAACTCCCAAGCATGTCTACTCAACTCCCAAGCATGTTTGCGTAGAAACAAAGTCGTTTTAGCAACTCCCAAGCATGTCTAGTCAACTCCCAAGCATAATTGCATAGATACCATGTGGCTTAAGCAACTCCCAAGCCTGTCTAGGCAACTCCCAAGCATGTTTGCGTAGAAAACAGGTGGCTTAAGCAACTCCCAAGCCCGTCTAGGCAACTCCCAAGCATGTTTGCGTAGAAACCTGGTCGCTTAAGCAACTCCCAAGCCTGTCTAGGCAACTCCCAAGCCTGTCTAGTCAACTCCCAAGCATGTTTGCGTAGAAACCTGGTGGCTTAAGCAACTCCCAAGCCCGTCTAGGCAACTCCCAAGCATAATTGCATAGGTACCATGTGGCTTAAGCAACTCCCAAGCCTGTCTAGTCAAGTCCCAAGCATGTTCGCGTATAGAAACCAGGTGGCTTAAGCAACTCCCAAGCCTGTCTAGGCAACTCCCAAGCATAATTGCATAGATACCAGGTGGCTTAAGCAACTCCCAAGCCTGTCTAGTCAACGCCCAAGCATGTCTAGTCAACTCCTCAGCATGTTTGCGTAGAAACAAAGTCGTTTTAGCAACTCCCAAGCATGTCTAGTCAACTCCCAAGCATAATTGCATAGATACCATGTGGCTTAAGCAACTCCCAAGCATGTCTAGTCAAGTCCCAAGCATAATTGCATAGATACCAGGTGGCTGAAGCAACTCCCAAGCCTGTCTACGCAACGCCCAAGCATGTCTAGTCAACTCCTCAGCATGTTTGCGTAGAAACAAAGTCGTTTTAGCAACTCCCAAGCATGTCTACTCAACTCCCAAGCATAATTGCATAGATACCAGGTGGCTTAAGCAACTCCCAAGCATGTCTAGTCAAGTCCCAAGCATGTTTGCGTAGAAACCAGGTGGCTTAAGCAACTCCCAAGCCTGTCTAGGCAACTCCCAAGCATAATTGCATAGATACCAGGTGGCTTAAGCAACTCCCAAGCCTGTCTAGTCAACTCCCAAGCATGTTTGCGTAGAAACCAGGTGGCTTAAGCAACTCCCAAGCCCGTCTAGGCAACTCCCAAGCATGTTGGCGTAGAAACCTGGTCGCTTAAGCTACTCCCAAGCCTGTCTAGACAACTCCCAAGCATGTCTACTCAACTCCCAAGCATGTTTGCGTAGAAACAAAGTCGTTTTAGCAACTCCCAAGCATGTCTAGTCAATTCCCAAGCATAATTGCATAGATACCAGGTGGCTGAAGCAACTCCCAAGCCTGTCTAGGCAACTCCCAAGCATAATTGCATAGATACCAGGTGGCTTAAGCAACTCCCAAGCCTGTCTACGCAACTCCCCAGCATGTCTAGTCAACTCCTCACCATGTTTGCGTAGAAACAAAGTCGTTTTAGCAACTCCCAAGCATGTCTAGTCAACTCCCAAGCATAATTGCATAGATACCAGGTGGCTGAAGCAACTCCCAAGCCTGTCTAGGCAACTCCCAAGCATGTCTAGTCAACTCCCAAGCATGTTAGCGTAAAAACCAGGTGGCTTAAGCAACTCCCAAGCCGGTCTAGTGAACTCCCAAGCACGTTTGCGTAGAAACAAGGTGGCTTAAGCAACTCCCAAGCCCGTCTAGGCAACTCCCAAGCATAATTGCATAGATACCATGTGGCTTAAGCAACTCCCAAGCCTGTCCAGGCAACTCCCAAGCATGTCTACTCAACTCCCAAGCATGTTTGCGTAGAAACAAAGTCGTTTTAGCAACTCCCAAGCATGTCTAGTCAACTCCCAAGCATAATTGCATAGATACCATGTGGCTTAAGCAACTCCCAAGCCTGTCTAGGCAACTCCCAAGCATGTTTGCGTAGAAAACAGGTGGCTTAAGCAACTCCCAAGCCCGTCTAGGCAACTCCCAAGCATGTTTGCGTAGAAACCTGGTCGCTTAAGCAAATCCCAAGCCTGTCTAGGCAACTCCCAAGCCTGTCTAGTCAACTCCCAAGCATGTTTGCGTAGAAACCTGGTGGCTTAAGCAACTCCCAAGCCCGTCTAGGCAACTCCCAAGCATGTTTGCGTAGAAACCTGGTCGCTTAAGCAACTCCCAAGCCTGTCTAGGCAACTCCCAAGCATAATTGCATAGATACCATGTGGCTTAAGCAACTCCCAAGCCTGTCTAGGCAACTCCCAAGCATAATTGCATAGATACCAGGTGGCTTAAGCAACTCCCAAGCCTGTCTAGTCAACGCCCAAGCATGTTTGCGTAGAAACCAGGTGGCTTAAGCAACTCCCAAGCCCGTCTAGGCAACTCCCAAGCATGTTTGCGTAGAAACCTGGTCGCTTAAGCAAATCCCAAGCCTGTCTAGGCAACTCCCAAGCCTGTCTAGTCAACTCCCAAGCATGTTTGCGTAGAAACCTGGTGGCTTAAGCAACTCCCAAGCCCGTCTAGGCAACTCCCAAGCATGTTTGCGTAGAAACCTGGTCGCTTAAGCAACTCCCAAGCCTGTCTAGGCAACTCCCAAGCATAATTGCATAGATACCATGTGGCTTAAGCAACTCCCAAGCCTGTCTAGGCAACTCCCAAGCATAATTGCATAGATACCAGGTGGCTTAAGCAACTCCCAAGCCTGTCTAGTCAACGCCCAAGCATGTTTGCGTAGAAACCAGGTGGCTTAAGCAACTCCCAAGCCCGTCTAGGCAACTCCCAAGCATGTTTGCGTAGAAACCTGGTCGCTTAAGCAAATCCCAAGCCTGTCTAGGCAACTCCCAAGCCTGTCTAGTCAACTCCCAAGCATGTTTGCGTAGAAACCTGGTGGCTTAAGCAACTCCCAAGCCCGTCTAGGCAACTCCCAAGCATGTTTGCGTAGAAACCTGGTCGCTTAAGCAACTCCCAAGCCTGTCTAGGCAACTCCCAAGCATAATTGCATAGATACCATGTGGCTTAAGCAACTCCCAAGCCTGTCTAGTCAACGCCCAAGCATGTTTGCGTAGAAACCAGGTGGCTTAAGCAACTCCCAAGCCCGTCTAGGCAACTCCCAAGCATGTTTGCGTAGAATCCTGGTCGCTTAAGCAAATCCCAAGCCTGTCTAGGCAACTCCCAAGCATGTCTAGTCAAGTCCCAAGCATGTTTGCGTAGAAACCAGGTGGCTTAAGCAACTCCCAAGCCTGTCTAGGCAACTCCCAAGCATAATTGCATAGATACCAGGTGGCTTAAGCAACTCCCAAGCCTGTCTAGTCAACTCCCAAGCATGTTTGCGTAGAAACCAGGTGGCTTAAGCAACTCCCAAGCCCGTCTAGGCAACTCCCAAGCATGTTGGCGTAGAAACCTGGTCGCTTAAGCTACTCCCAAGCCTGTCTAGACAACTCCCAAGCATGTCTACTCAACTCCCAAGCATGTTTGCGTAGAAACAAAGTCGTTTTAGCAACTCCCAAGCATGTCTAGTCAATTCCCAAGCATAATTGCATAGATACCAGGTGGCTGAAGCAACTCCCAAGCCTGTCTAGGCAACTCCCAAGCATAATTGCATAGATACCAGGTGGCTTAAGCAACTCCCAAGCCTGTCTACGCAACTCCCCAGCATGTCTAGTCAACTCCTCACCATGTTTGCGTAGAAACAAAGTCGTTTTAGCAACTCCCAAGCATGTCTAGTCAACTCCCAAGCATAATTGCATAGATACCAGGTGGCTGAAGCAACTCCCAAGCCTGTCTAGGCAACTCCCAAGCATGTCTAGTCAACTCCCAAGCATGTTAGCGTAAAAACCAGGTGGCTTAAGCAACTCCCAAGCCCGTCTAGGCAACTCCCAAGCATAATTGCATAGATACCATGTGGCTTAAGCAACTCCCAAGCCTGTCCAGGCAACTCCCAAGCATGTCTACTCAACTCCCAAGCATGTTTGCGTAGAAACAAAGTCGTTTTAGCAACTCCCAAGCATGTCTAGTCAACTCCCAAGCATAATTGCATAGATACCATGTGGCTTAAGCAACTCCCAAGCCTGTCTAGGCAACTCCCAAGCATGTTTGCGTAGAAAACAGGTGGCTTAAGCAACTCCCAAGCCCGTCTAGGCAACTCCCAAGCATGTTTGCGTAGAAACCTGGTCGCTTAAGCAAATCCCAAGCCTGTCTAGGCAACTCCCAAGCCTGTCTAGTCAACTCCCAAGCATGTTTGCGTAGAAACCTGGTGGCTTAAGCAACTCCCAAGCCCGTCTAGGCAACTCCCAAGCATGTTTGCGTAGAAACCTGGTCGCTTAAGCAACTCCCAAGCCTGTCTAGGCAACTCCCAAGCATAATTGCATAGATACCATGTGGCTTAAGCAACTCCCAAGCCTGTCTAGGCAACTCCCAAGCATAATTGCATAGATACCAGGTGGCTTAAGCAACTCCCAAGCCTGTCTACGCAACTCCCAAGCATGTCTAGTCAACTCCTCAGCATGTTTGCGTAGAAACAAAGTCGTTTTAGCAACTCCCAAGCATGTCTATTCAACTCCCAAGCATAATTGCATAGATACCATGTGGCTTAAGCAACTCCCAAGCATGTCTAGTCAAGTCCCAAGCATGTTTGCGTAGAAACCAGGTGGCTTAAGCAACTCCCAAGCCTGTCTAGGCAACTCCCAAGCATAATTGCATAGATACCAGGTGGCTTAAGCAACGCCCAAGCCTGTCTAGTCAACTCCCAAGCATGTTAGCGTAGAAACCAGGTGGCTTAAGCAACTCCCAAGCCGGTCTAGTCAACTCCCAAGCACGTTTGCGTAGAAACCAGGTGGCTTAAGCAACTCCCAAGCCTGTCTAGTCAACTCCCAAGCATGTTTGCGTAGAAACCAGGTGGCTTAAGCAACTCCCAAGCCCGTCTAGGCAACTCCCAAGCATGTTTGCGTAGAAACCTGGTCGCTTAAGCTACTCCCAAGCCTGTCTAGACAACTCCCAAGCATGTCTACTCAACTCCCAAGCATGTTTGCGTAGAAACAAAGTCGTTTTAGCAACTCCCAAGCATGTCTAGTCAACTCCCAAGCATAATTGCATAGATACCAGGTGGCTGACGCAACTCCCAAGCCTGTCTAGGCAACTCCCAAGCATAATTGCATAGATACCAGGTGGCTTAAGCAACTCCCAAGCCTGTCTACGCAACTCCCCAGCATGTCTAGTCAACTCCTCACCATGTTTGCGTAGAAACAAAGTCGTTTTAGCAACTCCCAAGCATGTCTAGTCAACTCCCAAGCATAATTGCATAGATACCATGTGGCTTAAGCAACTCCCAAGCATGTCTAGTCAAGTCCCAAGCATAATTGCATAGATACCAGGTGGCTGAAGCAACTCCCAAGCCTGTCTACGCAACGCCCAAGCATGTCTAGTCAACTCCTCAGCATGTTTGCGTAGAAACAAAGTCGTTTTAGCAACTCCCAAGCATGTCTACTCAACTCCCAAGCATAATTGCATAGATACCAGGTGGCTTAAGCAACTCCCAAGCATGTCTAGTCAAGTCCCAAGCATGTTTGCGTAGAAACCAGGTGGCTTAAGCAACTCCCAAGCCTGTCTAGGCAACTCCCAAGCATAATTGCATAGATACCAGGTGGCTTAAGCAACTCCCAAGCCTGTCTAGTCAACTCCCAAGCATGTTTGCGTAGAAACCAGGTGGCTTAAGCAACTCCCAAGCCCGTCTAGGCAACTCCCAAGCATGTTTGCGTAGAAACCTGGTCGCTTAAGCTACTCCCAAGCCTGTCTAGACAACTCCCAAGCATGTCTACTCAACTCCCAAGCATGTTTGCGTAGAAACAAAGTCGTTTTAGCAACTCCCAAGCATGTCTAGTCAACTCCCAAGCATAATTGCATAGATACCAGGTGGCTGAAGCAACTCCCAAGCCTGTCTAGGCAACTCCCAAGCATAATTGCATAGATACCAGGTGGCTTAAGCAACTCCCAAGCCTGTCTACGCAACTCCCCAGCATGTCTAGTCAACTCCTCACCATGTTTGCGTAGAAACAAAGTCGTTTTAGCAACTCCCAAGCATGTCTAGTCAACTCCCAAGCATAATTGCATAGATACCAGGTGGCTGAAGCAACTCCCAAGCCTGTCTAGGCAACTCCCAAGCATGTCTAGTCAACTCCCAAGCATGTTAGCGTAAAAACCAGGTGGCTTAAGCAACTCCCAAGCCGGTCTAGTGAACTCCCAAGCACGTTTGCGTAGAAACCAGGTGGCTTAAGCAACTCCCAAGCCCGTCTAGGCAACTCCCAAGCATAATTGCATAGATACCATGTGGCTTAAGCAACTCCCAAGCCTGTCCAGGCAACTCCCAAGCATGTCTACTCAACTCCCAAGCATGTTTGCGTAGAAACAAAGTCGTTTTAGCAACTCCCAAGCATGTCTAGTCAACTCCCAAGCATAATTGCATAGATACCATGTGGCTTAAGCAACTCCCAAGCCTGTCTAGGCAACTCCCAAGCATGTTTGCGTAGAAAACAGGTGGCTTAAGCAACTCCCAAGCCCGTCTAGGCAACTCCCAAGCATGTTTGCGTAGAAACCTGGTCGCTTAAGCAAATCCCAAGCCTGTCTAGGCAACTCCCAAGCCTGTCTAGTCAACTCCCAAGCATGTTTGCGTAGAAACCTGGTGGCTTAAGCAACTCCCAAGCCCGTCTAGGCAACTCCCAAGCATGTTTGCGTAGAAACCTGGTCGCTTAAGCAACTCCCAAGCCTGTCTAGGCAACTCCCAAGCATAATTGCATAGATACCATGTGGCTTAAGCAACTCCCAAGCCTGTCTAGGCAACTCCCAAGCATAATTGCATAGATACCAGGTGGCTTAAGCAACTCCCAAGCCTGTCTACGCAACTCCCAAGCATGTCTAGTCAACTCCTCAGCATGTTTGCGTAGAAACAAAGTCGTTTTAGCAACTCCCAAGCATGTCTATTCAACTCCCAAGCATAATTGCATAGATACCATGTGGCTTAAGCAACTCCCAAGCATGTCTAGTCAAGTCCCAAGCATGTTTGCGTAGAAACCAGGTGGCTTAAGCAACTCCCAAGCCTGTCTAGGCAACTCCCAAGCATAATTGCATAGATACCAGGTGGCTTAAGCAACGCCCAAGCCTGTCTAGTCAACTCCCAAGCATGTTAGCGTAGAAACCAGGTGGCTTAAGCAACTCCCAAGCCGGTCTAGTCAACTCCCAAGCACGTTTGCGTAGAAACCAGGTGGCTTAAGCAACTCCCAAGCCTGTCTAGGCAACTCCCAAGCATAATTGCATAGATACCAGGTGGCTTAAGCAACTCCCAAGCCTGTCTACGCAACTCCCAAGCATGTCTAGTCAACTCCCAAGCATGTTTGCGTAGAAAGCTGGTCGCTTAAGCAACTCCCAAGCCCGTCTAGGCAACTCCCAAGCATAATTGCATAGATACCATGTGGCTTAAGCAACTCCCAAGCCTGTCTACGCAACTCCCAAGCATGTCTAGTCTACTCCCAAGCATGTTTGCGCAGAAACCAGGTGGGTTAAGCAACTCCCAAGCCTGTCTAGGCAACTCCCAAGCATAATTGCATAGATACCATGTGGCTTAAGCAACTCCCAAGCATGTCTAGTCAAGTCCCAAGCATGTTTGCGTAGAAACCAGGTGGCTTAAGCAACTCCCAAGCCCGTCTAGGCAACTCCCAAGCATGTTTGCGTAGAAACCTGGTCGCTTAAGCAACTCCCAAGCCTGTCTAGGCAACTCCCAAGCATAATTGCATAGATACCAGGTGGCTTAAGCAACTCCCAAGCCTGTCTAGGCAACTCCCAAGCATAATTGCATAGATACCAGGTGGCTTAAGCAACTCCCAAGCCTGTCTACGCAACTCCCAAGCATGTCTAGTCAACTCCTCAGCATGTTTGCGTAGAAACAAAGTCGTTTTAGCAACTCCCAAGCATGTCTAGTCAACTCCCAAGCATAATTGCATAGATACCATGTGGCTTAAGCAACTCCCAAGCATGTCTAGTCAAGTCCCAAGCATGTTTGCGTAGAAACCAGGTGGCTTCAGCAACTCCCAAGCCTGTCTAGGCAACTCCCAAGCATAATTGCATAGATACCAGGTGGCTTAAGCAACGCCCAAGCCTGTCTAGTCAACTCCCAAGCATGTTAGCGTAGAAACCAGGTGGCTTAAGCAACTCCCAAGCCGGTCTAGTCAACTCCCAAGCACGTTTGCGTAGAAACCAGGTGGCTTAAGCAACTCCCAAGCCTGTCTAGGCAACTCCCAAGCATAATTGCATAGATACCAGGTGGCTTAAGCAACTCCCAAGCCTGTCTACGCAACTCCCAAGCATGTCTAGTCAACTCCCAAGCATGTTTGCGTAGAAAGCTGGTCGCTTAAGCAACTCCCAAGCCCGTCTAGGCAACTCCCAAGCATAATTGCATAGATACCATGTGGCTTAAGCAACTCCCAAGCCTGTCTACGCAACTCCCAAGCATGTCTAGTCTACTCCCAAGCATGTTTGCGCAGAAACCAGGTGGGTTAAGCAACTCCCAAGCCTGTCTAGGCAACTCCCAAGCATAATTGCATAGATACCATGTGGCTTAAGCAACTCCCAAGCATGTCTAGTCAAGTCCCAAGCATGTTTGCGTAGAAACCAGGTGGCTTAAGCAACTCCCAAGCCCGTCTAGGCAACTCCCAAGCATGTTTGCGTAGAAACCTGGTCGCTTAAGCAACTCCCAAGCCTGTCTAGGCAACTCCCAAGCATAATTGCATAGATACCAGGTGGCTTAAGCAACTCCCAAGCCTGTCTAGGCAACTCCCAAGCATAATTGCATAGATACCAGGTGGCTTAAGCAACTCCCAAGCCTGTCTACGCAACTCCCAAGCATGTCTAGTCAACTCCTCAGCATGTTTGCGTAGAAACAAAGTCGTTTTAGCAACTCCCAAGCATGTCTAGTCAACTCCCAAGCATAATTGCATAGATACCATGTGGCTTAAGCAACTCCCAAGCATGTCTAGTCAAGTCCCAAGCATGTTTGCGTAGAAACCAGGTGGCTTCAGCAACTCCCAAGCCTGTCTAGGCAACTCCCAAGCATAATTGCATAGATACCAGGTGGCTTAAGCAACGCCCAAGCCTGTCTAGTCAACTCCCAAGCATGTTTGCGTAGAAACCAGGTGGCTTAAGCAACTCCCAAGCCCGTCTAGGCAACTCCCAAGCATGTTTGCGTAGAAACCTGGTCGCTTAAGCAACTTTCAAGCCTGTCTAGGCAACTCCCAAGCATGTCTACTCAACTCCCAAGCATAATTGCATAGATACCAGGTGGCTTAAGCAACTCCCAAGCATGTCTAGTCAAGTCCCAAGCATGTTTGCGTAGAAACCAGGTGGCTTAAGCAACTCCCAAGCCTGTCTAGGCAACTCCCAAGCATAATTGCATAGATACCAGGTGGCTTAAGCAACTCCCAAGCCTGTCTAGTCAACTCCCAAGCATGTTTGCGTAGAAACCAGGTGGCTTAAGCAACTCCCAAGCCCGTCTAGGCAACTCCCAAGCATGTTTGCGTAGAAACCTGGTCGCTTAAGCAACTCCCAAGCCTGTCTAGGCAACTCCCAAGCATGTCTACTCAACTCCCAAGCATGTTTGCGTAGAAACAAAGTCGTTTTAGCAACTCCCAAGCATGTCTAGTCAACTCCCAAGCATAATTGCATAGATAGCAGGTGGCTGAAGCAACTCCCAAGCCTGTCTAGGCAACTCCCAAGCATAATTGCATAGATACCAGGTGGCTTAAGCAACTCCCAAGCCTGTCTACGCAACTCCCCAGCATGTCTAGTCAACTCCTCAGCATGTTTGCGTAGAAACAAAGTCGTTTTAGCAACTCCCAAGCATGTCTAGTCAACTCCCAAGCATAATTGCATAGATACCAGGTGGCTGAAGCAACTCCCAAGCCTGTCTAGGCAACTCCCAAGCATGTCTAGTCAACTCCCAAGCATGTTAGCGTAGAAACCAGGTGGCTTAAGCAACTCCCAAGCCGGTCTAGTGAACTCCCAAGCACGTTTGCGTAGAAACCAGGTGGCTTAAGCAACTCCCAAGCCCGTCTAGGCAACTCCCAAGCATAATTGCATAGATACCATGTGGCTTAAGCAACTCCCAAGCCTGTCCAGGCAACTCCCAAGCATGTCTACTCAACTCCCAAGCATGTTTGCGTAGAAACAAAGTCGTTTTAGCAACTCCCAAGCATGTCTAGTCAACTCCCAAGCATAATTGCATAGATACCATGTGGCTTAAGCAACTCCCAAGCCTGTCTAGGCAACTCCCAAGCATGTTTGCGTAGAAACCTGGTCGCTTAAGCAACTCCCAAGGCTGTCTAGGTAACTCCCAAGCATGTCTAGTCTACTCGCAAGCATGTTTGCGTAGAAACCTGGTCGCTTAAGCAACTCCCAAGCCGGTCTAGGCAACTCCCAAACCTGTCTAGTCAACTCCCAAGCATGTTTGCGTAGAAACCTGGTGGCTTAAGCAACTCCCAAGCCTGTCTAGTCAACTCCCAAGCATGTTTGCGTAGAAACCAGGTGGCTTAAGCAACTCCCAAGCCCGTCTAGGCAACTCCCAAGCATGTTTGCGTAGAAACCTGGTCGCTTAAGCAACTCCCAAGCCTGTCTAGGCAACTCCCAAGCCTGTCTAGTCAACTCCCAAGCATGTTTGCGTAGAAACCTGGTGGCTTAAGCAACTCCCAACCCCGTCTAGGCAACTCCCAAGCATGTTTGCGTAGAAACCTGGTCGCTTAAGCAACTCCCAAGCCTGTCTAGGCAACTCCCAAGCCTGTCTAGTCAACTCCCAAGCATGTTTGCGTAGAAACCTGGTGGCTTAAGCAACTCCCAAGCCTGTCTAGTCAACTCCCAAGCATGTTTGCGTAGAAACCAGGTGGCTTAAGCAACTCCCAAGCCCGTCTAGGCAACTCCCAAGCATGTTTGCGTAGAAACCTGGTCGCTTAAGCAACTCCCAAGCCTGTCTAGGCAACTCCCAAGCCTGTCTAGTCAACTCCCAAGCATGTTTGCGTAGAAACCTGGTGGCTTAAGCAACTCCCAAGCCCGTCTAGGCAACTCCCAAGCATGTTTGCGTAGAAACCTGGTCGCTTAAGCAACTCCCAAGCCTGTCTAGGCAACTCCCAAGCATAATTGCATAGATACCAGGTGGCTTAAGCAACTCCCAAGCCTGTCTAGGCAACTCCCAAGCATAATTGCATAGATACCAGGTGGCTTAAGCAACTCCCAAGCCTGTCTACGCAACTCCCAAGCATGTCTAGTCAACTCCTCAGCATGTTTGCGTAGAAACAAAGTCGTTTTAGCAACTCCCAAGCATGTCTATTCAACTCCCAAGCATAATTGCATAGATACCATGTGGCTTAAGCAACTCCCAAGCATGTCTAGTCAAGTCCCAAGCATGTTTGCGTAGAAACCAGGTGGCTTAAGCAACTCCCAAGCCTGTCTAGGCAACTCCCAAGCATAATTGCATAGATACCAGGTGGCTTAAGCAACGCCCAAGCCTGTCTAGTCAACTCCCAAGCATGTTAGCGTAGAAACCAGGTGGCTTAAGCAACTCCCAAGCCGGTCTAGTCAACTCCCAAGCACGTTTGCGTAGAAACCAGGTGGCTTAAGCAACTCCCAAGCCTGTCTAGGCAACTCCCAAGCATAATTGCATAGATACCAGGTGGCTTAAGCAACTCCCAAGCCTGTCTACGCAACTCCCAAGCATGTCTAGTCAACTCCCAAGCATGTTTGCGTAGAAAGCTGGTCGCTTAAGCAACTCCCAAGCCCGTCTAGGCAACTCCCAAGCATAATTGCATAGACACCATGTGGCTTAAGCAACTCCCAAGCCTGTCTACGCAACTCCCAAGCATGTCTAGTCTACTCCCAAGCATGTTTGCGCAGAAACCAGGTGGGTTAAGCAACTCCCAAGTCTGTCAAGGCAACTCCCAAGCCCGACTAGTCAACTCCCAAGCATGTTTGCATAGATACCAGGTGGCTTAAGCAACTCCCAAGCCTGTCTCGGCAACTCCCAATCATGTTTGCATAGATACCAAGTGGCTTAAGCAACTCCCAAGCCTGTCTCGGCTACTCCCAAGCATGTTTGCATAGATACCATGTGGCTTAAGCAACTCCCAAGCCTGTCTAGGCAACACCCAAGCATGGCTAGTCTACTCCAAAGCATGTTTGCGCAGAAACCAGGTGGGTTAAGCAACTCCCAAGTCTGTCAAGGCAACTCCCAAGCATAATTGCATAGATACCAGGTGGCTGAAGCAACTCCCAAGCCTGTCTAGTCAACTCCCAAGCATAATTGCATAGATACCAGGTGGCTGAAGCAACTCCCAAGCCTGTCTAGGCAACTCCCCAGCATGTCTAGTCAACTCCCAAGCATGTTTGCGTAGAAACCTGGTCGCTTAAGCAACTCCCAAGCCTGTCTAGGCAACTCCCAAGCATAATTGCATAGATACCAGGTGGCTGAAGCAACTCCCAAGCCTGTCTAGGCAACTCCCAAGCATAATTGCATAGATACCAGGTGGCTGAAGCAACTCCCAAGCCTGTCTACGCAACTCCCAAGCATGTCTAGTCAACTCCTCTGCATGTTTGCGTAGAAACAAAGTCGTTTTAGCAACTCCCAAGCATGTCATGTCAACTCCCAAGCATAATTGCATAGATACCAGGTGGCTGAAGCAACTCCCAAGCCTGTCTAGGCAACTCCCAAGCATGTCTAGTCAACTCCCAAGCATGTTAGCGTAGAAACCAGGTGGCTTAAGCAACTCCCAAGCCGGTCTAGTGAACTCCTAAGCACGTTTGCGTAGAAACCAGGTAGCTTAAGCAACTCCCAAGCCCGTCTAGGCAACTCCCAAGCATAATTGCATAGATACCATGTGGCTTAAGCAACTCCCAAGCCTGTCTAGTCAAGTCCCAAGCATGTTTGCGTAGAAACCAGGTGGCTTAAGCAACTCCCAAGCCTGCCTAGGCAACTCCCAAGCATGTTTGCGTAGAAACCTGGTCGCTTAAGCAACTCCCAAGCCTGTCTAGGCAACTGCCAAGCATGTCTAGTCTACTCGCAATCATGTTTGCGTAGAAACCTGGTCGCTTAAGCAACTCCCAAGCCGGTCTAGGCAACTCCCAAACCTGTCTAGTCAACTCCCAAGCATGTTTGCGTAGAAACCTGGTGGCTTAAGCAACTCCCAAGCCTGTCTAGTCAACTCCCAAGCATGTTTGCGTAGAAACCAGGTGGCTTAAGCAACTCCCAAGCCGGTCTAGTGAACTCCTAAGCACGTTTGCGTAGAAACCAGGTAGCTTAAGCAACTCCCAAGCCCGTCTAGGCAACTCCCAAGCATAATTGCATAGATACCATGTGGCTTAAGCAACTCCCAAGCCTGTCCAGGCAACTCCCAAACCTGTCTAGTCAACTCCCAAGCATGTTTGCGTAGAAACCTGGTGGCTTAAGCAACTCCCAAGCCTGTCTAGTCAACTCCCAAGCATGTTTGCGTAGAAACCAGGTGGCTTAAGCAACTCCCAAGCCCGTCTAGGCAACTCCCAAGCATGTTTGCGTAGAAACCTGGTCGCTTAAGCAACTCCCAAGCCTGTCTAGGCAACTCCCAAGCCTGTCTAGTCAACTCCCAAGCATGTTTGCGTAGAAACCTGGTGGCTTAAGCAACTCCCAAGCCCGTCTAGGCAACTCCCAAGCATGTTTGCGTAGAAACCTGGTGGCTTAAGCAACTCCCAAGCCTGTCTAGTCAACTCCCAAGCATGTTTGCGTAGAAACCAGGTGGCTTAAGCAACTCCCAAGCCGGTCTAGTGAACTCCCAAGCATGTTTGCGTAGAAACCTGGTCGCTTAAGCAACTCCCAAGGCTGTCTAGGCAACTCCCAAGCATGTCTAGTCTACTCGCAAGCATGTTTGCGTAGAAACCTGGTCGCTTAAGCAACTCCCAAGCCGGTCTAGGCAACTCCCAAACCTGTCTAGTCAACTCCCAAGCATGTTTGCGTAGAAACCTGGTGGCTTAAGCAACTCCCAAGCCTGTCTAGTCAACTCCCAAGCATGTTTGCGTAGAAACCAGGTGGCTTAAGCAACTCCCAAGCCCGTCTAGGCAACTCCCAAGCATGTTTGCGTAGAAACCTGGTCGCTTAAGCAACTCCCAAGCCTGTCTAGGCAACTCCCAAGCCTGTCTAGTCAACTCCCAAGCATGTTTGCGTAGAAACCTGGTGGCTTAAGCAACTCCCAAGCCCGTCTAGGCAACTCCCAAGCATGTTTGCGTAGAAACCTGATCGCTTAAGCAACTCCCAAGCCTGTCTAGGCAACTCCCAAGCATAATTGCATAGATACCAGGTGGCTTAAGCAACTCCCAAGCATGTCTAGGCAACTCCCAAGCATAATTGCATAGATACCAGGTGGCTTAAGCAACTCCCAAGCCTGTCTAGTCAACTCCCAAGCATGTTTGCGTAGAAACCAGGTGGCTTAAGCAACTCGCAAGCCTGTCTAGGCAACTCCCAAGCATAATTGCATAGATACCAGGTGGCTTAAGCAACTCCCAAGCCTGTCTACGCAACTCCCAAGCATGTCTAGTCAACTCCCAAGCATGTTTGCGTAGAAAGCTGGTCGCTTAAGCAACTCCCAAGCCCGTCTAGGCAACTCCCAAGCATAATTGCATAGACACCATGTGGCTTAAGCAACTCCCAAGCATGTCTAGTCTACTCCCAAGCATGTTTGCGCAGAAACCAGGTGGGTTAAGCAACTCCCAAGTCTGTCAAGGCAACTCCCAAGCCCGACTAGTCAACTCCCAAGCATGTTTTCGTAGAAACCAAGTCGTTCAAGCAACTCCCAAGCCTGTATAGGCAACTCCCAAGCATGTTTGCATAGATACCAGGTGGCTTAAGCAACTCCCAAGCCTGTCTCGGCAACTCCCAATCATGTTTGCATAGATACCAAGTGGCTTAAGCAACTCCCAAGCCTGTCTCGGCTACTCCCAAGCATGTTTGCATAGATACCATGTGGCTTAAGCAACTCCCAAGCCTGTCTAGGCAACACCCAAGCATGGCTAGTCTACTCCAAAGCATGTTTGCGCAGAAACCAGGTGGGTTAAGCAACTCCCAAGTCTGTCAAGGCAACTCCCAAGCATAATTGCATAGATACCAGGTGGCTGAAGCAACTCCCAAGCCTGTCTAGTCAACTCCCAAGCATAATTGCATAGATACCAGGTGGCTGAAGCAACTCCCAAGCCTGTCTAGGCAACTCCCCAGCATGTCTAGTCAACTCCCAAGCATGTTTGCGTAGAAACCTGGTCGCTTAAGCAACTCCCAAGCCTGTCTAGGCAACTCCCAAGCAGAATTGCATAGATACCAGGTGGCTGAAGCAACTCCCAAGCCTGTCAAGCCAACTCCCAAGCATAATTGCATAGATACCAGGTGGCTGAAGCAACTCCCAAGCCTGTCTACGCAACTCCCAAGCATGTCTAGTCAACTCCTCAGCATGTTTGCGTAGAAACAAAATCGTTTTAGCAACTCCCAAGCATGTCATGTCAACTCCCAAGCATAATTGCATAGATACCAGGTGGCTGAAGCAACTCCCAAGCCTGTCTAGGCAACTCCCAAGCATGTCTAGTCAACTCCCAAGCATGTTAGCGTAGAAACCAGGTGGCTTAAGCAACTCCCAAGCCGGTCTAGTGAACTCCTAAGCACGTTTGCGTAGAAACCAGGTAGCTTAAGCAACTCCCAAGCCTGTCTAGGCAACTCCCAAGCATAATTGCATAGATACCAGGTGGCTTAAGCAACTCCCAAGCATGTCTAGGCAACTCCCAAGCATAATTGCATAGATACCAGGTGGCTTAAGCAACTCCCAAGCCTGTCTAGTCAACTCCCAAGCATGTTTGCGTAGAAACCAGGTGGCTTAAGCAACTCCCAAGCCCGTCTAGGCAACTCCCAAGCATGTTTGCGTAGAAACCTGGTCGCTTAAGCAAATCCCAAGCCTGTCTAGGCAACTCCCAAGCCTGTCTAGTCAACTCCCAAGCATGTTTGCGTAGAAACCAGGTGGCTTAAGCAACTCCCAAGCCGGTCTAGTCAACTCCCAAGCACGTTTGCGTAGAAACCAGGTGGCTTAAGCAACTCGCAAGCCTGTCTAGGCAACTCCCAAGCATAATTGCATAGATACCAGGTGGCTTAAGCAACTCCCAAGCCTGTCTACGCAACTCCCAAGCATGTCTAGTCAACTCCCAAGCATGTTTGCGTAGAAAGCTGGTCGCTTAAGCAACTCCCAAGCCCGTCTAGGCAACTCCCAAGCATAATTGCATAGACACCATGTGGCTTAAGCAACTCCCAAGCCTGTCTACGCAACTCCCAAGCATGTCTAGTCTACTCCCAAGCATGTTTGCGCAGAAACCAGGTGGGTTAAGCAACTCCCAAGTCTGTCAAGGCAACTCCCAAGCCCGACTAGTCAACTCCCAAGCATGTTTTCGTAGAAACCAAGTCGTTCAAGCAACTCCCAAGCCTGTATAGGCAACTCCCAAGCATGTTTGCATAGATACCAGGTGGCTTAAGCAACTCCCAAGCCTGTCTCGGCAACTCCCAATCATGTTTGCATAGATACCAAGTGGCTTAAGCAACTCCCAAGCCTGTCTCGGCTACTCCCAAGCATGTTTGCATAGATACCATGTGGCTTAAGCAACTCCCAAGCCTGTCTAGGCAACACCCAAGCATGGCTAGTCTACTCCAAAGCATGTTTGCGCAGAAACCAGGTGGGTTAAGCAACTCCCAAGTCTGTCAAGGCAACTCCAAAGCATAATTGCATAGATACCAGGTGGCTGAAGCAACTCCCAAGCCTGTCTAGTCAACTCCCAAGCATAATTGCATAGATACCAGGTGGCTGAAGCAACTCCCAAGCCTGTCTAGGCAACTCCCCAGCATGTCTAGTCAACTCCCAAGCATGTTTGCGTAGAAACCTGGTCGCTTAAGCAACTCCCAAGCCTGTCTAGGCAACTCCCAAGCATAATTGCATAGATACCAGGTGGCTGAAGCAACTCCCAAGCCTGTCAAGCCAACTCCCAAGCATAATTGCATAGATACCAGGTGGCTGAAGCAACTCCCAAGCCTGTCTACGCAACTCCCAAGCATGTCTAGTCAACTCCTCAGCATGTTTGCGTAGAAACAAAGTCGTTTTAGCAACTCCCAAGCATGTCATGTCAACTCCCAAGCATAATTGCATAGATACCAGGTGGCTGAAGCAACTCCCAAGCCTGTCTAGGCAACTCCCAAGCATGTCTAGTCAACTCCCAAGCATGTTAGCGTAGAAACCAGGTGGCTTAAGCAACTCCCAAGCCGGTCTAGTGAACTCCTAAGCACGTTTGCGTAGAAACCAGGTAGCTTAAGCAACTCCCAAGCCCGTCTAGGCAACTCCCAAGCATAATTGCATAGATACCATGTGGCTTAAGCAACTCCCAAGCCTGTCTAGTCAAGTCCCAAGCATGTTTGCGTAGAAACCAGGTGGCTTAAGCAACTCCCAAGCCTGCCTAGGCAACTCCCAAGCATGTTTGCGTAGAAACCTGGTCGCTTAAGCAACTCCCAAGCCTGTCTAGGCAACTGCCAAGCATGTCTAGTCTACTCGCAATCATGTTTGCGTAGAAACCTGGTCGCTTAAGCAACTCCCAAGCCGGTCTAGGCAACTCCCAAACCTGTCTAGTCAACTCCCAAGCATGTTTGCGTAGAAACCTGGTGGCTTAAGCAACTCCCAAGCCTGTCTAGTCAACTCCCAAGCATGTTTGCGTAGAAACCAGGTGGCTTAAGCAACTCCCAAGCCGGTCTAGTGAACTCCTAAGCACGTTTGCGTAGAAACCAGGTAGCTTAAGCAACTCCCAAGCCCGTCTAGGCAACTCCCAAGCATAATTGCATAGATACCATGTGGCTTAAGCAACTCCCAAGCCTGTCCAGGCAACTCCCAAGCATGTCTACTAAACTCCCAAGCATGTTTGCGTAGAAACAAAGTCGTTTTAGCAACTCCCAAGCATGTCTAGTCAACTCCCAAGCATAATTGCATAGATACCATGTGGCTTAAGCAACTCCCAAGCCTGTCTAGGCAACTCCCAAGCATGTTTGCGTAGAAACCTGGTCGCTTAAGCAACTCCCAAGGCTGTCTAGGCAACTCCCAAGCATGTCTAGTCTACTCGCAAGCATGTTTGCGTAGAAACCTGGTCGCTTAAGCAACTCCCAAGCCGGTCTAGGCAACTCCCAAACCTGTCTAGTCAACTCCCAAGCATGTTTGCGTAGAAACCTGGTGGCTTAAGCAACTCCCAAGCCTGTCTAGTCAACTCCCAAGCATGTTTGCGTAGAAACCAGGTGGCTTAAGCAACTCCCAAGCCCGTCTAGGCAACTCCCAAGCATGTTTGCGTAGAAACCTGGTCGCTTAAGCAACTCCCAAGCCTGTCTAGGCAACTCCCAAGCCTGTCTAGTCAACTCCCAAGCATGTTTGCGTAGAAACCTGGTGGCTTAAGCAACTCCCAAGCCCGTCTAGGCAACTCCCAAGCATGTTTGCGTAGAAACCTGATCGCTTAAGCAACTCCCAAGCCTGTCTAGGCAACTCCCAAGCATAATTGCATAGATACCAGGTGGCTTAAGCAACTCCCAAGCATGTCTAGGCAACTCCCAAGCATAATTGCATAGATACCAGGTGGCTTAAGCAACTCCCAAGCCTGTCTAGTCAACTCCCAAGCATGTTTGCGTAGAAACCAGGTGGCTTAAGCAACTCCCAAGCCCGTCTAGGCAACTCCCAAGCATGTTTGCGTAGAAACCTGGTCGCTTAAGCAAATCCCAAGCCTGTCTAGGCAACTCCCAAGCCTGTCTAGTCAACTCCCAAGCATGTTTGCGTAGAAACCAGGTGGCTTAAGCAACTCCCAAGCCGGTCTAGTCAACTCCCAAGCACGTTTGCGTAGAAACCAGGTGGCTTAAGCAACTCCCAAGCCTGTCTAGGCAACTCCCAAGCATAATTGCATAGATACCAGGTGGCTTAAGCAACTCCCAAGCCTGTCTACGCAACTCCCAAGCATGTCTAGTCAACTCCCAAGCATGTTTGCGTAGAAAGCTGGTCGCTTAAGCAACTCCCAAGCCCGTCTAGGCAACTCCCAAGCATAATTGCATAGACACCATGTGGCTTAAGCAACTCCCAAGCCTGTCTACGCAACTCCCAAGCATGTCTAGTCTACTCCCAAGCATGTTTGCGCAGAAACCAGGTGGGTTAAGCAACTCCCAAGTCTGTCAAGGCAACTCCCAAGCCCGACTAGTCAACTCCCAAGCATGTTTTCGTAGAAACCAAGTCGTTCAAGCAACTCCCAAGCCTGTATAGGCAACTCCCAAGCATGTTTGCATAGATACCAGGTGGCTTAAGCAACTCCCAAGCCTGTCTCGGCAACTCCCAATCATGTTTGCATAGATACCAAGTGGCTTAAGCAACTCCCAAGCCTGTCTCGGCTACTCCCAAGCATGTTTGCATAGATACCATGTGGCTTAAGCAACTCCCAAGCCTGTCTAGGCAACACCCAAGCATGGCTAGTCTACTCCAAAGCATGTTTGCGCAGAAACCAGGTGGGTTAAGCAACTCCCAAGTCTGTCAAGGCAACTCCCAAGCCCGACTAGTCAACTCCCAAGCATGTTTTTTGTAGAAACCAAGTCGTTCAAGCAACTCCCAAGCCTGTATAGGCAACTCCCAAGCATGTTTGCATAGATACCAGGTGGCTTAAGCAACTCCCAAGCCTGTCTCGGCAACTCCTAAGCATATTTGCGTAGAAACCTGGTGGCTTTAGCAACTCCCAAGCCCGTCTAGGCAACTCCCAAGCATGTTTGCGTAGAAACCTGGTCGCTTAAGCAACTCCCAAGCCTGTCTAGGCAACTCCCAAGCCTGTCTAGGCAACTCCCAAGCATAATTGCATAGATACCAGGTGGCTTAAGCAACTCCCAAGCCTGTCTAGGCAACTCCCAAGCATAACTGCATAGATACCAGGTGGCTTAAGCAACTCCCAAGCCTGTCTACGCAACTCCCAAGCATGTCTAGTCAACTCCTCAGCATGTTTGCGTAGAAACCAGGTGGGTTAAGCAACTCCCAAGTCTGTCAAGGCAACTCCCAAGCCCGACTAGTCAACTCCCAAGCATGTTTTTGTAGAAACCAAGTCGTTCAAGCAACTCCCAAGCCTGTATAGGAAACTCCCAAGCATGTTTGCATAGATACCAGGTGGCTTAAGCAACTCCCAAGCCTGTCTCGGCAACTCCCAAGCATAATTGCATAGATACCAGGTGGCTGAAGCAACTCCCAAGCCTGTCTAGTCAACTCCCAAGCATAATTGCATAGATACCAGGTGGCTGAAGCAACTCCCAAGCCTGTCTAGGCAACTCCCCAGCATGTCTAGTCAACTCCCAAGCATGTTTGCGTAGAAACCTGGTCGCTTAAGCAACTCCCAAGCCTGTCTAGGCAACTCCCAAGCATAATTGCATAGATACCAGGTGGCTGAAGCAACTCCCAAGCCTGTCTAGGCAACTCCCAAGCATAATTGCATAGATACCAGGTGGCTGAAGCAACTCCCAAGCCTGTCTAGTCAAGTCCCAAGCATGTTTGCGTAGAAACCAGGTGGCTTAAGCAACTCCCAAGCCTGCCTAGGCAACTCCCAAGCATGTTTGCGTAGAAACCTGGTCGCTTAAGCAACTCCCAAGCCCGTCTAGGCAACTCCCAAGCATAATTGCATAGATACCATGTGGCTTAAGCAACTCCCAAGCCTGTCCAGGCAACTCCCAAGCATGTCTACTCAACTCCCAAGCATGTTTGCGTAGAAACAAAGTCGTTTTAGCAACTCCCAAGCATGTCTAGTCAACTCCCAAGCATAATTGCATAGATACCATGTGGCTTAAGCAACTCCCAAGCCTGTCTAGGCAACTCCCAAGCATGTTTGCGTAGAAACCTGGTCGCTTAAGCAACTCCCAAGGCTGTCTAGGCAACTCCCAAGCCTGCCTAGGCAACTCCCAAGCATGTTTGCGTAGAAACCTGGTCGCTTAAGCAACTCCCAAGCCTGTCTAGGCAACTGCCAAGCATGTCTAGTCTACTCGCAATCATGTTTGCGTAGAAACCTGGTCGCTTAAGCAACTCCCAAGCCGGTCTAGGCAACTCCCAAACCTGTCTAGTCAACTCCCAAGCATGTTTGCGTAGAAACCTGGTGGCTTAAGCAACTCCCAAGCCTGTCTAGTCAACTCCCAAGCATGTTTGCGTAGAAACCAGGTGGCTTAAGCAACTCCCAAGCCTGTCTAGTCAACTCCCAAGCATGTTTGCGTAGAAACCAGGTGGCTTAAGCAACTCCCAAGCCCGTCTAGGCAACTCCCAAGCATGTTTGCGTAGAAACCTGGTCGCTTAAGCAAATCCCAAGCCTGTCTAGGCAACTCCCAAGCCTGTCTAGTCAACTCCCAAGCATGTTTGCGTAGAAACCAGGTGGCTTAAGCAACTCCCAAGCCGGTCTAGTCAACTCCCAAGCACGTTTGCGTAGAAACCAGGTGGCTTAAGCAACTCCCAAGCCTGTCTAGGCAACTCCCAAGCATAATTGCATAGATACCAGGTGGCTTAAGCAACTCCGAAGCCTGTCTACGCAACTCCCAAGCATGTCTAGTCAACTCCCAAGCATGTTTGCGTAGAAAGCTGGTCGCTTAAGCAACTCCCAAGCCCGTCTAGGCAACTCCCAAGCATAATTGCATAGACACCATGTGGCTTAAGCAACTCCCAAGCCTGTCTACGCAACTCCCAAGCATGTCTAGTCTACTCCCAAGCATGTTTGCGCAGAAACCAGGTGGGTTAAGCAACTCCCAAGTCTGTCAAGGCAACTCCCAAGCCCGACTAGTCAACTCCCAAGCATGTTTTCGTAGAAACCAAGTCGTTCAAGCAACTCCCAAGCCTGTATAGGCAACTCCCAAGCATGTTTGCATAGATACCAGGTGGCTTAAGCAACTCCCAAGCCTGTCTCGGCAAATCCCAATCATGTTTGCATAGATACCAAGTGGCTTAAGCAACTCCCAAGCCTGTCTCGGCTACTCCCAAGCATGTTTGCATAGATACCATGTGGCTTAAGCAACTCCCAAGCCTGTCTAGGCAACACCCAAGCATGGCTAGTCTACTCCAAAGCATGTTTGCGCAGAAACCAGGTGGGTTAAGCAACTCCCAAGTCTGTCAAGGCAACTCCCAAGCATAATTGCATAGATACCAGGTGGCTGAAGCAACTCCCAAGCCTGTCTAGTCAACTCCCAAGCATAATTGCATAGATACCAGGTGGCTGAAGCAACTCCCAAGCCTGTCTAGGCAACTCCCCAGCATGTCTAGTCAACTCCCAAGCATGTTTGCGTAGAAACCTGGTCGCTTAAGCAACTCCCAAGCCTGTCTAGGCAACTCCCAAGCATAATTGTATAGATACCAGGTGGCTGAAGCAACTCCCAAGCCTGTCTAGGCAACTCCCAAGCATAATTGCATAGATACCAGGTGGCTGAAGCAACTCCCAAGCCTGTCTACGCAACTCCCAAGCATGTCTAGTCAACTCCTCAGCATGTTTGCGTAGAAACAAAGTCGTTTTAGCAACTCCCAAGCATGTCATGTCAACTCCCAAGCATAATTGCATAGATACCAGGTGGCTGAAGCAACTCCCAAGCCTGTCTAGGCAACTCCCAAGCATGTCTAGTCAACTCCCAAGCATGTTAGCGTAGAAACCAGGTGGCTTAAGCAACTCCCAAGCCGGTCTAGTGAACTCCTAAGCACGTTTGCGTAGAAACCAGGTAGCTTAAGCAACTCCCAAGCCCGTCTAGGCAACTCCCAAGCATAATTGCATAGATACCATGTGGCTTAAGCAACTCCCAAGCCTGTCTAGTCAAGTCCCAAGCATGTTTGCGTAGAAACCAGGTGGCTTAAGCAACTCCCAAGCCTGCCTAGGCAACTCCCAAGCATGTTTGCGTAGAAACCTGGTCGCTTAAGCAACTCCCAAGCCCGTCTAGGCAACTCCCAAGCATAATTGCATAGATACCATGTGGCTTAAGCAACTCCCAAGACTGTCCAGGCAACTCCCAAGCATGTCTACTCAACTCCCAAGCATGTTTGCGTAGAAACAAAGTCGTTTTAGCAACTCCCAAGCATGTCTAGTCAACTCCCAAGCATAATTGCATAGATACCATGTGGCTTAAGCAACTCCCAAGCCTGTCTAGGCAACTCCCAAGCATGTTTGCGTAGAAACCTGGTCGCTTAAGCAACTCCCAAGGCTGTCTAGGCAACTCCCAAGCATGTCTAGTCTACTCGCAAGCATGTTTGCGTAGAAACCTGGTCGCTTAAGCAACTCCCAAGCCGGTCTAGGCAACTCCCAAACCTGTCTAGTCAACTCCCAAGCATGTTTGCGTAGAAACCTGGTGGCTTAAGCAACTCCCAAGCCTGTCTAGTCAACTCCCAAGCATGTTTGCGTAGAAACCAGGTGGCTTAAGCAACTCCCAAGCCCGTCTAGGCAACTCCCAAGCATGTTTGCGTAGAAACCTGGTCGCTTAAGCAACTCCCAAGCCTGTCTAGGCAACTCCCAAGCCTGTCTAGTCAACTCCCAAGCATGTTTGCGTAGAAACCTGGTGGCTTAAGCAACTCCCAAGCCCGTCTAGGCAACTCCCAAGCATGTTTGCGTAGAAACCTGATCGCTTAAGCAACTCCCAAGCCTGTCTAGGCAACTCCCAAGCATAATTGCATAGATACCAGGTGGCTTAAGCAACTCCCAAGCATGTCTAGGCAACTCCCAAGCATAATTGCATAGATACCAGGTGGCTTAAGCAACTCCCAAGCCTGTCTAGTCAACTCCCAAGCATGTTTGCGTAGAAACCAGGTGGCTTAAGCAACTCCCAAGCCCGTCTAGGCAACTCCCAAGCATGTTTGCGTAGAAACCTGGTCGCTTAAGCAAATCCCAAGCCTGTCTACGCAACTCCCAAGCCTGTCTAGTCAACTCCCAAGCATGTTTGCGTAGAAACCAGGTGGCTTAAGCAACTCCCAAGCCGGTCTAGTCAACTCCCAAGCACGTTTGCGTAGAAACCAGGTGGCTTAAGCAACTCCCAAGCCTGTCTAGGCAACTCCCAAGCATAATTGCATAGATACCAGGTGGCTTAAGCAACTCCCAAGCCTGTCTACGCAACTCCCAAGCATGTCTAGTCAACTCCCAAGCATGTTTGCGTAGAAAGCTGGTCGCTTAAGCAACTCCCAAGCCCGTCTAGGCAACTCCCAAGCATAATTGCATAGACACCATGTGGCTTAAGCAACTCCCAAGCCTGTCTACGCAACTCCCAAGCATGTCTAGTCTACTCCCAAGCATGTTTGCGCAGAAACCAGGTGGGTTAAGCAACTCCCAAGTCTGTCAAGGCAACTCCCAAGCCCGACTAGTCAACTCCCAAGCATGTTTTCGTAGAAACCAAGTCGTTCAAGCAACTCCCAAGCCTGTATAGGCAGCTCCCAAGCATGTTTGCATAGATACCAGGTGGCTTAAGCAACTCCCAAGCCTGTCTCGGCAACTCCCAATCATGTTTGCATAGATACCAAGTGGCTTAAGCAACTCCCAAGCCTGTCTCGGCTACTCCCAAGCATGTTTGCATAGATACCATGTGGCTTAAGCAACTCCCAAGCCTGTCTAGGCAACACCCAAGCATGGCTAGTCTACTCCAAAGCATGTTTGCGCAGAAACCAGGTGGGTTAAGCAACTCCCAAGTCTGTCAAGGCAACTCCCAAGCATAATTGCATAGATACCAGGTGGCTGAAGCAACTCCCAAGCCTGTCTAGTCAACTCCCAAGCATAATTGCATAGATACCAGGTGGCTGAAGCAACTCCCAAGCCTGTCTAGGCAACTCCCCAGCATGTCTAGTCAACTCCCAAGCATGTTTGCGTAGAAACCTGGTCGCTTAAGCAACTCCCAAGCCTGTCTAGGCAACTCCCAAGCATAATTGCATAGATACCAGGTGGCTGAAGCAACTCCCAAGCCTGTCTAGGCAACTCCCAAGCATAATTGCATAGATACCAGGTGGCTGAAGCAACTCCCAAGCCTGTCTACGCAACTCCCAAGCATGTCTAGTCAACTCCTCAGCATGTTTGCGTAGAAACAAAGTCGTTTTAGCAACTCCCAAGCATGTCATGTCAACTCCCAAGCATAATTGCATAGATACCAGGTGGCTGAAGCAACTCCCAAGCCTGTCTAGGCAACTCCCAAGCATGTCTAGTCAACTCCCAAGCATGTTAGCGTAGAAACCAGGTGGCTTAAGCAACTCCCAAGCCGGTCTAGTGAACTCCTAAGCACGTTTGCGTAGAAACCAGGTAGCTTAAGCAACTCCCAAGCCCGTCTAGGCAACTCCCAAGCATAATTGCATAGATACCATGTGGCTTAAGCAACTCCCAAGCCTGTCTAGTCAAGTCCCAAGCATGTTTGCGTAGAAACCAGGTGGCTTAAGCAACTCCCAAGCCTGCCTAGGCAACTCCCAAGCATGTTTGCGTAGAAACCTGGTCGCTTAAGCAACTCCCAAGCCCGTCTAGGCAACTCCCAAGCATAATTGCATAGATACCATGTGGCTTAAGCAACTCCCAAGACTGTCCAGGCAACTCCCAAGCATGTCTACTCAACTCCCAAGCATGTTTGCGTAGAAACAAAGTCGTTTTAGCAACTCCCAAGCATGTCTAGTCAACTCCCAAGCATAATTGCATAGATACCATGTGGCTTAAGCAACTCCCAAGCCTGTCTAGGCAACTCCCAAGCATGTTTGCGTAGAAACCTGGTCGCTTAAGCAACTCCCAAGGCTGTCTAGGCAACTCCCAAGCATGTCTAGTCTACTCGCAAGCATGTTTGCGTAGAAACCTGGTCGCTTAAGCAACTCCCAAGCCGGTCTAGGCAACTCCCAAACCTGTCTAGTCAACTCCCAAGCATGTTTGCGTAGAAACCTGGTGGCTTAAGCAACTCCCAAGCCTGTCTAGTCAACTCCCAAGCATGTTTGCGTAGAAACCAGGTGGCTTAAGCAACTCCCAAGCCCGTCTAGGCAACTCCCAAGCATGTTTGCGTAGAAACCTGGTCGCTTAAGCAACTCCCAAGCCTGTCTAGGCAACTCCCAAGCCTGTCTAGTCAACTCCCAAGCATGTTTGCGTAGAAACCTGGTGGCTTAAGCAACTCCCAAGCCCGTCTAGGCAACTCCCAAGCATGTTTGCGTAGAAACCTGATCGCTTAAGCAACTCCCAAGCCTGTCTAGGCAACTCCCAAGCATAATTGCATAGATACCAGGTGGCTTAAGCAACTCCCAAGCATGTCTAGGCAACTCCCAAGCATAATTGCATAGATACCAGGTGGCTTAAGCAACTCCCAAGCCTGTCTAGTCAACTCCCAAGCATGTTTGCGTAGAAACCAGGTGGCTTAAGCAACTCCCAAGCCCGTCTAGGCAACTCCCAAGCATGTTTGCGTAGAAACCTGGTCGCTTAAGCAAATCCCAAGCCTGTCTAGGCAACTCCCAAGCCTGTCTAGTCAACTCCCAAGCATGTTTGCGTAGAAACCAGGTGGCTTAAGCAACTCCCAAGCCGGTCTAGTCAACTCCCAAGCACGTTTGCGTAGAAACCAGGTGGCTTAAGCAACTCCCAAGCCTGTCTAGGCAACTCCCAAGCATAATTGCATAGATACCAGGTGGCTTAAGCAACTCCCAAGCCTGTCTACGCAACTCCCAAGCATGTCTAGTCAACTCCCAAGCATGTTTGCGTAGAAAGCTGGTCGCTTAAGCAACTCCCAAGCCCGTCTAGGCAACTCCCAAGCATAATTGCATAGACACCATGTGGCTTAAGCAACTCCCAAGCCTGTCTACGCAACTCCCAAGCATGTCTAGTCTACTCCCAAGCATGTTTGCGCAGAAACCAGGTGGGTTAAGCAACTCCCAAGTCTGTCAAGGCAACTCCCAAGCCCGACTAGTCAACTCCCAAGCATGTTTTCGTAGAAACCAAGTCGTTCAAGCAACTCCCAAGCCTGTATAGGCAGCTCCCAAGCATGTTTGCATAGATACCAGGTGGCTTAAGCAACTCCCAAGCCTGTCTCGGCAACTCCCAATCATGTTTGCATAGATACCAAGTGGCTTAAGCAACTCCCAAGCCTGTCTCGGCTACTCCCAAGCATGTTTGCATAGATACCATGTGGCTTAAGCAACTCCCAAGCCTGTCTAGGCAACACCCAAGCATGGCTAGTCTACTCCAAAGCATGTTTGCGCAGAAACCAGGTGGGTTAAGCAACTCCCAAGTCTGTCAAGGCAACTCCCAAGCATAATTGCATAGATACCAGGTGGCTGAAGCAACTCCCAAGCCTGTCTAGTCAACTCCCAAGCATAATTGCATAGATACCAGGTGGCTGAAGCAACTCCCAAGCCTGTCTAGGCAACTCCCCAGCATGTCTAGTCAACTCCCAAGCATGTTTGCGTAGAAACCTGGTCGCTTAAGCAACTCCCAAGCCTGTCTAGGCAACTCCCAAGCATAATTGCATAGATACCAGGTGGCTGAAGCAACTCCCAAGCCTGTCTAGGCAACTCCCAAGCATAATTGCATAGATACCAGGTGGCTGAAGCAACTCCCAAGCCTGTCTACGCAACTCCCAAGCATGTCTAGTCAACTCCTCAGCATGTTTGCGTAGAAACAAAGTCGTTTTAGCAACTCCCAAGCATGTCATGTCAACTCCCAAGCATAATTGCATAGATACCAGGTGGCTGAAGCAACTCCCAAGCCTGTCTAGGCAACTCCCAAGCATGTCTAGTCAACTCCCAAGCATGTTAGCGTAGAAACCAGGTGGCTTAAGCAACTCCCAAGCCGGTCTAGTGAACTCCTAAGCACGTTTGCGTAGAAACCAGGTAGCTTAAGCAACTCCCAAGCCCGTCTAGGCAACTCCCAAGCATAATTGCATAGATACCATGTGGCTTAAGCAACTCCCAAGCCTGTCTAGTCAAGTCCCAAGCATGTTTGCGTAGAAACCAGGTGGCTTAAGCAACTCCCAAGCCTGCCTAGGCAACTCCCAAGCATGTTTGCGTAGAAACCTGGTCGCTTAAGCAACTCCCAAGCCCGTCTAGGCAACTCCCAAGCATAATTGCATAGATACCATGT
Organism: Ulva prolifera; assembly: GCA_023078555.1. Lineage (NCBI taxonomy): Eukaryota > Viridiplantae > Chlorophyta > Ulvophyceae > Ulvales > Ulvaceae > Ulva > Ulva prolifera. Next base: position 8,855,543 of record CM041199.1, read on the forward strand.
GGCTTAAGCAACTCCCAAGCCTGTCCAGGCAACTCCCAAGCATGTCTACTCAACTCCCAAGCATGTTTGCGTAGAAACAAAGTCGTTTTAGCAACTCCCAAGCATGTCTAGTCAACTCCCAAGCATAATTGCATAGATACCATGTGGCTTAAGCAACTCCCAAGCCTGTCTAGGCAACTCCCCAGCATGTCTAGTCAACTCCCAAGCATGTTTGCGTAGAAACCTGGTCGCTTAAGCAACTCCCAAGCCTGTCTAGGCAACTCCCAAGCATAATTGCATAGATACCAGGTGGCTGAAGCAACTCCCAAGCCTGTCTAGGCAACTCCCAAGCATAATTGCATAGATACCAGGTGGCTGAAGCAACTCCCAAGCCTGTCTACGCAACTCCCAAGCATGTCTAGTCAACTCCTCAGCATGTTTGCGTAGAAACAAAGTCGTTTTAGCAACTCCCAAGCATGTCATGTCAACTCCCAAGCATAATTGCATAGATACCAGGTGGCTGAAGCAACTCCCAAGCCTGTCTAGGCAACTCCCAAGCATGTCTAGTCAACTCCCAAGCATGTTAGCGTAGAAACCAGGTGGCTTAAGCAACTCCCAAGCCGGTCTAGTGAACTCCTAAGCACGTTTGCGTAGAAACCAGGTAGCTTAAGCAACTCCCAAGCCCGTCTAGGCAACTCCCAAGCATAATTGCATAGATACCATGTGGCTTAAGCAACTCCCAAGCCTGTCTAGTCAAGTCCCAAGCATGTTTGCGTAGAAACCAGGTGGCTTAAGCAACTCCCAAGCCTGCCTAGGCAACTCCCAAGCATGTTTGCGTAGAAACCTGGTCGCTTAAGCAACTCCCAAGCCTGTCTAGGCAACTGCCAAGCATGTCTAGTCTACTCGCAATCATGTTTGCGTAGAAACCTGGTCGCTTAAGCAACTCCCAAGCCGGTCTAGGCAACTCCCAAACCTGTCTAGTCAACTCCCAAGCATGTTTGCGTAGAAACCTGGTGGCTTAAGCAACTCCCAAGCCTGTCTAGTCAACTCCCAAGCATGTTTGCGTAGAAACCAGGTGGCTTAAGCAACTCCCAAGCCCGTCTAGGCAACTCCCAAGCATGTTTGCGTAGAAACCTGGTCGCTTAAGCAACTCCCAAGCCTGTCTAGGCAACTCCCAAGCCTGTCTAGTCAACTCCCAAGCATGTTTGCGTAGAAACCTGGTGGCTTAAGCAACTCCCAAGCCCGTCTAGGCAACTCCCAAGCATGTTAGCGTAGAAACCTGATCGCTTAAGCAACTCCCAAGCCTGTCTAGGCAACTCCCAAGCATAATTGCATAGATACCAGGTGGCTTAAGCAACTCCCAAGCATGTCTAGGCAACTCCCAAGCATAATTGCATAGATACCAGGTGGCTTAAGCAACTCCCAAGCCTGTCTAGTCAACTCCCAAGCATGTTTGCGTAGAAACCAGGTGGCTTAAGCAACTCCCAAGCCCGTCTAGGCAACTCCCAAGCATGTTTGCGTAGAAACCTGGTCGCTTAAGCAAATCCCAAGCCTGTCTAGGCAACTCCCAAGCCTGTCTAGTCAACTCCCAAGCATGTTTGCGTAGAAACCAGGTGGCTTAAGCAACTCCCAAGCCGGTCTAGTCAACTCCCAAGCACGTTTGCGTAGAAACCAGGTGGCTTAAGCAACTCCCAAGCCTGTCTAGGCAACTCCCAAGCATAATTGCATAGATACCAGGTGGCTTAAGCAACTCCCAAGCCTGTCTACGCAACTCCCAAGCATGTCTAGTCAACTCCCAAGCATGTTTGCGTAGAAAGCTGGTCGCTTAAGCAACTCCCAAGCCCGTCTAGGCAACTCCCAAGCATAATTGCATAGACACCATGTGGCTTAAGCAACTCCCAAGCCTGTCTACGCAACTCCCAAGCATGTCTAGTCTACTCCCAAGCATGTTTGCGCAGAAACCAGGTGGGTTAAGCAACTCCCAAGTCTGTCAAGGCAACTCCCAAGCCCGACTAGTCAACTCCCAAGCATGTTTTCGTAGAAACCAAGTCGTTCAAGCAACTCCCAAGCCTGTATAGGCAACTCCCAAGCATGTTTGCATAGATACCAGGTGGCTTAAGCAACTCCCAAGCCTGTCTCGGCAACTCCCAATCATGTTTGCATAGATACCAAGTGGCTTAAGCAACTCCCAAGCCTGTCTCGGCTACTCCCAAGCATGTTTGCATAGATACCATGTGGCTTAAGCAACTCCCAAGCCTGTCTAGGCAACACCCAAGCATGGCTAGTCTACTCCAAAGCATGTTTGCGCAGAAACCAGGTGGGTTAAGCAACTCCCAAGTCTGTCAAGGCAACTCCCAAGCATAATTGCATAGATACCAGGTGGCTGAAGCAACTCCCAAGCCTGTCTAGTCAACTCCCAAGCATAATTGCATAGATACCAGGTGGCTGAAGCAACTCCCAAGCCTGTCTAGGCAACTCCCCAGCATGTCTAGTCAACTCCCAAGCATGTTTGCGTAGAAACCTGGTCGCTTAAGCAACTCCCAAGCCTGTCTAGGCAACTCCCAAGCATAATTGCATAGATACCAGGTGGCTGAAGCAACTCCCAAGCCTGTCTAGGCAACTCCCAAGCATAATTGCATAGATACCAGGTGGCTGAAGCAACTCCCGAGCCTGTCTACGCAACTCCCAAGCATGTCTAGTCAACTCCTCAGCATGTTTGCGTAGAAACAAAGTCGTTTTAGCAACTCCCAAGCATGTCATGTCAACTCCCAAGCATAATTGCATAGATACCAGGTGGCTGAAGCAACTCCCAAGCCTGTCTAGGCAACTCCCAAGCATGTCTAGTCAACTCCCAAGCATGTTAGCGTAGAAACCAGGTGGCTTAAGCAACTCCCAAGCCGGTCTAGTGAACTCCTAAGCACGTTTGCGTAGAAACCAGGTAGCTTAAGCAACTCCCAAGCCCGTCTAGGCAACTCCCAAGCATAATTGCATAGATACCATGTGGCTTAAGCAACTCCCAAGCCTGTCTAGTCAAGTCCCAAGCATGTTTGCGTAGAAACCAGGTGGCTTAAGCAACTCCCAAGCCTGCCTAGGCAACTCCCAAGCATGTTTGCGTAGAAACCTGGTCGCTTAAGCAACTCCCAAGCCTGTCTAGGCAACTGCCAAGCATGTCTAGTCTACTCGCAATCATGTTTGCGTAGAAACCTGGTCGCTTAAGCAACTCCCAAGCCGGTCTAGGCAACTCCCAAACCTGTCTAGTCAACTCCCAAGCATGTTTGCGTAGAAACCTGGTGGCTTAAGCAACTCCCAAGCCTGTCTAGTCAACTCCCAAGCATGTTTGCGTAGAAACCAGGTGGCTTAAGCAACTCCCAAGCCGGTCTAGTGAACTCCTAAGCACGTTTGCGTAGAAACCAGGTAGCTTAAGCAACTCCCAAGCCCGTCTAGGCAACTCCCAAGCATAATTGCATAGATACCATGTGGCTTAAGCAACTCCCAAGCCTGTCCAGGCAACTCCCAAGCATGTCTACTCAACTCCCAAGCATGTTTGCGTAGAAACAAAGTCGTTTTAGCAACTCCCAAGCATGTCTAGTCAACTCCCAAGCATAATTGCATAGATACCATGTGGCTTAAGCAACTCCCAAGCATGTCTAGGCAACTCCCCAGCATGTCTAGTCAACTCCCAAGCATGTTTGCGTAGAAACCTGGTCGCTTAAGCAACTCCCAAGCCTGTCTAGGCAACTCCCAAGCATAATTGCATAGATACCAGGTGGCTGAAGCAACTCCCAAGCCTGTCTAGGCAACTCCCAAGCATAATTGCATAGATACCAGGTGGCTGAAGCAACTCCCAAGCCTGTCTACGCAACTCCCAAGCATGTCTAGTCAACTCCTCAGCATGTTTGCGTAGAAACAAAGTCGTTTTAGCAACTCCCAAGCATGTCATGTCAACTCCCAAGCATAATTGCATAGATACCAGGTGGCTGAAGCAACTCCCAAGCCTGTCTAGGCAACTCCCAAGCATGTCTAGTCAACTCCCAAGCATGTTAGCGTAGAAACCAGGTGGCTTAAGCAACTCCCAAGCCGGTCTAGTGAACTCCTAAGCACGTTTGCGTAGAAACCAGGTAGCTTAAGCAACTCCCAAGCCCGTCTAGGCAACTCCCAAGCATAATTGCATAGATACCATGTGGCTTAAGCAACTCCCAAGCCTGTCTAGTCAAGTCCCAAGCATGTTTGCGTAGAAACCAGGTGGCTTAAGCAACTCCCAAGCCTGCCTAGGCAACTCCCAAGCATGTTTGCGTAGAAACCTGGTCGCTTAAGCAACTCCCAAGCCTGTCTAGGCAACTGCCAAGCATGTCTAGTCTACTCGCAATCATGTTTGCGTAGAAACCTGGTCGCTTAAGCAACTCCCAAGCCGGTCTAGGCAACTCCCAAACCTGTCTAGTCAACTCCCAAGCTTGTTTGCGTAGAAACCTGGTGGCTTAAGCAACTCCCAAGCCTGTCTAGTCAACTCCCAAGCATGTTTGCGTAGAAACCAGGTGGCTTAAGCAACTCCCAAGCCGGTCTAGTGAACTCCTAAGCACGTTTGCGTAGAAACCAGGTAGCTTAAGCAACTCCCAAGCCCGTCTAGGCAACTCCCAAGCATAATTGCATAGATACCATGTGGCTTAAGCAACTCCCAAGCCTGTCCAGGCAACTCCCAAGCATGTCTACTCAACTCCCAAGCATGTTTGCGTAGAAACAAAGTCGTTTTAGCAACTCCCAAGCATGTCTAGTCAACTCCCAAGCATAATTGCATAGATACCATGTGGCTTAAGCAACTCCCAAGCCTGTCTAGGCAACTGCCAAGCATGTTTGCGTAGAAACCTGGTCGCTTAAGCAACTCCCAAGCCTGTCTAGTCAACTCCCAAGCATGTTTGCGTAGAAACCAGGTGGCTTAAGCAACTCCCAAGCCCGTCTAGGCAACTCCCAAGCATGTTTGCGTAGAAACCTGGTCGCTTAAGCAACTCCCAAGCCTGTCTAGGCAACTCCCAAGCCTGTCTAGTCAACTCCCAAGCATGTTTGCGTAGAAACCTGGTGGCTTAAGCAACTCCCAAGCCCGTCTAGGCAACTCCCAAGCATGTTTGCGTAGAAACCAGGTGGCTTAAGCAACTCCCAAGCCCGTCTAGGCAACTCCCAAGCATGTTTGCGTAGAAACCTGGTCGCTTAAGCAAATCCCAAGCCTGTCTAGGCAACTCCCAAGCCTGTCTAGTCAACTCCCAAGCATGTTTGCGTAGAAACCTGGTGGCTTAAGCAACTCCCAAGCCCGTCTAGGCAACTCCCAAGCATGTTTGCGTAGAAACCTGATCGCTTAAGCAACTCCCAAGCCTGTCTAGGCAACTCCCAAGCATAATTGCATAGATACCAGGTGGCTTAAGCAACTCCCAAGCATGTCTAGGCAACTCCCAAGCATAATTGCATAGATACCAGGTGGCTTAAGCAACTCCCAAGCATGTCTAGGCAACTCCCAAGCATAATTGCATAGATACCAGGTGGCTTAAGCAACTCCCAAGCCTGTCTAGTCAACTCCCAAGCATGTTTGCGTAGAAACCAGGTGGCTTAAGCAACTCCCAAGCCCGTCTAGGCAACTCCCAAGCATGTTTGCGTAGAAACCTGGTCGCTTAAGCAAATCCCAAGCCTGTATAGGCAACTCCCAAGCCTGTCTAGTCAACTCCCAAGCATGTTTGCGTAGAAACCTGGTGGCTTAAGCAACTCCCAAGCCCGTCTAGGCAACTCCCAAGCATGTTTGCGTAGAAACCTGATCGCTTAAGCAACTCCCAAGCCTGTCTAGGCAACTCCCAAGCATAATTGCATAGATACCAGGTGGCTTAAGCAACTCCCAAGCATGTCTAGGCAACTCCCAAGCATAATTGCATAGATACCAGGTGGCTTAAGCAACTCCCAAGCCTGTCTAGTCAACTCCCAAGCATGTTTGCGTAGAAACCAGGTGGCTTAAGCAACTCCCAAGCCCGTCTAGGCAACTCCCAAGCATGTTTGCGTAGAAACCTGGTCGCTTAAGCAAATCCCAAGCCTGTCTAGGCAACTCCCAAGCCTGTCTAGTCAACTCCCAAGCATGTTTGCGTAGAAACCTGGTGGCTTAAGCAACTCCCAAGCCCGTCTAGGCAACTCCCAAGCATGTTTGCGTAGAAACCTGGTCGCTTAAGCAACTCCCAAGCCTGTCTAGGCAACTCCCAAGCATAATTGCATAGATACCATGTGGCTTAAGCAACTCCCAAGCCTGTCTAGGCAACTCCCAAGCATAATTGCATAGATACCAGGTGGCTTAAGCAACTCCCAAGCCTGTCTACGCAACTCCCAAGCATGTCTAGTCAACTCCTCAGCATGTTTGCGTAGAAACAAAGTCGTTTTAGCAACTCCCAAGCATGTCTATTCAACTCCCAAGCATAATTGCATAGATACCATGTGGCTTAAGCAACTCCCAAGCATGTCTAATCAAGTCCCAAGCATGTTTGCGTAGAAACCAGGTGGCTTAAGCAACTCCCAAGCCTGTCTAGGCAACTCCCAAGCATGTTTGCGTAGAAACCTGATCGCTTAAGCAACTCCCAAGCCTGTCTAGGCAACTCCCAAGCATAATTGCATAGATACCAGGTGGCTTAAGCAACTCCCAAGCATGTCTAGGCAACTCCCAAGCATAATTGCATAGATACCAGGTGGCTTAAGCAACTCCCAAGCATGTCTAGGCAACTCCCAAGCATAATTGCATAGATACCAGGTGGCTTAAGCAACTCCCAAGCCTGTCTAGTCAACTCCCAAGCATGTTTGCGTAGAAACCAGGTGGCTTAAGCAACTCCCAAGCCCGTCTAGGCAACTCCCAAGCATGTTTGCGTAGAAACCTGGTCGCTTAAGCAAATCCCAAGCCTGTATAGGCAACTCCCAAGCCTGTCTAGTCAACTCCCAAGCATGTTTGCGTAGAAACCTGGTGGCTTAAGCAACTCCCAAGCCCGTCTAGGCAACTCCCAAGCATGTTTGCGTAGAAACCTGATCGCTTAAGCAACTCCCAAGCCTGTCTAGGCAACTCCCAAGCATAATTGCATAGATACCAGGTGGCTTAAGCAACTCCCAAGCATGTCTAGGCAACTCCCAAGCATAATTGCATAGATACCAGGTGGCTTAAGCAACTCCCAAGCCTGTCTAGTCAACTCCCAAGCATGTTTGCGTAGAAACCAGGTGGCTTAAGCAACTCCCAAGCCCGTCTAGGCAACTCCCAAGCATGTTTGCGTAGAAACCTGGTCGCTTAAGCAAATCCCAAGCCTGTCTAGGCAACTCCCAAGCCTGTCTAGTCAACTCCCAAGCATGTTTGCGTAGAAACCTGGTGGCTTAAGCAACTCCCAAGCCCGTCTAGGCAACTCCCAAGCATGTTTGCGTAGAAACCTGGTCGCTTAAGCAACTCCCAAGCCTGTCTAGGCAACTCCCAAGCATAATTGCATAGATACCATGTGGCTTAAGCAACTCCCAAGCCTGTCTAGGCAACTCCCAAGCATAATTGCATAGATACCAGGTGGCTTAAGCAACTCCCAAGCCTGTCTACGCAACTCCCAAGCATGTCTAGTCAACTCCTCAGCATGTTTGCGTAGAAACAAAGTCGTTTTAGCAACTCCCAAGCATGTCTATTCAACTCCCAAGCATAATTGCATAGATACCATGTGGCTTAAGCAACTCCCAAGCATGTCTAATCAAGTCCCAAGCATGTTTGCGTAGAAACCAGGTGGCTTAAGCAACTCCCAAGCCTGTCTAGGCAACTCCCAAGCATAATTGCATAGATACCAGGTGGCTTAAGCAACGCCCAAGCCTGTCTAGTCAACTCCCAAGCATGTTAGCGTAGAAACCAGGTGGCTTAAGCAACTCCCAAGCCGGTCTAGTCAACTCCCAAGCACGTTTGCGTAGAAACCAGGTGGCTTAAGCAACTCCCAAGCCTATCTAGGCAACTCCCAAGCATAATTGCATAGATACCAGGTGGCTTAAGCAACTCCCAAGCCTGTCTACGCAACTCCCAAGCATGTCTAGTCAACTCCCAAGCATGTTTGCGTAGAAAGCTGGTCGCTTAAGCAACTCCCAAGCCCGTCTAGGCAACTTCCAAGCATAATTGCATAGATACCATGTGGCTTAAGCAACTCCCAAGCCTGTCTACGCAACTCCCAAGCATGTCTAGTCTACTCCCAAGCATGTTTGCGCAGAAACCAGGTGGGTTAAGCAACTCCCAAGCCTGTCTAGGCAACTCCCAAGCATAATTGCATAGATACCATGTGGCTTAAGCAACTCCCAAGCATGTCTAGTCAAGTCCCAAGCATGTTTGCGTAGAAACCAGGTGGCTTAAGCAACTCCCAAGCCCGTCTAGGCAACTCCCAAGCATGTTTGCGTAGAAACCTGGTCGCTTAAGCAACTCCCAAGCCTGTCTAGGCAACTCCCAAGCAGAATTGCATAGATACCAGGTGGCTTAAGCAACGCCCAAGCCTGTCTAGTCAACTCCCAAGCATGTTTGCGTAGAAACCAGGTGGCTTAAGCAACTCCCAAGCCCGTCTAGGCAACTCCCAAGCATGTTTGCGTAGAAACCTGGTCGCTTAAGCAACTTTCAAGCCTGTCTAGGCAACTCCCAAGCCTGTATAGGCAACTCCCAAGCATAATTGCATAGATACCAGGTGGCTTAAGCAACTCCCAAGCCTGTCTACGCAACTCCCAAGCATGTCTAGTCAACTCCTCAGCATGTTTGCGTAGAAACAAAGTCGTTTTAGCAACTCCCAAGCATGTCTAGTCAACTCCCAAGCATAATTGCATAGATACCATGTGGCTTAAGCAACTCCCAAGCATGTCTAGTCAAGTCCCAAGCATGTTTGCGTAGAAACCAGGTGGCTTCAGCAACTCCCAAGCCTGTCTAGGCAACTCCCAAGCATAATTGCATAGATACCAGGTGGCTTAAGCAACGCCCAAGCCTGTCTAGTCAACTCCCAAGCATGTTTGCGTAGAAACCAGGTGGCTTAAGCAACTCCCAAGCCCGTCTAGGCAACTCCCAAGCATGTTTGCGTAGAAACCTGGTCGCTTAAGCAACTTTCAAGCCTGTCTAGGCAACTCCCAAGCATGTCTACTCAACTCCCAAGCATAATTGCATAGATACCAGGTGGCTTAAGCAACTCCCAAGCCTGTCTAGTCAAGTCCCAAGCATGTTTGCGTAGAAACCAGGTGGCTTAAGCAACTCCCAAGCCTGTCTAGGCAACTCCCAAGCATAATTGCATAGATACCAGGTGGCTTAAGCAACTCCCAAGCCTGTCTAGTCAACTCCCAAGCATGTTTGCGTAGAAACCAGGTGGCTTAAGCAACTCCCAAGCCCGTCTAGGCAACTCCCAAGCATGTTTGCGTAGAAACCTGGTCGCTTAAGCAACTCCCAAGCCTGTCTAGGCAACTCCCAAGCCTGTCTAGTCAACTCCCAAGCATGTTTGCGTAGAAACCAGGTGGCTTAAGCAACTCCCAAGCCCGTCTAGGCAACTCCCAAGCATGTTTGCGTAGAAACCTGGTCGCTTAAGCAACTCCCAAGCCTGTCTAGGCAACTCCCAAGCATGTCTACTCAACTCCCAAGCATGTTTGCGTAGAAACAAAGTCGTTTTAGCAACTCCCAAGCATGTCTAGTCAACTCCCAAGCATAATTGCATAGATACCAGGTGGCTGAAGCAACTCCCAAGCCTGTCTAGGCAACTCCCAAGCATAATTGCATAGATACCAGGTGGCTTAAGCAACTCCCAAGCCTGTCTACGCAACTCCCCAGCATGTCTAGTCAACTCCTCAGCATGTTTGCGTAGAAACAAAGTCGTTTTAGCAACTCCCAAGCATGTCTAGTCAACTCCCAAGCATAATTGCATAGATACCAGGTGGCTGAAGCAACTCCCAAGCCTGTCTAGGCAACTCCCAAGCATGTCTATTCAACTCCCAAGCATGTTAGCGTAGAAACCAGGTGGCTTAAGCAACTCCCAAGCCGGTCTAGTGAACTCCCAAGCACGTTTGCGTAGAAACCAGGTGGCTTAAGCAACTCCCAAGCCCGTCTAGGCAACTCCCAAGCATAATTGCATAGATACCATGTGGCTTAAGCAACTCCCAAGCCTGTCCAGACAACTCCCAAGCATGTCTACTCAACTCCCAAGCATGTTTGCGTAGAAACAAAGTCGTTTTAGCAACTCCCAAGCATGTCTAGTCAACTCCCAAGCATAATTGCATAGATACCATGTGGCTTAAGCAACTCCCAAGCCTGTCTAGGCAACTCCCAAGCATGTTTGCGTAGAAACCTGGTCGCTTAAGCAACTCCCAAGCCCGTCTAGGCAACTCCCAAGCATGTTTGCGTAGAAACCTGGTCGCTTAAGCAACTCCCAAGCCTGTCTAGGCAACTCCCAAGCCTGTCTAGTCAACTCCCAAGCATGTTTGCGTAGAAACCTGGTGGCTTAAGCAACTCCCAAGCCCGTCTAGGCAACTCCCAAGCATGTTTGCGTAGAAACCTGGTCGCTTAAGCAACTCCCAAGCCTGTCTAGGCAACTCCCAAGCCTGTCTAGTCAACTCCCAAGCATGTTTGCGTAGAAACCTGGTGGCTTAAGCAACTCCCAAGCCCGTCTAGGCAACTCCCAAGCATGTTTGCGTAGAAACCTGGTCGCTTAAGCAACTCCCAAGCCTGTCTAGGCAACTCCCAAGCATAATTGCATAGATACCAGGTGGCTTAAGCAACTCCCAAGCTTGTCTAGGCAACTCCCAAGCATAATTGCATAGATACCAGGTGGCTTAAGCAACTCCCAAGCCTGTCTACGCAACTCCCAAGCATGTCTAGTCAACTCCTCAGCATGTTTGCGTAGAAACAAAGTCGTTTTAGCAACTCCCAAGCATGTCTATTCAACTCCCAAGCATAATTGCATAGATACCATGTGGCTTAAGCAACTCCCAAGCATGTCTAGTCAAGTCCCAAGCATGTTTGCGTAGAAACCAGGTGGCTTAAGCAACTCCCAAGCCTGTCTAGGCAACTCCCAAGCATAATTGCATAGATACCAGGTGGCTTAAGCGACGCCCAAGCCTGTCTAGTCAACTCCCAAGCATGTTAGCGTAGAAACCAGGTGGCTTAAGCAACTCCCAAGCCGGTCTAGTCAACTCCCAAGCACGTTTGCGTAGAAACCAGGTGGCTTAAGCAACTCCCAAGCCTGTCTAGGCAACTCCCAAGCATAATTGCATAGATACCAGGTGGCTTAAGCAACTCCCAAGCCTGTCTACGCAACTCCCAAGCATGTCTAGTCAACTCCCAAGCATGTTTGCGTAGAAAGCTGGTCGCTTAAGCAACTCCCAAGCCCGTCTAGGCAACTCCCAAGCATAATTGCATAGACACCATGTGGCTTAAGCAACTCCCAAGCCTGTCTACGCAACTCCCAAGCATGTCTAGTCTACTCCCAAGCATGTTTGCGCAGAAACCAGGTGGGTTAAGCAACTCCCAAGTCTGTCAAGGCAACTCCCAAGCCCGACTAGTCAACTCCCAAGCATGTTTTCGTAGAAACCAAGTCGTTCAAGCAACTCCCAAGCCTGTATAGGCAACTCCCAAGCATGTTTGCATAGATACCAAGTGGCTTAAGCAACTCCCAAGCCTGTCTCGGCAACTCCCAATCATGTTTGCATGGATACCAAGTGGCTTAAGCAACTCCCAAGCCTGTCTCGGCTACTCCCAAGCATGTTTGCATAGATACCATGTGGCTTAAGCAACTCCCAAGCCTGTCTACGCAACTCCCAAGCATGTCTAGTCAACTCCTCAGCATGTTTGCGTAGAAACAAAGTCGTTTTAGCAACTCCCAAGCCTGTCTAGGCAACTCCCAAGCATAATTGCATAGATACCAGGTGGCTTAAGCAACTCCCAAGCCTGTCTACGCAACTCCCAAGCATGTCTAGTCAACTCCCAAGCATGTTTGCGTAGAAAGCTGGTCGCTTAAGCAACTCCCAAGCCCGTCTAGGCAACTCCCAAGCATAATTGCATAGATACCATGTGGCTTAAGCAACTCCCAAGCCTGTCTACGCAACTCCCAAGCATGTCTAGTCAACTCCCAAGCATGTTTGCGTAGAAAGCTGGTCGCTTAAGCAACTCCCAAGCCCGTCTAGGCAACTCCCAAGCATAATTGCATAGATACCATGTGGCTTAAGCAACTCCCAAGCCTGTCTACGCAACTCCCAAGCATGTCTAGTCTACTCCCAAGCATGTTTGCGCAGAAACCAGGTGGGTTAAGCAACTCCCAAGCCTGTCTAGGCAACTCCCAAGCATAATTGCATAGATACCATGTGGCTTAAGCAACTCCCAAGCATGTCTAGTCAAGTCCCAAGCATGTTTGCGTAGAAACCAGGTGGCTTAAGCAACTCCCAAGCCCGTCTAGGCAACTCCCAAGCATGTTTGCGTAGAAACCTGGTCGCTTAAGCAACTCCCAAGCCTGTCTAGGCAACTCCCAAGCATAATTGCATAGATACCAGGTGGCTTAAGCAACTCCCAAGCCCGTCTAGGCAACTCCCAAGCATAATTGCATAGACACCATGTGGCTTAAGCAACTCCCAAGCCTGTCTACGCAACTCCCAAGCCCGTCTAGGCAACTCCCAAGCATGTTTGCGTAGAAAGCTGGTCGCTTAAGCAACTCCCAAGCCCGTCTAGGCAACTCCCAAGCATAATTGCATAGACACCATGTGGCTTAAGCAACTCCCAAGCCTGTCTACGCAACTCCCAAGCCCGTCTAGGCAACTCCCAAGCATGTTTTCGTAGAAACCTGGTCGCTTTAGCAACTCCCAAGCCTGTCTAGGCAACTCCCAAGCCGGTCTAGTCAACTCCCAAGCACGTTTGCGTAGAAACCAGGTGGCTTAAGCAACTCCCAAGCCTGTCTAGGCAACTCCCAAGCATAATTGCATAGATACCAGGTGGCTTAAGCAACTCCCAAGCCTGTCTACGCAACTCCCAAGCATGTCTAGTCAACTCCCAAGCATGTTTGCGTAGAAAGCTGGTCGCTTAAGCAACTCCCAAGCCCGTCTAGGCAACTCCCAAGCATAATTGCATAGATACCATGTGGCTTAAGCAACTCCCAAGCCTGTCTACGCAACTCCCAAGCATGTCTAGTCTACTCCCAAGCATGTTTGCGCAGAAACCAGGTGGATTAAGCAACTCCCAAGCCTGTCTAGGCAACTCCCAAGCATAATTGCATAGATACCAGGTGGCTTAAGCAACGCCCAAGCCTGTCTAGTCAACTCCCAAGCATGTTTGCGTAGAAACCAGGTGGCTTAAGCAACTCCCAAGCCCGTCTAGGCAACTCCCAAGCATGTTTGCGTAGAAACCTGGTCGCTTAAGCAACTTTCAAGCCTGTCTAGGCAACTCCCAAGCCTGTCTAGGCAACTCCCAAGCATAATTGCATAGATACCAGGTGGCTTAAGCAACTCCCAAGCCTGTCTACGCAACTCCCAAGCATGTCTAGTCAACTCCTCAGCATGTTTGCGTAGAAACAAAGTCGTTTTAGCAACTCCCAAGCATGTCTAGTCAACTCCCAAGCATAATTGCATAGATACCATGTGGCTTAAGCAACTCCCAAGCATGTCTAGTCAAGTCCCAAGCATGTTTGCGTAGAAACCAGGTGGCTTCAGCAACTCCCAAGCCTGTCTAGGCAACTCCCAAGCATAATTGCATAGATACCAGGTGGCTTAAGCAACGCCCAAGCCTGTCTAGTCAACTCCCAAGCATGTTTGCGTAGAAACCAGGTGGCTTAAGCAACTCCCAAGCCCGTCTAGGCAACTCCCAAGCATGTTTGCGTAGAAACCTGGTCGCTTAAGCAACTTTCAAGCCTGTCTAGGCAACTCCCAAGCATGTCTACTCAACTCCCAAGCATAATTGCATAGATACCAGGTGGCTTAAGCAACTCCCAAGCCTGTCTAGTCAAGTCCCAAGCATGTTTGCGTAGAAACCAGGTGGCTTAAGCAACTCCCAAGCCTGTCTAGGCAACTCCCAAGCATAATTGCATAGATACCAGGTGGCTTAAGCAACTCCCAAGCCTGTCTAGTCAACTCCCAAGCATGTTTGCGTAGAAACCAGGTGGCTTAAGCAACTCCCAAGCCCGTCTAGGCAACTCCCAAGCATGTTTGCGTAGAAACCTGGTCGCTTAAGCAACTCCCAAGCCTGTCTAGGCAACTCCCAAGCCTGTCTAGTCAACTCCCAAGCATGTTTGCGTAGAAACCAGGTGGCTTAAGCAACTCCCAAGCCCGTCTAGGCAACTCCCAAGCATGTTTGCGTAGAAACCTGGTCGCTTAAGCAACTCCCAAGCCTGTCTAGGCAACTCCCAAGCATGTCTACTCAACTCCCAAGCATGTTTGCGTAGAAACAAAGTCGTTTTAGCAACTCCCAAGCATGTCTAGTCAACTCCCAAGCATAATTGCATAGATACCAGGTGGCTGAAGCAACTCCCAAGCCTGTCTAGGCAACTCCCAAGCATAATTGCATAGATACCAGGTGGCTTAAGCAACTCCCAAGCCTGTCTACGCAACTCCCCAGCATGTCTAGTCAACTCCTCAGCATGTTTGCGTAGAAACAAAGTCGTTTTAGCAACTCCCAAGCATGTCTAGTCAACTCCCAAGCATAATTGCATAGATACCAGGTGGCTGAAGCAACTCCCAAGCCTGTCTAGGCAACTCCCAAGCATGTCTATTCAACTCCCAAGCATGTTAGCGTAGAAACCAGGTGGCTTAAGCAACTCCCAAGCCGGTCTAGTGAACTCCCAAGCACGTTTGCGTAGAAACCAGGTGGCTTAAGCAACTCCCAAGCCCGTCTAGGCAACTCCCAAGCATAATTGCATAGATACCATGTGGCTTAAGCAACTCCCAAGCCTGTCCAGACAACTCCCAAGCATGTCTACTCAACTCCCAAGCATGTTTGCGTAGAAACAAAGTCGTTTTAGCAACTCCCAAGCATGTCTAGTCAACTCCCAAGCATAATTGCATAGATACCATGTGGCTTAAGCAACTCCCAAGCCTGTCTAGGCAACTCCCAAGCATGTTTGCGTAGAAACCTGGTCGCTTAAGCAACTCCCAAGCCCGTCTAGGCAACTCCCAAGCATGTTTGCGTAGAAACCTGGTCGCTTAAGCAACTCCCAAGCCTGTCTAGGCAACTCCCAAGCCTGTCTAGTCAA
Source organism: Ulva prolifera (assembly GCA_023078555.1). NCBI lineage: Eukaryota > Viridiplantae > Chlorophyta > Ulvophyceae > Ulvales > Ulvaceae > Ulva > Ulva prolifera. Next base: position 8,870,725 of record CM041199.1, read on the forward strand.
CTCCCAAGCATGTTTGCGTAGAAACCTGGTGGCTTAAGCAACTCCCAAGCCCGTCTAGGCAACTCCCAAGCATGTTTGCGTAGAAACCTGGTCGCTTAAGCAACTCCCAAGCCTGTCTAGGCAACTCCCAAGCCTGTCTAGTCAACTCCCAAGCATGTTTGCGTAGAAACCTGGTGGCTTAAGCAACTCCCAAGCCCGTCTAGGCAACTCCCAAGCATGTTTGCGTAGAAACCTGGTCGCTTAAGCAACTCCCAAGCCTGTCTAGGCAACTCCCAAGCATAATTGCATAGATACCAGGTGGCTTAAGCAACTCCCAAGCCTGTCTAGGCAACTCCCAAGCATAATTGCATAGATACCAGGTGGCTTAAGCAACTCCCAAGCCTGTCTACGCAACTCCCAAGCATGTCTAGTCAACTCCTCAGCATGTTTGCGTAGAAACAAAGTCGTTTTAGCAACTCCCAAGCATGTCTATTCAACTCCCAAGCATAATTGCATAGATACCATGTGGCTTAAGCAACTCCCAAGCATGTCTAGTCAAGTCCCAAGCATGTTTGCGTAGAAACCAGGTGGCTTAAGCAACTCCCAAGCCTGTCTAGGCAACTCCCAAGCATAATTGCATAGATACCAGGTGGCTTAAGCGACGCCCAAGCCTGTCTAGTCAACTCCCAAGCATGTTAGCGTAGAAACCAGGTGGCTTAAGCAACTCCCAAGCCGGTCTAGTCAACTCCCAAGCACGTTTGCGTAGAAACCAGGTGGCTTAAGCAACTCCCAAGCCTGTCTAGGCAACTCCCAAGCATAATTGCATAGATACCAGGTGGCTTAAGCAACTCCCAAGCCTGTCTACGCAACTCCCAAGCATGTCTAGTCAACTCCCAAGCATGTTTGCGTAGAAAGCTGGTCGCTTAAGCAACTCCCAAGCCCGTCTAGGCAACTCCCAAGCATAATTGCATAGACACCATGTGGCTTAAGCAACTCCCAAGCCTGTCTACGCAACTCCCAAGCATGTCTAGTCTACTCCCAAGCATGTTTGCGCAGAAACCAGGTGGGTTAAGCAACTCCCAAGTCTGTCAAGGCAACTCCCAAGCCCGACTAGTCAACTCCCAAGCATGTTTTCGTAGAAACCAAGTCGTTCAAGCAACTCCCAAGCCTGTATAGGCAACTCCCAAGCATGTTTGCATAGATACCAAGTGGCTTAAGCAACTCCCAAGCCTGTCTCGGCAACTCCCAATCATGTTTGCATAGATACCAAGTGGCTTAAGCAACTCCCAAGCCTGTCTCGGCTACTCCCAAGCATGTTTGCATAGATACCATGTGGCTTAAGCAACTCCCAAGCCTGTCTACGCAACTCCCAAGCATGTCTAGTCAACTCCTCAGCATGTTTGCGTAGAAACAAAGTCGTTTTAGCAACTCCCAAGCCTGTCTAGGCAACTCCCAAGCATAATTGCATAGATACCAGGTGGCTTAAGCAACTCCCAAGCCTGTCTACGCAACTCCCAAGCATGTCTAGTCAACTCCCAAGCATGTTTGCGTAGAAAGCTGGTCGCTTAAGCAACTCCCAAGCCCGTCTAGGCAACTCCCAAGCATAATTGCATAGATACCATGTGGCTTAAGCAACTCCCAAGCCTGTCTACGCAACTCCCAAGCATGTCTAGTCTACTCCCAAGCATGTTTGCGCAGAAACCAGGTGGGTTAAGCAACTCCCAAGCCTGTCTAGGCAACTCCCAAGCATAATTGCATAGATACCATGTGGCTTAAGCAACTCCCAAGCATGTCTAGTCAAGTCCCAAGCATGTTTGCGTAGAAACCAGGTGGCTTAAGCAACTCCCAAGCCCGTCTAGGCAACTCCCAAGCATGTTTGCGTAGAAACCTGGTCGCTTAAGCAACTCCCAAGCCTGTCTAGGCAACTCCCAAGCATAATTGCATAGATACCAGGTGGCTTAAGCAACTCCCAAGCCTGTCTAGGCAACTCCCAAGCATAATTGCATAGATACCAGGTGGCTTAAGCAACTCCCAAGCCTGTCTACGCAACTCCCAAGCATGTCTAGTCAACTCCTCAGCATGTTTGCGTAGAAACAAAGTCGTTTTAGCAACTCCCAAGCATGTCTAGTCAACTCCCAAGCATAATTGCATAGATACCATGTGGCTTAAGCAACTCCCAAGCATGTCTAGTCAAGTCCCAAGCATGTTTGCGTAGAAACCAGGTGGCTTCAGCAACTCCCAAGCCTGTCTAGGCAACTCCCAAGCATAATTGCATAGATACCAGGTGGCTTAAGCAACGCCCAAGCCTGTCTAGTCAACTCCCAAGCATGTTTGCGTAGAAACCAGGTGGCTTAAGCAACTCCCAAGCCCGTCTAGGCAACTCCCAAGCATGTTTGCGTAGAAACCTGGTCGCTTAAGCAACTTTCAAGCCTGTCTAGGCAACTCCCAAGCATGTCTACTCAACTCCCAAGCATAATTGCATAGATACCAGGTGGCTTAAGCAACTCCCAAGCCTGTCTAGTCAAGTCCCAAGCATGTTTGCGTAGAAACCAGGTGGCTTAAGCAACTCCCAAGCCTGTCTAGGCAACTCCCAAGCATAATTGCATAGATACCAGGTGGCTTAAGCAACTCCCAAGCCTGTCTAGTCAACTCCCAAGCATGTTTGCGTAGAAACCAGGTGGCTTAAGCAACTCCCAAGCCCGTCTAGGCAACTCCCAAGCATGTTTGCGTAGAAACCTGGTCGCTTAAGCAACTCCCAAGCCTGTCTAGGCAACTCCCAAGCCTGTCTAGTCAACTCCCAAGCATGTTTGCGTAGAAACCAGGTGGCTTAAGCAACTCCCAAGCCCGTCTAGGCAACTCCCAAGCATGTTTGCGTAGAAACCTGGTCGCTTAAGCAACTCCCAAGCCTGTCTAGGCAACTCCCAAGCATGTCTACTCAACTCCCAAGCATGTTTGCGTAGAATCAAAGTCGTTTTAGCAACTCCCAAGCATGTCTAGTCAACTCCCAAGCATAATTGCATAGATACCAGGTGGCTGAAGCAACTCCCAAGCCTGTCTAGGCAACTCCCAAGCATAATTGCATAGATACCAGGTGGCTTAAGCAACTCCCAAGCCTGTCTACGCAACTCCCCAGCATGTCTAGTCAACTCCTCAGCATGTTTGCGTAGAAACAAAGTCGTTTTAGCAACTCCCAAGCATGTCTAGTCAACTCCCAAGCATAATTGCATAGATACCAGGTGGCTGAAGCAACTCCCAAGCCTGTCTAGGCAACTCCCAAGCATGTCTAGTCAACTCCCAAGCATGTTAGCGTAGAAACCAGGTGGCTTAAGCAACTCCCAAGCCGGTCTAGTGAACTCCCAAGCACGTTTGCGTAGAAACCAGGTGGCTTAAGCAACTCCCAAGCCCGTCTAGGCAACTCCCAAGCATAATTGCATAGATACCATGTGGCTTAAGCAACTCCCAAGCCTGTCCAGACAACTCCCAAGCATGTCTACTCAACTCCATAGCATGTTTGCGTAGAAACAAAGTCGTTTTAGCAACTCCCAAGCATGTCTAGTCAACTCCCAAGCATAATTGCATAGATACCATGTGGCTTAAGCAACTCCCAAGCCTGTCTAGGCAACTCCCAAGCATGTTTGCGTAGAAACCTGGTCGCTTAAGCAACTCCCAAGGCTGTCTAGGCAACTCCCAAGCATGTCTAGTCTACTCGCAAGCATGTTTGCGTAGAAACCTGGTCGCTTAAGCAACTCCCAAGCCGGTCTAGGCAACTCCCAAACCTGTCTAGTCAACTCCCAAGCATGTTTGCGTAGAAACCTGGTGGCTTAAGCAACTCCCAAGCCTGTCTAGTCAACTCCCAAGCATGTTTGCGTAGAAACCAGGTGGCTTAAGCCACTCCCAAGCCCGTCTAGGCAACTCCCAAGCATGTTTGCGTAGAAACCTGGTCGCTTAAGCAACTCCCAAGCCTGTCTAGGCAACTCCCAAGCCTGTCTAGTCAACTCCCAAGCATGTTTGCGTAGAAACCTGGTGGCTTAAGCAACTCCCAAGCCCGTCTAGGCAACTCCCAAGCATGTTTGCGTAGAAACCTGGTCGCTTAAGCAACTCCCAAGCCTGTCTAGGCAACTCCCAAGCCTGTCTAGTCAACTCCCAAGCATGTTTGCGTAGAAACCTGGTGGCTTAAGCAACTCCCAAGCCCGTCTAGGCAACTCCCAAGCATGTTTGCGTAGAAACCTGGTCGCTTAAGCAACTCCCAAGCCTGTCTAGGCAACTCCCAAGCATAATTGCATAGATACCAGGTGGCTTAAGCAACTCCCAAGCCTGTCTAGGCAACTCCCAAGCATAATTGCATAGATACCATGTGGCTTAAGCAACTCCCAAGCCTGTCTACGCAACTCCCAAGCATGTCTAGTCAACTCCTCAGCATGTTTGCGTAGAAACAAAGTCGTTTTAGCAACTCCCAAGCATGTATATTCAACTCCCAAGCTTAATTGCATAGATACCATGTGGCTTAAGCAACTCCCAAGCATGTCTAGTCAAGTCCCAAGCATGTTTGCGTAGAAACCAGGTGGCTTAAGCAACTCCCAAGCCTGTCTAGGCAACTCCCAAGCATAATTGCATAGATACCAGGTGGCTTAAGCAACTCCCAAGCCTGTCTAGTCAACTCCCAAGCATGTTAGCGTAGAAACCAGGTGGCTTAAGCAACTCCCAAGCCGGTCTAGTCAACTCCCAAGCACGTTTGCGTAGAAACCAGGTGGCTTAAGCAACTCCCAAGCCTGTCTAGGCAACTCCCGAGCATAATTGCATAGATACCAGGTGGCTTAAGCAACTCCCAAGCCTGTCTACGCAACTCCCAAGCATGTCTAGTCAACTCCCAAGCATGTTTGCGTAGAAAGCTGGTCGCTTAAGCAACTCCCAAGCCCGTCTAGGCAACTCCCAAGCATAATTGCATAGACACCATGTGGCTTAAGCAACTCCCAAGCCTGTCTACGCAACTCCCAAGTCTGTCAAGGCAACTCCCAAGCCCGACTAGTCAACTCCCAAGCATGTTTTCGTAGAAACCAAGTCGTTCAAGCAACTCCCAAGCCTGTATAGGCAACTCCCAAGCATGTTTGCATAGATACCAAGTGGCTTAAGCAACTCCCAAGCCTGTCTCGGCAACTCCCAATCATGTTTGCATAGATACCAAGTGGCTTAAGCAACTCCCAAGCCTGTCTCGGCTACTCCCAAGCATGTTTGCATAGATACCATGTGGCTTAAGCAACTCCCAAGCCTGTCTAGGCAACACCCAAGCATGGCTAGTCTACTCCAAAGCATGTTTGCGCAGAAACCAGGTGGGTTAAGCAACTCCCAAGTCTGTCAAGGCAACTCCCAAGCCCGACTAGTCAACTCCCAAGCATGTTTTTTGTAGAAACCAAGTCGTTCAAGCAACTCCCAAGCCTGTATAGGCAACTCCCAAGCATGTTTGCATAGATACCAGGTGGCTTAAGCAACTCCCAAGCCTGTCTCGGCAACTCCTAAGCATATTTGCGTAGAAACCTGGTGGCTTTAGCAACTCCCAAGCCCGTCTAGGCAACTCCCAAGCATGTTTGCGTAGAAACCTGGTCGCTTAAGCAACTCCCAAGCCTGTCTAGGCAACTCCCAAGCATAATTGCATAGATACCAGGTGGCTTAAGCAACTCCCAAGCCTGTCTAGGCAACTCCCAAGCATAATTGCATAGATACCAGGTGGCTTAAGCAACTCCCAAGCCTGGCTACGCAACTCCCAAGCATGTCTAGTCAACTCCTCAGCATGTTTGCGTAGAAACAAAGTCGTTTTAGCAACTCCCAAGCATGTCTAGTCAACTCCCAAGCATAATTGCATAGATACCATGTGGCTTAAGCAACTCCCAAGCATGTCTAGTCAAGTCCCAAGCATGTTTGCGTAGAAACCAGGTGGCTTCAGCAACTCCCAAGCCTGTCTAGGCAACTCCCAAGCATAATTGCATAGATACCAGGTGGCTTAAGCAACGCCCAAGCCTGTCTAGTCAACTCCCAAGCATGTTTGCGTAGAAACCAGGTGGCTTAAGCAACTCCCAAGCCCGTCTAGGCAACTCCCAAGCATGTTTGCGTAGAAACCTGGTCGCTTAAGCAACTTTCAAGCCTGTCTAGGCAACTCCCAAGCATGTCTACTCAACTCCCAAGCATAATTGCATAGATACCAGGTGGCTTAAGCAACTCCCAAGCCTGTCTAGTCAAGTCCCAAGCATGTTTGCGTAGAAACCAGGTGGCTTAAGCAACTCCCAAGCCTGTCTAGGCAACTCCCAAGCATAATTGCATAGATACCAGGTGGCTTAAGCAACTCCCAAGCCTGTCTAGTCAACTCCCAAGCATGTTTGCGTAGAAACCAGGTGGCTTAAGCAACTCCCAAGCCCGTCTAGGCAACTCCCAAGCATGTTTGCGTAGAAACCTGGTCGCTTAAGCAACTCCCAAGCCTGTCTAGGCAACTCCCAAGCCTGTCTAGTCAACTCCCAAGCATGTTTGCGTAGAAACCAGGTGGCTTAAGCAACTCCCAAGCCCGTCTAGGCAACTCCCAAGCATGTTTGCGTAGAAACCTGGTCGCTTAAGCAACTCCCAAGCCTGTCTAGGCAACTCCCAAGCATGTCTACTCAACTCCCAAGCATGTTTGCGTAGAAACAAAGTCGTTTTAGCAACTCCCAAGCATGTCTAGTCAACTCCCAAGCATAATTGCATAGATACCAGGTGGCTGAAGCAACTCCCAAGCCTGTCTAGGCAACTCCCAAGCATAATTGCATAGATACCAGGTGGCTTAAGCAACTCCCAAGCCTGTCTACGCAACTCCCCAGCATGTCTAGTCAACTCCTCAGCATGTTTGCGTAGAAACAAAGTCGTTTTAGCAACTCCCAAGCATGTCTAGTCAACTCCCAAGCATAATTGCATAGATACCAGGTGGCTGAAGCAACTCCCAAGCCTGTCTAGGCAACTCCCAAGCATGTCTAGTCAACTCCCAAGCATGTTAGCGTAGAAACCAGGTGGCTTAAGCAACTCCCAAGCCGGTCTAGTGAACTCCCAAGCACGTTTGCGTAGAAACCAGGTGGCTTAAGCAACTCCCAAGCCCGTCTAGGCAACTCCCAAGCATAATTGCATAGATACCATGTGGCTTAAGCAACTCCCAAGCCTGTCCAGACAACTCCCAAGCATGTCTACTCAACTCCCAAGCATGTTTGCGTAGAAACAAAGTCGTTTTAGCAACTCCCAAGCATGTCTAGTCAACTCCCAAGCATAATTGCATAGATACCATGTGGCTTAAGCAACTCCCAAGCCTGTCTAGGCAACTCCCAAGCATGTTTGCGTAGAAACCTGGTCGCTTAAGCAACTCCCAAGGCTGTCTAGGCAACTCCCAAGCATGTCTAGTCTACTCGCAAGCATGTTTGCGTAGAAACCTGGTCGCTTAAGCAACTCCCAAGCCGGTCTAGGCAACTCCCAAACCTGTCTAGTCAACTCCCAAGCATGTTTGCGTAGAAACCTGGTGGCTTAAGCAACTCCCAAGCCTGTCTAGTCAACTCCCAAGCATGTTTGCGTAGAAACCAGGTGGCTTAAGCAACTCCCAAGCCCGTCTAGGCAACTCCCAAGCATGTTTGCGTAGAAACCTGGTCGCTTAAGCAACTCCCAAGCCTGTCTAGGCAACTCCCAAGCCTGTCTAGTCAACTCCCAAGCATGTTTGCGTAGAAACCTGGTGGCTTAAGCAACTCCCAAGCCCGTCTAGGCAACTCCCAAGCATGTTTGCGTAGAAACCTGGTCGCTTAAGCAACTCCCAAGCCTGTCTAGGCAACTCCCAAGCCTGTCTAGTCAACTCCCAAGCATGTTTGCGTAGAAACCTGGTGGCTTAAGCAACTCCCAAGCCCGTCTAGGCAACTCCCAAGCATGTTTGCGTAGAAACCTGGTCGCTTAAGCAACTCCCAAGCCTGTCTAGGCAACTCCCAAGCATAATTGCATAGATACCAGGTGGCTTAAGCAACTCCCAAGCCTGTCTAGGCAACTCCCAAGCATAATTGCATAGATACCAGGTGGCTTAAGCAACTCCCAAGCCTGTCTACGCAACTCCCAAGCATGTCTAGTCAACTCCTCAGCATGTTTGCGTAGAAACAAAGTCGTTTTAGCAACTCCCAAGCATGTATATTCAACTCCCAAGCTTAATTGCATAGATACCATGTGGCTTAAGCAACTCCCAAGCATGTCTAGTCAAGTCCCAAGCATGTTTGCGTAGAAACCAGGTGGCTTAAGCAACTCCCAAGCCTGTCTAGGCAACTCCCAAGCATAATTGCATAGATACCAGGTGGCTTAAGCAACGCCCAAGCCTGTCTAGTCAACTCCCAAGCATGTTAGCGTAGAAACCAGGTGGCTTAAGCAACTCCCAAGCCGGTCTAGTCAACTCCCAAGCACGTTTGCGTAGAAACCAGGTGGCTTAAGCAACTCCCAAGCCTGTCTAGGCAACTCCCAAGCATAATTGCATAGATACCAGGTGGCTTAAGCAACTCCCAAGCCTGTCTACGCAACTCCCAAGCATGTCTAGTCAACTCCCAAGCATGTTTGCGTAGAAAGCTGGTCGCTTAAGCAACTCCCAAGCCCGTCTAGGCAACTCCCAAGCATAATTGCATAGACACCATGTGGCTTAAGCAACTCCCAAGCCTGTCTACGCAACTCCCAAGCATGTCTAGTCTACTCCCAAGCATGTTTGCGCAGAAACCAGGTGGGTTAAGCAACTCCCAAGTCTGTCAAGGCAACTCCCAAGCCCGACTAGTCAACTCCCAAGCATGTTTTCGTAGAAACCAAGTCGTTCAAGCAACTCCCAAGCCTGTATAGGCAACTCCCAAGCATGTTTGCATAGATACCAAGTGGCTTAAGCAACTCCCAAGCCTGTCTCGGCAACTCCCAATCATGTTTGCAAAGATACCAAGTGGCTTAAGCAACTCCCAAGCCTGTCTCGGCTACTCCCAAGCATGTTTGCATAGATACCATGTGGCTTAAGCAACTCCCAAGCCTGTCTAGGCAACACCCAAGCATGGCTAGTCTACTCCAAAGCATGTTTGCGCAGAAACCAGGTGGGTTAAGCAACTCCCAAGTCTGTCAAGGCAACTCCCAAGCCCGACTAGTCAACTCCCAAGCATGTTTTTTGTAGAAACCAAGTCGTTCAAGCAACTCCCAAGCCTGTATAGGCAACTCCCAAGCATGTTTGCATAGATACCAGGTGGCTTAAGCAACTCCCAAGCCTGTCTCGGCAACTCCTAAGCATATTTGCGTAGACACCTGGTGGCTTTAGCAACTCCCAAGCCCGTCTAGGCAACTCCCAAGCATGTTTGCGTAGAAACCTGGTCGCTTAAGCAACTCCCAAGCCTGTCTAGGCAACTCCCAAGCCTGTCTAGGCAACTCCCAAGCATGTTTGCATAGATACCAGGTGGCTTAAGCAACTCCCAAGCCTGTCTCGGCAACTCCTAAGCATATTTGCGTAGAAACCTGGTGGCTTTAGCAACTCCCAAGCCCGTCTAGGCAACTCCCAAGCATGTTTGCGTAGAAACCTGGTCGCTTAAGCAACTCCAAAGCCTGTCTAGGCAACTCCCAAGCCTGTCTAGGCAACTCCCAAGCATAATTGCATAGATACCAGGTGGCTTAAGCAACGCCCAAGCCTGTCTAGTCAACTCCCAAGCATGTTTGCGTAGAAACCAGGTGGCTTGAGCAACTCCCAAGCCCGTCTAGGCAACTCCCAAGCATGTTTGCGTAGAAACCTGGTCGCTTAAGCAACTTTCAAGCCTGTCTAGGCAACTCCCAAGCATGACTACTCAACTCCCAAGCATAATTGCATAGATACCAGGTGGCTTAAGCAACTCCCAAGCCTGTCTAGTCAAGTCCCAAGCATGTTTGCGTAGAAACCAGGTGGCTTAAGCAACTCCCAAGCCTGTCTAGGCAACTCCCAAGCATAATTGCATAGATACCAGGTGGCTTAAGCAACTCCCAAGCCTGTCTAGTCAACTCCCAAGCATGTTTGCGTAGAAACCAGGTGGCTTAAGCAACTCCCAAGCCCGTCTAGGCAACTCCCATGCATGCTTGCGTAGAAACCTGGTCGCTTAAGCAACTCCCAAGCCTGTCTAGGCAACTCCCAAGCCTTTCTAGTCAACTCCCAAGCATGTTAGCGTAGAAACCAGGTGGCTTAAGCAACTCCCAAGCCGGTCTAGTCAACTCCCAAGCACGTTTGCGTAGAAACCAGGTGGCTTAAGCAACTCCCAAGCCTGTCTAGGCAACTCCCGAGCATAATTGCATAGATACCAGGTGGCTTAAGCAACTCCCAAGCCTGTCTACGCAACTCCCAAGCATGTCTAGTCAACTCCCAAGCATGTTTGCGTAGAAAGCTGGTCGCTTAAGCAACTCCCAAGCCCGTCTAGGCAACTCCCAAGCATAATTGCATAGACACCATGTGGCTTAAGCAACTCCCAAGCCTGTCTACGCAACTCCCAAGTCTGTCAAGGCAACTCCCAAGCCCGACTAGTCAACTCCCAAGCATGTTTTCGTAGAAACCAAGTCGTTCAAGCAACTCCCAAGCCTGTATAGGCAACTCCCAAGCATGTTTGCATAGATACCAAGTGGCTTAAGCAACTCCCAAGCCTGTCTCGGCAACTCCCAATCATGTTTGCATAGATACCAAGTGGCTTAAGCAACTCCCAAGCCTGTCTCGGCTACTCCCAAGCATGTTTGCATAGATACCATGTGGCTTAAGCAACTCCCAAGCCTGTCTAGGCAACACCCAAGCATGGCTAGTCTACTCCAAAGCATGTTTGCGCAGAAACCAGGTGGGTTAAGCAACTCCCAAGTCTGTCAAGGCAACTCCCAAGCCCGACTAGTCAACTCCCAAGCATGTTTTTTGTAGAAACCAAGTCGTTCAAGCAACTCCCAAGCCTGTATAGGCAACTCCCAAGCATGTTTGCATAGATACCAGGTGGCTTAAGCAACTCCCAAGCCTGTCTCGGCAACTCCTAAGCATATTTGCGTAGAAACCTGGTGGCTTTAGCAACTCCCAAGCCCGTCTAGGCAACTCCCAAGCATGTTTGCGTAGAAACCTGGTCGCTTAAGCAACTCCCAAGCCTGTCTAGGCAACTCCCAAGCATAATTGCATAGATACCAGGTGGCTTAAGCAACTCCCAAGCCTGTCTAGGCAACTCCCAAGCATAATTGCATAGATACCAGGTGGCTTAAGCAACTCCCAAGCCTGGCTACGCAACTCCCAAGCATGTCTAGTCAACTCCTCAGCATGTTTGCGTAGAAACAAAGTCGTTTTAGCAACTCCCAAGCATGTCTAGTCAACTCCCAAGCATAATTGCATAGATACCATGTGGCTTAAGCAACTCCCAAGCATGTCTAGTCAAGTCCCAAGCATGTTTGCGTAGAAACCAGGTGGCTTCAGCAACTCCCAAGCCTGTCTAGGCAACTCCCAAGCATAATTGCATAGATACCAGGTGGCTTAAGCAACGCCCAAGCCTGTCTAGTCAACTCCCAAGCATGTTTGCGTAGAAACCAGGTGGCTTAAGCAACTCCCAAGCCCGTCTAGGCAACTCCCAAGCATGTTTGCGTAGAAACCTGGTCGCTTAAGCAACTTTCAAGCCTGTCTAGGCAACTCCCAAGCATGTCTACTCAACTCCCAAGCATAATTGCATAGATACCAGGTGGCTTAAGCAACTCCCAAGCCTGTCTAGTCAAGTCCCAAGCATGTTTGCGTAGAAACCAGGTGGCTTAAGCAACTCCCAAGCCTGTCTAGGCAACTCCCAAGCATAATTGCATAGATACCAGGTGGCTTAAGCAACTCCCAAGCCTGTCTAGTCAACTCCCAAGCATGTTTGCGTAGAAACCAGGTGGCTTAAGCAACTCCCAAGCCCGTCTAGGCAACTCCCAAGCATGTTTGCGTAGAAACCTGGTCGCTTAAGCAACTCCCAAGCCTGTCTAGGCAACTCCCAAGCCTGTCTAGTCAACTCCCAAGCATGTTTGCGTAGAAACCAGGTGGCTTAAGCAACTCCCAAGCCCGTCTAGGCAACTCCCAAGCATGTTTGCGTAGAAACCTGGTCGCTTAAGCAACTCCCAAGCCTGTCTAGGCAACTCCCAAGCATGTCTACTCAACTCCCAAGCATGTTTGCGTAGAAACAAAGTCGTTTTAGCAACTCCCAAGCATGTCTAGTCAACTCCCAAGCATAATTGCATAGATACCAGGTGGCTGAAGCAACTCCCAAGCCTGTCTAGGCAACTCCCAAGCATAATTGCATAGATACCAGGTGGCTTAAGCAACTCCCAAGCCTGTCTACGCAACTCCCCAGCATGTCTAGTCAACTCCTCAGCATGTTTGCGTAGAAACAAAGTCGTTTTAGCAACTCCCAAGCATGTCTAGTCAACTCCCAAGCATAATTGCATAGATACCAGGTGGCTGAAGCAACTCCCAAGCCTGTCTAGGCAACTCCCAAGCATGTCTAGTCAACTCCCAAGCATGTTAGCGTAGAAACCAGGTGGCTTAAGCAACTCCCAAGCCGGTCTAGTGAACTCCCAAGCACGTTTGCGTAGAAACCAGGTGGCTTAAGCAACTCCCAAGCCCGTCTAGGCAACTCCCAAGCATAATTGCATAGATACCATGTGGCTTAAGCAACTCCCAAGCCTGTCCAGACAACTCCCAAGCATGTCTACTCAACTCCCAAGCATGTTTGCGTAGAAACAAAGTCGTTTTAGCAACTCCCAAGCATGTCTAGTCAACTCCCAAGCATAATTGCATAGATACCATGTGGCTTAAGCAACTCCCAAGCCTGTCTAGGCAACTCCCAAGCATGTTTGCGTAGAAACCTGGTCGCTTAAGCAACTCCCAAGGCTGTCTAGGCAACTCCCAAGCATGTCTAGTCTACTCGCAAGCATGTTTGCGTAGAAACCTGGTCGCTTAAGCAACTCCCAAGCCGGTCTAGGCAACTCCCAAACCTGTCTAGTCAACTCCCAAGCATGTTTGCGTAGAAACCTGGTGGCTTAAGCAACTCCCAAGCCTGTCTAGTCAACTCCCAAGCATGTTTGCGTAGAAACCAGGTGGCTTAAGCAACTCCCAAGCCCGTCTAGGCAACTCCCAAGCATGTTTGCGTAGAAACCTGGTCGCTTAAGCAACTCCCAAGCCTGTCTAGGCAACTCCCAAGCCTGTCTAGTCAACTCCCAAGCATGTTTGCGTAGAAACCTGGTGGCTTAAGCAACTCCCAAGCCCGTCTAGGCAACTCCCAAGCATGTTTGCGTAGAAACCTGGTCGCTTAAGCAACTCCCAAGCCTGTCTAGGCAACTCCCAAGCCTGTCTAGTCAACTCCCAAGCATGTTTGCGTAGAAACCTGGTGGCTTAAGCAACTCCCAAGCCCGTCTAGGCAACTCCCAAGCATGTTTGCGTAGAAACCTGGTCGCTTAAGCAACTCCCAAGCCTGTCTAGGCAACTCCCAAGCATAATTGCATAGATACCAGGTGGCTTAAGCAACTCCCAAGCCTGTCTAGGCAACTCCCAAGCATAATTGCATAGATACCAGGTGGCTTAAGCAACTCCCAAGCCTGTCTACGCAACTCCCAAGCATGTCTAGTCAACTCCTCAGCATGTTTGCGTAGAAACAAAGTCGTTTTAGCAACTCCCAAGCATGTATATTCAACTCCCAAGCTTAATTGCATAGATACCATGTGGCTTAAGCAACTCCCAAGCATGTCTAGTCAAGTCCCAAGCATGTTTGCGTAGAAACCAGGTGGCTTAAGCAACTCCCAAGCCTGTCTAGGCAACTCCCAAGCATAATTGCATAGATACCAGGTGGCTTAAGCAACGCCCAAGCCTGTCTAGTCAACTCCCAAGCATGTTAGCGTAGAAACCAGGTGGCTTAAGCAACTCCCAAGCCGGTCTAGTCAACTCCCAAGCACGTTTGCGTAGAAACCAGGTGGCTTAAGCAACTCCCAAGCCTGTCTAGGCAACTCCCAAGCATAATTGCATAGATACCAGGTGGCTTAAGCAACTCCCAAGCCTGTCTACGCAACTCCCAAGCATGTCTAGTCAACTCCCAAGCATGTTTGCGTAGAAAGCTGGTCGCTTAAGCAACTCCCAAGCCCGTCTAGGCAACTCCCAAGCATAATTGCATAGACACCATGTGGCTTAAGCAACTCCCAAGCCTGTCTACGCAACTCCCAAGCATGTCTAGTCTACTCCCAAGCATGTTTGCGCAGAAACCAGGTGGGTTAAGCAACTCCCAAGTCTGTCAAGGCAACTCCCAAGCCCGACTAGTCAACTCCCAAGCATGTTTTCGTAGAAACCAAGTCGTTCAAGCAACTCCCAAGCCTGTATAGGCAACTCCCAAGCATGTTTGCATAGATACCAAGTGGCTTAAGCAACTCCCAAGCCTGTCTCGGCAACTCCCAATCATGTTTGCAAAGATACCAAGTGGCTTAAGCAACTCCCAAGCCTGTCTCGGCTACTCCCAAGCATGTTTGCATAGATACCATGTGGCTTAAGCAACTCCCAAGCCTGTCTAGGCAACACCCAAGCATGGCTAGTCTACTCCAAAGCATGTTTGCGCAGAAACCAGGTGGGTTAAGCAACTCCCAAGTCTGTCAAGGCAACTCCCAAGCCCGACTAGTCAACTCCCAAGCATGTTTTTTGTAGAAACCAAGTCGTTCAAGCAACTCCCAAGCCTGTATAGGCAACTCCCAAGCATGTTTGCATAGATACCAGGTGGCTTAAGCAACTCCCAAGCCTGTCTCGGCAACTCCTAAGCATATTTGCGTAGACACCTGGTGGCTTTAGCAACTCCCAAGCCCGTCTAGGCAACTCCCAAGCATGTTTGCGTAGAAACCTGGTCGCTTAAGCAACTCCCAAGCCTGTCTAGGCAACTCCCAAGCCTGTCTAGGCAACTCCCAAGCATGTTTGCATAGATACCAGGTGGCTTAAGCAACTCCCAAGCCTGTCTCGGCAACTCCTAAGCATATTTGCGTAGAAACCTGGTGGCTTTAGCAACTCCCAAGCCCGTCTAGGCAACTCCCAAGCATGTTTGCGTAGAAACCTGGTCGCTTAAGCAACTCCAAAGCCTGTCTAGGCAACTCCCAAGCCTGTCTAGGCAACTCCCAAGCATAATTGCATAGATACCAGGTGGCTTAAGCAACGCCCAAGCCTGTCTAGTCAACTCCCAAGCATGTTTGCGTAGAAACCAGGTGGCTTGAGCAACTCCCAAGCCCGTCTAGGCAACTCCCAAGCATGTTTGCGTAGAAACCTGGTCGCTTAAGCAACTTTCAAGCCTGTCTAGGCAACTCCCAAGCATGACTACTCAACTCCCAAGCATAATTGCATAGATACCAGGTGGCTTAAGCAACTCCCAAGCCTGTCTAGTCAAGTCCCAAGCATGTTTGCGTAGAAACCAGGTGGCTTAAGCAACTCCCAAGCCTGTCTAGGCAACTCCCAAGCATAATTGCATAGATACCAGGTGGCTTAAGCAACTCCCAAGCCTGTCTAGTCAACTCCCAAGCATGTTTGCGTAGAAACCAGGTGGCTTAAGCAACTCCCAAGCCCGTCTAGGCAACTCCCATGCATGCTTGCGTAGAAACCTGGTCGCTTAAGCAACTCCCAAGCCTGTCTAGGCAACTCCCAAGCCTTTCTAGTCAACTCCCAAGCATGTTTGCGTAGAAACCAGGTGGCTTAAGCAACTCCCAAGCCCGTCTAGGCAACTCCCAAGCATGTTTGCGTAGAAACCTGGTCGCTTAAGCAACTCCCAAGCCTGTCTAGGCAACTCCCAAGCCTGTCTAGTCAACTCCCAAGCATGTTTGCGTAGAAACCTGGTGGCTTAAGCAACTCCCAAGCCCGTCTAGGCAACTCCCAAGCATGTTTGCGTAGAAACCTGGTCGCTTAAGCAACTCCCAAGCCTGTCTCGGCAACTCCCAATCATGTTTGCATAGATACCAAGTGGCTTAAGCAACTCCCAAGCCTGTCTCGGCTACTCCCAAGCATGTTTGCATAGATACCATGTGGCTTAAGCAACTCCCAAGCCTGTCTAGGCAACACCCAAGCATGGCTAGTCTACTCCAAAGCATGTTTGCGCAGAAACCAGGTGGGTTAAGCAACTCCCAAGCCTGTCTCGGCAACTCCTAAGCATATTTGCGTAGAAACCTGGTGGCTTTAGCAACTCCCAAGCCCGTCTAGGCAACTCCCAAGCATGTTTGCGTAGAAACCTGGTCGCTTAAGCAACTCCCAAGCCTGTCTAGGCAACTCCCAAGCCTGTCTAGGCAACTCCCAAGCATAATTGCATAGATACCAGGTGGCTTAAGCAACTCCCAAGCCTGTCTAGGCAACTCCCAAGCATAATTGCATAGATACCAGGTGGCTTAAGCAACTCCCAAGCCTGTCTACGCAACTCCCAAGCATGTCTAGTCAACTCCTCAGCATGTTTGCGTAGAAACCAGGTGGGTTAAGCAACTCCCAAGTCTGTCAAGGCAACTCCCAAGCCCGACTAGTCAACTCCCAAGCATGTTTTTTGTAGAAACCAAGTCGTTCAAGCAACTCCCAAGCCTGTATAGGCAACTCCCAAGCATGTTTGCATAGATACCAGGTGGCTTAAGCAACTCCCAAGCCTGTCTCGGCAACTCCTAAGCATATTTGCGTAGAAACCTGGTGGCTTTAGCAACTCCCAAGCCCGTCTAGGCAACTCCCAAGCATGTTTGCGTAGAAACCTGGTCGCTTAAGCAACTCCCAAGCCTGTCTAGGCAACTCCCAAGCCTGTCTAGGCAACTCCCAAGCATAATTGCATAGATACCAGGTGGCTTAAGCAACTCCCAAGCCTGTCTAGGCAACTCCCAAGCATAATTGCATAGATACCAGGTGGCTTAAGCAACTCCCAAGCCTGTCTACGCAACTCCCAAGCATGTCTAGTCAACTCCTCAGCATGTTTGCGTAGAAACCAGGTGGGTTAAGCAACTCCCAAGTCTGTCAAGGCAACTCCCAAGCCCGACTAGTCAACTCCCAAGCATGTTTTTGTAGAAACCAAGTCGTTCAAGCAACTCCCAAGCCTGTATAGGCAACTCCCAAGCATGTTTGCATAGATACCAGGTGGCTTAAGCAACTCCCAAGCCTGTCTCGGCAACTCCTAAGCATATTTGCGTAGAAACCTGGTGGCTTTAGCAACTCCCAAGCCCGTCTAGGCAACTCCCAAGCATGTTTGCGTAGAAACCTGGTCGCTTAAGCAACTCCCAAGCCTGTCTAGGCAACTCCCAAGCCTGTCTAGTCAACTCCCAAGCATGTTTGCGTAGAAACCTGGTGGCTTAAGCAACTCCCAAGCCCGTCTAGGCAACTCCCAAGCATGTTTGCGTAGAAACCTGGTCGCTTAAGCAACTCCCAAGCCTGTCTAGGCAACTCCCAAGCCTGTCTAGTCAACTCCCAAGCATGTTTGCGTAGAAACCTGGTGGCTTAAGCAACTCCCAAGCCCGTCTAGGCAACTCCCAAGCATGTTTGCGTAGAAACCTGGTCGCTTAAGCAACTCCCAAGCCTGTCTAGGCAACTCCCAAGCATAATTGCATAGATACCAGGTGGCTTAAGCAACTCCCAAGCCTGTCTAGGCAACTCCCAAGCATAATTGCATAGATACCAGGTGGCTTAAGCAACTCCCAAGCCTGTCTACGCAACTCCCAAGCATGTCTAGTCAACTCCTCAGCATGTTTGCGTAGAAACAAAGTCGTTTTAGCAACTCCCAAGCATGTCTATTCAACTCCCAAGCATAATTGCATAGATACCATGTGGCTTAAGCAACTCCCAAGCATGTCTAGTCAAGTCCCAAGCATGTTTGCGTAGAAACCAGGTGGCTTAAGCAACTCCCAAGCCTGTCTAGGCAACTCCCAAGCATAATTGCATAGATACCAGGTGGCTTAAGCAACGCCCAAGCCTGTCTAGTCAACTCCCAAGCATGTTAGCGTAGAAACCAGGTGGCTTAAGCAACTCCCAAGCCGGTCTAGTCAACTCCCAAGCACGTTTGCGTAGAAACCAGGTGGCTTAAGCAACTCCCAAGCCTGTCTAGGCAACTCCCAAGCATAATTGCATAGATACCAGGTGGCTTAAGCAACTCCCAAGCCTGTCTACGCAACTCCAAAGCATGTCTAGTCAACTCCCAAGCATGTTTGCGTAGAAAGCTGGTCGCTTAAGCAACTCCCAAGCCCGTCTAGGCAACTCCCAAGCATAATTGCATAGACACCATGTGGCTTAAGCAACTCCCAAGCCTGTCTACGCAACTCCCAAGCATGTCTAGTCTACTCCCAAGCATGTTTGCGCAGAAACCAGGTGGGTTAAGCAACTCCCAAGTCTGTCAAGGCAACTCCCAAGCCCGACTAGTCAACTCCCAAGCATGTTTTCGTAGAAACCAAGTCGTTCAAGCAACTCCCAAGCCTGTATAGGCAACTCCCAAGCATGTTTGCATAGATACCAAGTGGCTTAAGCAACTCCCAAGCCTGTCTCGGCAACTCCCAATCATGTTTGCATAGATACCAAGTGGCTTAAGCAACTCCCAAGCCTGTCTCGGCTACTCCCAAGCATGTTTGCATAGATACCATGTGGCTTAAGCAACTCCCAAGCCTGTCTAGGCAACACCCAAGCATGGCTAGTCTACTCCAAAGCATGTTTGCGCAGAAACCAGGTGGGTTAAGCAACTCCCAAGTCTGTCAAGGCAACTCCCAAGCCCGACTAGTCAACTCCCAAGCATGTTTTTTGTAGAAACCAAGTCGTTCAAGCAACTCCCAAGCCTGTATAGGCAACTCCCAAGCATGTTTGCATAGATACCAGGTGGCTTAAGCAACTCCCAAGCCTGTCTCGGCAACTCCTAAGCATATTTGCGTAGAAACCTGGTGGCTTTAGCAACTCCCAAGCCCGTCTAGGCAACTCCCAAGCATGTTTGCGTAGAAACCTGGTCGCTTAAGCAACTCCCAAGCCTGTCTAGGCAACTCCCAAGCCTGTCTAGGCAACTCCCAAGCATGACTACTCAACTCCCAAGCATAATTGCATAGATACCAGGTGGCTTAAGCAACTCCCAAGCCTGTCTAGTCAAGTCCCAAGCATGTTTGCGTAGAAACCAGGTGGCTAAGCAACTCCCAAGCCTGTCTAGGCAACTCCCAAGCATAATTGCATAGATACCAGGTGGCTTAAGCAACTCCCAAGCCTGTCTAGTCAACTCCCAAGCATGTTTGCGTAGAAACCAGGTGGCTTAAGCAACTCCCAAGCCCGTCTAGGCAACTCCCATGCATGCTTGCGTAGAAACCTGGTCGCTTAAGCAACTCCCAAGCCTGTCTAGGCAACTCCCAAGCCTGTCTAGGCAACTCCCAAGCATGTTTGCGTAGAAACCAGGTGGCTTAAGCAACTCCCAAGCCCGTCTAGGCAACTCCCAAGCATGTTTGCGTAGAAACCTGGTCGCTTAAGCAACTCCCAAGCCTGTCTAGGCAACTCCCAAGCATGTCTACTCAACTCCCAAGCATGTTTGCGTAGAAACAAAGTCGTTTTAGCAACTCCCAAGCATGTCTAGTCAACTCCCAAGCATAATTGCATAGATACCAGGTGGCTGAAGCAACTCCCAAGCCTGTCTAGGCAACTCCCAAGCATAATTGCATAGATACCAGGTGGCTTAAGCAACTCCCAAGCCTGTCTACGCAACTCCCCAGCATGTCTAGTCAACTCCTCAGCATGTTTGCGTAGAAACAAAGTCGTTTTAGCAACTCCCAAGCATGTCTAGTCAACTCCCAAGCATAATTGCATAGATACCAGGTGTCTGAAGCAACTCCCAAGCCTGTCTAGGCAACTCCCAAGCATGTCTAGTCAACTCCCAAGCATGTTAGCATAGAAACCAGGTGGCTTAAGCAACTCCCAAGCCGGTCTAGTGAACTCCCACGCACGTTTGCGTAGAAACAAGGTGGCTTAAGCAACTCCCAAGCCCGTCTAGGCAACTCCCAAGCATAATTGCATAGATACCATGTGGCTTAAGCAACTCCCAAGCCTGTCCAGGCAACTCCCAAGCATGTCTACTCAACTCCCAAGCATGTTTGCGTAGAAACAAAGTCGTTTTAGCAACTCCCAAGCATGTCTATTCAACTCCCAAGCATAATTGCATAGATACCATGTGGCTTAAGCAACTCCCAAGCCTGTCTAGGCAACTCCCAAGCATGTTTGCGTAGAAACCTGGTCGCTTAAGCAACTCCCAAGGCTGTCTAGGCAACTCCCAAGCATGTCTAGTCTACTCGCAAGCATGTTTGCGTAGAAACCTGGTCGCTTAAGCAACTCCCAAGCCGGTCTAGGAAACTCCCAAACCTGTCTAGTCAACTCCCAAGCATGTTTGCGTAGAAACCTGGTCGCTTAAGCAACTCCCAAGCCTGTATAGGCAACTCCCAAGCATGTTTGCATAGATACCAAGTGGCTTAAGCAACTCCCAAGCCTGTCTCGGCAACTCCCAATCATGTTTGCATAGATACCAAGTGGCTTAAGCAACTCCCAAGCCTGTCTCGGCTACTCCCAAGCATGTTTGCATAGATACCATGTGGCTTAAGCAACTCCCAAGCCTGTCTAGGCAACACCCAAGCATGTTTGCGTAGAAACCAGGTGGCTTAAGCAACTCCCAAGCCCGTCTAGGCAACTCCCAAGCATGTTTGCGTAGAAACCTGGTCGCTTAAGCAACTCCCAAGCCTGTCTAGGCAACTCCCAAGCCTGTCTAGTCAACTCCCAAGCATGTTTGCGTAGAAACCTGGTGGCTTAAGCAACTCCCAAGCCCGTCTAGGCAACTCCCAAGCATGTTTGCGTAGAAACCTGGTCGCTTAAGCAACTCCCAAGCCTGTCTAGGCAACTCCCAAGCCTGTCTAGTCAACTCCCAAGCATGTTTGCGTAGAAACCTGGTGGCTTAAGCAACTCCCAAGCCCGTCTAGGCAACTCCCAAGCATGTTTGCGTAGAAACCTGGTCGCTTAAGCAACTCCCAAGCCTGTCTAGGCAACTCCCAAGCATAATTGCATAGATACCAGGTGGCTTAAGCAACTCCCAAGCCTGTCTAGGCAACTCCCAAGCATAATTGCATAGATACCAGGTGGCTTAAGCAACTCCCAAGCCTGTCTACGCAACTCCCAAGCATGTCTAGTCAACTCCTCAGCATGTTTGCGTAGAAACAAAGTCGTTTTAGCAACTCCCAAGCATGTCTATTCAACTCCCAAGCATAATTGCATAGATACCATGTGGCTTAAGCAACTCCCAAGCATGTCTAGTCAAGTCCCAAGCATGTTTGCGTAGAAACCAGGTGGCTTAAGCAACTCCCAAGCCTGTCTAGGCAACTCCCAAGCATAATTGCATAGATACCAGGTGGCTTAAGCAACGCCCAAGCCTGTCTAGTCAACTCCCAAGCATGTTAGCGTAGAAACCAGGTGGCTTAAGCAACTCCCAAGCCGGTCTAGTCAACTCCCAAGCACGTTTGCGTAGAAACCAGGTGGCTTAAGCAACTCCCAAGCCTGTCTAGGCAACTCCCAAGCATAATTGCATAGATACCAGGTGGCTTAAGCAACTCCCAAGCCTGTCTACGCAGCTCCCAAGCATGTCTAGTCAACTCCCAAGCATGTTTGCGTAGAAAGCTGGTCGCTTAAGCAACTCCCAAGCCCGTCTAGGCAACTCCCAAGCATAATTGCATAGACACCATGTGGCTTAAGCAACTCCCAAGCCTGTCTACGCAACTCCCAAGCATGTCTAGTCTACTCCCAAGCATGTTTGCGCAGAAACCAGGTGGGTTAAGCAACTCCCAAGTCTGTCAAGGCAACTCCCAAGCCCGACTAGTCAACTCCCAAGCATGTTTTCGTAGAAACCAAGTCGTTCAAGCAACTCCCAAGCCTGTATAGGCAACTCCCAAGCATGTTTGCATAGATACCAAGTGGCTTAAGCAACTCCCAAGCCTGTCTCGGCAACTCCCAATCATGTTTGCATAGATACCAAGTGGCTTAAGCAACTCCCAAGCCTGTCTCGGCTACTCCCAAGCATGTTTGCATAGATACCATGTGGCTTAAGCAACTCCCAAGCCTGTCTAGGCAACACCCAAGCATGGCTAGTCTACTCCAAAGCATGTTTGCGCAGAAACCAGGTGGGTTAAGCATCTCCCAAGTCTGTCAAGGCAACTCCCAAGCCCGACTAGTCAACTCCCAAGCATGTTTTTTGTAGAAACCAAGTCGTTCAAGCAACTCCCAAGCCTGTATAGGCAACTCCCAAGCATGTTTGCATAGATACCAGGTGGCTTAAGCAACTCCCAAGCCTGTCTCGGCAACTCCTAAGCATATTTGCGTAGAAACCTGGTGGCTTTAGCAACTCCCAAGCCCGTCTAGGCAACTCCCAAGCATGTTTGCGTAGAAACCTGGTCGCTTAAGCAACTCCCAAGCCTGTCTAGGCAACTCCCAAGCCTGTCTAGGCAACTCCCAAGCATGACTACTCAACTCCCAAGCATAATTGCATAGATACCAGGTGGCTTAAGCAACTCCCAAGCCTGTCTAGTCAAGTCCCAAGCATGTTTGCGTAGAAACCAGGTGGCTTAAGCAACTCCCAAGCCTGTCTAGGCAACTCCCAAGCATAATTGCATAGATACCAGGTGGCTTAAGCAACTCCCAAGCCTGTCTAGTCAACTCCCAAGCATGTTTGCGTAGAAACCAGGTGGCTTAAGCAACTCCCAAGCCCGTCTAGGCAACTCCCATGCATGCTTGCGTAGAAACCTGGTCGCTTAAGCAACTCCCAAGCCTGTCTAGGCAACTCCCAAGCCTGTCTAGGCAACTCCCAAGCATGTTTGCGTAGAAACCAGGTGGCTTAAGCAACTCCCAAGCCCGTCTAGGCAACTCCCAAGCATGTTTGCGTAGAAACCTGGTCGCTTAAGCAACTCCCAAGCCTGTCTAGGCAACTCCCAAGCATGTCTACTCAACTCCCAAGCATGTTTGCGTAGAAACAAAGTCGTTTTAGCAACTCCCAAGCATGTCTAGTCAACTCCCAAGCATAATTGCATAGATACCAGGTGGCTGAAGCAACTCCCAAGCCTGTCTAGGCAACTCCCAAGCATAATTGCATAGATACCAGGTGGCTTAAGCAACTCCCAAGCCTGTCTACGCAACTCCCCAGCATGTCTAGTCAACTCCTCAGCATGTTTGCGTAGAAACAAAGTCGTTTTAGCAACTCCCAAGCATGTCTAGTCAACTCCCAAGCATAATTGCATAGATACCAGGTGTCTGAAGCAACTCCCAAGCCTGTCTAGGCAACTCCCAAGCATGTCTAGTCAACTCCCAAGCATGTTAGCATAGAAACCAGGTGGCTTAAGCAACTCCCAAGCCGGTCTAGTGAACTCCCACGCACGTTTGCGTAGAAACAAGGTGGCTTAAGCAACTCCCAAGCCCGTCTAGGCAACTCCCAAGCATAATTGCATAGATACCATGTGGCTTAAGCAACTCCCAAGCCTGTCCAGGCAACTCCCAAGCATGTCTACTCAACTCCCAAGCATGTTTGCGTAGAAACAAAGTCGTTTTAGCAACTCCCAAGCATGTCTATTCAACTCCCAAGCATAATTGCATAGATACCATGTGGCTTAAGCAACTCCCAAGCCTGTCTAGGCAACTCCCAAGCATGTTTGCGTAGAAACCTGGTCGCTTAAGCAACTCCCAAGGCTGTCTAGGCAACTCCCAAGCATGTCTAGTCTACTCGCAAGCATGTTTGCGTAGAAACCTGGTCGCTTAAGCAACTCCCAAGCCGGTCTAGGAAACTCCCAAACCTGTCTAGTCAACTCCCAAGCATGTTTGCGTAGAAACCTGGTCGCTTAAGCAACTCCCAAGCCTGTATAGGCAACTCCCAAGCATGTTTGCATAGATACCAAGTGGCTTAAGCAACTCCCAAGCCTGTCTCGGCAACTCCCAATCATGTTTGCATAGATACCAAGTGGCTTAAGCAACTCCCAAGCCTGTCTCGGCTACTCCCAAGCATGTTTGCATAGATACCATGTGGCTTAAGCAACTCCCAAGCCTGTCTAGGCAACACCCAAGCATGTTTGCGTAGAAACCAGGTGGCTTAAGCAACTCCCAAGCCCGTCTAGGCAACTCCCAAGCATGTTTGCGTAGAAACCTGGTCGCTTAAGCAACTCCCAAGCCTGTCTAGGCAACTCCCAAGCCTGTCTAGTCAACTCCCAAGCATGTTTGCGTAGAAACCTGGTGGCTTAAGCAACTCCCAAGCCCGTCTAGGCAACTCCCAAGCATGTTTGCGTAGAAACCTGGTCGCTTAAGCAACTCCCAAGCCTGTCTAGGCAACTCCCAAGCCTGTCTAGTCAACTCCCAAGCATGTTTGCGTAGAAACCTGGTGGCTTAAGCAACTCCCAAGCCCGTCTAGGCAACTCCCAAGCATGTTTGCGTAGAAACCTGGTCGCTTAAGCAACTCCCAAGCCTGTCTAGGCAACTCCCAAGCATAATTGCATAGATACCAGGTGGCTTAAGCAACTCCCAAGCCTGTCTAGGCAACTCCCAAGCATAATTGCATAGATACCAGGTGGCTTAAGCAACTCCCAAGCCTGTCTACGCAACTCCCAAGCATGTCTAGTCAACTCCTCAGCATGTTTGCGTAGAAACAAAGTCGTTTTAGCAACTCCCAAGCATGTCTATTCAACTCCCAAGCATAATTGCATAGATACCATGTGGCTTAAGCAACTCCCAAGCATGTCTAGTCAAGTCCCAAGCATGTTTGCGTAGAAACCAGGTGGCTTAAGCAACTCCCAAGCCTGTCTAGGCAACTCCCAAGCATAATTGCATAGATACCAGGTGGCTTAAGCAACGCCCAAGCCTGTCTAGTCAACTCCCAAGCATGTTAGCGTAGAAACCAGGTGGCTTAAGCAACTCCCAAGCCGGTCTAGTCAACTCCCAAGCACGTTTGCGTAGAAACCAGGTGGCTTAAGCAACTCCCAAGCCTGTCTAGGCAACTCCCAAGCATAATTGCATAGATACCAGGTGGCTTAAGCAACTCCCAAGCCTGTCTACGCAACTCCCAAGCATGTCTAGTCAACTCCCAAGCATGTTTGCGTAGAAAGCTGGTCGCTTAAGCAACTCCCAAGCCCGTCTAGGCAACTCCCAAGCATAATTGCATAGACACCATGTGGCTTAAGCAACTCCCAAGCCTGTCTACGCAACTCCCAAGCATGTCTAGTCTACTCCCAAGCATGTTTGCGCAGAAACCAGGTGGGTTAAGCAACTCCCAAGTCTGTCAAGGCAACTCCCAAGCCCGACTAGTCAACTCCCAAGCATGTTTTCGTAGAAACCAAGTCGTTCAAGCAACTCCCAAGCCTGTATAGGCAACTCCCAAGCATGTTTGCATAGATACCAAGTGGCTTAAGCAACTCCCAAGCCTGTCTCGGCAACTCCCAATCATGTTTGCATAGATACCAAGTGGCTTAAGCAACTCCCAAGCCTGTCTCGGCTACTCCCAAGCATGTTTGCATAGATACCATGTGGCTTAAGCAACTCCCAAGCCTGTCTAGGCAACACCCAAGCATGGCTAGTCTACTCCAAAGCATGTTTGCGCAGAAACCAGGTGGGTTAAGCAACTCCCAAGTCTGTCAAGGCAACTCCCAAGCCCGACTAGTCAACTCCCAAGCATGTTTTTTGTAGAAACCAAGTCGTTCAAGCAACTCCCAAGCCTGTATAGGCAACTCCCAAGCATGTTTGCATAGATACCAGGTGGCTTAAGCAACTCCCAAGCCTGTCTCGGCAACTCCTAAGCATATTTGCGTAGAAACCTGGTGGCTTTAGCAACTCCCAAGCCCGTCTAGGCAACTCCCAAGCATGTTTGCGTAGAAACCTGGTCGCTTAAGCAACTCCCAAGCCTGTCTAGGCAACTCCCAAGCCTGTCTAGGCAACTCCCAAGCATAATTGCATAGATACCAGGTGGCTTAAGCAACTCCCAAGCCTGTCTAGGCAACTCCCAAGCATAATTGCATAGATACCAGGTGGCTTAAGCAACTCCCAAGCCTGTCTACGCAACTCCCAAGCATGTCTAGTCAACTCCTCAGCATGTTTGCGTAGAAACCAGGTGGGTTAAGCAACTCCCAAGTCTGTCAAGGCAACTCCCAAGCCCGACTAGTCAACTCCCAAGCATGTTTTTGTAGAAACCAAGTCGTTCAAGCAACTCCCAAGCCTGTATAGGAAACTCCCAAGCATGTTTGCATAGATACCAGGTGGCTTAAGCAACTCCCAAGCCTGTCTCGGCAACTCCTAAGCATATTTGCGTAGAAACCTGGTGGCTTAAGCAACTCCCAAGCCTGTCTAGGCAACTCCCAAGCATGTCTACTCAACTCCCAAGCATGTTTGCGTAGAAACAAAGTCGTTTTAGCAACTCCCAAGCATGTCTAGTCAACTCCCAAGCATAATTGCATAGATACCAGGTGGCTGAAGCAACTCCCAAGCCTGTCTAGGCAACTCCCAAGCATAATTGCATAGATACCAGGTGGCTTAAGCAACTCCCAAGCCTGTCTACGCAACTCCCAAGCATGTCTAGTCAACTCCTCAGCATGTTTGCGTAGAAACCAGGTGGGTTAAGCAACTCCCAAGTCTGTCAAGGCAACTCCCAAGCCCGACTAGTCAACTCCCAAGCAAGTTTTTGTAGAAACCAAGTCGTTCAAGCAACTCCCAAGCCTGTATAGGAAACTCCCAAGCATGTTTGCATAGATACCAGGTGGCTTAAGCAACTCCCAAGCCTGTCTCGGCAACTCCTAAGCATATTTGCGTAGAAACCTGGTGGCTTAAGCAACTCCCAAGCCTGTCTAGGCAACTCCCAAGCATGTCTACTCAACTCCCAAGCATGTTTGCGTAGAAACAAAGTCGTTTTAGCAACTCCCAAGCATGTCTAGTCAACTCCCAAGCATAATTGCATAGATACCAGGTGTCTGAAGCAACTCCCAAGCCTGTCTAGGCAACTCCCAAGCATGTCTAGTCAACTCCCAAGCATGTTAGCATAGAAACCAGGTGGCTTAAGCAACTCCCAAGCCGGTCTAGTGAACTCCCACGCACGTTTGCGTAGAAACAAGGTGGCTTAAGCAACTCCCAAGCCCGTCTAGGCAACTCCCAAGCATAATTGCATAGATACCATGTGGCTTAAGCAACTCCCAAGCCTGTCCAGGCAACTCCCAAGCATGTCTACTCAACTCCCAAGCATGTTTGCGTAGAAACAAAGTCGTTTTAGCAACTCCCAAGCATGTCTAGTCAACTCCCAAGCATAATTGCATAGATACCATGTGGCTTAAGCAACTCCCAAGCCTGTCTAGGCAACTCCCAAGCATGTTTGCGTAGAAACCTGGTCGCTTAAGCAACTCCCAAGGCTGTCTAGGCAACTCCCAAGCATGTCTAGTCTACTCGCAAGCATGTTTGCGTAGAAACCTGGTCGCTTAAGCAACTCCCAAGCCGGTCTAGGCAACTCCCAAACCTGTCTAGTCAACTCCCAAGCATGTTTGCGTAGAAACCTGGTCGCTTAAGCAACTCCCAAGCCTGTATAGGCAACTCCCAAGCATGTTTGCATAGATACCAAGTGGCTTAAGCAACTCCCAAGCCTGTCTCGGCAACTCCCAATTATGTTTGCATAGATACCAAGTGGCTTAAGCAACTCCCAAGCCTGTCTCGGCTACTCCCAAGCATGTTTGCATAGATACCATGTGGCTTAAGCAACTCCCAAGCCTGTCTAGGCAACACCCAAGCATGTTTGCGTAGAAACCAGGTGGCTTAAGCAACTCCCAAGCCCGTCTAGGCAACTCCCAAGCATGTTTGCGTAGAAACCTGGTCGCTTAAGCAACTCCCAAGCCTGTCTAGGCAACTCCCAAGCCGGTCTAGTCAACTCCCAAGCATGTTTGCGTAGAAACCTGGTGGCTTAAGCAACTCCCAAGCCCGTCTAGGCAACTCCCAAGCATGTTTGCGTAGAAACCTGGTCGCTTAAGCAACTCCCAAGCCTGTCTAGGCAACTCCCAAGCCTGTCTAGTCAACTCCCAAGCATGTTTGCGTAGAAACCTGGTGGCTTAAGCAACTCCCAAGCCCGTCTAGGCAACTCCCAAGCATGTTTGCGTAGAAACCTGGTCGCTTAAGCAACTCCCAAGCCTGTCTAGGCAACTCCCAAGCATAATTGCATAGATACCAGGTGGCTTAAGCAACTCCCAAGCCTGTCTAGGCAACTCCCAAGCATAATTGCATAGATACCAGGTGGCTTAAGCAACTCCCAAGCCTGTCTACGCAACTCCCAAGCATGTCTAGTCAACTCCTCAGCATGTTTGCGTAGAAACAAAGTCGTTTTAGCAACTCCCAAGCATGTCTATTCAACTCCCAAGCATAATTGCATAGATACCATGTGGCTTAAGCAACTCCCAAGCATGTCTAGTCAAGTCCCAAGCATGTTTGCGTAGAAACCAGGTGGCTTAAGCAACTCCCAAGCCTGTCTAGGCAACTCCCAAGCATAATTGCATAGATACCAGGTGGCTTAAGCAACGCCCAAGCCTGTCTAGTCAACTCCCAAGCATGTTAGCGTAGAAACCAGGTGGCTTAAGCAACTCCCAAGCCGGTCTAGTCAACTCCCAAGCACGTTTGCGTAGAAACCAGGTGGCTTAAGCAACTCCCAAGCCTGTCTAGGCAACTCCCAAGCATAATTGCATAGATACCAGGTTGCTTAAGCAACTCCCAAGCCTGTCTACGCAACTCCCAAGCATGTCTAGTCAACTCCCAAGCATGTTTGCGTAGAAAGCTGGTCGCTTAAGCAACTCCCAAGCCCGTCTAGGCAACTCCCAAGCATAATTGCATAGACACCATGTGGCTTAAGCAACTCCCAAGCCTGTCTACGCAACTCCCAAGCATGTCTAGTCTACTCCCAAGCATGTTTGCGCAGAAACCAGGTGGGTTAAGCAACTCCCAAGTCTGTCAAGGCAACTCCCAAGCCCGACTAGTCAACTCCCAAGCATGTTTTCGTAGAAACCAAGTCGTTCAAGCAACTCCCAAGCCTGTATAGGCAACTCCCAAGCATGTTTGCATAGATACCAAGTGGCTTAAGCAACTCCCAAGCCTGTCTCGGCAACTCCCAATCATGTTTGCATAGATACCAAGTGGCTTAAGCAACTCCCAAGCCTGTCTCGGCTACTCCCAAGCATGTTTGCATAGATACCATGTGGCTTAAGCAACTTCCAAGCCTGTCTAGGCAACACCCAAGCATGGCTAGTCTACTCCAAAGCATGTTTGCGCAGAAACCAGGTGGGTTAAGCAACTCCCAAGTCTGTCAAGGCAACTCCCAAGCCCGACTAGTCAACTCCCAAGCATGTTTTTTGTAGAAACCAAGTCGTTCAAGCAACTCCCAAGCCTGTATAGGCAACTCCCAAGCATGTTTGCATAGATACCAGGTGGCTTAAGCAACTCCCAAGCCTGTCTCGGCAACTCCTAAGCATATTTGCGTAGAAACCTGGTGGCTTTAGCAACTCCCAAGCCCGTCTAGGCAACTCCCAAGCATGTCTAGGCAACTCCCAAGCATAATTGCATAGATACCAGGTGGCTTAAGCAACTCCCAAGCCTGTCTAGGCAACTCCCAAGCATAATTGCATAGATACCAGGTGGCTTAAGCAACTCCCAAGCCTGTCTACGCAACTCCCAAGCATGTCTAGTCAACTCCTCAGCATGTTTGCGTAGAAACCAGGTGGGTTAAGCAACTCCCAAGTCTGTCAAGGCAACTCCCAAGCCCGACTAGTCAACTCCCAAGCATGTTTTTGTAGAAACCAAGTCGTTCAAGCAACTCCCAAGCCTGTATAGGAAACTCCCAAGCATGTTTGCATAGATACCAGGTGGCTTAAGCAACTCCCAAGCCTGTCTCGGCAACTCCTAAGCATATTTGCGTAGAAACCTGGTGGCTTTAGCAACTCCCAAGCCCGTCTAGGCAACTCCCAAGCATGTTTGCGTAGAAACCTGGTCGCTTAAGCAACTCCCAAGCCTGTCTAGGCAACTCCCAAGCCTGTCTAGGCAACTCCCAAGCAGAATTGCATAGATACCAGGTGGCTTAAGCAACGCCCAAGCCTGTCTAGTCAACTCCCAAGCATGTTTGCGTAGAAACCAGGTGGCTTGAGCAACTCCCAAGCCCGTCTAGGCAACTCCCAAGCATGTTTGCGTAGAAACCTGGTCGCTTAAGCAACTTTCAAGCCTGTCTAGGCAACTCCCAAGCATGACTACTCAACTCCCAAGCATAATTGCATAGATACCAGGTGGCTTAAGCAACTCCCAAGCCTGTCTAGTCAAGTCCCAAGCATGTTTGCGTAGAAACCAGGTGGCTTAAGCAACTCCCAAGCCTGTCTAGGCAACTCCCAAGCATAATTGCATAGATACCAGGTGGCTTAAGCAACTCCCAAGCCTGTCTAGTCAACTCCCAAGCATGTTTGCGTAGAAACCAGGTGGCTTAAGCAACTCCCAAGCCCGTCTAGGCAACTCCCATGCATGTTTGCGTAGAAACCTGGTCGCTTAAGCAACTCCCAAGCCTGTCTAGGCAACTCCCAAGCCTGTCTAGTCAACTCCCAAGCATGTTTGCGTAGAAACCAGGTGGCTTAAGCAACTCCCAAGCCCGTCTAGGCAACTCCCAAGCATGTTTGCGTAGAAACCTGGTCGCTTAAGCAACTCCCAAGCCTGTCTAGGCAACTCCCAAGCATGTCTACTCAACTCCCAAGCATGTTTGCGTAGAAACAAAGTCGTTTTAGCAACTCCCAAGCATGTCTAGTCAACTCCCAAGCATAATTGCATAGATACCAGGTGGCTGAAGCAACTCCCAAGCCTGTCTAGGCAACTCCCAAGCATAATTGCATAGATACCAGGTGGCTTAAGCAACTCCCAAGCCTGTCTACGCAACTCCCCAGCATGTCTAGTCAACTCCTCAGCATGTTTGCGTAGAAACAAAGTCGTTTTAGCAACTCCCAAGCATGTCTAGTCAACTCCCAAGCATAATTGCATAGATACCAGGTGGCTGAAGCAACTCCCA
The DNA here is from genome assembly GCA_023078555.1 of Ulva prolifera. Taxonomy (NCBI): domain Eukaryota; kingdom Viridiplantae; phylum Chlorophyta; class Ulvophyceae; order Ulvales; family Ulvaceae; genus Ulva; species Ulva prolifera. Next base: position 8,901,747 of record CM041199.1, read on the forward strand.
AGCCTGTCTAGGCAACTCCCAAGCATGTCTAGTCAACTCCCAAGCATGTTAGCGTAGAAACCAGGTGGCTTAAGCAACTCCCAAGCCGGTCTAGTGAACTCCCAAGCACGTTTGCGTAGAAACAAGGTGGCTTAAGCAACTCCCAAGCCCGTCTAGGCAACTCCCAAGCATAATTGCATAGATACCATGTGGCTTAAGCAACTCCCAAGCCTGTCCAGGCAACTCCCAAGCATGTCTACTCAACTCCCAAGCATGTTTGCGTAGAAACAAAGTCGTTTTAGCAACTCCCAAGCATGTCTAGTCAACTCCCAAGCATAATTGCATAGATACCATGTGGCTTAAGCAACTCCCAAGCCTGTCTAGGCAACTCCCAAGCATGTTTGCGTAGAAACCTGGTCGCTTAAGCAACTCCCAAGGCTGTCTAGGCAACTCCCAAGCATGTCTAGTCTACTCGCAAGCATGTTTGCGTAGAAACCTGGTCGCTTAAGCAACTCCCAAGCCGGTCTAGGCAACTCCCAAACCTGTCTAGTCAACTCCCAAGCATGTTTGCGTAGAAACCTGGTCGCTTAAGCAACTCCCAAGCCTGTCTAGGCAACTCCCAAGCATAATTGCATAGATACCAGGTGGCTTAAGCAACTCCCAAGCCTGTCTAGGGAACTCCCAAGCATAATTGCATAGATACCAGGTGGCTTAAGCAACTCCCAAGCCTGTCTACGCAACTCCCAAGCATGTCTAGTCAACTCCTCAGCATGTTTGCGTAGAAACAAAGTCGTTTTAGCAACTCCCAAGCATGTCTATTCAACTCCCAAGCATAATTGCATAGATACCATGTGGCTTAAGCAACTCCCAAGCATGTCTAGTCAACTCCCAAGCATAATTGCATAGATACCAGGTGGCTGAAGCAACTCCCAAGCCTGTCTAGGCAACTCCCAAGCATGTCTAGTCAACTCCCAAGCATGTTAGCGTAGAAACCAGGTGGCTTAAGCAACTCCCAAGCCGGTCTAGTGAACTCCCAAGCACGTTTGCGTAGAAACAAGGTGGCTTAAGCAACTCCCAAGCCCGTCTAGGCAACTCCCAAGCATAATTGCATAGATACCATGTGGCTTAAGCAACTCCCAAGCCTGTCCAGGCAACTCCCAAGCATGTCTACTCAACTCCCAAGCATGTTTGCGTAGAAACAAAGTCGTTTTAGCAACTCCCAAGCATGTCTAGTCAACTCCCAAGCATAATTGCATAGATACCATGTGGCTTAAGCAACTCCCAAGCCTGTCTAGTCAACTCCCAAGCATGTTTGCGTAGAAACCTGGTGGCTTAAGCAACTCCCAAGCCCGTCTAGGCAACTCCCAAGCATGTTTGCGTAGAAACCTGGTCGCTTAAGCAACTCCCAAGCCTGTCTAGGCAACTCCCAAGCCTGTCTAGTCAACTCCCAAGCATGTTTGCGTAGAAACCTGGTGGCTTAAGCAACTCCCAAGCCCGTCTAGGCAACTCCCAAGCATGTTTGCGTAGAAACCTGGTCGCTTAAGCAACTCCCAAGCCTGTCTAGGCAACTCCCAAGCATAATTGCATAGATACCAGGTGGCTTAAGCAACTCCCAAGCCTGTCTAGGCAACTCCCAAGCATAATTGCATAGATACCAGGTGGCTTAAGCAACTCCCAAGCCTGTCTAGGCAACTCCCAAGCATAATTGCATAGATACCAGGTGGCTTAAGCAACGCCCAAGCCTGTCTAGTCAACTCCCAAGCATGTTAGCGTAGAAACCAGGTGGCTTAAGCAACTCCCAAGCCGGTCTAGTCAACTCCCAAGCACGTTTGCGTAGAAACCAGGTGGCTTAAGCAACTCCCAAGCCTGTCTAGGCAACTCCCAAGCATAATTGCATAGATACCAGGTTGCTTAAGCAACTCCCAAGCCTGTCTACGCAACTCCCAAGCATGTCTAGTCAACTCCCAAGCATGTTTGCGTAGAAAGCTGGTCGCTTAAGCAACTCCCAAGCCCGTCTAGGCAACTCCCAAGCATAATTGCATAGACACCATGTGGCTTAAGCAACTCCCAAGCCTGTCTACGCAACTCCCAAGCATGTCTAGTCTACTCCCAAGCATGTTTGCGCAGAAACCAGGTGGGTTAAGCAACTCCCAAGTCTGTCAAGGCAACTCCCAAGCCCGACTAGTCAACTCCCAAGCATGTTTTCGTAGAAACCAAGTCGTTCAAGCAACTCCCAAGCCTGTATAGGCAACTCCCAAGCATGTTTGCATAGATACCAAGTGGCTTAAGCAACTCCCAAGCCTGTCTCGGCAACTCCCAATCATGTTTGCATAGATACCAAGTGGCTTAAGCAACTCCCAAGCCTGTCTCGGCTACTCCCAAGCATGTTTGCATAGATACCATGTGGCTTAAGCAACTCCCAAGCCTGTCTAGGCAACACCCAAGCATGGCTAGTCTACTCCAAAGCATGTTTGCGCAGAAACCAGGTGGGTTAAGCAACTCCCAAGTCTGTCAAGGCAACTCCCAAGCCCGACTAGTCAACTCCCAAGCATGTTTTTTGTAGAAACCAAGTCGTTCAAGCAACTCCCAAGCCTGTATAGGCAACTCCCAAGCATGTTTGCATAGATACCAGGTGGCTTAAGCAACTCCCAAGCCTGTCTCGGCAACTCCTAAGCATATTTGCGTAGAAACCTGGTGGCTTTAGCAACTCCCAAGCCCGTCTAGGCAACTCCCAAGCATGTTTGCGTAGAAACCTGGTCGCTTAAGCAACTCCCAAGCCTGTCTAGGCAACTCCCAAGCCTGTCTAGGCAACTCCCAAGCATAATTGCATAGATACCAGGTGGCTTAAGCAACTCCCTAGCCTGTCTAGGCAACTCCCAAGCATAATTGCATAGATACCAGGTGGCTTAAGCAACTCCCAAGCCTGTCTACGCAACTCCCAAGCATGTCTAGTCAACTCCTCAGCATGTTTGCGTAGAAACCAGGTGGGTTAAGCAACTCCCAAGTCTGTCAAGGCAACTCCCAAGCCCGACTAGTCAACTCCCAAGCATGTTTTTGTAGAAACCAAGTCGTTCAAGCAACTCCCAAGCCTGTATAGGAAACTCCCAAGCATGTTTGCATAGATACCAGGTGGCTTAAGCAACTCCCAAGCCTGTCTCGGCAACTCCTAAGCATATTTGCGTAGAAACCTGGTGGCTTTAGCAACTCCCAAGCCCGTCTAGGCAACTCCCAAGCATGTTTGCGTAGAAACCTGGTCGCTTAAGCAACTCCCAAGCCTGTCTAGGCAACTCCCAAGCCTGTCTAGGCAACTCCCAAGCAGAATTGCATAGATACCAGGTGGCTTAAGCAACGCCCAAGCCTGTCTAGTCAACTCCCAAGCATGTTTGCGTAGAAACCAGGTGGCTTGAGCAACTCCCAAGCCCGTCTAGGCAACTCCCAAGCATGTTTGCGTAGAAACCTGGTCGCTTAAGCAACTTTCAAGCCTGTCTAGGCAACTCCCAAGCATGACTACTCAACTCCCAAGCATAATTGCATAGATACCAGGTGGCTTAAGCAACTCCCAAGCCTGTCTAGTCAAGTCCCAAGCATGTTTGCGTAGAAACCAGGTGGCTTAAGCAACTCCCAAGCCTGTCTAGGCAACTCCCAAGCATAATTGCATAGATACCAGGTGGCTTAAGCAACTCCCAAGCCTGTCTAGTCAACTCCCAAGCATGTTTGCGTAGAAACCAGGTGGCTTAAGCAACTCCCAAGCCCGTCTAGGCAACTCCCATGCATGTTTGCGTAGAAACCTGGTCGCTTAAGCAACTCCCAAGCCTGTCTAGGCAACTCCCAAGCCTGTCTAGTCAACTCCCAAGCATGTTTGCGTAGAAACCAGGTGGCTTAAGCAACTCCCAAGCCCGTCTAGGCAACTCCCAAGCATGTTTGCGTAGAAACCTGGTCGCTTAAGCAACTCCCAAGCCTGTCTAGGCAACTCCCAAGCATGTCTACTCAACTCCCAAGCATGTTTGCGTAGAAACAAAGTCGTTTTAGCAACTCCCAAGCATGTCTAGTCAACTCCCAAGCATAATTGCATAGATACCAGGTGGCTGAAGCAACTCCCAAGCCTGTCTAGGCAACTCCCAAGCATAATTGCATAGATACCAGGTGGCTTAAGCAACTCCCAAGCCTGTCTACGCAACTCCCAAGCATGTTTGCGTAGAAACCAGGTGGCTTAAGCAACTCCCAAGCCCGTCTAGGCAACTCCCAAGCATGTTTGCGTAGAAACCTGGTCGCTTAAGCAACTCCCAAGCCTGTCTAGGCAACTCCCAAGCCTGTCTAGTCAACTCCCAAGCATGTTTGCGTAGAAACCAGGTGGCTTAAGCAACTCCCAAGCCCGTCTAGGCAACTCCCAAGCATGTTTGCGTAGAAACCTGGTCGCTTAAGCAACTCCCAAGCCTGTCTAGGCAACTCCCAAGCATGTCTACTCAACTCCCAAGCATGTTTGCGTAGAAACAAAGTCGTTTTAGCAACTCCCAAGCATGTCTAGTCAACTCCCAAGCATAATTGCATAGATACCAGGTGGCTGAAGCAACTCCCAAGCCTGTCTAGGCAACTCCCAAGCATAATTGCATAGATACCAGGTGGCTTAAGCAACTCCCAAGCCTGTCTACGCAGCTCCCCAGCATGTCTAGTCAACTCCTCAGCATGTTTGCGTAGAAACAAAGTCGTTTTAGCAACTCCCAAGCATGTCTAGTCAACTCCCAAGCATAATTGCATAGATACCAGGTGGCTGAAGCAACTCCCAAGCCTGTCTAGGCAACTCCCAAGCATGTCTAGTCAACTCCCAAGCATGTTAGCGTAGAAACCAGGTGGCTTAAGCAACTCCCAAGCCGGTCTAGTGAACTCCCAAGCACGTTTGCGTAGAAACCAGGTGGCTTAAGCAACTCCTAAGCCCGTCTAGGCAACTCCCAAGCATAATTGCATAGATACCATGTGGCTGAGGCAACTCCCAAGCCTGTCCAGGCAACTCCCAAGCATGTCTACTCAACTCCCAAGCATGTTTGCGTAGAAACCTGGTCGCTTAAGCAACTCCCAAGCCTGTCTAGGCAACTCCCAAGCCTGTCTAGTCAGCTCCCAAGCATGTTTGCGTAGAAACCAGGTGTCTTAAGCAACTCCCAAGCCCGTCTAGGCAACTCCCAAGCATGTTTGCGTAGAAACCTGGTCGCTTAAGCAACTCCCAAGCCTGTCTAGGCAACTCCCAAGCATGTCTACTCAACTCCCAAGCATGTTTGCGTAGAAACAAAGTCGTTTTAGCAACTCCCAAGCCTGTCTAGGCAACTCCCAAGCATAATTGCATAGATACCAGGTGGCTTAAGCAACTCCCAAGCCTGTCTACGCAACTCCCAAGCATGTCTAGTCAACTCCCAAGCATGTTTGCGTAGAAAGCTGGTCGCTTAAGCAACTCCCAAGCCCGTCTAGGCAACTCCCAAGCATAATTGCATAGATACCATGTGGCTTAAGCAACTCCCAAGCCTGTCTACGCAACTCCCAAGCATGTCTAGTCTACTCCCAAGCATGTTTGCGCAGAAACCAGGTGGGTTAAGCAACTCCCAAGCCTGTCTAGGCAACTCCCAAGCATAATTGCATAGATACCATGTGGCTTAAGCAACTCCCAAGCATGTCTAGTCAAGTCCCAAGCATGTTTGCGTAGAAACCAGGTGGCTTAAGCAACTCCCAAGCCCGTCTAGGCAACTCCCAAGCATGTTTGCGTAGAAACCTGGTCGCTTAAGCAACTCCCAAGCCTGTCTAGGCAACTCCCAAGCATAATTGCATAGATACCAGGTGGCTTAAGCAACTCCCAAGCCTGTCTAGGCAACTCCCAAGCATAATTGCATAGATACCAGGTGGCTTAAGCAACTCCCAAGCCTGTCTACGCAACTCCCAAGCATGTCTAGTCAACTCCTCAGCATGTTTGCGTAGAAACAAAGTCGTTTTAGCAACTCCCAAGCATGTCTATTCAACTCCCAAGCATAATTGCATAGATACCATGTGGCTTAAGCAACTCCAAAGCATGTCTAGTCAAGTCCCAAGCATGTTTGCGTAGAAACCAGGTGGCTTCAGCAACTCCCAAGCCTGTCTAGGCAACTCCCAAGCATAATTGCATAGATACCAGGTGGCTTAAGCAACGCCCAAGCCTGTCTAGTCAACTCCCAAGCATGTTAGCGTAGAAACCAGGTGGCTTAAGCAACTCCCAAGCCGGTCTAGTCAACTCCCAAGCACGTTTGCGTAGAAACCAGGTGGCTTAAGCAACTCCCAAGCCTGTCTACGCAACTCCCAAGCATGTCTAGTCAACTCCCAAGCATGTTTGCGTAGAAAGCTGGTCGCTTAAGCAACTCCCAAGCCTGTCTAGGCAACTCCCAAGCATAATTGCATAGATACCATGTGGCTTAAGCAACTCCCAAGCATGTCTAGTCAAGTCCCAAGCATGTTTGCGTAGAAACCAGGTGGCTTAAGCAACTCCCAAGCCCGTCTAGGCAACTCCCAAGCATGTTTGCGTAGAAACCTGGTCGCTTAAGCAACTCCCAAGCCTGTCTAGGCAACTCCCAAGCATAATTGCATAGATACCAGGTGGCTTAAGCAACTCCCAAGCCTGTCTAGGCAACTCCCAAGCATAATTGCATAGATACCAGGTGGCTTAAGCAACTCCCAAGCCTGTCTACGCAACTCCCAAGCATGTCTAGTCAACTCCTCAGCATGTTTGCGTAGAAACAAAGTCGTTTTAGCAACTCCCAAGCATGTCTATTCAACTCCCAAGCATAATTGCATAGATACCATGTGGCTTAAGCAACTCCAAAGCATGTCTAGTCAAGTCCCAAGCATGTTTGCGTAGAAACCAGGTGGCTTCAGCAACTCCCAAGCCTGTCTAGGCAACTCCCAAGCATAATTGCATAGATACCAGGTGGCTTAAGCAACGCCCAAGCCTGTCTAGTCAACTCCCAAGCATGTTAGCGTAGAAACCAGGTGGCTTAAGCAACTCCCAAGCCGGTCTAGTCAACTCCCAAGCACGTTTGCGTAGAAACCAGGTGGCTTAAGCAACTCCCAAGCCTGTCTACGCAACTCCCAAGCATGTCTAGTCAACTCCCAAGCATGTTTGCGTAGAAAGCTGGTCGCTTAAGCAACTCCCAAGCCTGTCTAGGCAACTCCCAAGCATAATTGCATAGATACCAGGTGGCTTAAGCAACTCCCAAGCCTGTCTACGCAACTCCCAAGCATGTCTAGTCAACTCCTCAGCATGTTTGCGTAGAAACCAGGTGGGTTAAGCAACTCCCAAGTCTGTCAAGGCAACTCCCAAGCCCGACTAGTCAACTCCCAAGCATGTTTTTGTAGAAACCAAGTCGTTCAAGCAACTCCCAAGCCTGTATAGGAAACTCCCAAGCATGTTTGCATAGATACCAGGTGGCTTAAGCAACTCCCAAGCCTGTCTCGGCAACTCCTAAGCATATTTGCGTAGAAACCTGGTGGCTTTAGCAACTCCCAAGCCCGTCTAGGCAACTCCCAAGCATGTTTGCGTAGAAACCTGGTCGCTTAAGCAACTCCCAAGCCTGTCTAGGCAACTCCCAAGCCTGTCTAGGCAACTCCCAAGCAGAATTGCATAGATACCAGGTGGCTTAAGCAACGCCCAAGCCTGTCTAGTCAACTCCCAAGCATGTTTGCGTAGAAACCAGGTGGCTTGAGCAACTCCCAAGCCCGTCTAGGCAACTCCCAAGCATGTTTGCGTAGAAACCTGGTCGCTTAAGCAACTTTCAAGCCTGTCTAGGCAACTCCCAAGCATGACTACTCAACTCCCAAGCATAATTGCATAGATACCAGGTGGCTTAAGCAACTCCCAAGCCTGTCTAGTCAAGTCCCAAGCATGTTTGCGTAGAAACCAGGTGGCTTAAGCAACTCCCAAGCCTGTCTAGGCAACTCCCAAGCATAATTGCATAGATACCAGGTGGCTTAAGCAACTCCCAAGCCTGTCTAGGCAACTCCCAAGCATAATTGCATAGATACCATGTGGCTTAAGCAACTCCCAAGCATGTCTAGTCAAGTCCCAAGCATGTTTGCGTAGAAACCAGGTGGCTTAAGCAACTCCCAAGCCCGTCTAGGCAACTCCCAAGCATGTTTGCGTAGAAACCTGGTCGCTTAAGCAACTCCCAAGCATGTCTAGGCAACTCCCAAGCATAATTGCATAGATACCAGGTGGCTTAAGCAACTCCCAAGCCTGTCTAGGCAACTCCCAAGCATAATTGCATAGATACCAGGTGGCTTAAGCAACTCCCAAGCCCGTCTAGGCAACTCCCATGCATGTTTGCGTAGAAACCTGGTCGCTTAAGCAACTCCCAAGCCTGTCTAGGCAACTCCCAAGCCTGTCTAGTCAACTCCCAAGCATGTTTGCGTAGAAACCAGGTGGCTTAAGCAACTCCCAAGCCCGTCTAGGCAACTCCCAAGCATGTTTGCGTAGAAACCTGGTCGCTTAAGCAACTCCCAAGCCTGTCTAGGCAACTCCCAAGCATGTCTACTCAACTCCCAAGCATGTTTGCGTAGAAACAAAGTCGTTTTAGCAACTCCCAAGCATGTCTAGTCAACTCCCAAGCATAATTGCATAGATACCAGGTGGCTGAAGCAACTCCCAAGCCTGTCTAGGCAACTCCCAAGCATAATTGCATAGATACCAGGTGGCTTAAGCAACTCCCAAGCCTGTCTACGCAACTCCCCAGCATGTCTAGTCAACTCCTCAGCATGTTTGCGTAGAAACAAAGTCGTTTTAGCAACTCCCAAGCATGTCTAGTCAACTCCCAAGCATAATTGCATAGATACCAGGTGGCTTAAGCAACTCCCAAGCCTGTCTACGCAACTCCCAAGCATGTCTAGTCAACTCCTCAGCATGTTTGCGTAGAAACCAGGTGGGTTAAGCAACTCCCAAGTCTGTCAAGGCAACTCCCAAGCCCGACTAGTCAACTCCCAAGCATGTTTTTGTAGAAACCAAGTCGTTCAAGCAACTCCCAAGCCTGTATAGGAAACTCCCAAGCATGTTTGCATAGATACCAGGTGGCTTAAGCAACTCCCAAGCCTGTCTCGGCAACTCCTAAGCATATTTGCGTAGAAACCTGGTGGCTTTAGCAACTCCCAAGCCCGTCTAGGCAACTCCCAAGCATGTTTGCGTAGAAACCTGGTCGCTTAAGCAACTCCCAAGCCTGTCTAGGCAACTCCCAAGCCTGTCTAGGCAACTCCCAAGCAGAATTGCATAGATACCAGGTGGCTTAAGCAACGCCCAAGCCTGTCTAGTCAACTCCCAAGCATGTTTGCGTAGAAACCAGGTGGCTTGAGCAACTCCCAAGCCCGTCTAGGCAACTCCCAAGCATGTTTGCGTAGAAACCTGGTCGCTTAAGCAACTTTCAAGCCTGTCTAGGCAACTCCCAAGCATGACTACTCAACTCCCAAGCATAATTGCATAGATACCAGGTGGCTTAAGCAACTCCCAAGCCTGTCTAGTCAAGTCCCAAGCATGTTTGCGTAGAAACCAGGTGGCTTAAGCAACTCCCAAGCCTGTCTAGGCAACTCCCAAGCATAATTGCATAGATACCAGGTGGCTTAAGCAACTCCCAAGCCTGTCTAGTCAACTCCCAAGCATGTTTGCGTAGAAACCAGGTGGCTTAAGCAACTCCCAAGCCCGTCTAGGCAACTCCCATGCATGTTTGCGTAGAAACCTGGTCGCTTAAGCAACTCCCAAGCCTGTCTAGGCAACTCCCAAGCCTGTCTAGTCAACTCCCAAGCATGTTTGCGTAGAAACCAGGTGGCTTAAGCAACTCCCAAGCCCGTCTAGGCAACTCCCAAGCATGTTTGCGTAGAAACCTGGTCGCTTAAGCAACTCCCAAGCCTGTCTAGGCAACTCCCAAGCATGTCTACTCAACTCCCAAGCATGTTTGCGTAGAAACAAAGTCGTTTTAGCAACTCCCAAGCATGTCTAGTCAACTCCCAAGCATAATTGCATAGATACCAGGTGGCTGAAGCAACTCCCAAGCCTGTCTAGGCAACTCCCAAGCATAATTGCATAGATACCAGGTGGCTTAAGCAACTCCCAAGCCTGTCTACGCAACTCCCCAGCATGTCTAGTCAACTCCTCAGCATGTTTGCGTAGAAACAAAGTCGTTTTAGCAACTCCCAAGCATGTCTAGTCAACTCCCAAGCATAATTGCATAGATACCAGGTGGCTGAAGCAACTCCCAAGCCTGTCTAGGCAACTCCCAAGCATGTCTAGTCAACTCCCAAGCATGTTAGCGTAGAAACCAGGTGGCTTAAGCAACTCCCAAGCCGGTCTAGTGAACTCCCAAGCACGTTTGCGTAGAAACCAGGTGGCTTAAGCAACTCCCAAGCCCGTCTAGGCAACTCCCAAGCATAATTGCATAGATACCATGTGGCTGAGGCAACTCCCAAGCCTGTCCAGGCAACTCCCAAGCATGTCTACTCAACTCCCAAGCATGTTTGCGTAGAAACCTGGTCGCTTAAGCAACTCCCAAGCCTGTCTAGGCAACTCCCAAGCCTGTCTAGTCAACTCCCAAGCATGTTTGCGTAGAAACCAGGTGGCTTAAGCAACTCCCAAGCCCGTCTAGGCAACTCCCAAGCATGTTTGCGTAGAAACCTGGTCGCTTAAGCAACTCCCAAGCCTGTCTAGGCAACTCCCAAGCATGTCTACTCAACTCCCAAGCATGTTTGCGTAGAAACAAAGTCGTTTTAGCAACTCCCAAGCCTGTCTAGGCAACTCCCAAGCATAATTGCATAGATACCAGGTGGCTTAAGCAACTCCCAAGCCTGTCTACGCAACTCCCAAGCATGTCTAGTCAACTCCCAAGCATGTTTGCGTAGAAAGCTGGTCGCTTAAGCAACTCCCAAGCCCGTCTAGGCAACTCCCAAGCATAATTGCATAGATACCATGTGGCTTAAGCAACTCCCAAGCCTGTCTACGCAACTCCCAAGCATGTCTAGTCTACTCCCAAGCATGTTTGCGCAGAAACCAGGTGGGTTAAGCAACTCCCAAGCCTGTCTAGGCAACTCCCAAGCATAATTGCATAGATACCATGTGGCTTAAGCAACTCCCAAGCATGTCTAGTCAAGTCCCAAGCATGTTTGCGTAGAAACCAGGTGGCTTAAGCAACTCCCAAGCCCGTCTAGGCAACTCCCAAGCATGTTTGCGTAGAAACCTGGTCGCTTAAGCAACTCCCAAGCATGTCTAGGCAACTCCCAAGCATAATTGCATAGATACCAGGTGGCTTAAGCAACTCCCAAGCCTGTCTAGGCAACTCCCAAGCATAATTGCATAGATACCAGGTGGCTTAAGCAACTCCCAAGCCTGTCTACGCAACTCCCAAGCATGTCTAGTCAACTCCTCAGCATGTTTGCGTAGAAACAAAGTCGTTTTAGCAACTCCCAAGCATGTCTATTCAACTCCCAAGCATAATTGCATAGATACCATGTGGCTTAAGCAACTCCAAAGCATGTCTAGTCAAGTCCCAAGCATGTTTGCGTAGAAACCAGGTGGCTTCAGCAACTCCCAAGCCTGTCTAGGCAACTCCCAAGCATAATTGCATAGATACCAGGTGGCTTAAGCAACGCCCAAGCCTGTCTAGTCAACTCCCAAGCATGTTAGCGTAGAAACCAGGTGGCTTAAGCAACTCCCAAGCCGGTCTAGTCAACTCCCAAGCACGTTTGCGTAGAAACCAGGTGGCTTAAGCAACTCCCAAGCCTGTCTACGCAACTCCCAAGCATGTCTAGTCAACTCCCAAGCATGTTTGCGTAGAAAGCTGGTCGCTTAAGCAACTCCCAAGCCCGTCTAGGCAACTCCCAAGCATAATTGCATAGACACCATGTGGCTTAAGCAACTCCCAAGCCTGTCTACGCAACTCCCAAGCATGTCTAGTCTACTCCCAAGCATGTTTGCGCTGAAACCAGGTGGGTTAAGCAACTCCCAAGTCTGTCAAGGCAACTCCCAAGCCCGACTAGTCAACTCCCAAGCATGTTTTCGTAGAAACCAAGTCGTTCAAGCAACTCCCAAGCCTGTATAGGCAACTCCCAAGCATGTTTGCATAGATACCAGGTGGCTTAAGCAACTCCCAAGCCTGTCTCGGTAACTCCCAATCATGTTTGCATAGATACCAAGTGGCTTAAGCAACTCCCAAGCCTGTCTCGGCTACTCCCAAGCATGTTTGCATAGATACCATGTGGCTTAAGCAACTCCCAAGCCTGTCTAGGCAACACCCAAGCATGGCTAGTCTACTCCAAAGCATGTTTGCGCAGAAACCAGGTGGGTTAAGCAACTCCCAAGTCTGTCAAGGCAACTCCCAAGCCCGACTAGTCAACTCCCAAGCATGTTTTTGTAGAAACCAAGTCGTTCAAGCAACTCCCAAGCCTGTATAGGCAACTCCCAAGCATGTTTGCATAGATACCAGGTGGCTTAAGCAACTCCCAAGCCGGTCTAGTCAACTCCCAAGCACGTTTGCGTAGAAACCAGGTGGCTTAAGCAACTCCCAAGCCTGTCTAGGCAACTCCCAAGCATAATTGCATAGATACCAGGTGGCTTAAGCAACTCCCAAGCCTGTCTACGCAACTCCCAAGCATGTTTGCGTAGAAACCAGGTGGCTTAAGCAACTCCCAAGCCCGTCTAGGCAACTCCCAAGCATGTTTGCGTAGAAACCTGGTCGCTTAAGCAAGTCCCAAGCCTGTCTAGGCAACTCCCAAGCCTGTCTAGTCAACTCCCAAGCATGTTTGCGTAGAAACCAGGTGGCTTAAGCAACTCCCAAGCCCGTCTAGGCAACTCCCAAGCATGTTTGCGTAGAAACCTGGTCGCTTAAGCAACTCCCAAGCCTGTCTAGGCAACTCCCAAGCATGTCTACTCAACTCCCAAGCATGTTTGCGTAGAAACAAAGTCGTTTTAGCAACTCCCAAGCATGTCTAGTCAACTCCCAAGCATAATTGCATAGATACCAGGTGGCTGAAGCAACTCCCAAGCCTGTCTAGGCAACTCCCAAGCATAATTGCATAGATACCAGGTGGCTTAAGCAACTCCCAAGCCTGTCTACGCAGCTCCCCAGCATGTCTAGTCAACTCCTCAGCATGTTTGCGTAGAAACAAAGTCGTTTTAGCAACTCCCAAGCATGTCTAGTCAACTCCCAAGCATAATTGCATAGATACCAGGTGGCTGAAGCAACTCCCAAGCCTGTCTAGGCAACTCCCAAGCCTGTCTAGTCAACTCCCAAGCATGTTAGCGTAGAAACCAGGTGGCTTAAGCAACTCCCAAGCCGGTCTAGTGAACTCCCAAGCACGTTTGCGTAGAAACCAGGTGGCTTAAGCAACTCCCAAGCCCGTCTAGGCAACTCCCAAGCATAATTGCATAGATACCATGTGGCTGAGGCAACTCCCAAGCCTGTCCAGGCAACTCCCAAGCATGTCTACTCAACTCCCAAGCATGTTTGCGTAGAAACCTGGTCGCTTAAGCAACTCCCAAGCCTGTCTAGGCAACTCCCAAGCCTGTCTAGTCAACTCCCAAGCATGTTTGCGTAGAAACCAGGTGGCTTAAGCAACTCCCAAGCCCGTCTAGGCAACTCCCAAGCATGTTTGCGTAGAAACCTGGTCGCTTAAGCAACTCCCAAGCCTGTCTAGGCAACTCCCAAGCATGTCTACTCAACTCCCAAGCATGTTTGCGTAGAAAAAAAGTCGTTTTAGCAACTCCCAAGCATGTCTAGTCAACTCCCAAGCATAATTGCATAGATACCAGGTGGCTGAAGCAACTCCCAAGCCTGTCTAGGCAACTCCCAAGCATAATTGCATAGATACCAGGTGGCTTAAGCAACTCCCAAGCCTGTCTACGCAACTCCCAAGCATGTTTGCGTAGAAACCAGGTGGCTTAAGCAACTCCCAAGCCCGTCTAGGCAACTCCCAAGCATGTTTGCGTAGAAACCTGGTCGCTTAAGCAACTCCCAAGCCTGTCTAGGCAACTCCCAAGCCTGTCTAGTCAACTCCCAAGCATGTTTGCGTAGAAACCAGGTGGCTTAAGCAACTCCCAAGCCCGTCTAGGCAACTCCCAAGCATGTTTGCGTAGAAACCTGGTCGCTTAAGCAACTCCCAAGCCTGTCTAGGCAACTCCCAAGCATGTCTACTCAACTCCCAAGCATGTTTGCGTAGAAACAAAGTCGTTTTAGCAACTCCCAAGCATGTCTAGTCAACTCCCAAGCATAATTGCATAGATACCAGGTGGCTGAAGCAACTCCCAAGCCTGTCTAGGCAACTCCCAAGCATAATTGCATAGATACCAGGTGGCTTAAGCAACTCCCAAGCCTGTCTACGCAACTCCCAAGCATGTTTGCGTAGAAACCAGGTGGCTTAAGCAACTCCCAAGCCCGTCTAGGCAACTCCCAAGCATGTTTGCGTAGAAACCTGGTCGCTTAAGCAACTCCCAAGCCTGTCTAGGCAACTCCCAAGCCTGTCTAGTCAACTCCCAAGCATGTTTGCGTAGAAACCAGGTGGCTTAAGCAACTCCCAAGCCCGTCTAGGCAACTCCCAAGCATGTTTGCGTAGAAACCTGGTCGCTTAAGCAACTCCCAAGCCTGTCTAGGCAACTCCCAAGCATGTCTACTCAACTCCCAAGCATGTTTGCGTAGAAACAAAGTCGTTTTAGCAACTCCCAAGCATGTCTAGTCAACTCCCAAGCATAATTGCATAGATACCAGGTGGCTGAAGCAACTCCCAAGCCTGTCTAGGCAACTCCCAAGCATAATTGCATAGATACCATGTGGCTGAGGCAACTCCCAAGCCTGTCCAGGCAACTCCCAAGCATGTCTACTCAACTCCCAAGCATGTTTGCGTAGAAACCTGGTCGCTTAAGCAACTCCCAAGCCTGTCTAGGCAACTCCCAAGCCTGTCTAGTCAACTCCCAAGCATGTTTGCGTAGAAACCAGGTGGCTTAAGCAACTCCCAAGCCCGTCTAGGCAACTCCCAAGCATGTTTGCGTAGAAACCTGGTCGCTTAAGCAACTCCCAAGCCTGTCTAGGCAACTCCCAAGCATGTCTACTCAACTCCCAAGCATGTTTGCGTAGAAACAAAGTCGTTTTAGCAACTCCCAAGCCTGTCTAGGCAACTCCCAAGCATAATTGCATAGATACCAGGTGGCTTAAGCAACTCCCAAGCCTGTCTACGCAACTCCCAAGCATGTCTAGTCAACTCCCAAGCATGTTTGCGTAGAAAGCTGGTCGCTTAAGCAACTCCCAAGCCCGTCTAGGCAACTCCCAAGCATAATTGCATAGATACCATGTGGCTTAAGCAACTCCCAAGCCTGTCTACGCAACTCCCAAGCATGTCTAGTCTACTCCCAAGCATGTTTGCGAAGAAACCAGGTGGGTTAAGCAACTCCCAAGCCTGTCTAGGCAACTCCCAAGCATAATTGCATAGATACCATGTGGCTTAAGCAACTCCCAAGCATGTCTAGTCAAGTCCCAAGCATGTTTGCGTAGAAACCAGGTGGCTTAAGCAACTCCCAAGCCCGTCTAGGCAACTCCCAAGCATGTTTGCGTAGAAACCTGGTCGCTTAAGCAACTCCCAAGCCTGTCTAGGCAACTCCCAAGCATAATTGCATAGATACCAGGTGGCTTAAGCAACTCCCAAGCCTGTCTAGGCAACTCCCAAGCATAATTGCATAGATACCAGGTGGCTTAAGCAACTCCCAAGCCTGTCTACGCAACTCCCAAGCATGTCTAGTCAACTCCTCAGCATGTTTGCGTAGAAACAAAGTCGTTTTAGCAACTCCCAAGCATGTCTATTCAACTCCCAAGCATAATTGCATAGATACCATGTGGCTTAAGCAACTCCAAAGCATGTCTAGTCAAGTCCCAAGCATGTTTGCGTAGAAACCAGGTGGCTTCAGCAACTCCCAAGCCTGTCTAGGCAACTCCCAAGCATAATTGCATAGATACCAGGTGGCTTAAGCAACGCCCAAGCCTGTCTAGTCAACTCCCAAGCATGTTAGCGTAGAAACCAGGTGGCTTAAGCAACTCCCAAGCCGGTCTAGTCAACTCCCAAGCACGTTTGCGTAGAAACCAGGTGGCTTAAGCAACTCCCAAGCCTGTCTACGCAACTCCCAAGCATGTCTAGTCAACTCCCAAGCATGTTTGCGTAGAAAGCTGGTCGCTTAAGCAACTCCCAAGCCCGTCTAGGCAACTCCCAAGCATAATTGCATAGACACCATGTGGCTTAAGCAACTCCCAAGCCTGTCTACGCAACTCCCAAGCATGTCTAGTCTACTCCCAAGCATGTTTGCGCTGAAACCAGGTGGGTTAAGCAACTCCCAAGTCTGTCAAGGCAACTCCCAAGCCCGACTAGTCAACTCCCAAGCATGTTTTCGTAGAAACCAAGTCGTTCAAGCAACTCCCAAGCCTGTATAGGCAACTCCCAAGCATGTTTGCATAGATACCATGTGGCTTAAGCAACTCCCAAGCCTGTCTCGGTAACTCCCAATCATGTTTGCATAGATACCAAGTGGCTTAAGCAACTCCCAAGCCTGTCTCGGCTACTCCCAAGCATGTTTGCATAGATACCATGTGGCTTAAGCAACTCCCAAGCCTGTCTAGGCAACAACCAAGCATGGCTAGTCTACTCCAAAGCATGTTTGCGCAGAAACCAGGTGGGTTAAGCAACTCCCAAGTCTGTCAAGGCAACTCCCAAGCCCGACTAGTCAACTCCCAAGCATGTTTTTGTAGAAACCAAGTCGTTCAAGCAACTCCCAAGCCTGTATAGGCAACTCCCAAGCATGTTTGCATAGATACCAGGTGGCTTAAGCAACTCCCAAGCCGGTCTAGTCAACTCCCAAGCACGTTTGCGTAGAAACCAGGTGGCTTAAGCAACTCCCAAGCCTGTCTAGGCAACTCCCAAGCATAATTGCATAGATACCAGGTGGCTTAAGCAACTCCCAAGCCTGTCTACGCAACTCCCAAGCATGTTTGCGTAGAAACCAGGTGGCTTAAGCAACTCCCAAGCCCGTCTAGGCAACTCCCAAGCATGTTTGCGTAGAAACCTGGTCGCTTAAGCAACTCCCAAGCCTGTCTAGGCAACTCCCAAGCATAATTGCATAGATACCATGTGGCTTAAGCAACTCCCAAGCATGTCTAGTCAAGTCCCAAGCATGTTTGCGTAGAAACCAGGTGGCTTCAGCAACTCCCAAGCCTGTCTAGGCAACTCCCAAGCATAATTGCATAGATACCAGGTGGCTTAAGCAACGCCCAAGCCTGTCTAGTCAACTCCCAAGCATGTTTGCGTAGAAACCAGGTGGCTTAAGCAACTCCCAAGCCCGTCTAGGAAACTCCCAAGCATGTTTGCGTAGAAACCTGGTCGCTTAAGCAACTTTCAAGCCTGTCTAGGCAACTCCCAAGCATGTCTACTCAACTCCCAAGCATAATTGCATAGATACCAGGTGGCTTAAGCAACTCCCAAGCCTGTCTAGTCAAGTCCCAAGCATGTTTGCGTAGAAACCAGGTGGCTTAAGCAACTCCCAAGCCTGTCTAGGCAACTCCCAAGCATAATTGCATAGATACCAGGTGGCTTAAGCAACTCCCAAGCCTGTCTAGTTAACTCCCAAGCATGTTTGCGTAGAAACCAGGTGGCTTAAGCAACTCCCAAGCCCGTCTAGGCAACTCCCAAGCATGTTTGCGTAGAAACCTGGTCGCTTAAGCAACTCCCAAGCCTGTCTAGGCAACTCCCAAGCCTGTATAGTCAACTCCCAAGCATGTTTGCGTAGAAACCAGGTGGCTTAAGCAACTCCCAAGCCCGTCTAGGCAACTCCCAAGCATGTTTGCGTAGAAACCTGGTCGCTTAAGCAACTCCCAAGCCTGTCTAGGCAACTCCCAAGCATGTCTACTCAACTCCCAAGCATGTTTGCGTAGAAACAAAGTCGTTTTAGCAACTCCCAAGCATGTCTAGTCAACTCCCAAGCATAATTGCATAGATACCAGGTGGCTGAAGCAACTCCCAAGCCTGTCTAGGCAACTCCCAAGCATAATTGCATAGATACCAGGTGGCTTAAGCAACTCCCAAGCCTGTCTACGCAGCTCCCCAGCATGTCTAGTCAACTCCTCAGCATGTTTGCGTAGAAACAAAGTCGTTTTAGCAACTCCCAAGCATGTCTAGTCAAGTCCCAAGCATGTTTGCGTAGAAACCAGGTGGCTTAAGCAACTCCCAAGCCCGTCTAGGCAACTCCCAAGCATGTTTGCGTAGAAACCTGGTCGCTTAAGCAACTCCCAAGCCTGTCTAGGCAACTCCCAAGCATAATTGCATAGATACCAGGTGGCTTAAGCAACTCCCAAGCCTGTCTAGGCAACTCCCAAGCATAATTGCATATATACCAGGTGGCTTAAGCAACTCCCAAGCCTGTCTACGCAACTCCCAAGCATGTTTGCGTAGAAACCAGGTGGCTTAAGCAACTCCCAAGCCCGTCTAGGCAACTCCCAAGCATGTTTGCGTAGAAACCTGGTCGCTTAAGCAACTCCCAAGCCTGTCTAGGCAACTCCCAAGCCTGTCTAGTCAACTCCCAAGCATGTTTGCGTAGAAACCAGGTGGCTTAAGCAACTCCCAAGCCCGTCTAGGCAACTCCCAAGCATGTTTGCGTAGAAACCTGGTCGCTTAAGCAACTCCCAAGCCTGTCTAGGCAACTCCCAAGCATGTCTACTCAACTCCCAAGCATGTTTGCGTAGAAACAAAGTCGTTTTAGCAACTCCCAAGCATGTCTAGTCAACTCCCAAGCATAATTGCATAGATACCAGGTGGCTGAAGCAACTCCCAAGCCTGTCTAGGCAACTCCCAAGCATGTCTACTCAACTCCCAAGCATGTTTGCGTAGAAACAAAGTCGTTTTAGCAACTCCCAAGCATGTCTAGTCAACTCCCAAGCATAATTGCATAGATACCAGGTGGCTGAAGCAACTCCCAAGCCTGTCTAGGCAACTCCCAAGCATAATTGCATAGATACCAGGTGGCTTAAGCAACTCCCAAGCCTGTCTACGCAACTCCCAAGCATGTTTGCGTAGAAACCAGGTGGCTTAAGCAACTCCCAAGCCCGTCTAGGCAACTCCCAAGCATGTTTGCGTAGAAACCTGGTCGCTTAAGCAACTCCCAAGCCTGTCTAGGCAACTCCCAAGCCTGTCTAGTCAACTCCCAAGCATGTTTGCGTAGAAACCAGGTGGCTTAAGCAACTCCCAAGCCCGTCTAGGCAACTCCCAAGCATGTTTGCGTAGAAACCTGGTCGCTTAAGCAACTCCCAAGCCTGTCTAGGCAACTCCCAAGCATGTCTACTCAACTCCCAAGCATGTTTGCGTAGAAACAAAGTCGTTTTAGCAACTCCCAAGCATGTCTAGTCAACTCCCAAGCATAATTGCATAGATACCAGGTGGCTGAAGCAACTCCCAAGCCTGTCTAGGCAACTCCCAAGCATAATTGCATAGATACCATGTGGCTGAGGCAACTCCCAAGCCTGTCCAGGCAACTCCCAAGCATGTCTACTCAACTCCCAAGCATGTTTGCGTAGAAACCTGGTCGCTTAAGCAACTCCCAAGCCTGTCTAGGCAACTCCCAAGCCTGTCTAGTCAACTCCCAAGCATGTTTGCGTAGAAACCAGGTGGCTTAAGCAACTCCCAAGCCCGTCTAGGCAACTCCCAAGCATGTTTGCGTAGAAACCTGGTCGCTTAAGCAACTCCCAAGCCTGTCTAGGCAACTCCCAAGCATGTCTACTCAACTCCCAAGCATGTTTGCGTAGAAACAAAGTCGTTTTAGCAACTCCCAAGCCTGTCTAGGCAACTCCCAAGCATAATTGCATAGATACCAGGTGGCTTAAGCAACTCCCAAGCCTGTCTACGCAACTCCCAAGCATGTCTAGTCAACTCCCAAGCATGTTTGCGTAGAAAGCTGGTCGCTTAAGCAACTCCCAAGCCCGTCTAGGCAACTCCCAAGCATAATTGCATAGATACCATGTGGCTTAAGCAACTCCCAAGCCTGTCTACGCAACTCCCAAGCATGTCTAGTCTACTCCCAAGCATGTTTGCGAAGAAACCAGGTGGGTTAAGCAACTCCCAAGCCTGTCTAGGCAACTCCCAAGCATAATTGCATAGATACCATGTGGCTTAAGCAACTCCCAAGCATGTCTAGTCAAGTCCCAAGCATGTTTGCGTAGAAACCAGGTGGCTTAAGCAACTCCCAAGCCCGTCTAGGCAACTCCCAAGCATGTTTGCGTAGAAACCTGGTCGCTTAAGCAACTCCCAAGCCTGTCTAGGCAACTCCCAAGCATAATTGCATAGATACCAGGTGGCTTAAGCAACTCCCAAGCCTGTCTAGGCAACTCCCAAGCATAATTGCATAGATACCAGGTGGCTTAAGCAACTCCCAAGCCTGTCTACGCAACTCCCAAGCATGTCTAGTCAACTCCTCAGCATGTTTGCGTAGAAACAAAGTCGTTTTAGCAACTCCCAAGCATGTCTATTCAACTCCCAAGCATAATTGCATAGATACCATGTGGCTTAAGCAACTCCAAAGCATGTCTAGTCAAGTCCCAAGCATGTTTGCGTAGAAACCAGGTGGCTTCAGCAACTCCCAAGCCTGTCTAGGCAACTCCCAAGCATAATTGCATAGATACCAGGTGGCTTAAGCAACGCCCAAGCCTGTCTAGTCAACTCCCAAGCATGTTAGCGTAGAAACCAGGTGGCTTAAGCAACTCCCAAGCCGGTCTAGTCAACTCCCAAGCACGTTTGCGTAGAAACCAGGTGGCTTAAGCAACTCCCAAGCCTGTCTACGCAACTCCCAAGCATGTCTAGTCAACTCCCAAGCATGTTTGCGTAGAAAGCTGGTCGCTTAAGCAACTCCCAAGCCCGTCTAGGCAACTCCCAAGCATAATTGCATAGACACCATGTGGCTTAAGCAACTCCCAAGCCTGTCTACGCAACTCCCAAGCATGTCTAGTCTACTCCCAAGCATGTTTGCGCTGAAACCAGGTGGGTTAAGCAACTCCCAAGTCTGTCAAGGCAACTCCCAAGCCCGACTAGTCAACTCCCAAGCATGTTTTCGTAGAAACCAAGTCGTTCAAGCAACTCCCAAGCCTGTATAGGCAACTCCCAAGCATGTTTGCATAGATACCATGTGGCTTAAGCAACTCCCAAGCCTGTCTCGGTAACTCCCAATCATGTTTGCATAGATACCAAGTGGCTTAAGCAACTCCCAAGCCTGTCTCGGCTACTCCCAAGCATGTTTGCATAGATACCATGTGGCTTAAGCAACTCCCAAGCCTGTCTAGGCAACAACCAAGCATGGCTAGTCTACTCCAAAGCATGTTTGCGCAGAAACCAGGTGGGTTAAGCAACTCCCAAGTCTGTCAAGGCAACTCCCAAGCCCGACTAGTCAACTCCCAAGCATGTTTTTGTAGAAACCAAGTCGTTCAAGCAACTCCCAAGCCTGTATAGGCAACTCCCAAGCATGTTTGCATAGATACCAGGTGGCTTAAGCAACTCCCAAGCCGGTCTAGTCAACTCCCAAGCACGTTTGCGTAGAAACCAGGTGGCTTAAGCAACTCCCAAGCCTGTCTAGGCAACTCCCAAGCATAATTGCATAGATACCAGGTGGCTTAAGCAACTCCCAAGCCTGTCTACGCAACTCCCAAGCATGTTTGCGTAGAAACCAGGTGGCTTAAGCAACTCCCAAGCCCGTCTAGGCAACTCCCAAGCATGTTTGCGTAGAAACCTGGTCGCTTAAGCAACTCCCAAGCCTGTCTAGGCAACTCCCAAGCATAATTGCATAGATACCATGTGGCTTAAGCAACTCCCAAGCATGTCTAGTCAAGTCCCAAGCATGTTTGCGTAGAAACCAGGTGGCTTCAGCAACTCCCAAGCCTGTCTAGGCAACTCCCAAGCATAATTGCATAGATACCAGGTGGCTTAAGCAACGCCCAAGCCTGTCTAGTCAACTCCCAAGCATGTTTGCGTAGAAACCAGGTGGCTTAAGCAACTCCCAAGCCCGTCTAGGAAACTCCCAAGCATGTTTGCGTAGAAACCTGGTCGCTTAAGCAACTTTCAAGCCTGTCTAGGCAACTCCCAAGCATGTCTACTCAACTCCCAAGCATAATTGCATAGATACCAGGTGGCTTAAGCAACTCCCAAGCCTGTCTAGTCAAGTCCCAAGCATGTTTGCGTAGAAACCAGGTGGCTTAAGCAACTCCCAAGCCTGTCTAGGCAACTCCCAAGCATAATTGCATAGATACCAGGTGGCTTAAGCAACTCCCAAGCCTGTCTAGTTAACTCCCAAGCATGTTTGCGTAGAAACCAGGTGGCTTAAGCAACTCCCAAGCCCGTCTAGGCAACTCCCAAGCATGTTTGCGTAGAAACCTGGTCGCTTAAGCAACTCCCAAGCCTGTCTAGGCAACTCCCAAGCCTGTATAGTCAACTCCCAAGCATGTTTGCGTAGAAACCAGGTGGCTTAAGCAACTCCCAAGCCCGTCTAGGCAACTCCCAAGCATGTTTGCGTAGAAACCTGGTCGCTTAAGCAACTCCCAAGCCTGTCTAGGCAACTCCCAAGCATGTCTACTCAACTCCCAAGCATGTTTGCGTAGAAACAAAGTCGTTTTAGCAACTCCCAAGCATGTCTAGTCAACTCCCAAGCATAATTGCATAGATACCAGGTGGCTGAAGCAACTCCCAAGCCTGTCTAGGCAACTCCCAAGCATAATTGCATAGATACCAGGTGGCTTAAGCAACTCCCAAGCCTGTCTACGCAGCTCCCCAGCATGTCTAGTCAACTCCTCAGCATGTTTGCGTAGAAACAAAGTCGTTTTAGCAACTCCCAAGCATGTCTAGTCAAGTCCCAAGCATGTTTGCGTAGAAACCAGGTGGCTTAAGCAACTCCCAAGCCCGTCTAGGCAACTCCCAAGCATGTTTGCGTAGAAACCTGGTCGCTTAAGCAACTCCCAAGCCTGTCTAGGCAACTCCCAAGCATAATTGCATAGATACCAGGTGGCTTAAGCAACTCCCAAGCCTGTCTAGGCAACTCCCAAGCATAATTGCATATATACCAGGTGGCTTAAGCAACTCCCAAGCCTGTCTACGCAACTCCCAAGCATGTTTGCGTAGAAACCAGGTGGCTTAAGCAACTCCCAAGCCCGTCTAGGCAACTCCCAAGCATGTTTGCGTAGAAACCTGGTCGCTTAAGCAACTCCCAAGCCTGTCTAGGCAACTCCCAAGCCTGTCTAGTCAACTCCCAAGCATGTTTGCGTAGAAACCAGGTGGCTTAAGCAACTCCCAAGCCCGTCTAGGCAACTCCCAAGCATGTTTGCGTAGAAACCTGGTCGCTTAAGCAACTCCCAAGCCTGTCTAGGCAACTCCCAAGCATGTCTACTCAACTCCCAAGCATGTTTGCGTAGAAACAAAGTCGTTTTAGCAACTCCCAAGCATGTCTAGTCAACTCCCAAGCATAATTGCATAGATACCAGGTGGCTGAAGCAACTCCCAAGCCTGTCTAGGCAACTCCCAAGCATAATTGCATAGATACCAGGTGGCTTAAGCAACTCCCAAGCCTGTCTACGCAGCTCCCCAGCATGTCTAGTCAACTCCTCAGCATGTTTGCGTAGAAACAAAGTCGTTTTAGCAACTCCCAAGCATGTCTAGTCAACTCCCAAGCATAATTGCATAGATACCAGGTGGCTGAAGCAACTCCCAAGCCTGTCTAGGCAACTCCCAAGCCTGTCTAGTCAACTCCCAAGCATGTTAGCGTAGAAACCAGGTGGCTTAAGCAACTCCCAAGCCGGTCTAGTGAACTCCCAAGCACGTTTGCGTAGAAACCAGGTGGCTTAAGCAACTCCCAAGCCCGTCTAGGCAACTCCCAAGCATAATTGCATAGATACCATGTGGCTGAGGCAACTCCCAAGCCTGTCCAGGCAACTCCCAAGCATGTCTACTCAACTCCCAAGCATGTTTGCGTAGAAACCTGGTCGCTTAAGCAACTCCCAAGCCTGTCTAGGCAACTCCCAAGCCTGTCTAGTCAACTCCCAAGCATGTTTGCGTAGAAACCAGGTGGCTTAAGCAACTCCCAAGCCCGTCTAGGCAACTCCCAAGCATGTTTGCGTAGAAACCTGGTCGCTTAAGCAACTCCCAAGCCTGTCTAGGCAACTCCCAAGCATAATTGCATAGATACCAGGTGGCTTAAGCAACTCCCAAGCCTGTCTAGGCAACTCCCAAGCATAATTGCATAGATACCAGGTGGCTGAAGCAACTCCCAAGCCTGTCTAGGCAACTCCCAAGCCTGTCTAGTCAACTCCCAAGCATGTTAGCGTAGAAACCAGGTGGCTTAAGCAACTCCCAAGCCGGTCTAGTGAACTCCCAAGCACGTTTGCGTAGAAACCAGGTGGCTTAAGCAACTCCCAAGCCCGTCTAGGCAACTCCCAAGCATAATTGCATAGATACCATGTGGCTGAGGCAACTCCCAAGCCTGTCCAGGCAACTCCCAAGCATGTCTACTCAACTCCCAAGCATGTTTGCGTAGAAACCTGGTCGCTTAAGCAACTCCCAAGCCTGTCTAGGCAACTCCCAAGCCTGTCTAGTCAACTCCCAAGCATGTTAGCGTAGAAACCAGGTGGCTTAAGCAACTCCCAAGCCCGTCTAGTGAACTCCCAAGCACGTTTGCGTAGAAACCATGTGGCTTAAGCAACTCCCAAGCCCGTCTAGGCAACTCCCAAGCATAATTGCATAGATACCATGTGGCTGAGGCAACTCCCAAGCCTGTCCAGGCAACTCCCAAGCATGTCTACTCAACTCCCAAGCATGTTTGCGTAGAAACCTGGTCGCTTAAGCAACTCCCAAGCCTGTCTAGGCAACTCCCAAGCCTGTCTAGTCAACTCCCAAGCATGTTTGCGTAGAAACCAGGTGGCTTAAGCAACTCCCAAGCCCGTCTAGGCAACTCCCAAGCATGTTTGCGTAGAAACCTGGTCGCTTAAGCAACTCCCAAGCCTGTCTAGGCAACTCCCAAGCATGTCTACTCAACTCCCAAGCATGTTTGCGTAGAAACAAAGTCGTTTTAGCAACTCCCAAGCCTGTCTAGGCAACTCCCAAGCATAATTGCATAGATACCAGGTGGCTTAAGCAACTCCCAAGCCTGTCTACGCAACTCCCAAGCATGTCTAGTCAACTCCCAAGCATGTTTGCGTAGAAAGCTGGTCGCTTAAGCAACTCCCAAGCCCGTCTAGGCAACTCCCAAGCATAATTGCATAGATACCATGTGGCTTAAGCAACTCCCAAGCCTGTCTACGCAACTCCCAAGCATGTCTAGTCTACTCCCAAGCATGTTTGCGCAGAAACCAGGTGGGTTAAGCAACTCCCAAGCCTGTCTAGGCAACTCCCAAGCATAATTGCATAGATACCATGTGGCTTAAGCAACTCCCAAGCATGTCTAGTCAAGTCCCAAGCATGTTTGCGTAGAAACCAGGTGGCTTAAGCAACTCCCAAGCCCGTCTAGGCAACTCCCAAGCATGTTTGCGTAGAAACCTGGTCGCTTAAGCAACTCCCAAGCCTGTCTAGGCAACTCCCAAGCATAATTGCATAGATACCAGGTGGCTTAAGCAACTCCCAAGCCTGTCTAGGCAACTCCCAAGCATAATTGCATAGATACCAGGTGGCTTAAGCAACTCCCAAGCCTGTCTACGCAACTCCCAAGCATGTCTAGTCAACTCCTCAGCATGTTTGCGTAGAAACAAAGTCGTTTTAGCAACTCCCAAGCATGTCTAGTCAAGTCCCAAGCATGTTTGCGTAGAAACCAGGTGGCTTAAGCAACTCCCAAGCCCGTCTAGGCAACTCCCAAGCATGTTTGCGTAGAAACCTGGTCGCTTAAGCAACTCCCAAGCCTGTCTAGGCAACTCCCAAGCATAATTGCATAGATACCAGGTGGCTTAAGCAACTCCCAAGCCTGTCTAGGCAACTCCCAAGCATAATTGCATATATACCAGGTGGCTTAAGCAACTCCCAAGCCTGTCTAGGCAACTCCCAAGCATAATTGCATAGATACCAGGTGGCTTAAGCAACTCCCAAGCCTGTCTACGCAGCTCCCCAGCATGTCTAGTCAACTCCTCAGCATGTTTGCGTAGAAACAAAGTCGTTTTAGCAACTCCCAAGCATGTCTAGTCAAGTCCCAAGCATGTTTGCGTAGAAACCAGGTGGCTTAAGCAACTCCCAAGCCCGTCTAGGCAACTCCCAAGCATGTTTGCGTAGAAACCTGGTCGCTTAAGCAACTCCCAAGCCTGTCTAGGCAACTCCCAAGCATAATTGCATAGATACCAGGTGGCTTAAGCAACTCCCAAGCCTGTCTAGGCAACTCCCAAGCATAATTGCATATATACCAGGTGGCTTAAGCAACTCCCAAGCCTGTCTACGCAACTCCCAAGCATGTTTGCGTAGAAACCAGGTGGCTTAAGCAACTCCCAAGCCCGTCTAGGCAACTCCCAAGCATGTTTGCGTAGAAACCTGGTCGCTTAAGCAACTCCCAAGCCTGTCTAGGCAACTCCCAAGCCTGTCTAGTCAACTCCCAAGCATGTTTGCGTAGAAACCAGGTGGCTTAAGCAACTCCCAAGCCCGTCTAGGCAACTCCCAAGCATGTTTGCGTAGAAACCTGGTCGCTTAAGCAACTCCCAAGCCTGTCTAGGCAACTCCCAAGCATGTCTACTCAACTCCCAAGCATGTTTGCGTAGAAACAAAGTCGTTTTAGCAACTCCCAAGCATGTCTAGTCAACTCCCAAGCATAATTGCATAGATACCAGGTGGCTGAAGCAACTCCCAAGCCTGTATAGGCAACTCCCAAGCATGTTTGCATAGATACCAGGTGGCTTAAGCAACTCCCAAGCCGGTCTAGTCAACTCCCAAGCACGTTTGCGTAGAAACCAGGTGGCTTAAGCAACTCCCAAGCCTGTCTAGGCAACTCCCAAGCATAATTGCATAGATACCAGGTGGCTTAAGCAACTCCCAAGCCTGTCTACGCAACTCCCAAGCATGTTTGCGTAGAAACCAGGTGGCTTAAGCAACTCCCAAGCCCGTCTAGGCAACTCCCAAGCATGTTTGCGTAGAAACCTGGTCGCTTAAGCAACTCCCAAGCCTGTCTAGGCAACTCCCAAGCATAATTGCATAGATACCATGTGGCTTAAGCAACTCCCAAGCATGTCTAGTCAAGTCCCAAGCATGTTTGCGTAGAAACCAGGTGGCTTCAGCAACTCCCAAGCCTGTCTAGGCAACTCCCAAGCATAATTGCATAGATACCAGGTGGCTTAAGCAACGCCCAAGCCTGTCTAGTCAACTCCCAAGCATGTTTGCGTAGAAACCAGGTGGCTTAAGCAACTCCCAAGCCCGTCTAGGAAACTCCCAAGCATGTTTGCGTAGAAACCTGGTCGCTTAAGCAACTTTCAAGCCTGTCTAGGCAACTCCCAAGCATGTCTACTCAACTCCCAAGCATAATTGCATAGATACCAGGTGGCTTAAGCAACTCCCAAGCCTGTCTAGTCAAGTCCCAAGCATGTTTGCGTAGAAACCAGGTGGCTTAAGCAACTCCCAAGCCTGTCTAGGCAACTCCCAAGCATAATTGCATAGATACCAGGTGGCTTAAGCAACTCCCAAGCCTGTCTAGTTAACTCCCAAGCATGTTTGCGTAGAAACCAGGTGGCTTAAGCAACTCCCAAGCCCGTCTAGGCAACTCCCAAGCATGTTTGCGTAGAAACCTGGTCGCTTAAGCAACTCCCAAGCCTGTCTAGGCAACTCCCAAGCCTGTATAGTCAACTCCCAAGCATGTTTGCGTAGAAACCAGGTGGCTTAAGCAACTCCCAAGCCCGTCTAGGCAACTCCCAAGCATGTTTGCGTAGAAACCTGGTCGCTTAAGCAACTCCCAAGCCTGTCTAGGCAACTCCCAAGCATGTCTACTCAACTCCCAAGCATGTTTGCGTAGAAACAAAGTCGTTTTAGCAACTCCCAAGCATGTCTAGTCAACTCCCAAGCATAATTGCATAGATACCAGGTGGCTGAAGCAACTCCCAAGCCTGTCTAGGCAACTCCCAAGCATAATTGCATAGATACCAGGTGGCTTAAGCAACTCCCAAGCCTGTCTACGCAGCTCCCCAGCATGTCTAGTCAACTCCTCAGCATGTTTGCGTAGAAACAAAGTCGTTTTAGCAACTCCCAAGCATGTCTAGTCAAGTCCCAAGCATGTTTGCGTAGAAACCAGGTGGCTTAAGCAACTCCCAAGCCCGTCTAGGCAACTCCCAAGCATGTTTGCGTAGAAACCTGGTCGCTTAAGCAACTCCCAAGCCTGTCTAGGCAACTCCCAAGCATAATTGCATATATACCAGGTGGCTTAAGCAACTCCCAAGCCTGTCTACGCAACTCCCAAGCATGTTTGCGTAGAAACCAGGTGGCTTAAGCAACTCCCAAGCCCGTCTAGGCAACTCCCAAGCATGTTTGCGTAGAAACCTGGTCGCTTAAGCAACTCCCAAGCCTGTCTAGGCAACTCCCAAGCCTGTCTAGTCAACTCCCAAGCATGTTTGCGTAGAAACCAGGTGGCTTAAGCAACTCCCAAGCCCGTCTAGGCAACTCCCAAGCATGTTTGCGTAGAAACCTGGTCGCTTAAGCAACTCCCAAGCCTGTCTAGGCAACTCCCAAGCATGTCTACTCAACTCCCAAGCATGTTTGCGTAGAAACAAAGTCGTTTTAGCAACTCCCAAGCATGTCTAGTCAACTCCCAAGCATAATTGCATAGATACCAGGTGGCTGAAGCAACTCCCAAGCCTGTCTAGGCAACTCCCAAGCATAATTGCATAGATACCAGGTGGCTTAAGCAACTCCCAAGCCTGTCTACGCAGCTCCCCAGCATGTCTAGTCAACTCCTCAGCATGTTTGCGTAGAAACAAAGTCGTTTTAGCAACTCCCAAGCATGTCTAGTCAACTCCCAAGCATAATTGCATAGATACCAGGTGGCTGAAGCAACTCCCAAGCCTGTCTAGGCAACTCCCAAGCCTGTCTAGTCAACTCCCAAGCATGTTAGCGTAGAAACCAGGTGGCTTAAGCAACTCCCAAGCCGGTCTAGTGAACTCCCAAGCACGTTTGCGTAGAAACCAGGTGGCTTAAGCAACTCCCAAGCCCGTCTAGGCAACTCCCAAGCATAATTGCATAGATACCATGTGGCTGAGGCAACTCCCAAGCCTGTCCAGGCAACTCCCAAGCATGTCTACTCAACTCCCAAGCATGTTTGCGTAGAAACCTGGTCGCTTAAGCAACTCCCAAGCCTGTCTAGGCAACTCCCAAGCCTGTCTAGTCAACTCCCAAGCATGTTTGCGTAGAAACCAGGTGGCTTAAGCAACTCCCAAGCCCGTCTAGGCAACTCCCAAGCATGTTTGCGTAGAAACCTGGTCGCTTAAGCAACTCCCAAGCCTGTCTAGGCAACTCCCAAGCATAATTGCATAGATACCAGGTGGCTTAAGCAACTCCCAAGCCTGTCTAGGCAACTCCCAAGCATAATTGCATAGATACCAGGTGGCTGAAGCAACTCCCAAGCCTGTCTAGGCAACTCCCAAGCCTGTCTAGTCAACTCCCAAGCATGTTAGCGTAGAAACCAGGTGGCTTAAGCAACTCCCAAGCCGGTCTAGTGAACTCCCAAGCACGTTTGCGTAGAAACCAGGTGGCTTAAGCAACTCCCAAGCCCGTCTAGGCAACTCCCAAGCATAATTGCATAGATACCATGTGGCTGAGGCAACTCCCAAGCCTGTCCAGGCAACTCCCAAGCATGTCTACTCAACTCCCAAGCATGTTTGCGTAGAAACCTGGTCGCTTAAGCAACTCCCAAGCCTGTCTAGGCAACTCCCAAGCCTGTCTAGTCAACTCCCAAGCATGTTAGCGTAGAAACCAGGTGGCTTAAGCAACTCCCAAGCCCGTCTAGTGAACTCCCAAGCACGTTTGCGTAGAAACCATGTGGCTTAAGCAACTCCCAAGCCCGTCTAGGCAACTCCCAAGCATAATTGCATAGATACCATGTGGCTGAGGCAACTCCCAAGCCTGTCCAGGCAACTCCCAAGCATGTCTACTCAACTCCCAAGCATGTTTGCGTAGAAACCTGGTCGCTTAAGCAACTCCCAAGCCTGTCTAGGCAACTCCCAAGCCTGTCTAGTCAACTCCCAAGCATGTTTGCGTAGAAACCAGGTGGCTTAAGCAACTCCCAAGCCCGTCTAGGCAACTCCCAAGCATGTTTGCGTAGAAACCTGGTCGCTTAAGCAACTCCCAAGCCTGTCTAGGCAACTCCCAAGCATGTCTACTCAACTCCCAAGCATGTTTGCGTAGAAACAAAGTCGTTTTAGCAACTCCCAAGCCTGTCTAGGCAACTCCCAAGCATAATTGCATAGATACCAGGTGGCTTAAGCAACTCCCAAGCCTGTCTACGCAACTCCCAAGCATGTCTAGTCAACTCCCAAGCATGTTTGCGTAGAAAGCTGGTCGCTTAAGCAACTCCCAAGCCCGTCTAGGCAACTCCCAAGCATAATTGCATAGATACCATGTGGCTTAAGCAACTCCCAAGCCTGTCTAGTCAACTCCCAAGCATGTTTGCGTAGAAACCAGGTGGCTTAAGCAACTCCCAAGCCCGTCTAGGAAACTCCCAAGCATGTTTGCGTAGAAACCTGGTCGCTTAAGCAACTTTCAAGCCTGTCTAGGCAACTCCCAAGCATGTCTACTCAACTCCCAAGCATAATTGCATAGATACCAGGTGGCTTAAGCAACGCCCAAGCCTGTCTAGTCAACTCCCAAGCATGTTTGCGTAGAAACCAGGTGGCTTAAGCAACTCCCAAGCCCGTCTAGGAAACTCCCAAGCATGTTTGCGTAGAAACCTGGTCGCTTAAGCAACTTTCAAGCCTGTCTAGGCAACTCCCAAGCATGTCTACTCAACTCCCAAGCATAATTGCATAGATACCAGGTGGCTTAAGCAACTCCCAAGCCTGTCTAGTCAAGTCCCAAGCATGTTTGCGTAGAAACCAGGTGGCTTAAGCAACTCCCAAGCCTGTCTAGGCAACTCCCAAGCATAATTGCATAGATACCAGGTGGCTTAAGCAACTCCCAAGCCTGTCTAGTTAACTCCCAAGCATGTTTGCGTAGAAACCAGGTGGCTTAAGCAACTCCCAAGCCCGTCTAGGCAACTCCCAAGCATGTTTGCGTAGAAACCTGGTCGCTTAAGCAACTCCCAAGCCTGTCTAGGCAACTCCCAAGCCTGTATAGTCAACTCCCAAGCATGTTTGCGTAGAAACCAGGTGGCTTAAGCAACTCCCAAGCCCGTCTAGGCAACTCCCAAGCATGTTTGCGTAGAAACCTGGTCGCTTAAGCAACTCCCAAGCCTGTCTAGGCAACTCCCAAGCATGTCTACTCAACTCCCAAGCATGTTTGCGTAGAAACAAAGTCGTTTTAGCAACTCCCAAGCATGTCTAGTCAACTCCCAAGCATAATTGCATAGATACCAGGTGGCTGAAGCAACTCCCAAGCCTGTCTAGGCAACTCCCAAGCATAATTGCATAGATACCAGGTGGCTTAAGCAACTCCCAAGCCTGTCTACGCAGCTCCCCAGCATGTCTAGTCAACTCCTCAGCATGTTTGCGTAGAAACAAAGTCGTTTTAGCAACTCCCAAGCATGTCTAGTCAAGTCCCAAGCATGTTTGCGTAGAAACCAGGTGGCTTAAGCAACTCCCAAGCCCGTCTAGGCAACTCCCAAGCATGTTTGCGTAGAAACCTGGTCGCTTAAGCAACTCCCAAGCCTGTCTAGGCAACTCCCAAGCATAATTGCATATATACCAGGTGGCTTAAGCAACTCCCAAGCCTGTCTACGCAACTCCCAAGCATGTTTGCGTAGAAACCAGGTGGCTTAAGCAACTCCCAAGCCCGTCTAGGCAACTCCCAAGCATGTTTGCGTAGAAACCTGGTCGCTTAAGCAACTCCCAAGCCTGTCTAGGCAACTCCCAAGCCTGTCTAGTCAACTCCCAAGCATGTTTGCGTAGAAACCAGGTGGCTTAAGCAACTCCCAAGCCCGTCTAGGCAACTCCCAAGCATGTTTGCGTAGAAACCTGGTCGCTTAAGCAACTCCCAAGCCTGTCTAGGCAACTCCCAAGCATGTCTACTCAACTCCCAAGCATGTTTGCGTAGAAACAAAGTCGTTTTAGCAACTCCCAAGCATGTCTAGTCAACTCCCAAGCATAATTGCATAGATACCAGGTGGCTGAAGCAACTCCCAAGCCTGTCTAGGCAACTCCCAAGCATAATTGCATAGATACCAGGTGGCTTAAGCAACTCCCAAGCCTGTCTACGCAGCTCCCCAGCATGTCTAGTCAACTCCTCAGCATGTTTGCGTAGAAACAAAGTCGTTTTAGCAACTCCCAAGCATGTCTAGTCAACTCCCAAGCATAATTGCATAGATACCAGGTGGCTGAAGCAACTCCCAAGCCTGTCTAGGCAACTCCCAAGCCTGTCTAGTCAACTCCCAAGCATGTTAGCGTAGAAACCAGGTGGCTTAAGCAACTCCCAAGCCGGTCTAGTGAACTCCCAAGCACGTTTGCGTAGAAACCAGGTGGCTTAAGCAACTCCCAAGCCCGTCTAGGCAACTCCCAAGCATAATTGCATAGATACCATGTGGCTGAGGCAACTCCCAAGCCTGTCCAGGCAACTCCCAAGCATGTCTACTCAACTCCCAAGCATGTTTGCGTAGAAACCTGGTCGCTTAAGCAACTCCCAAGCCTGTCTAGGCAACTCCCAAGCCTGTCTAGTCAACTCCCAAGCATGTTTGCGTAGAAACCAGGTGGCTTAAGCAACTCCCAAGCCCGTCTAGGCAACTCCCAAGCATGTTTGCGTAGAAACCTGGTCGCTTAAGCAACTCCCAAGCCTGTCTAGGCAACTCCCAAGCATAATTGCATAGATACCAGGTGGCTTAAGCAACTCCCAAGCCTGTCTAGGCAACTCCCAAGCATAATTGCATAGATACCAGGTGGCTGAAGCAACTCCCAAGCCTGTCTAGGCAACTCCCAAGCCTGTCTAGTCAACTCCCAAGCATGTTAGCGTAGAAACCAGGTGGCTTAAGCAACTCCCAAGCCGGTCTAGTGAACTCCCAAGCACGTTTGCGTAGAAACCAGGTGGCTTAAGCAACTCCCAAGCCCGTCTAGGCAACTCCCAAGCATAATTGCATAGATACCATGTGGCTGAGGCAACTCCCAAGCCTGTCCAGGCAACTCCCAAGCATGTCTACTCAACTCCCAAGCATGTTTGCGTAGAAACCTGGTCGCTTAAGCAACTCCCAAGCCTGTCTAGGCAACTCCCAAGCCTGTCTAGTCAACTCCCAAGCATGTTAGCGTAGAAACCAGGTGGCTTAAGCAACTCCCAAGCCCGTCTAGTGAACTCCCAAGCACGTTTGCGTAGAAACCATGTGGCTTAAGCAACTCCCAAGCCCGTCTAGGCAACTCCCAAGCATAATTGCATAGATACCATGTGGCTGAGGCAACTCCCAAGCCTGTCCAGGCAACTCCCAAGCATGTCTACTCAACTCCCAAGCATGTTTGCGTAGAAACCTGGTCGCTTAAGCAACTCCCAAGCCTGTCTAGGCAACTCCCAAGCCTGTCTAGTCAACTCCCAAGCATGTTTGCGTAGAAACCAGGTGGCTTAAGCAACTCCCAAGCCCGTCTAGGCAACTCCCAAGCATGTTTGCGTAGAAACCTGGTCGCTTAAGCAACTCCCAAGCCTGTCTAGGCAACTCCCAAGCATGTCTACTCAACTCCCAAGCATGTTTGCGTAGAAACAAAGTCGTTTTAGCAACTCCCAAGCCTGTCTAGGCAACTCCCAAGCATAATTGCATAGATACCAGGTGGCTTAAGCAACTCCCAAGCCTGTCTACGCAACTCCCAAGCATGTCTAGTCAACTCCCAAGCATGTTTGCGTAGAAAGCTGGTCGCTTAAGCAACTCCCAAGCCCGTCTAGGCAACTCCCAAGCATAATTGCATAGATACCATGTGGCTTAAGCAACTCCCAAGCCTGTCTAGTCAACTCCCAAGCATGTTTGCGTAGAAACCAGGTGGCTTAAGCAACTCCCAAGCCCGTCTAGGAAACTCCCAAGCATGTTTGCGTAGAAACCTGGTCGCTTAAGCAACTTTCAAGCCTGTCTAGGCAACTCCCAAGCATGTCTACTCAACTCCCAAGCATAATTGCATAGATACCAGGTGGCTTAAGCAACTCCCAAGCCTGTCTAGTCAAGTCCCAAGCATGTTTGCGTAGAAACCAGGTGGCTTAAGCAACTCCCAAGCCTGTCTAGGCAACTCCCAAGCATAATTGCATAGATACCAGGTGGCTTAAGCAACTCCCAAGCCTGTCTAGTTAACTCCCAAGCATGTTTGCGTAGAAACCAGGTGGCTTAAGCAACTCCCAAGCCCGTCTAGGCAACTCCCAAGCATGTTTGCGTAGAAACCTGGTCGCTTAAGCAACTCCCAAGCCTGTCTAGGCAACTCCCAAGCCTGTATAGTCAACTCCCAAGCATGTTTGCGTAGAAACCAGGTGGCTTAAGCAACTCCCAAGCCCGTCTAGGCAACTCCCAAGCATGTTTGCGTAGAAACCTGGTCGCTTAAGCAACTCCCAAGCCTGTCTAGGCAACTCCCAAGCATGTCTACTCAACTCCCAAGCATGTTTGCGTAGAAACAAAGTCGTTTTAGCAACTCCCAAGCATGTCTAGTCAACTCCCAAGCATAATTGCATAGATACCAGGTGGCTGAAGCAACTCCCAAGCCTGTCTAGGCAACTCCCAAGCATAATTGCATAGATACCAGGTGGCTTAAGCAACTCCCAAGCCTGTCTACGCAGCTCCCCAGCATGTCTAGTCAACTCCTCAGCATGTTTGCGTAGAAACAAAGTCGTTTTAGCAACTCCCAAGCATGTCTAGTCAACTCCCAAGCATAATTGCATAGATACCAGGTGGCTGAAGCAACTCCCAAGCCTGTCTAGGCAACTCCCAAGCCTGTCTAGTCAACTCCCAAGCATGTTAGCGTAGAAACCAGGTGGCTTAAGCAACTCCCAAGCCGGTCTAGTGAACTCCCAAGCACGTTTGCGTAGAAACCAGGTGGCTTAAGCAACTCCCAAGCCCGTCTAGGCAACTCCCAAGCATAATTGCATAGATACCATGTGGCTGAGGCAACTCCCAAGCCTGTCCAGGCAACTCCCAAGCATGTCTACTCAACTCCCAAGCATGTTTGCGTAGAAACCTGGTCGCTTAAGCAACTCCCAAGCCTGTCTAGGCAACTCCCAAGCCTGTCTAGTCAACTCCCAAGCATGTTTGCGTAGAAACCAGGTGGCTTAAGCAACTCCCAAGCCCGTCTAGGCAACTCCCAAGCATGTTTGCGTAGAAACCTGGTCGCTTAAGCAACTCCCAAGCCTGTCTAGGCAACTCCCAAGCATAATTGCATAGATACCAGGTGGCTTAAGCAACTCCCAAGCCTGTCTAGGCAACTCCCAAGCATAATTGCATAGATACCAGGTGGCTGAAGCAACTCCCAAGCCTGTCTAGGCAACTCCCAAGCCTGTCTAGTCAACTCCCAAGCATGTTAGCGTAGAAACCAGGTGGCTTAAGCAACTCCCAAGCCGGTCTAGTGAACTCCCAAGCACGTTTGCGTAGAAACCAGGTGGCTTAAGCAACTCCCAAGCCCGTCTAGGCAACTCCCAAGCATAATTGCATAGATACCATGTGGCTGAGGCAACTCCCAAGCCTGTCCAGGCAACTCCCAAGCATGTCTACTCAACTCCCAAGCATGTTTGCGTAGAAACCTGGTCGCTTAAGCAACTCCCAAGCCTGTCTAGGCAACTCCCAAGCCTGTCTAGTCAACTCCCAAGCATGTTAGCGTAGAAACCAGGTGGCTTAAGCAACTCCCAAGCCCGTCTAGTGAACTCCCAAGCACGTTTGCGTAGAAACCATGTGGCTTAAGCAACTCCCAAGCCCGTCTAGGCAACTCCCAAGCATAATTGCATAGATACCATGTGGCTGAGGCAACTCCCAAGCCTGTCCAGGCAACTCCCAAGCATGTCTACTCAACTCCCAAGCATGTTTGCGTAGAAACCTGGTCGCTTAAGCAACTCCCAAGCCTGTCTAGGCAACTCCCAAGCCTGTCTAGTCAACTCCCAAGCATGTTTGCGTAGAAACCAGGTGGCTTAAGCAACTCCCAAGCCCGTCTAGGCAACTCCCAAGCATGTTTGCGTAGAAACCTGGTCGCTTAAGCAACTCCCAAGCCTGTCTAGGCAACTCCCAAGCATGTCTACTCAACTCCCAAGCATGTTTGCGTAGAAACAAAGTCGTTTTAGCAACTCCCAAGCCTGTCTAGGCAACTCCCAAGCATAATTGCATAGATACCAGGTGGCTTAAGCAACTCCCAAGCCTGTCTACGCAACTCCCAAGCATGTCTAGTCAACTCCCAAGCATGTTTGCGTAGAAAGCTGGTCGCTTAAGCAACTCCCAAGCCCGTCTAGGCAACTCCCAAGCATAATTGCATAGATACCATGTGGCTTAAGCAACTCCCAAGCCTGTCTACGCAACTCCCAAGCATGTCTAGTCTACTCCCAAGCATGTTTGCGCAGAAACCAGGTGGGTTAAGCAACTCCCAAGCCTGTCTAGGCAACTCCCAAGCATAATTGCATAGATACCATGTGGCTTAAGCAACTCCCAAGCATGTCTAGTCAAGTCCCAAGCATGTTTGCGTAGAAACCAGGTGGCTTAAGCAACTCCCAAGCCCGTCTAGGCAACTCCCAAGCATGTTTGCGTAGAAACCTGGTCGCTTAAGCAACTCCCAAGCCTGTCTAGGCAACTCCCAAGCATAATTGCATAGATACCAGGTGGCTTAAGCAACTCCCAAGCCTGTCTAGGCAACTCCCAAGCATAATTGCATAGATACCAGGTGGCTTAAGCAACTCCCAAGCCTGTCTACGCAACTCCCAAGCATGTCTAGTCAACTCCTCAGCATGTTTGCGTAGAAACAAAGTCGTTTTAGCAACTCCCAAGCATGTCTATTCAACTCCCAAGCATAATTGCATAGATACCATGTGGCTTAAGCAACTCCAAAGCATGTCTAGTCAAGTCCCAAGCATGTTTGCGTAGAAACCAGGTGGCTTCAGCAACTCCCAAGCCTGTCTAGGCAACTCCCAAGCATAATTGCATAGATACCAGGTGGCTTAAGCAACGCCCAAGCCTGTCTAGTCAACTCCCAAGCATGTTAGCGTAGAAACCAGGTGGCTTAAGCAACTCCCAAGCCGGTCTAGTCAACTCCCAAGCACGTTTGCGTAGAAACCAGGTGGCTTAAGCAACTCCCAAGCCTGTCTACGCAACTCCCAAGCATGTCTAGTCAACTCCCAAGCATGTTTGCGTAGAAAGCTGGTCGCTTAAGCAACTCCCAAGCCCGTCTAGGCAACTCCCAAGCATAATTGCATAGACACCATGTGGCTTAAGCAACTCCCAAGCCTGTCTACGCAACTCCCAAGCATGTCTAGTCTACTCCCAAGCATGTTTGCGCTGAAACCAGGTGGGTTAAGCAACTCCCAAGTCTGTCAAGGCAACTCCCAAGCCCGACTAGTCAACTCCCAAGCATGTTTTCGTAGAAACCAAGTCGTTCAAGCAACTCCCAAGCCTGTATAGGCAACTCCCAAGCATGTTTGCATAGATACCAGGTGGCTTAAGCAACTCCCAAGCCTGTCTCGGTAACTCCCAATCATGTTTGCATAGATACCAAGTGGCTTAAGCAACTCCCAAGCCTGTCTCGGCTACTCCCAAGCATGTTTGCATAGATACCATGTGGCTTAAGCAACTCCCAAGCCTGTCTAGGCAACACCCAAGCATGGCTAGTCTACTCCAAAGCATGTTTGCGCAGAAACCAGGTGGGTTAAGCAACTCCCAAGTCTGTCAAGGCAACTCCCAAGCCCGACTAGTCAACTCCCAAGCATGTTTTTGTAGAAACCAAGTCGTTCAAGCAACTCCCAAGCCTGTATAGGCAACTCCCAAGCATGTTTGCATAGATACCAGGTGGCTTAAGCAACTCCCAAGCCGGTCTAGTCAACTCCCAAGCACGTTTGCGTAGAAACCAGGTGGCTTAAGCAACTCCCAAGCCTGTCTAGGCAACTCCCAAGCATAATTGCATAGATACCAGGTGGCTTAAGCAACTCCCAAGCCTGTCTACGCAACTCCCAAGCATGTTTGCGTAGAAACCAGGTGGCTTAAGCAACTCCCAAGCCCGTCTAGGCAACTCCCAAGCATGTTTGCGTAGAAACCTGGTCGCTTAAGCAACTCCCAAGCCTGTCTAGGCAACTCCCAAGCCTGTCTAGTCAACTCCCAAGCATGTTTGCGTAGAAACCAGGTGGCTTAAGCAACTCCCAAGCCCGTCTAGGCAACTCCCAAGCATGTTTGCGTAGAAACCTGGTCGCTTAAGCAACTCCCAAGCCTGTCTAGGCAACTCCCAAGCATGTCTACTCAACTCCCAAGCATGTTTGCGTAGAAACAAAGTCGTTTTAGCAACTCCCAAGCATGTCTAGTCAACTCCCAAGCATAATTGCATAGATACCAGGTGGCTGAAGCAACTCCCAAGCCTGTCTAGGCAACTCCCAAGCATAATTGCATAGATACCAGGTGGCTTAAGCAACTCCCAAGCCTGTCTACGCAGCTCCCCAGCATGTCTAGTCAACTCCTCAGCATGTTTGCGTAGAAACAAAGTCGTTTTAGCAACTCCCAAGCATGTCTAGTCAACTCCCAAGCATAATTGCATAGATACCAGGTGGCTGAAGCAACTCCCAAGCCTGTCTAGGCAACTCCCAAGCCTGTCTAGTCAACTCCCAAGCATGTTAGCGTAGAAACCAGGTGGCTTAAGCAACTCCCAAGCCGGTCTAGTGAACTCCCAAGCACGTTTGCGTAGAAACCAGGTGGCTTAAGCAACTCCCAAGCCCGTCTAGGCAACTCCCAAGCATAATTGCATAGATACCATGTGGCTGAGGCAACTCCCAAGCCTGTCCAGGCAACTCCCAAGCATGTCTACTCAACTCCCAAGCATGTTTGCGTAGAAACCTGGTCGCTTAAGCAACTCCCAAGCCTGTCTAGGCAACTCCCAAGCCTGTCTAGTCAACTCCCAAGCATGTTTGCGTAGAAACCAGGTGGCTTAAGCAACTCCCAAGCCCGTCTAGGCAACTCCCAAGCATGTTTGCGTAGAAACCTGGTCGCTTAAGCAACTCCCAAGCCTGTCTAGGCAACTCCCAAGCATGTCTACTCAACTCCCAAGCATGTTTGCGTAGAAAAAAAGTCGTTTTAGCAACTCCCAAGCATGTCTAGTCAACTCCCAAGCATAATTGCATAGATACCAGGTGGCTGAAGCAACTCCCAAGCCTGTCTAGGCAACTCCCAAGCATAATTGCATAGATACCAGGTGGCTTAAGCAACTCCCAAGCCTGTCTACGCAACTCCCAAGCATGTTTGCGTAGAAACCAGGTGGCTTAAGCAACTCCCAAGCCCGTCTAGGCAACTCCCAAGCATGTTTGCGTAGAAACCTGGTCGCTTAAGCAACTCCCAAGCCTGTC
The DNA here is from genome assembly GCA_023078555.1 of Ulva prolifera. NCBI lineage: Eukaryota > Viridiplantae > Chlorophyta > Ulvophyceae > Ulvales > Ulvaceae > Ulva > Ulva prolifera. The sequence goes on from CM041199.1 coordinate 8,941,374, forward strand.
TAGGCAACTCCCAAGCCTGTCTAGTCAACTCCCAAGCATGTTTGCGTAGAAACCAGGTGGCTTAAGCAACTCCCAAGCCCGTCTAGGCAACTCCCAAGCATGTTTGCGTAGAAACCTGGTCGCTTAAGCAACTCCCAAGCCTGTCTAGGCAACTCCCAAGCATGTCTACTCAACTCCCAAGCATGTTTGCGTAGAAACAAAGTCGTTTTAGCAACTCCCAAGCATGTCTAGTCAACTCCCAAGCATAATTGCATAGATACCAGGTGGCTGAAGCAACTCCCAAGCCTGTCTAGGCAACTCCCAAGCATAATTGCATAGATACCAGGTGGCTTAAGCAACTCCCAAGCCTGTCTACGCAACTCCCAAGCATGTTTGCGTAGAAACCAGGTGGCTTAAGCAACTCCCAAGCCCGTCTAGGCAACTCCCAAGCATGTTTGCGTAGAAACCTGGTCGCTTAAGCAACTCCCAAGCCTGTCTAGGCAACTCCCAAGCCTGTCTAGTCAACTCCCAAGCATGTTTGCGTAGAAACCAGGTGGCTTAAGCAACTCCCAAGCCCGTCTAGGCAACTCCCAAGCATGTTTGCGTAGAAACCTGGTCGCTTAAGCAACTCCCAAGCCTGTCTAGGCAACTCCCAAGCATGTCTACTCAACTCCCAAGCATGTTTGCGTAGAAACAAAGTCGTTTTAGCAACTCCCAAGCATGTCTAGTCAACTCCCAAGCATAATTGCATAGATACCAGGTGGCTGAAGCAACTCCCAAGCCTGTCTAGGCAACTCCCAAGCATAATTGCATAGATACCAGGTGGCTTAAGCAACTCCCAAGCCTGTCTACGCAGCTCCCCAGCATGTCTAGTCAACTCCTCAGCATGTTTGCGTAGAAACAAAGTCGTTTTAGCAACTCCCAAGCATGTCTAGTCAACTCCCAAGCATAATTGCATAGATACCAGGTGGCTGAAGCAACTCCCAAGCCTGTCTAGGCAACTCCCAAGCATGTCTAGTCAACTCCCAAGCATGTTAGCGTAGAAACCAGGTGGCTTAAGCAACTCCCAAGCCGGTCTAGTGAACTCCCAAGCACGTTTGCGTAGAAACCATGTGGCTTAAGCAACTCCCAAGCCCGTCTAGGCAACTCCCAAGCATAATTGCATAGATACCATGTGGCTGAGGCAACTCCCAAGCCTGTCCAGGCAACTCCCAAGCATGTCTACTCAACTCCCAAGCATGTTTGCGTAGAAACCTGGTCGCTTAAGCAACTCCCAAGCCTGTCTAGGCAACTCCCAAGCCTGTCTAGTCAACTCCCAAGCATGTTTGCGTAGAAACCAGGTGGCTTAAGCAACTCCCAAGCCCGTCTAGGCAACTCCCAAGCATGTTTGCGTAGAAACCTGGTCGCTTAAGCAACTCCCAAGCCTGTCTAGGCAACTCCCAAGCATGTCTACTCAACTCCCAAGCATGTTTGCGTAGAAACCTGGTCGCTTAAGCAACTCCCAAGCCTGTCTAGGCAACTCCCAAGCCTGTCTAGTCAACTCCCAAGCATGTTTGCGTAGAAACCAGGTGGCTTAAGCAACTCCCAAGCCCGTCTAGGCAACTCCCAAGCATGTTTGCGTAGAAACCTGGTCGCTTAAGCAACTCCCAAGCCTGTCTAGGCAACTCCCAAGCATGTCTACTCAACTCCCAAGCATGTTTGCGTAGAAAAAAAGTCGTTTTAGCAACTCCCAAGCATGTCTAGTCAACTCCCAAGCATAATTGCATAGATACCAGGTGGCTGAAGCAACTCCCAAGCCTGTCTAGGCAACTCCCAAGCATAATTGCATAGATACCAGGTGGCTTAAGCAACTCCCAAGCCTGTCTACGCAACTCCCAAGCATGTTTGCGTAGAAACCAGGTGGCTTAAGCAACTCCCAAGCCCGTCTAGGCAACTCCCAAGCATGTTTGCGTAGAAACCTGGTCGCTTAAGCAACTCCCAAGCCTGTCTAGGCAACTCCCAAGCCTGTCTAGTCAACTCCCAAGCATGTTTGCGTAGAAACCAGGTGGCTTAAGCAACTCCCAAGCCCGTCTAGGCAACTCCCAAGCATGTTTGCGTAGAAACCTGGTCGCTTAAGCAACTCCCAAGCCTGTCTAGGCAACTCCCAAGCATGTCTACTCAACTCCCAAGCATGTTTGCGTAGAAACAAAGTCGTTTTAGCAACTCCCAAGCATGTCTAGTCAACTCCCAAGCATAATTGCATAGATACCAGGTGGCTGAAGCAACTCCCAAGCCTGTCTAGGCAACTCCCAAGCATAATTGCATAGATACCAGGTGGCTTAAGCAACTCCCAAGCCTGTCTACGCAACTCCCAAGCATGTTTGCGTAGAAACCAGGTGGCTTAAGCAACTCCCAAGCCCGTCTAGGCAACTCCCAAGCATGTTTGCGTAGAAACCTGGTCGCTTAAGCAACTCCCAAGCCTGTCTAGGCAACTCCCAAGCCTGTCTAGTCAACTCCCAAGCATGTTTGCGTAGAAACCAGGTGGCTTAAGCAACTCCCAAGCCCGTCTAGGCAACTCCCAAGCATGTTTGCGTAGAAACCTGGTCGCTTAAGCAACTCCCAAGCCTGTCTAGGCAACTCCCAAGCATGTCTACTCAACTCCCAAGCATGTTTGCGTAGAAACAAAGTCGTTTTAGCAACTCCCAAGCATGTCTAGTCAACTCCCAAGCATAATTGCATAGATACCAGGTGGCTGAAGCAACTCCCAAGCCTGTCTAGGCAACTCCCAAGCATAATTGCATAGATACCAGGTGGCTTAAGCAACTCCCAAGCCTGTCTACGCAGCTCCCCAGCATGTCTAGTCAACTCCTCAGCATGTTTGCGTAGAAACAAAGTCGTTTTAGCAACTCCCAAGCATGTCTAGTCAACTCCCAAGCATAATTGCATAGATACCAGGTGGCTGAAGCAACTCCCAAGCCTGTCTAGGCAACTCCCAAGCATGTCTAGTCAACTCCCAAGCATGTTAGCGTAGAAACCAGGTGGCTTAAGCAACTCCCAAGCCGGTCTAGTGAACTCCCAAGCACGTTTGCGTAGAAACCATGTGGCTTAAGCAACTCCCAAGCCCGTCTAGGCAACTCCCAAGCATAATTGCATAGATACCATGTGGCTGAGGCAACTCCCAAGCCTGTCCAGGCAACTCCCAAGCATGTCTACTCAACTCCCAAGCATGTTTGCGTAGAAACCTGGTCGCTTAAGCAACTCCCAAGCCTGTCTAGGCAACTCCCAAGCCTGTCTAGTCAACTCCCAAGCATGTTTGCGTAGAAACCAGGTGGCTTAAGCAACTCCCAAGCCCGTCTAGGCAACTCCCAAGCATGTTTGCGTAGAAACCTGGTCGCTTAAGCAACTCCCAAGCCTGTCTAGGCAACTCCCAAGCATGTCTACTCAACTCCCAAGCATGTTTGCGTAGAAACAAAGTCGTTTTAGCAACTCCCAAGCCTGTCTAGGCAACTCCCAAGCATAATTGCATAGATACCAGGTGGCTTAAGCAACTCCCAAGCCTGTCTACGCAACTCCCAAGCATGTCTAGTCAACTCCCAAGCATGTTTGCGTAGAAAGCTGGTCGCTTAAGCAACTCCCAAGCCCGTCTAGGCAACTCCCAAGCATAATTGCATAGATACCATGTGGCTTAAGCAACTCCCAAGCCTGTCTACGCAACTCCCAAGCATGTCTAGTCTACTCCCAAGCATGTTTGCGAAGAAACCAGGTGGGTTAAGCAACTCCCAAGCCTGTCTAGGCAACTCCCAAGCATAATTGCATAGATACCATGTGGCTTAAGCAACTCCCAAGCATGTCTAGTCAAGTCCCAAGCATGTTTGCGTAGAAACCAGGTGGCTTAAGCAACTCCCAAGCCCGTCTAGGCAACTCCCAAGCATGTTTGCGTAGAAACCTGGTCGCTTAAGCAACTCCCAAGCCTGTCTAGGCAACTCCCAAGCATAATTGCATAGATACCAGGTGGCTTAAGCAACTCCCAAGCCTGTCTAGGCAACTCCCAAGCATAATTGCATAGATACCAGGTGGCTTAAGCAACTCCCAAGCCTGTCTACGCAACTCCCAAGCATGTCTAGTCAACTCCTCAGCATGTTTGCGTAGAAACAAAGTCGTTTTAGCAACTCCCAAGCATGTCTATTCAACTCCCAAGCATAATTGCATAGATACCATGTGGCTTAAGCAACTCCAAAGCATGTCTAGTCAAGTCCCAAGCATGTTTGCGTAGAAACCAGGTGGCTTCAGCAACTCCCAAGCCTGTCTAGGCAACTCCCAAGCATAATTGCATAGATACCAGGTGGCTTAAGCAACGCCCAAGCCTGTCTAGTCAACTCCCAAGCATGTTAGCGTAGAAACCAGGTGGCTTAAGCAACTCCCAAGCCGGTCTAGTCAACTCCCAAGCACGTTTGCGTAGAAACCAGGTGGCTTAAGCAACTCCCAAGCCTGTCTACGCAACTCCCAAGCATGTCTAGTCAACTCCCAAGCATGTTTGCGTAGAAAGCTGGTCGCTTAAGCAACTCCCAAGCCCGTCTAGGCAACTCCCAAGCATAATTGCATAGACACCATGTGGCTTAAGCAACTCCCAAGCCTGTCTACGCAACTCCCAAGCATGTCTAGTCTACTCCCAAGCATGTTTGCGCTGAAACCAGGTGGGTTAAGCAACTCCCAAGTCTGTCAAGGCAACTCCCAAGCCCGACTAGTCAACTCCCAAGCATGTTTTCGTAGAAACCAAGTCGTTCAAGCAACTCCCAAGCCTGTATAGGCAACTCCCAAGCATGTTTGCATAGATACCAGGTGGCTTAAGCAACTCCCAAGCCTGTCTCGGTAACTCCCAATCATGTTTGCATAGATACCAAGTGGCTTAAGCAACTCCCAAGCCTGTCTCGGCTACTCCCAAGCATGTTTGCATAGATACCATGTGGCTTAAGCAACTCCCAAGCCTGTCTAGGCAACAACCAAGCATGGCTAGTCTACTCCAAAGCATGTTTGCGCAGAAACCAGGTGGGTTAAGCAACTCCCAAGTCTGTCAAGGCAACTCCCAAGCCCGACTAGTCAACTCCCAAGCATGTTTTTGTAGAAACCAAGTCGTTCAAGCAACTCCCAAGCCTGTATAGGCAACTCCCAAGCATGTTTGCATAGATACCAGGTGGCTTAAGCAACTCCCAAGCCGGTCTAGTCAACTCCCAAGCACGTTTGCGTAGAAACCAGGTGGCTTAAGCAACTCCCAAGCCTGTCTAGGCAACTCCCAAGCATAATTGCATAGATACCAGGTGGCTTAAGCAACTCCCAAGCCTGTCTACGCAACTCCCAAGCATGTTTGCGTAGAAACCAGGTGGCTTAAGCAACTCCCAAGCCCGTCTAGGCAACTCCCAAGCATGTTTGCGTAGAAACCTGGTCGCTTAAGCAACTCCCAAGCCTGTCTAGGCAACTCCCAAGCATAATTGCATAGATACCATGTGGCTTAAGCAACTCCCAAGCATGTCTAGTCAAGTCCCAAGCATGTTTGCGTAGAAACCAGGTGGCTTCAGCAACTCCCAAGCCTGTCTAGGCAACTCCCAAGCATAATTGCATAGATACCAGGTGGCTTAAGCAACGCCCAAGCCTGTCTAGTCAACTCCCAAGCATGTTTGCGTAGAAACCAGGTGGCTTAAGCAACTCCCAAGCCCGTCTAGGAAACTCCCAAGCATGTTTGCGTAGAAACCTGGTCGCTTAAGCAACTTTCAAGCCTGTCTAGGCAACTCCCAAGCATGTCTACTCAACTCCCAAGCATAATTGCATAGATACCAGGTGGCTTAAGCAACTCCCAAGCCTGTCTAGTCAAGTCCCAAGCATGTTTGCGTAGAAACCAGGTGGCTTAAGCAACTCCCAAGCCTGTCTAGGCAACTCCCAAGCATAATTGCATAGATACCAGGTGGCTTAAGCAACTCCCAAGCCTGTCTAGTTAACTCCCAAGCATGTTTGCGTAGAAACCAGGTGGCTTAAGCAACTCCCAAGCCCGTCTAGGCAACTCCCAAGCATGTTTGCGTAGAAACCTGGTCGCTTAAGCAACTCCCAAGCCTGTCTAGGCAACTCCCAAGCCTGTATAGTCAACTCCCAAGCATGTTTGCGTAGAAACCAGGTGGCTTAAGCAACTCCCAAGCCCGTCTAGGCAACTCCCAAGCATGTTTGCGTAGAAACCTGGTCGCTTAAGCAACTCCCAAGCCTGTCTAGGCAACTCCCAAGCATGTCTACTCAACTCCCAAGCATGTTTGCGTAGAAACAAAGTCGTTTTAGCAACTCCCAAGCATGTCTAGTCAACTCCCAAGCATAATTGCATAGATACCAGGTGGCTGAAGCAACTCCCAAGCCTGTCTAGGCAACTCCCAAGCATAATTGCATAGATACCAGGTGGCTTAAGCAACTCCCAAGCCTGTCTACGCAGCTCCCCAGCATGTCTAGTCAACTCCTCAGCATGTTTGCGTAGAAACAAAGTCGTTTTAGCAACTCCCAAGCATGTCTAGTCAAGTCCCAAGCATGTTTGCGTAGAAACCAGGTGGCTTAAGCAACTCCCAAGCCCGTCTAGGCAACTCCCAAGCATGTTTGCGTAGAAACCTGGTCGCTTAAGCAACTCCCAAGCCTGTCTAGGCAACTCCCAAGCATAATTGCATAGATACCAGGTGGCTTAAGCAACTCCCAAGCCTGTCTAGGCAACTCCCAAGCATAATTGCATATATACCAGGTGGCTTAAGCAACTCCCAAGCCTGTCTACGCAACTCCCAAGCATGTTTGCGTAGAAACCAGGTGGCTTAAGCAACTCCCAAGCCCGTCTAGGCAACTCCCAAGCATGTTTGCGTAGAAACCTGGTCGCTTAAGCAACTCCCAAGCCTGTCTAGGCAACTCCCAAGCCTGTCTAGTCAACTCCCAAGCATGTTTGCGTAGAAACCAGGTGGCTTAAGCAACTCCCAAGCCCGTCTAGGCAACTCCCAAGCATGTTTGCGTAGAAACCTGGTCGCTTAAGCAACTCCCAAGCCTGTCTAGGCAACTCCCAAGCATGTCTACTCAACTCCCAAGCATGTTTGCGTAGAAACAAAGTCGTTTTAGCAACTCCCAAGCATGTCTAGTCAACTCCCAAGCATAATTGCATAGATACCAGGTGGCTGAAGCAACTCCCAAGCCTGTCTAGGCAACTCCCAAGCATAATTGCATAGATACCAGGTGGCTTAAGCAACTCCCAAGCCTGTCTACGCAGCTCCCCAGCATGTCTAGTCAACTCCTCAGCATGTTTGCGTAGAAACAAAGTCGTTTTAGCAACTCCCAAGCATGTCTAGTCAACTCCCAAGCATAATTGCATAGATACCAGGTGGCTGAAGCAACTCCCAAGCCTGTCTAGGCAACTCCCAAGCCTGTCTAGTCAACTCCCAAGCATGTTAGCGTAGAAACCAGGTGGCTTAAGCAACTCCCAAGCCGGTCTAGTGAACTCCCAAGCACGTTTGCGTAGAAACCAGGTGGCTTAAGCAACTCCCAAGCCCGTCTAGGCAACTCCCAAGCATAATTGCATAGATACCATGTGGCTGAGGCAACTCCCAAGCCTGTCCAGGCAACTCCCAAGCATGTCTACTCAACTCCCAAGCATGTTTGCGTAGAAACCTGGTCGCTTAAGCAACTCCCAAGCCTGTCTAGGCAACTCCCAAGCCTGTCTAGTCAACTCCCAAGCATGTTTGCGTAGAAACCAGGTGGCTTAAGCAACTCCCAAGCCCGTCTAGGCAACTCCCAAGCATGTTTGCGTAGAAACCTGGTCGCTTAAGCAACTCCCAAGCCTGTCTAGGCAACTCCCAAGCATAATTGCATAGATACCAGGTGGCTTAAGCAACTCCCAAGCCTGTCTAGGCAACTCCCAAGCCTGTCTAGTCAACTCCCAAGCATGTTAGCGTAGAAACCAGGTGGCTTAAGCAACTCCCAAGCCGGTCTAGTGAACTCCCAAGCACGTTTGCGTAGAAACCAGGTGGCTTAAGCAACTCCCAAGCCCGTCTAGGCAACTCCCAAGCATAATTGCATAGATACCATGTGGCTGAGGCAACTCCCAAGCCTGTCCAGGCAACTCCCAAGCATGTCTACTCAACTCCCAAGCATGTTTGCGTAGAAACCTGGTCGCTTAAGCAACTCCCAAGCCTGTCTAGGCAACTCCCAAGCCTGTCTAGTCAACTCCCAAGCATGTTTGCGTAGAAACCAGGTGGCTTAAGCAACTCCCAAGCCCGTCTAGTGAACTCCCAAGCACGTTTGCGTAGAAACCATGTGGCTTAAGCAACTCCCAAGCCCGTCTAGGCAACTCCCAAGCATAATTGCATAGATACCATGTGGCTGAGGCAACTCCCAAGCCTGTCCAGGCAACTCCCAAGCATGTCTACTCAACTCCCAAGCATGTTTGCGTAGAAACCTGGTCGCTTAAGCAACTCCCAAGCCTGTCTAGGCAACTCCCAAGCCTGTCTAGTCAACTCCCAAGCATGTTTGCGTAGAAACCAGGTGGCTTAAGCAACTCCCAAGCCCGTCTAGGCAACTCCCAAGCATGTTTGCGTAGAAACCTGGTCGCTTAAGCAACTCCCAAGCCTGTCTAGGCAACTCCCAAGCATGTCTACTCAACTCCCAAGCATGTTTGCGTAGAAACAAAGTCGTTTTAGCAACTCCCAAGCCTGTCTAGGCAACTCCCAAGCATAATTGCATAGATACCAGGTGGCTTAAGCAACTCCCAAGCCTGTCTACGCAACTCCCAAGCATGTCTAGTCAACTCCCAAGCATGTTTGCGTAGAAAGCTGGTCGCTTAAGCAACTCCCAAGCCCGTCTAGGCAACTCCCAAGCATAATTGCATAGATACCATGTGGCTTAAGCAACTCCCAAGCCTGTCTACGCAACTCCCAAGCATGTCTAGTCTACTCCCAAGCATGTTTGCGAAGAAACCAGGTGGGTTAAGCAACTCCCAAGCCTGTCTAGGCAACTCCCAAGCATAATTGCATAGATACCATGTGGCTTAAGCAACTCCCAAGCATGTCTAGTCAAGTCCCAAGCATGTTTGCGTAGAAACCAGGTGGCTTAAGCAACTCCCAAGCCCGTCTAGGCAACTCCCAAGCATGTTTGCGTAGAAACCTGGTCGCTTAAGCAACTCCCAAGCCTGTCTAGGCAACTCCCAAGCATAATTGCATAGATACCAGGTGGCTTAAGCAACTCCCAAGCCTGTTTAGGCAACTCCCAAGCATAATTGCATAGATACCAGGTGGCTTAAGCAACTCCCAAGCCTGTCTACGCAACTCCCAAGCATGTCTAGTCAACTCCTCAGCATGTTTGCGTAGAAACAAAGTCGTTTTAGAAACTCCCAAGCATGTCTATTCAACTCCCAAGCATAATTGCATAGATACCATGTGGCTTAAGCAACTCCAAAGCATGTCTAGTCAAGTCCCAAGCATGTTTGCGTAGAAACCAGGTGGCTTCAGCAACTCCCAAGCCTGTCTAGGCAACTCCCAAGCATAATTGCATAGATACCAGGTGGCTTAAGCAACGCCCAAGCCTGTCTAGTCAACTCCCAAGCATGTTAGCGTAGAAACCAGGTGGCTTAAGCAACTCCCAAGCCGGTCTAGTCAACTCCCAAGCACGTTTGCGTAGAAACCAGGTGGCTTAAGCAACTCCCAAGCCTGTCTACGCAACTCCCAAGCATGTCTAGTCAACTCCCAAGCATGTTTGCGTAGAAAGCTGGTCGCTTAAGCAACTCCCAAGCCCGTCTAGGCAACTCCCAAGCATAATTGCATAGACACCATGTGGCTTAAGCAACTCCCAAGCCTGTCTACGCAACTCACAAGCATGTCTAGTCTACTCCCAAGCATGTTTGCGCTGAAACCAGGTGGGTTAAGCAACTCCCGAGTCTGTCAAGGCAACTCCCAAGCCCGACTAGTCAACTCCCAAGCATGTTTTTGTAGAAACCAAGTCGTTCAAGCAACTCCCAAGCCTGTATAGGCAACTCCCAAGCATGTTTGCATAGATACCAGGTGGCTTAAGCAACTCCCAAGCCGGTCTAGTCAACTCCCAAGCACGTTTGCGTAGAAACCAGGTGGCTTAAGCAACTCCCAAGCCTGTCTAGGCAACACCCAAGCATGGCTAGTCTACTCCAAAGCATGTTTGCGCAGAAACCAGGTGGGTTAAGCAACTCCCAAGTCTGTCAAGGCAACTCCCAAGCCCGACTAGTCAACTCCCAAGCATGTTTTTGTAGAAACCAAGTCGTTCAAGCAACTCCCAAGCCTGTATAGGCAACTCCCAAGCATGTTTGCATAGATACCAGGTGGCTTAAGCAACTCCCAAGCCGGTCTAGTCAACTCCCAAGCACGTTTGCGTAGAAACCAGGTGGCTTAAGCAACTCCCAAGCCTGTCTAGGCAACTCCCAAGCATAATTGCATAGATACCAGGTGGCTTAAGCAACTCCCAAGCCTGTCTACGCAACTCCCAAGCATGTTTGCGTAGAAACCAGGTGGCTTAAGCAACTCCCAAGCCCGTCTAGGCAACTCCCAAGCATGTTTGCGTAGAAACCAAGTCGTTCAAGCAACTCCCAAGCCTGTATAGGCAACTCCCAAGCATGTTTGCATAGATACCAGGTGGCTTAAGCAACTCCCAAGCCTGTCTCGGTAACTCCCAATCATGTTTGCATAGATACCAAGTGGCTTAAGCAACTCCCAAGCCTGTCTCGGCTACTCCCAAGCATGTTTGCATAGATACCATGTGGCTTAAGCAACTCCCAAGCCTGTCTAGGCAACACCCAAGCATGGCTAGTCTACTCCAAAGCATGTTTGCGCAGAAACCAGGTGGGTTAAGCAACTCCCAAGTCTGTCAAGGCAACTCCCAAGCCCGACTAGTCAACTCCCAAGCATGTTTTTGTAGAAACCAAGTCGTTCAAGCAACTCCCAAGCCTGTATAGGCAACTCCCAAGCATGTTTGCATAGATACCAGGTGGCTTAAGCAACTCCCAAGCCGGTCTAGTCAACTCCCAAGCACGTTTGCGTAGAAACCAGGTGGCTTAAGCAACTCCCAAGCCTGTCTAGGCAACTCCCAAGCATAATTGCATAGATACCAGGTGGCTTAAGCAACTCCCAAGCCTGTCTACGCAACTCCCAAGCATGTTTGCGTAGAAACCAGGTGGCTTAAGCAACTCCCAAGCCCGTCTAGGCAACTCCCAAGCATGTTTGCGTAGAAACCTGGTCGCTTAAGCAACTCCCAAGCCTGTCTAGGCAACTCCCAAGCATAATTGCATAGATACCAGGTGGCTTAAGCAACTCCCAAGCCTGTCTAGGCAACTCCCAAGCATAATTGCATATATACCAGGTGGCTTAAGCAACTCCCAAGCCTGTCTACGCAACTCCCAAGCATGTCTAGTCAACTCCTCAGCATGTTTGCGTAGAAACAAAGTCGTTTTAGCAACTCCCAAGCATGTCTAGTCAACTCCCAAGCATAATTGCATAGATACCATGTGGCTTAAGCAACTCCCAAGCCTGTCTAGTCAAGTCCCAAGCATGTTTGCGTAGAAACCAGGTGGCTTAAGCAACTCCCAAGCCTGTCTAGGCAACTCCCAAGCATAATTGCATAGATACCAGGTGGCTTAAGCAACGCCCAAGCCTGTCTAGTCAACTCCCAAGCATGTTTGCGTAGAAACCAGGTGGCTTAAGCAACTCCCAAGCCCGTCTAGGCAACTCCCAAGCATGTTTGCGTAGAAACCTGGTCGCTTAAGCAACTTTCAAGCCTGTCTAGGCAACTCCCAAGCATGTCTACTCAACTCCCAAGCATAATTGCATAGATACCAGGTGGCTTAAGCAACTCCCAAGCCTGTCTAGTCAAGTCCCAAGCATGTTTGCGTAGAAACCAGGTGGCTTAAGCAACTCCCAAGCCTGTCTAGGCAACTCCCAAGCATAATTGCATAGATACCAGGTGGCTTAAGCAACTCCCAAGCCTGTCTAGTTAACTCCCAAGCATGTTTGCGTAGAAACCAGGTGGCTTAAGCAACTCCCAAGCCCGTCTAGGCAACTCCCAAGCATGTTTGCGTAGAAACCTGGTCGCTTAAGCAACTCCCAAGCCTGTCTAGGCAACTCCCAAGCCTGTATAGTCAACTCCCAAGCATGTTTGCGTAGAAACCAGGTGGCTTAAGCAACTCCCAAGCCCGTCTAGGCAACTCCCAAGCATGTTTGCGTAGAAACCTGGTCGCTTAAGCAACTCCCAAGCCTGTCTAGGCAACTCCCAAGCATGTCTACTCAACTCCCAAGCATGTTTGCGTAGAAACAAAGTCGTTTTAGCAACTCCCAAGCATGTCTAGTCAACTCCCAAGCATAATTGCATAGATACCAGGTGGCTGAAGCAACTCCCAAGCCTGTCTAGGCAACTCCCAAGCATAATTGCATAGATACCAGGTGGCTTAAGCAACTCCCAAGCCTGTCTACGCAGCTCCCCAGCATGTCTAGTCAACTCCTCAGCATGTTTGCGTAGAAACAAAGTCGTTTTAGCAACTCCCAAGCATGTCTAGTCAACTCCCAAGCATAATTGCATAGATACCAGGTGGCTGAAGCAACTCCCAAGCCTGTCTAGGCAACTCCCAAGCCTGTCTAGTCAACTCCCAAGCATGTTAGCGTAGAAACCAGGTGGCTTAAGCAACTCCCAAGCCGGTCTAGTGAACTCCCAAGCACGTTTGCGTAGAAACCAGGTGGCTTAAGCAACTCCCAAGCCCGTCTAGGCAACTCCCAAGCATAATTGCATAGATACCATGTGGCTGAGGCAACTCCCAAGCCTGTCCAGGCAACTCCCAAGCATGTCTACTCAACTCCCAAGCATGTTTGCGTAGAAACCTGGTCGCTTAAGCAACTCCCAAGCCTGTCTAGGCAACTCCCAAGCCTGTCTAGTCAACTCCCAAGCATGTTTGCGTAGAAACCAGGTGGCTTAAGCAACTCCCAAGCCCGTCTAGGCAACTCCCAAGCATGTTTGCGTAGAAACCTGGTCGCTTAAGCAACTCCCAAGCCTGTCTAGGCAACTCCCAAGCATAATTGCATAGATACCAGGTGGCTTAAGCAACTCCCAAGCCTGTCTAGGCAACTCCCAAGCATAATTGCATAGATACCAGGTGGCTGAAGCAACTCCCAAGCCTGTCTAGGCAACTCCCAAGCCTGTCTAGTCAACTCCCAAGCATGTTAGCGTAGAAACCAGGTGGCTTAAGCAACTCCCAAGCCGGTCTAGTGAACTCCCAAGCACGTTTGCGTAGAAACCAGGTGGCTTAAGCAACTCCCAAGCCCATCTAGGCAACTCCCAAGCATAATTGCATAGATACCATGTGGCTGAGGCAACTCCCAAGCCTGTCCAGGCAACTCCCAAGCATGTCTACTCAACTCCCAAGCATGTTTGCGTAGAAACCTGGTCGCTTAAGCAACTCCCAAGCCTGTCTAGGCAACTCCCAAGCCTGTCTAGTCAACTCCCAAGCATGTTTGCGTAGAAACCAGGTGGCTTAAGCAACTCCCAAGCCCGTCTAGGCAACTCCCAAGCATGTTTGCGTAGAAACCTGGTCGCTTAAGCAACTCCCAAGCCTGTCTAGGCAACTCCCAAGCATGTCTACTCAACTCCCAAGCATGTTTGCGTAGAAACAAAGTCGTTTTAGCAACTCCCAAGCCTGTCTAGGCAACTCCCAAGCATAATTGCATAGATACCAGGTGGCTTAAGCAACTCCCAAGCCTGTCTACGCAACTCCCAAGCATGTCTAGTCAACTCCCAAGCATGTTTGCGTAGAAAGCTGGTCGCTTAAGCAACTCCCAAGCCCGTCTAGGCAACTCCCAAGCATAATTGCATAGATACCATGTGGCTTAAGCAACTCCCAAGCCTGTCTACGCAACTCCCAAGCATGTCTAGTCTACTCCCAAGCATGTTTGCGAAGAAACCAGGTGGGTTAAGCAACTCCCAAGCCTGTCTAGGCAACTCCCAAGCATAATTGCATAGATACCATGTGGCTTAAGCAACTCCCAAGCATGTCTAGTCAAGTCCCAAGCATGTTTGCGTAGAAACCAGGTGGCTTAAGCAACTCCCAAGCCCGTCTAGGCAACTCCCAAGCATGTTTGCGTAGAAACCTGGTCGCTTAAGCAACTCCCAAGCCTGTCTAGGCAACTCCCAAGCATAATTGCATAGATACCAGGTGGCTTAAGCAACTCCCAAGCCTGTCTAGGCAACTCCCAAGCATAATTGCATAGATACCAGGTGGCTTAAGCAACTCCCAAGCCTGTCTACGCAACTCCCAAGCATGTCTAGTCAACTCCTCAGCATGTTTGCGTAGAAACAAAGTCGTTTTAGCAACTCCCAAGCATGTCTATTCAACTCCCAAGCATAATTGCATAGATACCATGTGGCTTAAGCAACTCCAAAGCATGTCTAGTCAAGTCCCAAGCATGTTTGCGTAGAAACCAGGTGGCTTCAGCAACTCCCAAGCCTGTCTAGGCAACTCCCAAGCATAATTGCATAGATACCAGGTGGCTTAAGCAACGCCCAAGCCTGTCTAGTCAACTCCCAAGCATGTTAGCGTAGAAACCAGGTGGCTTAAGCAACTCCCAAGCCGGTCTAGTCAACTCCCAAGCACGTTTGCGTAGAAACCAGGTGGCTTAAGCAACTCCCAAGCCTGTCTACGCAACTCCCAAGCATGTCTAGTCAACTCCCAAGCATGTTTGCGTAGAAAGCTGGTCGCTTAAGCAACTCCCAAGCCCGTCTAGGCAACTCCCAAGCATAATTGCATAGACACCATGTGGCTTAAGCAACTCCCAAGCCTGTCTACGCAACTCCCAAGCATGTCTAGTCTACTCCCAAGCATGTTTGCGCTGAAACCAGGTGGGTTAAGCAACTCCCAAGTCTGTCAAGGCAACTCCCAAGCCCGACTAGTCAACTCCCAAGCATGTTTTCGTAGAAACCAAGTCGTTCAAGCAACTCCCAAGCCTGTATAGGCAACTCCCAAGCATGTTTGCATAGATACCAGGTGGCTTAAGCAACTCCCAAGCCTGTCTCGGTAACTCCCAATCATGTTTGCATAGATACCAAGTGGCTTAAGCAACTCCCAAGCCTGTCTCGGCTACTCCCAAGCATGTTTGCATAGATACCATGTGGCTTAAGCAACTCCCAAGCCTGTCTAGGCAACACCCAAGCATGGCTAGTCTACTCCAAAGCATGTTTGCGCAGAAACCAGGTGGGTTAAGCAACTCCCAAGTCTGTCAAGGCAACTCCCAAGCCCGACTAGTCAACTCCCAAGCATGTTTTTGTAGAAACCAAGTCGTTCAAGCAACTCCCAAGCCTGTATAGGCAACTCCCAAGCATGTTTGCATAGATACCAGGTGGCTTAAGCAACTCCCAAGCCGGTCTAGTCAACTCCCAAGCACGTTTGCGTAGAAACCAGGTGGCTTAAGCAACTCCCAAGCCTGTCTAGGCAACTCCCAAGCATAATTGCATAGATACCAGGTGGCTTAAGCAACTCCCAAGCCTGTCTACGCAACTCCCAAGCATGTTTGCGTAGAAACCAGGTGGCTTAAGCAACTCCCAAGCCCGTCTAGGCAACTCCCAAGCATGTTTGCGTAGAAACCTGGTCGCTTAAGCAACTCCCAAGCCTGTCTAGGCAACTCCCAAGCATAATTGCATAGATACCAGGTGGCTTAAGCAACTCCCAAGCCTGTCTAGGCAACTCCCAAGCATAATTGCATATATACCAGGTGGCTTAAGCAACTCCCAAGCCTGTCTACGCAACTCCCAAGCATGTCTAGTCAACTCCTCAGCATGTTTGCGTAGAAACAAAGTCGTTTTAGCAACTCCCAAGCATGTCTAGTCAACTCCCAAGCATAATTGCATAGATACCATGTGGCTTAAGCAACTCCCAAGCATGTCTAGTCAAGTCCCAAGCATGTTTGCGTAGAAACCAGGTGGCTTCAGCAACTCCCAAGCCTGTCTAGGCAACTCCCAAGCATAATTGCATAGATACCAGGTGGCTTAAGCAACGCCCAAGCCTGTCTAGTCAACTCCCAAGCATGTTTGCGTAGAAACCAGGTGGCTTAAGCAACTCCCAAGCCCGTCTAGGCAACTCCCAAGCATGTTTGCGTAGAAACCTGGTCGCTTAAGCAACTTTCAAGCCTGTCTAGGCAACTCCCAAGCATGTCTACTCAACTCCCAAGCATAATTGCATAGATACCAGGTGGCTTAAGCAACTCCCAAGCCTGTCTAGTCAAGTCCCAAGCATGTTTGCGTAGAAACCAGGTGGCTTAAGCAACTCCCAAGCCTGTCTAGGCAACTCCCAAGCATAATTGCATAGATACCAGGTGGCTTAAGCAACTCCCAAGCCTGTCTAGTTAACTCCCAAGCATGTTTGCGTAGAAACCAGGTGGCTTAAGCAACTCCCAAGCCCGTCTAGGCAACTCCCAAGCATGTTTGCGTAGAAACCTGGTCGCTTAAGCAACTCCCAAGCCTGTCTAGGCAACTCCCAAGCCAGTATAGTCAACTCCCAAGCATGTTTGCGTAGAAACCAGGTGGCTTAAGCAACTCCCAAGCCCGTCTAGGCAACTCCCAAGCATGTTTGCGTAGAAACCTGGTCGCTTAAGCAACTCCCAAGCCTGTCTAGGCAACTCCCAAGCATGTCTACTCAACTCCCAAGCATGTTTGCGTAGAAACAAAGTCGTTTTAGCAACTCCCAAGCATGTCTAGTCAACTCCCAAGCATAATTGCATAGATACCAGGTGGCTGAAGCAACTCCCAAGCCTGTCTAGGCAACTCCCAAGCATAATTGCATAGATACCAGGTGGCTTAAGCAACTCCCAAGCCTGTCTACGCAGCTCCCCAGCATGTCTAGTCAACTCCTCAGCATGTTTGCGTAGAAACAAAGTCGTTTTAGCAACTCCCAAGCATGTCTAGTCAAGTCCCAAGCATGTTTGCGTAGAAACCAGGTGGCTTAAGCAACTCCCAAGCCCGTCTAGGCAACTCCCAAGCATGTTTGCGTAGAAACCTGGTCGCTTAAGCAACTCCCAAGCCTGTCTAGGCAACTCCCAAGCATATTTGCATAGATACCAGGTGGCTTAAGCAACTCCCAAGCCTGTCTAGGCAACTCCCAAGCATAATTGCATATATACCAGGTGGCTTAAGCAACTCCCAAGCCTGTCTACGCAACTCCCAAGCATGTTTGCGTAGAAACCAGGTGGCTTAAGCAACTCCCAAGTCCGTCTAGGCAACTCCCAAGCATGTTTGCGTAGAAACCTGGTCGCTTAAGCAACTCCCAAGCCTGTCTAGGCAACTCCCAAGCCTGTCTAGTCAACTCCCAAGCATGTTTGCGTAGAAACCAGGTGGCTTAAGCAACTCCCAAGCCCGTCTAGGCAACTCCCAAGCATGTTTGCGTAGAAACCTGGTCGCTTAAGCAACTCCCAAGCCTGTCTAGGCAACTCCCAAGCATGTCTACTCAACTCCCAAGCATGTTTGTGTAGAAACAAAGTCGTTTTAGCAACTCCCAAGCATGTCTAGTCAACTCCCAAGCATAATTGCATAGATACCAGGTGGCTGAAGCAACTCCCAAGCCTGTCTAGGCAACTCCCAAGCATAATTGCATAGATACCAGGTGGCTTAAGCAACTCCCAAGCCTGTCTACGCAGCTCCCCAGCATGTCTAGTCAACTCCTCAGCATGTTTGCGTAGAAACAAAGTCGTTTTAGCAACTCCCAAGCATGTCTAGTCAACTCCCAAGCATAATTGCATAGATACCAGGTGGCTGAAGCAACTCCCAAGCCTGTCTAGGCAACTCCCAAGCCTGTCTAGTCAACTCCCAAGCATGTTAGCGTAGAAACCAGGTGGCTTAAGCAACTCCCAAGCCGGTCTAGTGAACTCCCAAGCACGTTTGCGTAGAAACCAGGTGGCTTAAGCAACTCCCAAGCCCGTCTAGGCAACTCCCAAGCATAATTGCATAGATACCATGTGGCTGAGGCAACTCCCAAGCCTGTCCAGGCAACTCCCAAGCATGTCTACTCAACTCCCAAGCATGTTTGCGTAGAAACCTGGTCGCTTAAGCAACTCCCAAGCCTGTCTAGGCAACTCCCAAGCCTGTCTAGTCAACTCCCAAGCATGTTTGCGTAGAAACCAGGTGGCTTAAGCAACTCCCAAGCCCGTCTAGGCAACTCCCAAGCATGTTTGCGTAGAAACCTGGTCGCTTAAGCAACTCCCAAGCCTGTCTAGGCAACTCCCAAGCATAATTGCATAGATACCAGGTGGCTTAAGCAACTCCCAAGCCTGTCTAGGCAACTCCCAAGCATAATTGCATAGATACCAGGTGGCTGAAGCAACTCCCAAGCCTGTCTAGGCAACTCCCAAGCCTGTCTAGTCAACTCCCAAGCATGTTAGCGTAGAAACCAGGTGGCTTAAGCAACTCCCAAGCCGGTCTAGTGAACTCCCAAGCACGTTTGCGTAGAAACCAGGTGGCTTAAGCAACTCCCAAGCCCGTCTAGGCAACTCCCAAGCATAATTGCATAGATACCATGTGGCTGAGGCAACTCCCAAGCCTGTCCAGGCAACTCCCAAGCATGTCTACTCAACTCCCAAGCATGTTTGCGTAGAAACCTGGTCGCTTAAGCAACTCCCAAGCCTGTCTAGGCAACTCCCAAGCCTGTCTAGTCAACTCCCAAGCATGTTTGCGTAGAAACCAGGTGGCTTAAGCAACTCCCAAGCCCGTCTAGTGAACTCCCAAGCACGTTTGCGTAGAAACCATGTGGCTTAAGCAACTCCCAAGCCCGTCTAGGCAACTCCCAAGCATAATTGCATAGATACCATGTGGCTGAGGCAACTCCCAAGCCTGTCCAGGCAACTCCCAAGCATGTCTACTCAACTCCCAAGCATGTTTGCGTAAAAAAACCTGGTCGCTTAAGCAACTCCCAAGCCTGTCTAGGCAACTCCCAAGCCTGTCTAGTCAACTCCCAAGCATGTTTGCGTAGAAACCAGGTGGCTTAAGCAACTCCCAAGCCCGTCTAGGCAACTCCCAAGCATGTTTGCGTAGAAACCTGGTCGCTTAAGCAACTCCCAAGCCTGTCTAGGCAACTCCCAAGCATGTCTACTCAACTCCCAAGCATGTTTGCGTAGAAACAAAGTCGTTTTAGCAACTCCCAAGCATGTCTACTCAACTCCCAAGCATAATTGCATAGATACCAGATGGCTTAAGCAACTCCCAAGCCTGTCTAGTCAAGTCCCAAGCATGTTTGCGTAGAAACCAGGTGGCTTAAGCAACTCCCAAGCCTGTCTAGGCAACTCCCAAGCATAATTGCATAGATACCAGGTGGCTTAAGCAACTCCCAAGCCTGTCTAGTTAACTCCCAAGCATGTTTGCGTAGAAACCAGGTGGCTTAAGCAACTCCCAAGCCCGTCTAGGCAACTCCCAAGCATGTTTGCGTAGAAACCTGGTCGCTTAAGCAACTCCCAAGCCTGTCTAGGCAACTCCCAAGCCTGTATAGTCAACTCCCAAGCATGTTTGCGTAGAAACCAGGTGGCTTAAGCAACTCCCAAGCCCGTCTAGGCAACTCCCAAGCATGTTTGCGTAGAAACCTGGTCGCTTAAGCAACTCCCAAGCCTGTCTAGGCAACTCCCAAGCATGTCTACTCAACTCCCAAGCATGTTTGCGTAGAAACAAAGTCGTTTTAGCAACTCCCAAGCATGTCTAGTCAACTCCGAAGCATAATTGCATAGATACCAGGTGGCTGAAGCAACTCCCAAGCCTGTCTAGGCAACTCCCAAGCATAATTGCATAGATACCAGGTGGCTTAAGCAACTCCCAAGCCTGTCTACGCAGCTCCCCAGCATGTCTAGTCAACTCCTCAGCATGTTTGCGTAGAAACAAAGTCGTTTTAGCAACTCCCAAGCATGTCTAGTCAAGTCCCAAGCATGTTTGCGTAGAAACCAGGTGGCTTAAGCAACTCCCAAGCCCGTCTAGGCAACTCCCAAGCCTGTCTAGGCAACTCCCAAGCATAATTGCATAGATACCAGGTGGCTTAAGCAACTCCCAAGCCTGTCTACGCAGCTCCCAAGCATAATTGCATAGATACCAGGTGGCTTAAGCAACTCCCAAGCCTGTCTAGGCAACTCCCAAGCATGTCTACTCAACTCCCAAGCATGTTTGCGTAGAAACAAAGTCGTTTTAGCAACTCCCAAGCATGTCTAGTCAACTCCGAAGCATAATTGCATAGATACCAGGTGGCTGAAGCAACTCCCAAGCCTGTCTAGGCAACTCCCAAGCATAATTGCATAGATACCAGGTGGCTTAAGCAACTCCCAAGCCTGTCTACGCAGCTCCCCAGCATGTCTAGTCAACTCCTCAGCATGTTTGCGTAGAAACAAAGTCGTTTTAGCAACTCCCAAGCATGTCTAGTCAAGTCCCAAGCATGTTTGCGTAGAAACCAGGTGGCTTAAGCAACTCCCAAGCCCGTCTAGGCAACTCCCAAGCCTGTCTAGGCAACTCCCAAGCATAATTGCATATATACCAGGTGGCTTAAGCAACTCCCAAGCCTGTCTACGCAACTCCCAAGCATGTTTGCGTAGAAACCAGGTGGCTTAAGCAACTCCCAAGTCCGTCTAGGCAACTCCCAAGCATGTTTGCGTAGAAACCTGGTCGCTTAAGCAACTCCCAAGCCTGTCTAGGCAACTCCCAAGCCTGTCTAGTCAACTCCCAAGCATGTTAGCGTAGAAACCAGGTGGCTTAAGCAACTCCCAAGCCGGTCTAGTGAACTCCCAAGCACGTTTGCGTAGAAACCAGGTGGCTTAAGCAACTCCCAAGCCCGTCTAGGCAACTCCCAAGCATAATTGCATAGATACCATGTGGCTGAGGCAACTCCCAAGCCTGTCCAGGCAACTCCCAAGCATGTCTACTCAACTCCCAAGCATGTTTGCGTAGAAACCTGGTCGCTTAAGCAACTCCCAAGCCTGTCTAGGCAACTCCCAAGCCTGTCTAGTCAACTCCCAAGCATGTTTGCGTAGAAACCAGGTGGCTTAAGCAACTCCCAAGCCCGTCTAGGCAACTCCCAAGCATGTTTGCGTAGAAACCTGGTCGCTTAAGCAACTCCCAAGCCTGTCTAGGCAACTCCCAAGCATAATTGCATAGATACCAGGTGGCTTAAGCAACTCCCAAGCCTGTCTAGGCAACTCCCAAGCATAATTGCATAGATACCAGGTGGCTGAAGCAACTCCCAAGCCTGTCTAGGCAACTCCCAAGCCTGTCTAGTCAACTCCCAAGCATGTTAGCGTAGAAACCAGGTGGCTTAAGCAACTCCCAAGCCGGTCTAGTGAACTCCCAAGCACGTTTGCGTAGAAACCAGGTGGCTTAAGCAACTCCCAAGCCCGTCTAGGCAACTCCCAAGCATAATTGCATAGATACCATGTGGCTGAGGCAACTCCCAAGCCTGTCCAGGCAACTCCCAAGCATGTCTACTCAACTCCCAAGCATGTTTGCGTAGAAACCTGGTCGCTTAAGCAACTCCCAAGCCTGTCTAGGCAACTCCCAAGCCTGTCTAGTCAACTCCCAAGCATGTTTGCGTAGAAACCAGGTGGCTTAAGCAACTCCCAAGCCCGTCTAGTGAACTCCCAAGCACGTTTGCGTAGAAACCATGTGGCTTAAGCAACTCCCAAGCCCGTCTAGGCAACTCCCAAGCATAATTGCATAGATACCATGTGGCTGAGGCAACTCCCAAGCCTGTCCAGGCAACTCCCAAGCATGTCTACTCAACTCCCAAGCATGTTTGCGTAAAAAAACCTGGTCGCTTAAGCAACTCCCAAGCCTGTCTAGGCAACTCCCAAGCCTGTCTAGTCAACTCCCAAGCATGTTTGCGTAGAAACCAGGTGGCTTAAGCAACTCCCAAGCCCGTCTAGGCAACTCCCAAGCATGTTTGCGTAGAAACCTGGTCGCTTAAGCAACTCCCAAGCCTGTCTAGGCAACTCCCAAGCATGTCTACTCAACTCCCAAGCATGTTTGCGTAGAAACAAAGTCGTTTTAGCAACTCCCAAGCATGTCTACTCAACTCCCAAGCATAATTGCATAGATACCAGATGGCTTAAGCAACTCCCAAGCCTGTCTAGTCAAGTCCCAAGCATGTTTGCGTAGAAACCAGGTGGCTTAAGCAACTCCCAAGCCTGTCTAGGCAACTCCCAAGCATAATTGCATAGATACCAGGTGGCTTAAGCAACTCCCAAGCCTGTCTAGTTAACTCCCAAGCATGTTTGCGTAGAAACCAGGTGGCTTAAGCAACTCCCAAGCCCGTCTAGGCAACTCCCAAGCATGTTTGCGTAGAAACCTGGTCGCTTAAGCAACTCCCAAGCCTGTCTAGGCAACTCCCAAGCCTGTATAGTCAACTCCCAAGCATGTTTGCGTAGAAACCAGGTGGCTTAAGCAACTCCCAAGCCCGTCTAGGCAACTCCCAAGCATGTTTGCGTAGAAACCTGGTCGCTTAAGCAACTCCCAAGCCTGTCTAGGCAACTCCCAAGCATGTCTACTCAACTCCCAAGCATGTTTGCGTAGAAACAAAGTCGTTTTAGCAACTCCCAAGCATGTCTAGTCAACTCCGAAGCATAATTGCATAGATACCAGGTGGCTGAAGCAACTCCCAAGCCTGTCTAGGCAACTCCCAAGCATAATTGCATAGATACCAGGTGGCTTAAGCAACTCCCAAGCCTGTCTACGCAGCTCCCCAGCATGTCTAGTCAACTCCTCAGCATGTTTGCGTAGAAACAAAGTCGTTTTAGCAACTCCCAAGCATGTCTAGTCAAGTCCCAAGCATGTTTGCGTAGAAACCAGGTGGCTTAAGCAACTCCCAAGCCCGTCTAGGCAACTCCCAAGCCTGTCTAGGCAACTCCCAAGCATAATTGCATAGATACCAGGTGGCTTAAGCAACTCCCAAGCCTGTCTACGCAGCTCCCAAGCATAATTGCATAGATACCAGGTGGCTTAAGCAACTCCCAAGCCTGTCTACGCAGCTCCCCAGCATGTCTAGTCAACTCCTCAGCATGTTTGCGTAGAAACAAAGTCGTTTTAGCAACTCCCAAGCATGTCTAGTCAACTCCCAAGCATAATTGCATAGATACCAGGTGGCTGAAGCAACTCCCAAGCCTGTCTAGGCAACTCCCAAGCCTGTCTAGGCAACTCCCAAGCATAATTGCATAGATACCAGGTGGCTTAAGCAACTCCCAAGCCTGTCTACGCAGCTCCCTAGCATGTCTAGTCAACTCCTCAGCATGTTTGCGTAGAAACAAAGTCGTTTTAGCAACTCCCAAGCATGTCTAGTCAACTCCCAAGCATAATTGCATAGATACCAGGTGGCTGAAGCAACTCCCAAGCCTGTCTAGGCAACTCCCAAGCATGTCTAGTCAACTCCCAAGCATAATTGCATAGATACCAGGTGGCTTAAGCAACTCCCAAGCCTGTCTAGGCAACTCCCAAGCATAATTGCATATATACCAGGTGGCTTAAGCAACTCCCAAGCCTGTCTACGCAACTCCCAAGCATGTTTGCGTAGAAACCAGGTGGCTTAAGCAACTCCCAAGCCCGTCTAGGCAACTCCCAAGCATGTTTGCGTAGAAACCTGGTCGCTTAAGCAACTCCCAAGCCTGTCTAGGCAACTCCCAAGCCTGTCTAGTCAACTCCCAAGCATGTTTGCGTAGAAACCAGGTGGCTTAAGCAACTCCCAAGCCCGTCTAGGCAACTCCCAAGCATGTTTGCGTAGAAACCTGGTCGCTTAAGCAACTCCCAAGCCTGTCTAGGCAACTCCCAAGCATGTCTACTCAACTCCCAAGCATGTTTGCGTAGAAACAAAGTCGTTTTAGCAACTCCCAAGCATGTCTAGTCAACTCCCAAGCATAATTGCATAGATACCAGGTGGCTGAAGCAACTCCCAAGCCTGTCTAGGCAACTCCCAAGCATAATTGCATAGATACCAGGTGGCTTAAGCAACTCCCAAGCCTGTCTACGCAGCTCCCCAGCATGTCTAGTCAACTCCTCAGCATGTTTGCGTAGAAACAAAGTCGTTTTAGCAACTCCCAAGCATGTCTAGTCAACTCCCAAGCATAATTGCATAGATACCAGGTGGCTGAAGCAACTCCCAAGCCTGTCTAGGCAACTCCCAAGCCTGTCTAGTCAACTCCCAAGCATGTTAGCGTAGAAACCAGGTGGCTTAAGCAACTCCCAAGCCGGTCTAGTGAACTCCCAAGCACGTTTGCGTAGAAACCAGGTGGCTTAAGCAACTCCCAAGCCCGTCTAGGCAACTCCCAAGCATAATTGCATAGATACCATGTGGCTGAGGCAACTCCCAAGCCTGTCCAGGCAACTCCCAAGCATGTCTACTCAACTCCCAAGCATGTTTGCGTAGAAACCTGGTCGCTTAAGCAACTCCCAAGCCTGTCTAGGCAACTCCCAAGCCTGTCTAGTCAACTCCCAAGCATGTTTGCGTAGAAACCAGGTGGCTTAAGCAACTCCCAAGCCCGTCTAGGCAACTCCCAAGCATGTTTGCGTAGAAACCTGGTCGCTTAAGCAACTCCCAAGCCTGTCTAGGCAACTCCCAAGCATGTCTACTCAACTCCCAAGCATGTTTGCGTAGAAACAAAGTCGTTTTAGCAACTCCCAAGCATGTCTAGTCAACTCCCAAGCATAATTGCATAGATACCAGGTGGCTGAAGCAACTCCCAAGCCTGTCTAGGCAACTCCCAAGCATAATTGCATAGATACCAGGTGGCTTAAGCAACTCCCAAGCCTGTCTACGCAACTCCCAAGCATGTTTGCGTAGAAACCAGGTGGCTTAAGCAACTCCCAAGCCCGTCTAGGCAACTCCCAAGCATGTTTGCGTAGAAACCTGGTCGCTTAAGCAACTCCCAAGCCTGTCTAGGCAACTCCCAAGCCTGTCTAGTCAACTCCCAAGCATGTTTGCGTAGAAACCAGGTGGCTTAAGCAACTCCCAAGCCCGTCTAGGCAACTCCCAAGCATGTTTGCGTAGAAACCTGGTCGCTTAAGCAACTCCCAAGCCTGTCTAGGCAACTCCCAAGCATGTCTACTCAACTCCCAAGCATGTTTGCGTAGAAACAAAGTCGTTTTAGCAACTCCCAAGCATGTCTAGTCAACTCCCAAGCATAATTGCATAGATACCAGGTGGCTGAAGCAACTCCCAAGCCTGTCTAGGCAACTCCCAAGCATAATTGCATAGATACCAGGTGGCTTAAGCAACTCCCAAGCCTGTCTACGCAGCTCCCCAGCATGTCTAGTCAACTCCTCAGCATGTTTGCGTAGAAACAAAGTCGTTTTAGCAACTCCCAAGCATGTCTAGTCAACTCCCAAGCATAATTGCATAGATACCAGGTGGCTGAAGCAACTCCCAAGCCTGTCTAGGCAACTCCCAAGCATGTCTAGTCAACTCCCAAGCATGTTAGCGTAGAAACCAGGTGGCTTAAGCAACTCCCAAGCCGGTCTAGTGAACTCCCAAGCACGTTTGCGTAGAAACCAGGTGGCTTAAGCAACTCCCAAGCCCGTCTAGGCAACTCCCAAGCATAATTGCATAGATACCATGTGGCTGAGGCAACTCCCAAGCCTGTCCAGGCAACTCCCAAGCATGTCTACTCAACTCCCAAGCATGTTTGCGTAGAAACCTGGTCGCTTAAGCAACTCCCAAGCCTATCTAGGCAACTCCCAAGCCTGTCTAGTCAACTCCCAAGCATGTTTGCGTAGAAACCAGGTGGCGTAAGCAACTCCCAAGCCCGTCTAGGCAACTCCCAAGCATGTTTGCGTAGAAACCTGGTCGCTTAAGCAACTCCCAAGCCTGTCTAGGCAACTCCCAAGCATGTCTACTCAACTCCCAAGCATGTTTGCGTAGAAACAAAGTCGTTTTAGCAACTCCCAAGCCTGTCTAGGCAACTCCCAAGCATAATTGCATAGATACCAGGTGGCTTAAGCAACTCCCAAGCCTGTCTACGCAACTCCCAAGCATGTCTAGTCAACTCCCAAGCATGTTTGCGTAGAAAGCTGGTCGCTTAAGCAACTCCCAAGCCCGTCTAGGCAACTCCCAAGCATAATTGCATAGATACCATGTGGCTTAAGCAACTCCCAAGCCTGTCTACGCAACTCCCAAGCATGTCTAGTCTACTCCCAAGCATGTTTGCGCAGAAACCAGGTGGGTTAAGCAACTCCCAAGCCTGTCTAGGCAACTCCCAAGCATAATTGCATAGATACCATGTGGCTTAAGCAACTCCCAAGCATGTCTAGTCAACTCCCAAGCATAATTGCATAGATACCAGGTGGCTGAAGCAACTCCCAAGCCTGTCTAGGCAACTCCCAAGCATAATTGCATAGATACCAGGTGGCTTAAGCAACTCCCAAGCCTGTCTACGCAACTCCCAAGCATGTTTGCGTAGAAACCAGGTGGCTTAAGCAACTCCCAAGCCCGTCTAGGCAACTCCCAAGCATGTTTGCGTAGAAACCTGGTCGCTTAAGCAACTCCCAAGCCTGTCTAGGCAACTCCCAAGCCTGTCTAGTCAACTCCCAAGCATGTTTGCGTAGAAACCAGGTGGCTTAAGCAACTCCCAAGCCCGTCTAGGCAACTCCCAAGCATGTTTGCGTAGAAACCTGGTCGCTTAAGCAACTCCCAAGCCTGTCTAGGCAACTCCCAAGCCTGTCTAGTCAACTCCCAAGCATGTTTGCGTAGAAACCAGGTGGCTTAAGCAACTCCCAAGCCCGTCTAGGCAACTCCCAAGCATGTTTGCGTAGAAACCTGGTCGCTTAAGCAACTCCCAAGCCTGTCTAGGCAACTCCCAAGCATGTCTACTCAACTCCCAAGCATGTTTGCGTAGAAACAAAGTCGTTTTAGCAACTCCCAAGCATGTCTAGTCAACTCCCAAGCATAATTGCATAGATACCAGGTGGCTGAAGCAACTCCCAAGCCTGTCTAGGCAACTCCCAAGCATAATTGCATAGATACCAGGTGGCTTAAGCAACTCCCAAGCCTGTCTACGCAACTCCCAAGCATGTTTGCGTAGAAACCAGGTGGCTTAAGCAACTCCCAAGCCCGTCTAGGCAACTCCCAAGCATGTTTGCGTAGAAACCTGGTCGCTTAAGCAACTCCCAAGCCTGTCTAGGCAACTCCCAAGCCTGTCTAGTCAACTCCCAAGCATGTTTGCGTAGAAACCAGGTGGCTTAAGCAACTCCCAAGCCCGTCTAGGCAACTCCCAAGCATGTTTGCGTAGAAACCTGGTCGCTTAAGCAACTCCCAAGCCTGTCTAGGCAACTCCCAAGCATGTCTACTCAACTCCCAAGCATGTTTGCGTAGAAACAAAGTCGTTTTAGCAACTCCCAAGCAAGTCTAGTCAACTCCCAAGCATAATTGCATAGATACCAGGTGGCTGAAGCAACTCCCAAGCCTGTCTAGGCAACTCCCAAGCATAATTGCATAGATACCAGGTGGCTTAAGCAACTCCCAAGCCTGTCTACGCAACTCCCAAGCATGTTTGCGTAGAAACCAGGTGGCTTAAGCAACTCCCAAGCCCGTCTAGGCAACTCCCAAGCATGTTTGCGTAGAAACCTGGTCGCTTAAGCAACTCCCAAGCCTGTCTAGGCAACTCCCAAGCCTGTCTAGTCAACTCCCAAGCATGTTTGCGTAGAAACCAGGTGGCTTAAGCAACTCCCAAGCCCGTCTAGGCAACTCCCAAGCATGTTTGCGTAGAAACCTGGTCGCTTAAGCAACTCCCAAGCCTGTCTAGGCAACTCCCAAGCCTGTCTAGTCAACTCCCAAGCATGTTTGCGTAGAAACCAGGTGGCTTAAGCAACTCCCAAGCCCGTCTAGGCAACTCCCAAGCATGTTTGCGTAGAAACCTGGTCGCTTAAGCAACTCCCAAGCCTGTCTAGGCAACTCCCAAGCATGTCTACTCAACTCCCAAGCATGTTTGCGTAGAAACAAAGTCGTTTTAGCAACTCCCAAGCATGTCTAGTCAACTCCCAAGCATAATTGCATAGATACCAGGTGGCTGAAGCAACTCCCAAGCCTGTCTAGGCAACTCCCAAGCATAATTGCATAGATACCAGGTGGCTTAAGCAACTCCCAAGCCTGTCTACGCAGCTCCCTAGCATGTCTAGTCAACTCCTCAGCATGTTTGCGTAGAAACAAAGTCGTTTTAGCAACTCCCAAGCATGTCTAGTCAACTCCCAAGCATAATTGCATAGATACCAGGTGGCTGAAGCAACTCCCAAGCCTGTCTAGGCAACTCCCAAGCATGTCTAGTCAACTCCCAAGCATGTTAGCGTAGAAACCAGGTGGCTTAAGCAACTCCCAAGCCGGTCTAGTGAACTCCCAAGCACGTTTGCGTAGAAACCAGGTGGCTTAAGCAACTCCCAAGCCCGTCTAGGCAACTCCCAAGCATAATTGCATAGATACCATGTGGCTGAGGCAACTCCCAAGCCTGTCCAGGCAACTCCCAAGCATGTCTACTCAACTCCCAAGCATGTTTGCGTAGAAACCTGGTCGCTTAAGCAACTCCCAAGCATGTCTAGGCAACTCCCAAGCCTGTCTAGTCAACTCCCAAGCATGTTTGCGTAGAAACCAGGTGGCTTAAGCAACTCCCAAGCCCGTCTAGGCAACTCCCAAGCATGTTTGCGTAGAAACCTGGTCGCTTAAGCAACTCCCAAGCCTGTCTAGGCAACTCCCAAGCATGTCTACTCAACTCCCAAGCATGTTTGCGTAGAAACAAAGTCGTTTTAGCAACTCCCAAGCATGTCTAGTCAACTCCCAAGCATAATTGCATAGATACCAGGTGGCTGAAGCAACTCCCAAGCCTGTCTAGGCAACTCCCAAGCATAATTGCATAGATACCAGGTGGCTTAAGCAACTCCCAAGCCTGTCTACGCAACTCCCCAGCATGTCTAGTCAACTCCTCAGCATGTTTGCGTAGAAACAAAGTCGTTTTAGCAACTCCCAAGCATGTCTAGTCAACTCCCAAGCATAATTGCATAGATACCAGGTGGCTGAAGCAACTCCCAAGCCTGTCTAGGCAACTCCCAAGCATGTCTAGTCAACTCCTAAGCATGTTAGCGTAGAAACCAGGTGGCTTAAGCAACTCCCAAGCCGGTCTAGTGAACTCCCAAGCACGTTTGCGTAGAAACCAGGTGGCTTAAGCAACTCCCAAGCCCGTCTAGGCAACTCCCAAGCATAATTGCATAGATACCATGTGGCTTAAGCAACTCCCAAGCCTGTCCAGGCAACTCCCAAGCATGTCTACTCAACTCCCAAGCATGTTTGCGTAGAAACAAAGTCGTTTTAGCAACTCCCAAGCATGTCTAGTCAACTCCCAAGCATAATTGCATAGATACCATGTGGCTTAAGCAACTCCCAAGCCTGTCTAGGCAACTCCCAAGCATGTTTGCGTAGAAACCTGGTCGCTTAAGCAACTCCCAAGGCTGTCTAGGCAACTCCCAAGCATGTCTAGTCTACTCGCAAGCATGTTTGCGTAGAAACCTGGTCGCTTAAGCAACTCCCAAGCCGGTCTAGGCGACTCCCAAACCTGTCTAGTCAACTCCCAAGCATGTTTGCGTAGAAACCTGGTCGCTTAAGCAACTCCCAAGCCTGTCTAGGCAACTCCCAAGCATAATTGCATAGATACCAGGTGGCTTAAGCAACTCCCAAGCCTGTCTAGGCAACTCCCAAGCATAATTGCATAGATACCAGGTGGCTTAAGCAACTCCCAAGCCTGTCTACGCAACTCCCAAGCATGTCTAGTCAACTCCCAAGCATGTTAGCGTAGAAACCAGGTGGCTTAAGCAACTCCCAAGCCGGTCTAGTGAACTCCCAAGCACGTTTGCGTAGAAACCAGGTGGCTTAAGCAACTCCCAAGCCCGTCTAGGCAACTCCCAAGCATAATTGCATAGATACCATGTGGCTGAGGCAACTCCCAAGCCTGTCCAGGCAACTCCCAAGCATGTCTACTCAACTCCCAAGCATGTTTGCGTAGAAACCTGGTCGCTTAAGCAACTCCCAAGCATGTCTAGGCAACTCCCAAGCCTGTCTAGTCAACTCCCAAGCATGTTTGCGTAGAAACCAGGTGGCTTAAGCAACTCCCAAGCCCGTCTAGGCAACTCCCAAGCATGTTTGCGTAGAAACCTGGTCGCTTAAGCAACTCCCAAGCCTGTCTAGGCAACTCCCAAGCATGTCTACTCAACTCCCAAGCATGTTTGCGTAGAAACAAAGTCGTTTTAGCAACTCCCAAGCATGTCTAGTCAACTCCCAAGCATAATTGCATAGATACCAGGTGGCTGAAGCAACTCCCAAGCCTGTCTAGGCAACTCCCAAGCATAATTGCATAGATACCAGGTGGCTTAAGCAACTCCCAAGCCTGTCTACGCAACTCCCCAGCATGTCTAGTCAACTCCTCAGCATGTTTGCGTAGAAACAAAGTCGTTTTAGCAACTCCCAAGCATGTCTAGTCAACTCCCAAGCATAATTGCATAGATACCAGGTGGCTGAAGCAACTCCCAAGCCTGTCTAGGCAACTCCCAAGCATGTCTAGTCAACTCCTAAGCATGTTAGCGTAGAAACCAGGTGGCTTAAGCAACTCCCAAGCCGGTCTAGTGAACTCCCAAGCACGTTTGCGTAGAAACCAGGTGGCTTAAGCAACTCCCAAGCCCGTCTAGGCAACTCCCAAGCATAATTGCATAGATACCATGTGGCTTAAGCAACTCCCAAGCCTGTCCAGGCAACTCCCAAGCATGTCTACTCAACTCCCAAGCATGTTTGCGTAGAAACAAAGTCGTTTTAGCAACTCCCAAGCATGTCTAGTCAACTCCCAAGCATAATTGCGTAGAAACCAGGTGGCTTAAGCAACTCCCAAGCCCGTCTAGGCAACTCCCAAGCATAATTGCATAGATACCATGTGGCTGAGGCAACTCCCAAGCCTGTCCAGGCAACTCCCAAGCATGTCTACTCAACTCCCAAGCATGTTTGCGTAGAAACCTGGTCGCTTAAGCAACTCCCAAGCCTGTCTAGGCAACTCCCAAGCCTGTCTAGTCAACTCCCAAGCATGTTTGCGTAGAAACCAGGTGGCTTAAGCAACTCCCAAGCCCGTCTAGGCAACTCCCAAGCATGTTTGCGTAGAAACCTGGTCGCTTAAGCAACTCCCAAGCCTGTCTAGGCAACTCCCAAGCATGTCTACTCAACTCCCAAGCATGTTTGCGTAGAAACAAAGTCGTTTTAGCAACTCCCAAGCAAGTCTAGTCAACTCCCAAGCATAATTGCATAGATACCAGGTGGCTGAAGCAACTCCCAAGCCTGTCTAGGCAACTCCCAAGCATAATTGCATAGATACCAGGTGGCTTAAGCAACTCCCAAGCCTGTCTACGCAACTCCCAAGCATGTTTGCGTAGAAACCAGGTGGCTTAAGCAACTCCCAAGCCCGTCTAGGCAACTCCCAAGCATGTTTGCGTAGAAACCTGGTCGCTTAAGCAACTCCCAAGCCTGTCTAGGCAACTCCCAAGCCTGTCTAGTCAACTCCCAAGCATGTTTGCGTAGAAACCAGGTGGCTTAAGCAACTCCCAAGCCCGTCTAGGCAACTCCCAAGCATGTTTGCGTAGAAACCTGGTCGCTTAAGCAACTCCCAAGCCTGTCTAGGCAACTCCCAAGCCTGTCTAGTCAACTCCCAAGCATGTTTGCGTAGAAACCAGGTGGCTTAAGCAACTCCCAAGCCCGTCTAGGCAACTCCCAAGCATGTTTGCGTAGAAACCTGGTCGCTTAAGCAACTCCCAAGCCTGTCTAGGCAACTCCCAAGCATGTCTACTCAACTCCCAAGCATGTTTGCGTAGAAACAAAGTCGTTTTAGCAACTCCCAAGCATGTCTAGTCAACTCCCAAGCATAATTGCATAGATACCAGGTGGCTGAAGCAACTCCCAAGCCTGTCTAGGCAACTCCCAAGCATAATTGCATAGATACCAGGTGGCTTAAGCAACTCCCAAGCCTGTCTACGCAGCTCCCTAGCATGTCTAGTCAACTCCTCAGCATGTTTGCGTAGAAACAAAGTCGTTTTAGCAACTCCCAAGCATGTCTAGTCAACTCCCAAGCATAATTGCATAGATACCAGGTGGCTGAAGCAACTCCCAAGCCTGTCTAGGCAACTCCCAAGCATGTCTAGTCAACTCCCAAGCATGTTAGCGTAGAAACCAGGTGGCTTAAGCAACTCCCAAGCCGGTCTAGTGAACTCCCAAGCACGTTTGCGTAGAAACCAGGTGGCTTAAGCAACTCCCAAGCCCGTCTAGGCAACTCCCAAGCATAATTGCATAGATACCATGTGGCTGAGGCAACTCCCAAGCCTGTCCAGGCAACTCCCAAGCATGTCTACTCAACTCCCAAGCATGTTTGCGTAGAAACCTGGTCGCTTAAGCAACTCCCAAGCATGTCTAGGCAACTCCCAAGCCTGTCTAGTCAACTCCCAAGCATGTTTGCGTAGAAACCAGGTGGCTTAAGCAACTCCCAAGCCCGTCTAGGCAACTCCCAAGCATGTTTGCGTAGAAACCTGGTCGCTTAAGCAACTCCCAAGCCTGTCTAGGCAACTCCCAAGCATGTCTACTCAACTCCCAAGCATGTTTGCGTAGAAACAAAGTCGTTTTAGCAACTCCCAAGCATGTCTAGTCAACTCCCAAGCATAATTGCATAGATACCAGGTGGCTGAAGCAACTCCCAAGCCTGTCTAGGCAACTCCCAAGCATAATTGCATAGATACCAGGTGGCTTAAGCAACTCCCAAGCCTGTCTACGCAACTCCCCAGCATGTCTAGTCAACTCCTCAGCATGTTTGCGTAGAAACAAAGTCGTTTTAGCAACTCCCAAGCATGTCTAGTCAACTCCCAAGCATAATTGCATAGATACCAGGTGGCTGAAGCAACTCCCAAGCCTGTCTAGGCAACTCCCAAGCATGTCTAGTCAACTCCTAAGCATGTTAGCGTAGAAACCAGGTGGCTTAAGCAACTCCCAAGCCGGTCTAGTGAACTCCCAAGCACGTTTG
This sequence comes from Ulva prolifera, assembly GCA_023078555.1. Lineage (NCBI taxonomy): Eukaryota > Viridiplantae > Chlorophyta > Ulvophyceae > Ulvales > Ulvaceae > Ulva > Ulva prolifera. Next base: position 8,974,400 of record CM041199.1, read on the forward strand.
CGTAGAAACCAGGTGGCTTAAGCAACTCCCAAGCCCGTCTAGGCAACTCCCAAGCATAATTGCATAGATACCATGTGGCTTAAGCAACTCCCAAGCCTGTCCAGGCAACTCCCAAGCATGTCTACTCAACTCCCAAGCATGTTTGCGTAGAAACAAAGTCGTTTTAGCAACTCCCAAGCATGTCTAGTCAACTCCCAAGCATAATTGCATAGATACCATGTGGCTTAAGCAACTCCCAAGCCTGTCTAGGCAACTCCCAAGCATGTTTGCGTAGAAACCTGGTCGCTTAAGCAACTCCCAAGGCTGTCTAGGCAACTCCCAAGCATGTCTAGTCTACTCGCAAGCATGTTTGCGTAGAAACCTGGTCGCTTAAGCAACTCCCAAGCCGGTCTAGGCGACTCCCAAACCTGTCTAGTCAACTCCCAAGCATGTTTGCGTAGAAACCTGGTCGCTTAAGCAACTCCCAAGCCTGTCTAGGCAACTCCCAAGCATAATTGCATAGATACCAGGTGGCTTAAGCAACTCCCAAGCCTGTCTAGGCAACTCCCAAGCATAATTGCATAGATACCAGGTGGCTTAAGCAACTCCCAAGCCTGTCTACGCAACTCCCAAGCATGTCTAGTCAACTCCTCAGCATGTTTGCGTAGAAACAAAGTCGTTTTGGCAACTCCCAAGCATGTCTATTCAACTCCCAAGCATAATTGCATAGATACCATGTGGCTTAAGCAACTCCCAAGCATGTCTAGTCAAGTCCAAAGCATGTTTGCGTAGAAACCAGGTGGCTTAAGCAACTCCCAAGCCTGTCTAGGCAACTCCCAAGCATAATTGCATAGATACCAGGTGGCTTAAGCAACGCCCAAGCCTGTCTAGTCAACTCCCAAGCATGTTAGCGTAGAAACCAGGTGGCTTAAGCAACTCCCAAGCCGGTCTAGTCAACTCCCAAGCACGTTTGCGTAGAAACCAGGTGGCTTAAGCAACTCCCAAGCCTGTCTAGGCAACTCCCAAGCATAATTGCATAGATACCAGGTGGCTTAAGCAACTCCCAAGCCTGTCTACGCAACTCCCAAGCATGTCTAGTCAACTCCCAAGCATGTTTGCGTAGAAAGCTGGTCGCTTAAGCAACTCCCAAGCCCGTCTAGGCAACTCCCAAGCATAATTGCATAGACACCATGTGGCTTAAGCAACTCCCAAGCCTGTCTACGCAACTCCCAAGCATGTCTAGTCTACTCCCAAGCATGTTTGCGCAGAAACCAGGTGGCTTAAGCAACTCCCAAGTCTGTCAAGGCAACTCCCAAGCCCGACTAGTCAACTCCCAAGCATGTTTTCGTAGAAACCAAGTCGTTCAAGCAACTCCCAAGCCTGTATAGGCAACTCCCAAGCATGTTTGCATAGATACCAGGTGGCTTAAGCAACTCCCAAGCCTGTCTCGGCAACTCCCAATCATGTTTGCATAGATACCAAGTGGCTTAAGCAACTCCCAAGCCTGTCTCGGCTACTCCCAAGCATGTTTGCATAGATACCATGTGGCTTAAGCAACTCCCAAGCCTGTCTAGGCAACACCCAAGCATGGCTAGTCTACTCCAAAGCATGTTTGCGCAGAAACCAGGTGGGTTAAGCAACTCCCAAGTCTGTCAAGGCAACTCCCAAGCCCGACTAGTCAACTCCCAAGCATGTTTTTGTAGAAACCAAGTCGTTCAAGCAACTCCCAAGCCTGTATAGGCAACTCCCAAGCATGTTTGCATAGATACCAGGTGGCTTAAGCAACTCCCAAGCCTGTCTCGGCAACTCCTAAGCATATTTGCGTAGAAACCTGGTGGCTTTAGCAACTCCCAAGCCCGTCTAGGCAACTCCCAAGCATGTTTGCGTAGAAACCTGGTCGCTTAAGCAACTCCCAAGCCTGTCTAGGCAACTCCCAAGCCTGTCTAGGCAACTCCCAAGCATAATTGCATAGATACCAGGTGGCTTAAGCAACTCCCAAGCCTGTCTAGGCAACTCCCAAGCATAATTGCATAGATACCAGGTGGCTAAAGCAACTCCCAAGCCTGTCTACGCAACTCCCAAGCATGTCTAGTCAACTCCTCAGCATGTTTGCGTAGAAACAAAGTCGTTTTAGCAACTCCCAAGCATGTCTAGTCAACTCCCAAGCATAATTGCATAGATACCATGTGGCTTAAGCAACTCCCAAGCATGTCTAGTCAAGTCCCAAGCATGTTTGCGTAGAAACCAGGTGGCTTCAGCAACTCCCAAGCCTGTCTAGGCAACTCCCAAGCATAATTGCATAGATACCAGGTGGCTCAAGCAACGCCCAAGCCTGTCTAGTCAACTCCCAAGCATGTTTGCGTAGAAACCAGGTGGCTTGAGCAACTCCCAAGCCCGTCTAGGCAACTCCCAAGCATGTTTGCGTAGAAACCTGGTCGCTTAAGCAACTTTCAAGCCTGTCTAGGCAACTCCCAAGCATGTCTACTCAACTCCCAAGCATAATTGCATAGATACCAGGTGGCTTAAGCAACTCCCAAGCCTGTCTAGTCAAGTCCCAAGCATGTTTGCGTAGAAACCAGGTGGCTTAAGCAACTCCCAAGCCTGTCTAGGCAACTCCCAAGCATAATTGCATAGATACCAGGTGGCTTAAGCAACTCCCAAGCCTGTCTAGTCAACTCCCAAGCATGTTTGCGTAGAAACCAGGTGGCTTAAGCAACTCCCAAGCCCGTCTAGGCAACTCCCATGCATGTTTGCGTAGAAACCTGGTCGCTTAAGCAACTCCCAAGCCTGTCTAGGCAACTCCCAAGCCTGTCTAGTCAACTCCCAAGCATGTTTGCGTAGAAACCAGGTGGCTTAAGCAACTCCCAAGCCCGTCTAGGCAACTCCCAAGCATGTTTGCGTAGAAACCTGGTCGCTTAAGCAACTCCCAAGCCTGTCTAGGCAACTCCCAAGCATGTCTACTCAACTCCCAAGCATGTTTGCGTAGAAACAAAGTCGTTTTAGCAACTCCCAAGCATGTCTAGTCAACTCCCAAGCATAATTGCATAGATACCAGGTGGCTGAAGCAACTCCCAAGCCTGTCTAGGCAACTCCCAAGCATAATTGCATAGATACCAGGTGGCTTAAGCAACTCCCAAGCCTGTCTACGCAACTCCCCAGCATGTCTAGTCAACTCCTCAGCATGTTTGCGTAGAAACAAAGTCGTTTTAGCAACTCCCAAGCATGTCTAGTCAACTCCCAAGCATAATTGCATAGATACCAGGTGGCTGAAGCAACTCCCAAGCCTGTCTAGGCAACTCCCAAGCATGTCTAGTCAACTCCCAAGCATGTTAGCGTAGAAACCAGGTGGCTTAAGCAACTCCCAAGCCGGTCTAGTGAACTCCCAAGCACGTTTGCGTAGAAACCAGGTGGCTTAAGCAACTCCCAAGCCCGTCTAGGCAACTCCCAAGCATAATTGCATAGATACCATGTGGCTTCAGCAACTCCCAAGCCTGTCCAGGCAACTCCCAAGCATGTCTACTCAACTCCCAAGCATGTTTGCGTAGAAACAAAGTCGTTTTAGCAACTCCCAAGCATGTCTAGTCAACTCCCAAGCATAATTGCATAGATACCATGTGGCTTAAGCAACTCCCAAGCCTGTCTAGGCAACTCCCAAGCATGTTTGCGTAGAAACCTGGTCGCTTAAGCAACTCCCAAGGCTGTCTAGGCAACTCCCAAGCATGTCTAGTCTACTCGCAAGCATGTTTGCGTAGAAACCTGGTCGCTTAAGCAACTCCCAAGCCGGTCTAGGCGACTCCCAAACCTGTCTAGTCAACTCCCAAGCATGTTTGCGTAGAAACCTGGTCGCTTAAGCAACTCCCAAGCCTGTCTAGGCAACTCCCAAGCATAATTGCATAGATACCAGGTGGCTTAAGCAACTCCCAAGCCTGTCTAGGCAACTCCCAAGCATAATTGCATAGATACCAGGTGGCTTAAGCAACTCCCAAGCCTGTCTACGCAACTCCCAAGCATGTCTAGTCAACTCCTCAGCATGTTTGCGTAGAAACAAAGTCGTTTTGGCAACTCCCAAGCATGTCTATTCAACTCCCAAGCATAATTGCATAGATACCATGTGGCTTAAGCAACTCCCAAGCATGTCTAGTCAAGTCCCAAGCATGTTTGCGTAGAAACCAGGTGGCTTAAGCAACTCCCAAGCCTGTCTAGGCAACTCCCAAGCATAATTGCATAGATACCAGGTGGCTTAAGCAACGCCCAAGCCTGTCTAGTCAACTCCCAAGCATGTTAGCGTAGAAACCAGGTGGCTTAAGCAACTCCCAAGCCGGTCTAGTCAACTCCCAAGCACGTTTGCGTAGAAACCAGGTGGCTTAAGCAACTCCCAAGCCTGTCTAGGCAACTCCCAAGCATAATTGCATAGATACCAGGTGGCTTAAGCAACTCCCAAGCCTGTCTACGCAACTCCCAAGCATGTCTAGTCAACTCCCAAGCATGTTTGCGTAGAAAGCTGGTCGCTTAAGCAACTCCCAAGCCCGTCTAGGCAACTCCCAAGCATAATTGCATAGACACCATGTGGCTTAAGCAACTCCCAAGCCTGTCTACGCAACTCCCAAGCATGTCTAGTCTACTCCCAAGCATGTTTGCGCAGAAACCAGGTGGCTTAAGCAACTCCCAAGTCTGTCAAGGCAACTCCCAAGCCCGACTAGTCAACTCCCAAGCATGTTTTCGTAGAAACCAAGTCGTTCAAGCAACTCCCAAGCCTGTATAGGCAACTCCCAAGCATGTTTGCATAGATACCAGGTGGCTTAAGCAACTCCCAAGCCTGTCTCGGCAACTCCCAATCATGTTTGCATAGATACCAAGTGGCTTAAGCAACTCCCAAGCCTGTCTCGGCTACTCCCAAGCATGTTTGCATAGATACCATGTGGCTTAAGCAACTCCCAAGCCTGTCTAGGCAACACCCAAGCATGGCTAGTCTACTCCAAAGCATGTTTGCGCAGAAACCAGGTGGGTTAAGCAACTCCCAAGTCTGTCAAGGCAACTCCCAAGCCCGACTAGTCAACTCCCAAGCATGTTTTTGTAGAAACCAAGTCGTTCAAGCAACTCCCAAGCCTGTATAGGCAACTCCCAAGCATGTTTGCATAGATACCAGGTGGCTTAAGCAACTCCCAAGCCTGTCTCGGCAACTCCTAAGCATATTTGCGTAGAAACCTGGTGGCTTTAGCAACTCCCAAGCCCGTCTAGGCAACTCCCAAGCATGTTTGCGTAGAAACCTGGTCGCTTAAGCAACTCCCAAGCCTGTCTAGGCAACTCCCAAGCCTGTCTAGGCAACTCCCAAGCATAATTGCATAGATACCAGGTGGCTTAAGCAACTCCCAAGCCTGTCTAGGCAACTCCCAAGCATAATTGCATAGATACCAGGTGGCTAAAGCAACTCCCAAGCCTGTCTACGCAACTCCCAAGCATGTCTAGTCAACTCCTCAGCATGTTTGCGTAGAAACAAAGTCGTTTTAGCAACTCCCAAGCATGTCTAGTCAACTCCCAAGCATAATTGCATAGATACCATGTGGCTTAAGCAACTCCCAAGCATGTCTAGTCAAGTCCCAAGCATGTTTGCGTAGAAACCAGGTGGCTTCAGCAACTCCCAAGCCTGTCTAGGCAACTCCCAAGCATAATTGCATAGATACCAGGTGGCTCAAGCAACGCCCAAGCCTGTCTAGTCAACTCCCAAGCATGTTTGCGTAGAAACCAGGTGGCTTGAGCAACTCCCAAGCCCGTCTAGGCAACTCCCAAGCATGTTTGCGTAGAAACCTGGTCGCTTAAGCAACTTTCAAGCCTGTCTAGGCAACTCCCAAGCATGTCTACTCAACTCCCAAGCATAATTGCATAGATACCAGGTGGCTTAAGCAACTCCCAAGCCTGTCTAGTCAAGTCCCAAGCATGTTTGCGTAGAAACCAGGTGGCTTAAGCAACTCCCAAGCCTGTCTAGGCAACTCCCAAGCATAATTGCATAGATACCAGGTGGCTTAAGCAACTCCCAAGCCTGTCTAGTCAACTCCCAAGCATGTTTGCGTAGAAACCAGGTGGCTTAAGCAACTCCCAAGCCCGTCTAGGCAACTCCCATGCATGTTTGCGTAGAAACCTGGTCGCTTAAGCAACTCCCAAGCCTGTCTAGGCAACTCCCAAGCCTGTCTAGTCAACTCCCAAGCATGTTTGCGTAGAAACCAGGTGGCTTAAGCAACTCCCAAGCCCGTCTAGGCAACTCCCAAGCATGTTTGCGTAGAAACCTGGTCGCTTAAGCAACTCCCAAGCCTGTCTAGGCAACTCCCAAGCATGTCTACTCAACTCCCAAGCATGTTTGCGTAGAAACAAAGTCGTTTTAGCAACTCCCAAGCATGTCTAGTCAACTCCCAAGCATAATTGCATAGATACCAGGTGGCTGAAGCAACTCCCAAGCCTGTCTAGGCAACTCCCAAGCATAATTGCATAGATACCAGGTGGCTTAAGCAACTCCCAAGCCTGTCTACGCAACTCCCAAGCATAATTGCATAGATACCAGGTGGCTTAAGCAACTCCCAAGCCTGTCTAGGCAACTCCCAAGCCTGTCTAGTCAACTCCCAAGCATGTTTGCGTAGAAACCAGGTGGCTTAAGCAACTCCCAAGCCCGTCTAGGCAACTCCCAAGCATGTTTGCGTAGAAACCTGGTCGCTTAAGCAACTCCCAAGCCTGTCTAGGCAACTCCCAAGCATGTCTACTCAACTCCCAAGCATGTTTGCGTAGAAACAAAGTCGTTTTAGCAACTCCCAAGCATGTCTAGTCAACTCCCAAGCATAATTGCATAGATACCAGGTGGCTGAAGCAACTCCCAAGCCTGTCTAGGCAACTCCCAAGCATAATTGCATAGATACCAGGTGGCTTAAGCAACTCCCAAGCCTGTCTACGCAACTCCCCAGCATGTCTAGTCAACTCCTCAGCATGTTTGCGTAGAAACAAAGACGTTTTAGCAACTCCCAAGCCCGTCTAGGCAACTCCCAAGCATAATTGCATAGATACCAGGTGGCTTAAGCAACTCCCAAGCCTGTCCAGGCAACTCCCAAGCATGTCTACTCAACTCCCAAGCATGTTTGCGTAGAAACAAAGTCGTTTTAGCAACTCCCAAGCATGTCTAGTCAACTCCCAAGCATAATTGCATAGATACCATGTGGCTTAAGCAACTCCCAAGCCTGTCTAGGCAACTCCCAAGCATGTTTGCGTAGAAACCTGGTCGCTTAAGCAACTCCCAAGGCTGTCTAGGCAACTCCCAAGCATGTTTGCATAGATACCATGTGGCTTAAGCAACTCCCAAGCCTGTCTAGGCAACACCCAAGCATGGCTAGTCTACTCCCAAGCATGTTTGCGCAGAAACCAGGTGGGTTAAGCAACTCCCAAGTCTGTCAAGGCAACTCCCAAGCCCGACTAGTCAACTCCCAAGCATGTTTTCGTAGAAACCAAGTCGTTCAAGCAACTCCTAAGCCTGTCTAGTCAACTCCCAAGCATGTTTGCGTAGAAACCTGGTGGCTTAAGCAACTCCCAAGCCCGTCTAGGCAACTCCCAAGCATGTTTGCGTAGAAACCTGGTCGCTTAAGCAACTCCCAAGCCTGTCTAGGCAACTCCCAAGCCTGTCTAGGCAACTCCCAAGCATAATTGCATAGATACCAGGTGGCTTAAGCAACTCCCAAGCCTGTCTAGGCAACTCCCAAGCATAATTGCATAGATACCAGGTGGCTTAAGCAACTCCCAAGCCTGTCTACGCAACTCCCAAGCATGTCTAGTCAACTCCTCAGCATGTTTGCGTAGAAACAAAGTCGTTTTAGCAACTCCCAAGCATGTCTAGTCAACTCCCAAGCATAATTGCATAGATACCATGTGGCTTAAGCAACTCCCAAGCATGTCTAGTCAAGTCCCAAGCATGTTTGCATAGAAACCAGGTGGCTTCAGCAACTCCCAAGCCTGTCTAGGCAACTCCCAAGCATAATTGCATAGATACCAGGTGGCTTAAGCAACGCCCAAGCCTGTCTAGTCAACTCCCAAGCATGTTTGCGTAGAAACCAGGTGGCTTGAGCAACTCCCAAGCCCGTCTAGGCAACTCCCAAGCATGTTTGCGTAGAAACCTGGTCGCTTAAGCAACTTTCAAGCCTGTCTAGGCAACTCCCAAGCATGTCTACTCAACTCCCAAGCATAATTGCATAGATACCAGGTGGCTTAAGCAACTCCCAAGCCTGTCTAGTCAAGTCCCAAGCATGTTTGCGTAGAAACCAGGTGGCTTAAGCAACTCCCAAGCCTGTCTAGGCAACTCCCAAGCATAATTGCATAGATACCAGGTGGCTTAAGCAACTCCCAAGCCTGTCTAGTCAACTCCCAAGCATGTTTGCGTAGAAACCAGGTGGCTTAAGCAACTCCCAAGCCCGTCTAGGCAACTCCCATGCATGTTTGCGTAGAAACCTGGTCGCTTAAGCAACTCCCAAGCCTGTCTAGGCAACTCCCAAGCCTGTCTAGGCAACTCCCAAGCATAATTGCATAGATACCAGGTGGCTTAAGCAACTCCCAAGCCTGTCTACGCAACTCCCCAGCATGTCTAGTCAACTCCTCAGCATGTTTGCGTAGAAACAAAGACGTTTTAGCAACTCCCAAGCCCGTCTAGGCAACTCCCAAGCATAATTGCATAGATACCAGGTGGCTTAAGCAACTCCCAAGCCTGTCCAGGCAACTCCCAAGCATGTCTACTCAACTCCCAAGCATGTTTGCGTAGAAACAAAGTCGTTTTAGCAACTCCCAAGCATGTCTAGTCAACTCCCAAGCATAATTGCATAGATACCAAGTGGCTTAAGCAACTCCCAAGCCTGTCTCGGCTACTCCCAAGCATGTTTGCATAGATACCATGTGGCTTAAGCAACTCCCAAGCCTGTCTCGGCTACTCCCAAGCATGTTTGCATAGATACCATGTGGCTTAAGCAACTCCCAAGCCTGTCTAGGCAACACCCAAGCATGGCTAGTCTACTCCCAAGCATGTTTGCGCAGAAACCAGGTGGGTTAAGCAACTCCCAAGTCTGTCAAGGCAACTCCCAAGCCCGACTAGTCAACTCCCAAGCATGTTTTCGTAGAAACCAAGTCGTTCAAGCAACTCCTAAGCCTGTATAGGCAACTCCCAAGCATGTTTGCATAGATACCAGGTGGCTTAAGCAACTCCCAAGCCTGTCTCGGCAACTCCCAATCATGTTTGCATAGATACCAAGTGGCTTAAGCAACTCCCAAGCCTGTCTCGGCTACTCCCAAGCATGTTTGCATAGATACCATGTGGCTTAAGAAACTCCCAAGCCTGTCTAGGCAACACCCAAGCATGGCTAGTCTACTCCAAAGCATGTTTGCGCAGAAACCAGGTGGGTTAAGCAACTCCCAAGTCTGTCAAGGCAACTCCCAAGCCCGACTAGTCAACTCCCAAGCATGTTTTCGTAGAAACCAAGTCGTTCAAGCAACTCCCAAGCCTGTCTAGTCAACTCCCAAGCATGTTTGCGTAGAAACCTGGTGGCTTAAGCAACTCCCAAGCCCGTCTAGGCAACTCCCAAGCATGTTTGCGTAGAAACCTGGTCGCTTAAGCAACTCCCAAGCCTGTCTAGGCAACTCCCAAGCCTGTCTAGGCAACTCCCAAGCATAATTGCATAGATACCAGGTGGCTTAAGCAACTCCCAAGCCTGTCTAGGCAACTCCCAAGCATAATTGCATAGATACCAGGTGGCTTAAGCAACTCCCAAGCCTGTCTACGCAACTCCCAAGCATGTCTAGTCAACTCCTCAGCATGTTTGCGTAGAAACAAAGTCGTTTTAGCAACTCCCAAGCATGTCTAGTCAACTCCCAAGCATAATTGCATAGATACCATGTGGCTTAAGCAACTCCCAAGCATGTCTAGTCAAGTCCCAAGCATGTTTGCATAGAAACCAGGTGGCTTCAGCAACTCCCAAGCCTGTCTAGGCAACTCCCAAGCATAATTGCATAGATACCAGGTGGCTTAAGCAACGCCCAAGCCTGTCTAGTCAACTCCCAAGCATGTTTGCGTAGAAACCAGGTGGCTTGAGCAACTCCCAAGCCCGTCTAGGCAACTCCCAAGCATGTTTGCGTAGAAACCTGGTCGCTTAAGCAACTTTCAAGCCTGTCTAGGCAACTCCCAAGCATGTCTACTCAACTCCCAAGCATAATTGCATAGATACCAGGTGGCTTAAGCAACTCCCAAGCCTGTCTAGTCAAGTCCCAAGCATGTTTGCGTAGAAACCAGGTGGCTTAAGCAACTCCCAAGCCTGTCTAGGCAACTCCCAAGCATAATTGCATAGATACCAGGTGGCTTAAGCAACTCCCAAGCCTGTCTAGTCAACTCCCAAGCATGTTTGCGTAGAAACCAGGTGGCTTAAGCAACTCCCAAGCCCGTCTAGGCAACTCCCATGCATGTTTGCGTAGAAACCTGGTCGCTTAAGCAACTCCCAAGCCTGTCTAGGCAACTCCCAAGCCTGTCTAGTCAACTCCCAAGCATGTTTGCGTAGAAACCAGGTGGCTTAAGCAACTCCCAAGCCCGTCTAGGCAACTCCCAAGCATGTTTGCGTAGAAACCTGGTCGCTTAAGCAACTCCCAAGCCTGTCTAGGCAACTCCCAAGCATGTCTACTCAACTCCCAAGCATAATTGCATAGATACCAGGTGGCTTAAGCAACTCCCAAGCCTGTCTAGTCAAGTCCCAAGCATGTTTGCGTAGAAACCAGGTGGCTTAAGCAACTCCCAAGCCTGTCTAGGCAACTCCCAAGCATAATTACATAGATATCAGGTGGCTTAAGCAACTCCCAAGCCTGTCTAGTCAACTCCCAAGCATGTTTGCGTAGAAACCAGGTGGCTTAAGCAACTCCCAAGCCCGTCTAGGCAACTCCCATGCATGTTTGCGTAGAAACCTGGTCGCTTAAGCAACTCCCAAGCCTGTCTAGGCAACTCCCAAGCCTGTCTAGTCAACTCCCAAGCATGTTTGCGTAGAAACCAGGTGGCTTAAGCAACTCCCAAGCCCGTCTAGGCAACTCCCAAGCATGGCTAGTCTACTCCAAAGCATGTTTGCGCAGAAACCAGGTGGGTTAAGCAACTCCCAAGTCTGTCAAGGCAACTCCCAAGCCCGACTAGTCAACTCCCAAGCATGTTTTTGTAGAAACCAAGTCGTTCAAGCAACTCCCAAGCCTGTATAGGCTACTCCCAAGCATGTTTGCATAGATACCATGTGGCTTAAGCAACTCCCAAGCCTGTCTAGGCAACACCCAAGCATGGCTAGTCTACTCCCAAGCATGTTTGCGCAGAAACCAGGTGGGTTAAGCAACTCCCAAGTCTGTCAAGGCAACTCCCAAGCCCGACTAGTCAACTCCCAAGCATGTTTTCGTAGAAACCAAGTCGTTCAAGCAACTCCCAAGCCTGTATAGGCAACTCCCAAGCATGTTTGCATAGATACCAGGTGGCTTAAGCAACTCCCAAGCCTGCCTCGGCAACTCCCAATCATGTTTGCATAGATACCAAGTGGCTTAAGCAACTCCCAAGCCTGTCTCGGCTACTCCCAAGCATGTTTGCATAGATACCATGTGGCTTAAGCAACTCCCAAGCCTGTCTAGGCAACATCCAAGCATGGCTAGTCTACTCCAAAGCATGTTTGCGCAGAAACCAGGTGGGTTAAGCAACTCCCAAGTCTGTCAAGGCAACTCCCAAGCCCGACTAGTCAACTCCCAAGCATGTTTTCGTAGAAACCAAGTCGTTCAAGCAACTCCCAAGCCTGTCTAGTCAACTCCCAAGCATGTTTGCGTAGAAACCTGGTGGCTTAAGCAACTCCCAAGCCCGTCTAGGCAACTCCCAAGCATGTTTGCGTAGAAACCTGGTCGCTTAAGCAACTCCCAAGCCTGTCTAGGCAACTCCCAAGCCTGTCTAGGCAACTCCCAAGCATAATTGCATAGAAACCAGGTGGCTTAAGCAACTCCCAAGCCTGTCTAGGCAACTCCCAAGCATAATTGCATAGATACCAGGTGGCTTAAGCAACTCCCAAGCCTGTCTAGGCAACTCCCAAGCATAATTGCATAGATACCAGGTGGCTTAAGCAACTCCCAAGCCTGTCTAGTCAACTCCCAAGCATGTTTGCGTAGAAACCAGGTGGCTTAAGCAACTCCCAAGCCCGTCTAGGCAACTCCCATGCATGTTTGCGTAGAAACCTGGTCGCTTAAGCAACTCCCAAGCCTGTCTAGGCAACTCCCAAGCCTGTCTAGTCAACTCCCAAGCATGTTTGCGTAGAAACCAGGTGGCTTAAGCAACTCCCAAGCCCGTCTAGGCAACTCCCAAGCATGTTTGCGTAGAAACCTGGTCGCTTAAGCAACTCCCAAGCCTGTCTAGGCAACTCCCAAGCATGTCTACTCAACTCCCAAGCATAATTGCATAGATACCAGGTGGCTTAAGCAACTCCCAAGCCTGTCTAGTCAAGTCCCAAGCATGTTTGCGTAGAAACCAGGTGGCTTAAGCAACTCCCAAGCCTGTCTAGGCAACTCCCAAGCATAATTACATAGATATCAGGTGGCTTAAGCAACTCCCAAGCCTGTCTAGTCAACTCCCAAGCATGTTTGCGTAGAAACCAGGTGGCTTAAGCAACTCCCAAGCCCGTCTAGGCAACTCCCATGCATGTTTGCGTAGAAACCTGGTCGCTTAAGCAACTCCCAAGCCTGTCTAGGCAACTCCCAAGCCTGTCTAGTCAACTCCCAAGCATGTTTGCGTAGAAACCAGGTGGCTTAAGCAACTCCCAAGCCCGTCTAGGCAACTCCCAAGCATGGCTAGTCTACTCCAAAGCATGTTTGCGCAGAAACCAGGTGGGTTAAGCAACTCCCAAGTCTGTCAAGGCAACTCCCAAGCCCGACTAGTCAACTCCCAAGCATGTTTTTGTAGAAACCAAGTCGTTCAAGCAACTCCCAAGCCTGTATAGGCTACTCCCAAGCATGTTTGCATAGATACCATGTGGCTTAAGCAACTCCCAAGCCTGTCTAGGCAACATCCAAGCATGGCTAGTCTACTCCAAAGCATGTTTGCGCAGAAACCAGGTGGGTTAAGCAACTCCCAAGTCTGTCAAGGCAACTCCCAAGCCCGACTAGTCAACTCCCAAGCATGTTTTCGTAGAAACCAAGTCGTTCAAGCAACTCCCAAGCCTGTCTAGTCAACTCCCAAGCATGTTTGCGTAGAAACCTGGTGGCTTAAGCAACTCCCAAGCCCGTCTAGGCAACTCCCAAGCATGTTTGCGTAGAAACCTGGTCGCTTAAGCAACTCCCAAGCCTGTCTAGGCAACTCCCAAGCCTGTCTAGGCAACTCCCAAGCATAATTGCATAGAAACCAGGTGGCTTAAGCAACTCCCAAGCCTGTCTAGGCAACTCCCAAGCATAATTGCATAGATACCAGGTGGCTTAAGCAACTCCCAAGCCTGTCTAGGCAACTCCCAAGCATAATTGCATAGATACCAGGTGGCTTAAGCAACTCCCAAGCCTGTCTAGTCAACTCCCAAGCATGTTTGCGTAGAAACCAGGTGGCTTAAGCAACTCCCAAGCCCGTCTAGGCAACTCCCATGCATGTTTGCGTAGAAACCTGGTCGCTTAAGCAACTCCCAAGCCTGTCTAGGCAACTCCCAAGCCTGTCTAGTCAACTCCCAAGCATGTTTGCGTAGAAACCAGGTGGCTTAAGCAACTCCCAAGCCCGTCTAGGCAACTCCCAAGCATGTTTGCGTAGAAACCTGGTCGCTTAAGCAACTCCCAAGCCTGTCTAGGCAACTCCCAAGCATGTCTACTCAACTCCCAAGCATAATTGCATAGATACCAGGTGGCTTAAGCAACTCCCAAGCCTGTCTAGTCAAGTCCCAAGCATGTTTGCGTAGAAACCAGGTGGCTTAAGCAACTCCCAAGCCTGTCTAGGCAACTCCCAAGCATAATTACATAGATATCAGGTGGCTTAAGCAACTCCCAAGCCTGTCTAGTCAACTCCCAAGCATGTTTGCGTAGAAACCAGGTGGCTTAAGCAACTCCCAAGCCCGTCTAGGCAACTCCCATGCATGTTTGCGTAGAAACCTGGTCGCTTAAGCAACTCCCAAGCCTGTCTAGGCAACTCCCAAGCCTGTCTAGTCAACTCCCAAGCATGTTTGCGTAGAAACCAGGTGGCTTAAGCAACTCCCAAGCCCGTCTAGGCAACTCCCAAGCATGGCTAGTCTACTCCGAAGCATGTTTGCGCAGAAACCAGGTGGGTTAAGCAACTCCCAAGTCTGTCAAGGCAACTCCCAAGCCCGACTAGTCAACTCCCAAGCATGTTTTTGTAGAAACCAAGTCGTTCAAGCAACTCCCAAGCCTGTATAGGCTACTCCCAAGCATGTTTGCATAGATACCATGTGGCTTAAGCAACTCCCAAGCCTGTCTAGGCAACACCCAAGCATGGCTAGTCTACTCCCAAGCATGTTTGCGCAGAAACCAGGTGGGTTAAGCAACTCCCAAGTCTGTCAAGGCAACTCCCAAGCCCGACTAGTCAACTCCCAAGCATGTTTTCGTAGAAACCAAGTCGTTCAAGCAACTCCCAAGCCTGTATAGGCAACTCCCAAGCATGTTTGCATAGATACCAGGTGGCTTAAGCAACTCCCAAGCCTGCCTCGGCAACTCCCAATCATGTTTGCATAGATACCAAGTGGCTTAAGCAACTCCCAAGCCTGTCTCGGCTACTCCCAAGCATGTTTGCATAGATACCATGTGGCTTAAGCAACTCCCAAGCCTGTCTAGGCAACATCCAAGCATGGCTAGTCTACTCCAAAGCATGTTTGCGCAGAAACCAGGTGGGTTAAGCAACTCCCAAGTCTGTCAAGGCAACTCCCAAGCCCGACTAGTCAACTCCCAAGCATGTTTTCGTAGAAACCAAGTCGTTCAAGCAACTCCCAAGCCTGTCTAGTCAACTCCCAAGCATGTTTGCGTAGAAACCTGGTGGCTTAAGCAACTCCCAAGCCCGTCTAGGCAACTCCCAAGCATGTTTGCGTAGAAACCTGGTCGCTTAAGCAACTCCCAAGCCTGTCTAGGCAACTCCCAAGCCTGTCTAGGCAACTCCCAAGCATAATTGCATAGAAACCAGGTGGCTTAAGCAACTCCCAAGCCTGTCTAGGCAACTCCCAAGCATAATTGCATAGATACCAGGTGGCTTAAGCAACTCCCAAGCCTGTCTAGGCAACTCCCAAGCATAATTGCATAGATACCAGGTGGCTTAAGCAACTCCCAAGCCTGTCTACGCAACTCCCAAGCATGTCTAGTCAACTCCTCAGCATGTTTGCGTAAAAACAAAGTCGTTTTAGCAACTCCCAAGCATGTCTAGTCAACTCCCAAGCATAATTGCATAGATAACATGTGGCTTAAGCAACTCCCAAGCATGTCTAGTCAAGTCCCAAGCATGTTTGCGTAGAAACCAGGTGGCTTCAGCAACTCCCAAGCCTGTCTAGGCAACTCCCAAGCATAATTGCATAGATACCAGGTGGCTTAAGCAACGCCCAAGCCTGTCTAGTCAACTCCCAAGCATGTTTGCGTAGAAACCAGGTGGCTTGAGCAACTCCCAAGCCCGTCTAGGCAACTCCCAAGCATGTTTGCGTAGAAACCTGGTCGCTTAAGCAACTTTCAAGCCTGTCTAGGCAACTCCCAAGCATGTCTACTCAACTCCCAAGCATAATTGCATAGATACCAGGTGGCTTAAGCAACTCCCAAGCCTGTCTAGTCAAGTCCCAAGCATGTTTGCGTAGAAACCAGGTGGCTTAAGCAACTCCCAAGCCTGTCTAGGCAACTCCCAAGCATAATTGCATAGATACCAGGTGGCTTAAGCAACTCCCAAGCCTGTCTAGTCAACTCCCAAGCATTTTTGCGTAGAAACCAGGTGGCTTAAGCAACTCCCAAGCCCGTCTAGGCAACTCCCATGCATGTTTGCGTAGAAACCTGGTCGCTTAAGCAACTCCCAAGCCTGTCTAGGCAACTCCCAAGCCTGTCTAGGCAACTCCCAAGCATAATTGCATAGATACCAGGTGGCTTAAGCAACTCCCAAGCCTGTCTACGCAACTCCCAAGCATGTCTAGTCAACTCCTCAGCATGTTTGCGTAGAAACAAAGTCGTTTTAGCAACTCCCAAGCATGTCTAGTCAACTCCCAAGCATAATTGCATAGATACCATGTGGCTTAAGCAACTCCCAAGCATGTCTAGTCAAGTCCCAAGCATGTTTGCATAGAAACCAGGTGGCTTCAGCAACTCCCAAGCCTGTCTAGGCAACTCCCAAGCATAATTGCATAGATACCAGGTGGCTTAAGCAACGCCCAAGCCTGTCTAGTCAACTCCCAAGCATGTTTGCGTAGAAACCAGGTGGCTTGAGCAACTCCCAAGCCCGTCTAGGCAACTCCCCAGCATGTTTGCGTAGAAACCTGGTCGCTTAAGCAACTTTCAAGCCTGTCTAGGCAACTCCCAAGCATGTCTACTCAACTCCCAAGCATAATTGCATAGATACCAGGTGGCTTAAGCAACTCCCAAGCCTGTCTAGTCAAGTCCCAAGCATGTTTGCGTAGAAACCAGGTGGCTTAAGCAACTCCCAAGCCTGTCTAGGCAACTCCCAAGCATAATTGCATAGATACCAGGTGGCTTAAGCAACTCCCAAGCCTGTCTAGTCAACTCCCAAGCATGTTTGCGTAGAAACCAGGTGGCTTAAGCAACTCCCAAGCCCGTCTAGGCAACTCCCATGCATGTTTGCGTAGAAACCTGGTCGCTTAAGCAACTCCCAAGCCTGTCTAGGCAACTCCCAAGCCTGTCTAGGCAACTCCCAAGCATAATTGCATAGATACCAGGTGGCTTAAGCAACTCCCAAGCCTGTCTACGCAACTCCCCAGCATGTCTAGTCAACTCCTCAGCATGTTTGCGTAGAAACAAAGACGTTTTAGCAACTCCCAAGCCCGTCTAGGCAACTCCCAAGCATAATTGCATAGATACCAGGTGGCTTAAGCAACTCCCAAGCCTGTCCAGGCAACTCCCAAGCATGTCTACTCAACTCCCAAGCATGTTTGCGTAGAAACAAAGTCGTTTTAGCAACTCCCAAGCATGTCTAGTCAACTCCCAAGCATAATTGCATAGATACCAAGTGGCTTAAGCAACTCCCAAGCCTGTCTCGGCTACTCCCAAGCATGTTTGCATAGATACCATGTGGCTTAAGCAGCTCCCAAGCCTGTCTCGGCTACTCCCAAGCATGTTTGCATAGATACCATGTGGCTTAAGCAACTCCCAAGCCTGTCTAGGCAACACCCAAGCATGGCTAGTCTACTCCCAAGCATGTTTGCGCAGAAACCAGGTGGGTTAAGCAACTCCCAAGTCTGTCAAGGCAACTCCCAAGCCCGACTAGTCAACTCCCAAGCATGTTTTCGTAGAAACCAAGTCGTTCAAGCAACTCCTAAGCCTGTATAGGCAACTCCCAAGCATGTTTGCATAGATACCAGGTGGCTTAAGCAACTCCCAAGCCTGTCTCGGCAACTCCCAATCATGTTTGCATAGATACCAAGTGGCTTAAGCAACTCCCAAGCCTGTCTCGGCTACTCCCAAGCATGTTTGCATAGATACCATGTGGCTTAAGCAACTCCCAAGCCCGTCTAGGCAACTCCCAAGCATGTTTGCGTAGAAACCTGGTCGCTTAAGCAACTCCCAAGCCTGTCTAGGCAACTCCCAAGCATGTCTACTCAACTCCCAAGCATAATTGCATAGATACCAGGTGGCTTAAGCAACTCCCAAGCCTGTCTAGTCAAGTCCCAAGCATGTTTGCGTAGAAACCAGGTGGCTTAAGCAACTCCCAAGCCTGTCTAGGCAACTCCCAAGCATAATTACATAGATATCAGGTGGCTTAAGCAACTCCCAAGCCTGTCTAGTCAACTCCCAAGCATGTTTGCGTAGAAACCAGGTGGCTTAAGCAACTCCCAAGCCCGTCTAGGCAACTCCCATGCATGTTTGCGTAGAAACCTGGTCGCTTAAGCAACTCCCAAGCCTGTCTAGGCAACTCCCAAGCCTGTCTAGTCAACTCCCAAGCATGTTTGCGTAGAAACCAGGTGGCTTAAGCAACTCCCAAGCCCGTCTAGGCAACTCCCAAGCATGGCTAGTCTACTCCAAAGCATGTTTGCGCAGAAACCAGGTGGGTTAAGCAACTCCCAAGTCTGTCAAGGCAACTCCCAAGCCCGACTAGTCAACTCCCAAGCATGTTTTTGTAGAAACCAAGTCGTTCAAGCAACTCCCAAGCCTGTATAGGCTACTCCCAAGCATGTTTGCATAGATACCATGTGGCTTAAGCAACTCCCAAGCCTGTCTAGGCAACACCCAAGCATGGCTAGTCTACTCCCAAGCATGTTTGCGCAGAAACCAGGTGGGTTAAGCAACTCCCAAGTCTGTCAAGGCAACTCCCAAGCCCGACTAGTCAACTCCCAAGCATGTTTTCGTAGAAACCAAGTCGTTCAAGCAACTCCCAAGCCTGTATAGGCAACTCCCAAGCATGTTTGCATAGATACCAGGTGGCTTAAGCAACTCCCAAGCCTGCCTCGGCAACTCCCAATCATGTTTGCATAGATACCAAGTGGCTTAAGCAACTCCCAAGCCTGTCTCGGCTACTCCCAAGCATGTTTGCATAGATACCATGTGGCTTAAGCAACTCCCAAGCCTGTCTAGGCAACATCCAAGCATGGCTAGTCTACTCCAAAGCATGTTTGCGCAGAAACCAGGTGGGTTAAGCAACTCCCAAGTCTGTCAAGGCAACTCCCAAGCCCGACTAGTCAACTCCCAAGCATGTTTTCGTAGAAACCAAGTCGTTCAAGCAACTCCCAAGCCTGTCTAGTCAACTCCCAAGCATGTTTGCGTAGAAACCTGGTGGCTTAAGCAACTCCCAAGCCCGTCTAGGCAACTCCCAAGCATGTTTGCGTAGAAACCTGGTCGCTTAAGCAACTCCCAAGCCTGTCTAGGCAACTCCCAAGCCTGTCTAGGCAACTCCCAAGCATAATTGCATAGAAACCAGGTGGCTTAAGCAACTCCCAAGCCTGTCTAGGCAACTCCCAAGCATAATTGCATAGATACCAGGTGGCTTAAGCAACTCCCAAGCCTGTCTAGGCAACTCCCAAGCATAATTGCATAGATACCAGGTGGCTTAAGCAACTCCCAAGCCTGTCTACGCAACTCCCAAGCATGTCTAGTCAACTCCTCAGCATGTTTGCGTAAAAACAAAGTCGTTTTAGCAACTCCCAAGCATGTCTAGTCAACTCCCAAGCATAATTGCATAGATAACATGTGGCTTAAGCAACTCCCAAGCATGTCTAGTCAAGTCCCAAGCATGTTTGCGTAGAAACCAGGTGGCTTCAGCAACTCCCAAGCCTGTCTAGGCAACTCCCAAGCATAATTGCATAGATACCAGGTGGCTTAAGCAACGCCCAAGCCTGTCTAGTCAACTCCCAAGCATGTTTGCGTAGAAACCAGGTGGCTTGAGCAACTCCCAAGCCCGTCTAGGCAACTCCCAAGCATGTTTGCGTAGAAACCTGGTCGCTTAAGCAACTTTCAAGCCTGTCTAGGCAACTCCCAAGCATGTCTACTCAACTCCCAAGCATAATTGCATAGATACCAGGTGGCTTAAGCAACTCCCAAGCCTGTCTAGTCAAGTCCCAAGCATGTTTGCGTAGAAACCAGGTGGCTTAAGCAACTCCCAAGCCTGTCTAGGCAACTCCCAAGCATAATTGCATAGATACCAGGTGGCTTAAGCAACTCCCAAGCCTGTCTAGTCAACTCCCAAGCATGTTTGCGTAGAAACCAGGTGGCTTAAGCAACTCCCAAGCCCGTCTAGGCAACTCCCATGCATGTTTGCGTAGAAACCTGGTCGCTTAAGCAACTCCCAAGCCTGTCTAGGCAACTCCCAAGCCTGTCTAGGCAACTCCCAAGCATAATTGCATAGATACCAGGTGGCTTAAGCAACTCCCAAGCCTGTCTACGCAACTCCCCAGCATGTCTAGTCAACTCCTCAGCATGTTTGCGTAGAAACAAAGACGTTTTAGCAACTCCCAAGCCCGTCTAGGCAACTCCCAAGCATAATTGCATAGATACCAGGTGGCTTAAGCAACTCCCAAGCCTGTCCAGGCAACTCCCAAGCATGTCTACTCAACTCCCAAGCATGTTTGCGTAGAAACAAAGTCGTTTTAGCAACTCCCAAGCATGTCTAGTCAACTCCCAAGCATAATTGCATAGATACCAAGTGGCTTAAGCAACTCCCAAGCCTGTCTCGGCTACTCCCAAGCATGTTTGCATAGATACCATGTGGCTTAAGCAACTCCCAAGCCTGTCTCGGCTACTCCCAAGCATGTTTGCATAGATACCATGTGGCTTAAGCAACTCCCAAGCCTGTCTAGGCAACACCCAAGCATGGCTAGTCTACTCCCAAGCATGTTTGCGCAGAAACCAGGTGGGTTAAGCAACTCCCAAGTCTGTCAAGGCAACTCCCAAGCCCGACTAGTCAACTCCCAAGCATGTTTTCGTAGAAACCAAGTCGTTCAAGCAACTCCTAAGCCTGTATAGGCAACTCCCAAGCATGTTTGCATAGATACCAGGTGGCTTAAGCAACTCCCAAGCCTGTCTCGGCAACTCCCAATCATGTTTGCATAGATACCAAGTGGCTTAAGCAACTCCCAAGCCTGTCTCGGCTACTCCCAAGCATGTTTGCATAGATACCATGTGGCTTAAGCAACTCCCAAGCCCGTCTAGGCAACTCCCAAGCATGTTTGCGTAGAAACCTGGTCGCTTAAGCAACTCCCAAGCCTGTCTAGGCAACTCCCAAGCATGTCTACTCAACTCCCAAGCATAATTGCATAGATACCAGGTGGCTTAAGCAACTCCCAAGCCTGTCTAGTCAAGTCCCAAGCATGTTTGCGTAGAAACCAGGTGGCTTAAGCAACTCCCAAGCCTGTCTAGGCAACTCCCAAGCATAATTACATAGATATCAGGTGGCTTAAGCAACTCCCAAGCCTGTCTAGTCAACTCCCAAGCATGTTTGCGTAGAAACCAGGTGGCTTAAGCAACTCCCAAGCCCGTCTAGGCAACTCCCATGCATGTTTGCGTAGAAACCTGGTCGCTTAAGCAACTCCCAAGCCTGTCTAGGCAACTCCCAAGCCTGTCTAGTCAACTCCCAAGCATGTTTGCGTAGAAACCAGGTGGCTTAAGCAACTCCCAAGCCCGTCTAGGCAACTCCCAAGCATGGCTAGTCTACTCCAAAGCATGTTTGCGCAGAAACCAGGTGGGTTAAGCAACTCCCAAGTCTGTCAAGGCAACTCCCAAGCCCGACTAGTCAACTCCCAAGCATGTTTTTGTAGAAACCAAGTCGTTCAAGCAACTCCCAAGCCTGTATAGGCTACTCCCAAGCATGTTTGCATAGATACCATGTGGCTTAAGCAACTCCCAAGCCTGTCTAGGCAACACCCAAGCATGGCTAGTCTACTCCCAAGCATGTTTGCGCAGAAACCAGGTGGGTTAAGCAACTCCCAAGTCTGTCAAGGCAACTCCCAAGCCCGACTAGTCAACTCCCAAGCATGTTTTCGTAGAAACCAAGTCGTTCAAGCAACTCCCAAGCCTGTATAGGCAACTCCCAAGCATGTTTGCATAGATACCAGGTGGCTTAAGCAACTCCCAAGCCTGCCTCGGCAACTCCCAATCATGTTTGCATAGATACCAAGTGGCTTAAGCAACTCCCAAGCCTGTCTCGGCTACTCCCAAGCATGTTTGCATAGATACCATGTGGCTTAAGCAACTCCCAAGCCTGTCTAGGCAACATCCAAGCATGGCTAGTCTACTCCAAAGCATGTTTGCGCAGAAACCAGGTGGGTTAAGCAACTCCCAAGTCTGTCAAGGCAACTCCCAAGCCCGACTAGTCAACTCCCAAGCATGTTTTCGTAGAAACCAAGTCGTTCAAGCAACTCCCAAGCCTGTCTAGTCAACTCCCAAGCATGTTTGCGTAGAAACCTGGTGGCTTAAGCAACTCCCAAGCCCGTCTAGGCAACTCCCAAGCATGTTTGCGTAGAAACCTGGTCGCTTAAGCAACTCCCAAGCCTGTCTAGGCAACTCCCAAGCCTGTCTAGGCAACTCCCAAGCATAATTGCATAGAAACCAGGTGGCTTAAGCAACTCCCAAGCCTGTCTAGGCAACTCCCAAGCATAATTGCATAGATACCAGGTGGCTTAAGCAACTCCCAAGCCTGTCTAGGCAACTCCCAAGCATAATTGCATAGATACCAGGTGGCTTAAGCAACTCCCAAGCCTGTCTACGCAACTCCCAAGCATGTCTAGTCAACTCCTCAGCATGTTTGCGTAAAAACAAAGTCGTTTTAGCAACTCCCAAGCATGTCTAGTCAACTCCCAAGCATAATTGCATAGATAACATGTGGCTTAAGCAACTCCCAAGCATGTCTAGTCAAGTCCCAAGCATGTTTGCGTAGAAACCAGGTGGCTTCAGCAACTCCCAAGCCTGTCTAGGCAACTCCCAAGCATAATTGCATAGATACCAGGTGGCTTAAGCAACGCCCAAGCCTGTCTAGTCAACTCCCAAGCATGTTTGCGTAGAAACCAGGTGGCTTGAGCAACTCCCAAGCCCGTCTAGGCAACTCCCAAGCATGTTTGCGTAGAAACCTGGTCGCTTAAGCAACTTTCAAGCCTGTCTAGGCAACTCCCAAGCATGTCTACTCAACTCCCAAGCATAATTGCATAGATACCAGGTGGCTTAAGCAACTCCCAAGCCTGTCTAGTCAAGTCCCAAGCATGTTTGCGTAGAAACCAGGTGGCTTAAGCAACTCCCAAGCCTGTCTAGGCAACTCCCAAGCATAATTGCATAGATACCAGGTGGCTTAAGCAACTCCCAAGCCTGTCTAGTCAACTCCCAAGCATTTTTGCGTAGAAACCAGGTGGCTTAAGCAACTCCCAAGCCCGTCTAGGCAACTCCCATGCATGTTTGCGTAGAAACCTGGTCGCTTAAGCAACTCCCAAGCCTGTCTAGGCAACTCCCAAGCCTGTCTAGGCAACTCCCAAGCATAATTGCATAGATACCAGGTGGCTTAAGCAACTCCCAAGCCTGTCTACGCAACTCCCAAGCATGTCTAGTCAACTCCTCAGCATGTTTGCGTAGAAACAAAGTCGTTTTAGCAACTCCCAAGCATGTCTAGTCAACTCCCAAGCATAATTGCATAGATACCATGTGGCTTAAGCAACTCCCAAGCATGTCTAGTCAAGTCCCAAGCATGTTTGCATAGAAACCAGGTGGCTTCAGCAACTCCCAAGCCTGTCTAGGCAACTCCCAAGCATAATTGCATAGATACCAGGTGGCTTAAGCAACGCCCAAGCCTGTCTAGTCAACTCCCAAGCATGTTTGCGTAGAAACCAGGTGGCTTGAGCAACTCCCAAGCCCGTCTAGGCAACTCCCAAGCATGTTTGCGTAGAAACCTGGTCGCTTAAGCAACTTTCAAGCCTGTCTAGGCAACTCCCAAGCATGTCTACTCAACTCCCAAGCATAATTGCATAGATACCAGGTGGCTTAAGCAACTCCCAAGCCTGTCTAGTCAAGTCCCAAGCATGTTTGCGTAGAAACCAGGTGGCTTAAGCAACTCCCAAGCCTGTCTAGGCAACTCCCAAGCATAATTGCATAGATACCAGGTGGCTTAAGCAACTCCCAAGCCTGTCTAGTCAACTCCCAAGCATGTTTGCGTAGAAACCAGGTGGCTTAAGCAACTCCCAAGCCCGTCTAGGCAACTCCCATGCATGTTTGCGTAGAAACCTGGTCGCTTAAGCAACTCCCAAGCCTGTCTAGGCAACTCCCAAGCCTGTCTAGGCAACTCCCAAGCATAATTGCATAGATACCAGGTGGCTTAAGCAACTCCCAAGCCTGTCTACGCAACTCCCCAGCATGTCTAGTCAACTCCTCAGCATGTTTGCGTAGAAACAAAGACGTTTTAGCAACTCCCAAGCCCGTCTAGGCAACTCCCAAGCATAATTGCATAGATACCAGGTGGCTTAAGCAACTCCCAAGCCTGTCCAGGCAACTCCCAAGCATGTCTACTCAACTCCCAAGCATGTTTGCGTAGAAACAAAGTCGTTTTAGCAACTCCCAAGCATGTCTAGTCAACTCCCAAGCATAATTGCATAGATACCAAGTGGCTTAAGCAACTCCCAAGCCTGTCTCGGCTACTCCCAAGCATGTTTGCATAGATACCATGTGGCTTAAGCAACTCCCAAGCCTGTCTCGGCTACTCCCAAGCATGTTTGCATAGATACCATGTGGCTTAAGCAACTCCCAAGCCTGTCTAGGCAACACCCAAGCATGGCTAGTCTACTCCCAAGCATGTTTGCGCAGAAACCAGGTGGGTTAAGCAACTCCCAAGTCTGTCAAGGCAACTCCCAAGCCCGACTAGTCAACTCCCAAGCATGTTTTCGTAGAAACCAAGTCGTTCAAGCAACTCCTAAGCCTGTATAGGCAACTCCCAAGCATGTTTGCATAGATACCAGGTGGCTTAAGCAACTCCCAAGCCTGTCTCGGCAACTCCCAATCATGTTTGCATAGATACCAAGTGGCTTAAGCAACTCCCAAGCCTGTCTCGGCTACTCCCAAGCATGTTTGCATAGATACCATGTGGCTTAAGAAACTCCCAAGCCTGTCTAGGCAACACCCAAGCATGGCTAGTCTACTCCAAAGCATGTTTGCGCAGAAACCAGGTGGGTTAAGCAACTCCCAAGTCTGTCAAGGCAACTCCCAAGCCCGACTAGTCAACTCCCAAGCATGTTTTCGTAGAAACCAAGTCGTTCAAGCAACTCCCAAGCCTGTCTAGTCAACTCCCAAGCATGTTTGCGTAGAAACCTGGTGGCTTAAGCAACTCCCAAGCCCGTCTAGGCAACTCCCAAGCATGTTTGCGTAGAAACCTGGTCGCTTAAGCAACTCCCAAGCCTGTCTAGGCAACTCCCAAGCCTGTCTAGGCAACTCCCAAGCATAATTGCATAGATACCAGGTGGCTTAAGCAACTCCCAAGCCTGTCTAGGCAACTCCCAAGCATAATTGCATAGATACCAGGTGGCTTAAGCAACTCCCAAGCCTGTCTACGCAACTCCCAAGCATGTCTAGTCAACTCCTCAGCATGTTTGCGTAGAAACAAAGTCGTTTTAGCAACTCCCAAGCATGTCTAGTCAACTCCCAAGCATAATTGCATAGATACCATGTGGCTTAAGCAACTCCCAAGCATGTCTAGTCAAGTCCCAAGCATGTTTGCATAGAAACCAGGTGGCTTCAGCAACTCCCAAGCCTGTCTAGGCAACTCCCAAGCATAATTGCATAGATACCAGGTGGCTTAAGCAACGCCCAAGCCTGTCTAGTCAACTCCCAAGCATGTTTGCGTAGAAACCAGGTGGCTTGAGCAACTCCCAAGCCCGTCTAGGCAACTCCCAAGCATGTTTGCGTAGAAACCTGGTCGCTTAAGCAACTTTCAAGCCTGTCTAGGCAACTCCCAAGCATGTCTACTCAACTCCCAAGCATAATTGCATAGATACCAGGTGGCTTAAGCAACTCCCAAGCCTGTCTAGTCAAGTCCCAAGCATGTTTGCGTAGAAACCAGGTGGCTTAAGCAACTCCCAAGCCTGTCTAGGCAACTCCCAAGCATAATTGCATAGATACCAGGTGGCTTAAGCAACTCCCAAGCCTGTCTAGTCAACTCCCAAGCATGTTTGCGTAGAAACCAGGTGGCTTAAGCAACTCCCAAGCCCGTCTAGGCAACTCCCATGCATGTTTGCGTAGAAACCTGGTCGCTTAAGCAACTCCCAAGCCTGTCTAGGCAACTCCCAAGCCTGTCTAGTCAACTCCCAAGCATGTTTGCGTAGAAACCAGGTGGCTTAAGCAACTCCCAAGCCCGTCTAGGCAACTCCCAAGCATGTTTGCGTAGAAACCTGGTCGCTTAAGCAACTCCCAAGCCTGTCTAGGCAACTCCCAAGCATGTCTACTCAACTCCCAAGCATAATTGCATAGATACCAGGTGGCTTAAGCAACTCCCAAGCATGGCTAGTCTACTCCAAAGCATGTTTGCGCAGAAACCAGGTGGGTTAAGCAACTCCCAAGTCTGTCAAGGCAACTCCCAAGCCCGACTAGTCAACTCCCAAGCATGTTTTTGTAGAAACCAAGTCGTTCAAGCAACTCCCAAGCCTGTATAGGCTACTCCCAAGCATGTTTGCATAGATACCATGTGGCTTAAGCAACTCCCAAGCCTGTCTAGGCAACACCCAAGCATGGCTAGTCTACTCCCAAGCATGTTTGCGCAGAAACCAGGTGGGTTAAGCAACTCCCAAGTCTGTCAAGGCAACTCCCAAGCCCGACTAGTCAACTCCCAAGCATGTTTTCGTAGAAACCAAGTCGTTCAAGCAACTCCCAAGCCTGTATAGGCAACTCCCAAGCATGTTTGCATAGATACCAGGTGGCTTAAGCAACTCCCAAGCCTGCCTCGGCAACTCCCAATCATGTTTGCATAGATACCAAGTGGCTTAAGCAACTCCCAAGCCTGTCTCGGCTACTCCCAAGCATGTTTGCATAGATACCATGTGGCTTAAGCAACTCCCAAGCCTGTCTAGGCAACATCCAAGCATGGCTAGTCTACTCCAAAGCATGTTTGCGCAGAAACCAGGTGGGTTAAGCAACTCCCAAGTCTGTCAAGGCAACTCCCAAGCCCGACTAGTCAACTCCCAAGCATGTTTTCGTAGAAACCAAGTCGTTCAAGCAACTCCCAAGCCTGTCTAGTCAACTCCCAAGCATGTTTGCGTAGAAACCTGGTGGCTTAAGCAACTCCCAAGCCCGTCTAGGCAACTCCCAAGCATGTTTGCGTAGAAACCTGGTCGCTTAAGCAACTCCCAAGCCTGTCTAGGCAACTCCCAAGCCTGTCTAGGCAACTCCCAAGCATAATTGCATAGAAACCAGGTGGCTTAAGCAACTCCCAAGCCTGTCTAGGCAACTCCCAAGCATAATTGCATAGATACCAGGTGGCTTAAGCAACTCCCAAGCCTGTCTAGGCAACTCCCAAGCATAATTGCATAGATACCAGGTGGCTTAAGCAACTCCCAAGCCTGTCTACGCAACTCCCAAGCATGTCTAGTCAACTCCTCAGCATGTTTGCGTAAAAACAAAGTCGTTTTAGCAACTCCCAAGCATGTCTAGTCAACTCCCAAGCATAATTGCATAGATAACATGTGGCTTAAGCAACTCCCAAGCATGTCTAGTCAAGTCCCAAGCATGTTTGCGTAGAAACCAGGTGGCTTCAGCAACTCCCAAGCCTGTCTAGGCAACTCCCAAGCATAATTGCATAGATACCAGGTGGCTTAAGCAACGCCCAAGCCTGTCTAGTCAACTCCCAAGCATGTTTGCGTAGAAACCAGGTGGCTTGAGCAACTCCCAAGCCCGTCTAGGCAACTCCCAAGCATGTTTGCGTAGAAACCTGGTCGCTTAAGCAACTTTCAAGCCTGTCTAGGCAACTCCCAAGCATGTCTACTCAACTCCCAAGCATAATTGCATAGATACCAGGTGGCTTAAGCAACTCCCAAGCCTGTCTAGTCAAGTCCCAAGCATGTTTGCGTAGAAACCAGGTGGCTTAAGCAACTCCCAAGCCTGTCTAGGCAACTCCCAAGCATAATTGCATAGATACCAGGTGGCTTAAGCAACTCCCAAGCCTGTCTAGTCAACTCCCAAGCATTTTTGCGTAGAAACCAGGTGGCTTAAGCAACTCCCAAGCCCGTCTAGGCAACTCCCATGCATGTTTGCGTAGAAACCTGGTCGCTTAAGCAACTCCCAAGCCTGTCTAGGCAACTCCCAAGCCTGTCTAGGCAACTCCCAAGCATAATTGCATAGATACCAGGTGGCTTAAGCAACTCCCAAGCCTGTCTACGCAACTCCCAAGCATGTCTAGTCAACTCCTCAGCATGTTTGCGTAGAAACAAAGTCGTTTTAGCAACTCCCAAGCATGTCTAGTCAACTCCCAAGCATAATTGCATAGATACCATGTGGCTTAAGCAACTCCCAAGCATGTCTAGTCAAGTCCCAAGCATGTTTGCATAGAAACCAGGTGGCTTCAGCAACTCCCAAGCCTGTCTAGGCAACTCCCAAGCATAATTGCATAGATACCAGGTGGCTTAAGCAACGCCCAAGCCTGTCTAGTCAACTCCCAAGCATGTTTGCGTAGAAACCAGGTGGCTTGAGCAACTCCCAAGCCCGTCTAGGCAACTCCCAAGCATGTTTGCGTAGAAACCTGGTCGCTTAAGCAACTTTCAAGCCTGTCTAGGCAACTCCCAAGCATGTCTACTCAACTCCCAAGCATAATTGCATAGATACCAGGTGGCTTAAGCAACTCCCAAGCCTGTCTAGTCAAGTCCCAAGCATGTTTGCGTAGAAACCAGGTGGCTTAAGCAACTCCCAAGCCTGTCTAGGCAACTCCCAAGCATAATTGCATAGATACCAGGTGGCTTAAGCAACTCCCAAGCCTGTCTAGTCAACTCCCAAGCATGTTTGCGTAGAAACCAGGTGGCTTAAGCAACTCCCAAGCCCGTCTAGGCAACTCCCATGCATGTTTGCGTAGAAACCTGGTCGCTTAAGCAACTCCCAAGCCTGTCTAGGCAACTCCCAAGCCTGTCTAGGCAACTCCCAAGCATAATTGCATAGATACCAGGTGGCTTAAGAAACTCCCAAGCCTGTCTACGCAACTCCCCAGCATGTCTAGTCAACTCCTCAGCATGTTTGCGTAGAAACAAAGACGTTTTAGCAACTCCCAAGCCCGTCTAGGCAACTCCCAAGCATAATTGCATAGATACCAGGTGGCTTAAGCAACTCCCAAGCCTGTCCAGGCAACTCCCAAGCATGTCTACTCAACTCCCAAGCATGTTTGCGTAGAAACAAAGTCGTTTTAGCAACTCCCAAGCATGTCTAGTCAACTCCCAAGCATAATTGCATAGATACCAAGTGGCTTAAGCAACTCCCAAGCCTGTCTCGGCTACTCCCAAGCATGTTTGCATAGATACCATGTGGCTTAAGCAACTCCCAAGCCTGTCTCGGCTACTCCCAAGCATGTTTGCATAGATACCATGTGGCTTAAGCAACTCCCAAGCCTGTCTAGGCAACACCCAAGCATGGCTAGTCTACTCCCAAGCATGTTTGCGCAGAAACCAGGTGGGTTAAGCAACTCCCAAGTCTGTCAAGGCAACTCCCAAGCCCGACTAGTCAACTCCCAAGCATGTTTTCGTAGAAACCAAGTCGTTCAAGCAACTCCTAAGCCTGTATAGGCAACTCCCAAGCATGTTTGCATAGATACCAGGTGGCTTAAGCAACTCCCAAGCCTGTCTCGGCAACTCCCAATCATGTTTGCATAGATACCAAGTGGCTTAAGCAACTCCCAAGCCTGTCTCGGCTACTCCCAAGCATGTTTGCATAGATACCATGTGGCTTAAGAAACTCCCAAGCCTGTCTAGGCAACACCCAAGCATGGCTAGTCTACTCCAAAGCATGTTTGCGCAGAAACCAGGTGGGTTAAGCAACTCCCAAGTCTGTCAAGGCAACTCCCAAGCCCGACTAGTCAACTCCCAAGCATGTTTTCGTAGAAACCAAGTCGTTCAAGCAACTCCCAAGCCTGTCTAGTCAACTCCCAAGCATGTTTGCGTAGAAACCTGGTGGCTTAAGCAACTCCCAAGCCCGTCTAGGCAACTCCCAAGCATGTTTGCGTAGAAACCTGGTCGCTTAAGCAACTCCCAAGCCTGTCTAGGCAACTCCCAAGCCTGTCTAGGCAACTCCCAAGCATAATTGCATAGAAACCAGGTGGCTTAAGCAACTCCCAAGCCTGTCTAGGCAACTCCCAAGCATAATTGCATAGATACCAGGTGGCTTAAGCAACTCCCAAGCCTGTCTAGGCAACTCCCAAGCATAATTGCATAGATACCAGGTGGCTTAAGCAACTCCCAAGCCTGTCTACGCAACTCCCAAGCATGTCTAGTCAACTCCTCAGCATGTTTGCGTAGAAACAAAGTCGTTTTAGCAACTCCCAAGCATGTCTAGTCAACTCCCAAGCATAATTGCATAGATACCATGTGGCTTAAGCAACTCCCAAGCATGTCTAGTCAAGTCCCAAGCATGTTTGCATAGAAACCAGGTGGCTTCAGCAACTCCCAAGCCTGTCTAGGCAACTCCCAAGCATAATTGCATAGATACCAGGTGGCTTAAGCAACGCCCAAGCCTGTCTAGTCAACTCCCAAGCATGTTTGCGTAGAAACCAGGTGGCTTGAGCAACTCCCAAGCCCGTCTAGGCAACTCCCAAGCATGTTTGCGTAGAAACCTGGTCGCTTAAGCAACTTTCAAGCCTGTCTAGGCAACTCCCAAGCATGTCTACTCAACTCCCAAGCATAATTGCATAGATACCAGGTGGCTTAAGCAACTCCCAAGCCTGTCTAGTCAAGTCCCAAGCATGTTTGCGTAGAAACCAGGTGGCTTAAGCAACTCCCAAGCCTGTCTAGGCAACTCCCAAGCATAATTGCATAGATACCAGGTGGCTTAAGCAACTCCCAAGCCTGTCTAGTCAACTCCCAAGCATGTTTGCGTAGAAACCAGGTGGCTTAAGCAACTCCCAAGCCCGTCTAGGCAACTCCCATGCATGTTTGCGTAGAAACCTGGTCGCTTAAGCAACTCCCAAGCCTGTCTAGGCAACTCCCAAGCCTGTCTAGTCAACTCCCAAGCATGTTTGCGTAGAAACCAGGTGGCTTAAGCAACTCCCAAGCCCGTCTAGGCAACTCCCAAGCATGTTTGCGTAGAAACCTGGTCGCTTAAGCAACTCCCAAGCCTGTCTAGGCAACTCCCAAGCATGTCTACTCAACTCCCAAGCATAATTGCATAGATACCAGGTGGCTTAAGCAACTCCCAAGCCTGTCTAGTCAAGTCCCAAGCATGTTTGCGTAGAAACCAGGTGGCTTAAGCAACTCCCAAGCCTGTCTAGGCAACTCCCAAGCATAATTACATAGATATCAGGTGGCTTAAGCAACTCCCAAGCCTGTCTAGTCAACTCCCAAGCATGTTTGCGTAGAAACCAGGTGGCTTAAGCAACTCCCAAGCCCGTCTAGGCAACTCCCATGCATGTTTGCGTAGAAACCTGGTCGCTTAAGCAACTCCCAAGCCTGTCTAGGCAACTCCCAAGCCTGTCTAGTCAACTCCCAAGCATGTTTGCGTAGAAACCAGGTGGCTTAAGCAACTCCCAAGCCCGTCTAGGCAACTCCCAAGCATGGCTAGTCTACTCCAAAGCATGTTTGCGCAGAAACCAGGTGGGTTAAGCAACTCCCAAGTCTGTCAAGGCAACTCCCAAGCCCGACTAGTCAACTCCCAAGCATGTTTTTGTAGAAACCAAGTCGTTCAAGCAACTCCCAAGCCTGTATAGGCTACTCCCAAGCATGTTTGCATAGATACCATGTGGCTTAAGCAACTCCCAAGCCTGTCTAGGCAACACCCAAGCATGGCTAGTCTACTCCCAAGCATGTTTGCGCAGAAACCAGGTGGGTTAAGCAACTCCCAAGTCTGTCAAGGCAACTCCCAAGCCCGACTAGTCAACTCCCAAGCATGTTTTCGTAGAAACCAAGTCGTTCAAGCAACTCCCAAGCCTGTATAGGCAACTCCCAAGCATGTTTGCATAGATACCAGGTGGCTTAAGCAACTCCCAAGCCTGCCTCGGCAACTCCCAATCATGTTTGCATAGATACCAAGTGGCTTAAGCAACTCCCAAGCCTGTCTCGGCTACTCCCAAGCATGTTTGCATAGATACCATGTGGCTTAAGCAACTCCCAAGCCTGTCTAGGCAACATCCAAGCATGGCTAGTCTACTCCAAAGCATGTTTGCGCAGAAACCAGGTGGGTTAAGCAACTCCCAAGTCTGTCAAGGCAACTCCCAAGCCCGACTAGTCAACTCCCAAGCATGTTTTCGTAGAAACCAAGTCGTTCAAGCAACTCCCAAGCCTGTCTAGTCAACTCCCAAGCATGTTTGCGTAGAAACCTGGTGGCTTAAGCAACTCCCAAGCCCGTCTAGGCAACTCCCAAGCATGTTTGCGTAGAAACCTGGTCGCTTAAGCAACTCCCAAGCCTGTCTAGGCAACTCCCAAGCCTGTCTAGGCAACTCCCAAGCATAATTGCATAGAAACCAGGTGGCTTAAGCAACTCCCAAGCCTGTCTAGGCAACTCCCAAGCATAATTGCATAGATACCAGGTGGCTTAAGCAACTCCCAAGCCTGTCTAGGCAACTCCCAAGCATAATTGCATAGATACCAGGTGGCTTAAGCAACTCCCAAGCCTGTCTACGCAACTCCCAAGCATGTCTAGTCAACTCCTCAGCATGTTTGCGTAAAAACAAAGTCGTTTTAGCAACTCCCAAGCATGTCTAGTCAACTCCCAAGCATAATTGCATAGATAACATGTGGCTTAAGCAACTCCCAAGCATGTCTAGTCAAGTCCCAAGCATGTTTGCGTAGAAACCAGGTGGCTTCAGCAACTCCCAAGCCTGTCTAGGCAACTCCCAAGCATAATTGCATAGATACCAGGTGGCTTAAGCAACGCCCAAGCCTGTCTAGTCAACTCCCAAGCATGTTTGCGTAGAAACCAGGTGGCTTGAGCAACTCCCAAGCCCGTCTAGGCAACTCCCAAGCATGTTTGCGTAGAAACCTGGTCGCTTAAGCAACTTTCAAGCCTGTCTAGGCAACTCCCAAGCATGTCTACTCAACTCCCAAGCATAATTGCATAGATACCAGGTGGCTTAAGCAACTCCCAAGCCTGTCTAGTCAAGTCCCAAGCATGTTTGCGTAGAAACCAGGTGGCTTAAGCAACTCCCAAGCCTGTCTAGGCAACTCCCAAGCATAATTACATAGATACCAGGTGGCTTAAGCAACTCCCAAGCCTGTCTAGTCAACTCCCAAGCATGTTTGCGTAGAAACCAGGTGGCTTAAGCAACTCCCAAGCCCGTCTAGGCAACTCCCATGCATGTTTGCGTAGAAACCTGGTCGCTTAAGCAACTCCCAAGCCTGTCTAGGCAACTCCCAAGCCTGTCTAGTCAACTCCCAAGCATGTTTGCGTAGAAACCAGGTGGCTTAAGCAACTCCCAAGCCCGTCTAGGCAACTCCCAAGCATGTTTGCGTAGAAACCTGGTCGCTTAAGCAACTCCCAAGCCTGTCTAGGCAACTCCCAAGCATGTCTACTCAACTCCCAAGCATGTTTGCGTAGAAACAAAGTCGTTTTAGCAACTCCCAAGCATGTCTAGTCAACTCCCAAGCATAATTGCATAGATACCAGGTGGCTGAAGCAACTCCCAAGCCTGTCTAGGCAACTCCCAAGCATAATTGCATAGATACCAGGTGGCTTAAGCAACTCCCAAGCCTGTCTACGCAACTCCCCAGCATGTCTAGTCAACTCCTCAGCATGTTTGCGTAGAAACAAAGTCGTTTTAGCAACTCCCAAGCATGTCTAGTCAACTCCCAAGCATAATTGCATAGATACCAGGTGGCTGAAGCAACTCCCAAGCCTGTCTAGGCAACTCCCAAGCATGTCTAGTCAACTCCCAAGCATGTTAGCGTAGAAACCAGGTGGCTTAAGCAACTCCCAAGCCGGTCTAGTGAACTCCCAAGCACGTTTGCGTAGAAACCAGGTGGCTTAAGCAACTCCCAAGCCCGTCTAGGCAACTCCCAAGCATAATTGCATAGATACCATGTGGCTTAAGCAACTCCCAAGCCTGTCCAGGCAACTCCCAAGCATGTCTACTCAACTCCCAAGCATGTTTGCGTAGAAACAAAGTCGTTTTAGCAACTCCCAAGCATGTCTAGTCAACTCCCAAGCATAATTGCATAGATACCATGTGGCTTAAGCAACTCCCAAGCCTGTCTAGGCAACTCCCAAGCATGTTTGCGTAGAAACCTGGTCGCTTAAGCAACTCCCAAGGCTGTCTAGGCAACTCCCAAGCATGTCTAGTCTACTCGCAAGCATGTTTGCGTAGAAACCTGGTCGCTTAAGCAACTCCCAAGCCGGTCTAGGCAACTCCCAAACCTGTCTAGTCAACTCCCAAGCATGTTAGCGTAGAAACCAGGTGGGTTAAGCGACTCCCAAGTCTGTCAAGGCAACTCCCAAGCCCGACTAGTCAACTCCCAAGCATGTTTTTGTAGAAACCAAGTCGTTCAAGCAACTCCCAAGCCTGTATAGGCAACTCCCAAGCATGTTTGCATAGATACCAGGTGGCTTAAGCAACTCCCAAGCCTGTCTCGGCTACTCCCAAGCATGTTTGCATAGATACCATGTGGCTTAAGCAACTCCCAAGCCTGTCTAGGCAACACCCAAGCATGGCTAGTCTACTCCCAAGCATGTTTGCGCAGAAACCAGGTGGGTTAAGCAACTCCCAAGTCTGTCAAGGCAACTCCCAAGCCCGACTAGTCAACTCCCAAGCATGTTTTCGTAGAAACCAAGTCGTTCAAGCAACTCCCAAGCCTGTATAGGCAACTCCCAAGCATGTTTGCATAGATACCAGGTGGCTTAAGCAACTCCCAAGCCTGTCTCGGCAACTCCCAATCATGTTTGCATAGATACCAAGTGGCTTAAGCAACTCCCAAGCCTGTCTCGGCTACTCCCAAGCATGTTTGCATAGATACCATGTGGCTTAAGAAACTCCCAAGCCTGTCTAGGCAACACCCAAGCATGGCTAGTCTACTCCAAAGCATGTTTGCGCAGAAACCAGGTGGGTTAAGCAACTCCCAAGTCTGTCAAGGCAACTCCCAAGCCCGACTAGTCAACTCCCAAGCATGTTTTCGTAGAAACCAAGTCGTTCAAGCAACTCCCAAGCCTGTCTAGTCAACTCCCAAGCATGTTTGCGTAGAAACCTGGTGGCTTAAGCAACTCCCAAGCCCGTCTAGGCAACTCCCAAGCATGTTTGCGTAGAAACCTGGTCGCTTAAGCAACTCCTAAGCCTGTCTAGGCAACTCCCAAGCCTGTCTAGGCAACTCCCAAGCATAATTGCATAGATACCAGGTGGCTTAAGCAACTCCCAAGCCTGTCTAGGCAACTCCCAAGCATAATTGCATAGATACCAGGTGGCTTAAGCAACTCCCAAGCCTGTCTACGCAACTCCCAAGCATGTCTAGTCAACTCCTCAGCATGTTTGCGTAGAAACAAAGTCGTTTTAGCAACTCCCAAGCATGTCTAGTCAACTCCCAAGCATAATTGCATAGATACCATGTGGCTTAAGCAACTCCCAAGCATGTCTAGTCAAGTCCCAAGCATGTTTGCATAGAAACCAGGTGGCTTCAGCAACTCCCAAGCCTGTCTAGGCAACTCCCAAGCATAATTGCATAGATACCAGGTGGCTTAAGCAACGCCCAAGCCTGTCTAGTCAACTCCCAAGCATGTTTGCGTAGAAACCAGGTGGCTTGAGCAACTCCCAAGCCCGTCTAGGCAACTCCCAAGCATGTTTGCGTAGAAACCTGGTCGCTTAAGCAACTTTCAAGCCTGTCTAGGCAACTCCCAAGCATGTCTACTCAACTCCCAAGCATAATTGCATAGATACCAGGTGGCTTAAGCAACTCCCAAGCCTGTCTAGTCAAGTCCCAAGCATGTTTGCGTAGAAACCAGGTGGCTTAAGCAACTCCCAAGCCTGTCTAGGCAACTCCCAAGCATAATTGCATAGATACCAGGTGGCTTAAGCAACTCCCAAGCCTGTCTAGTCAACTCCCAAGCATGTTTGCGTAGAAACCAGGTGGCTTAAGCAACTCCCAAGCCCGTCTAGGCAACTCCCATGCATGTTTGCGTAGAAACCTGGTCGCTTAAGCAACTCCCAAGCCTGTCTAGGCAACTCCCAAGCCTGTCTAGTCAACTCCCAAGCATGTTTGCGTAGAAACCAGGTGGCTTAAGCAACTCCCAAGCCCGTCTAGGAAACTCCCAAGCATGTTTGCGTAGAAACCTGGTCGCTTAAGCAACTCCCAAGCCTGTCTAGGCAACTCCCAAGCATGTCTACTCAACTCCCAAGCATGTTTGCGTAGAAACAAAGTCGTTTTAGCAACTCCCAAGCATGTCTAGTCAACTCCCAAGCATAATTGCATAGATACCAGGTGGCTGAAGCAACTCCCAAGCCTGTCTGGGCAACTCCCAAGCATAATTGCATAGATACCAGGTGGCTTAAGCAACTCCCAAGCCTGTCTAGGCAACTCCCAAGCATGTCTAGTCAACTCCCAAGCATGTTAGCGTAGAAACCAGGTGGCTTAAGCAACTCCCAAGCCGGTCTAGTGAACTCCCAAGCACGTTTGCGTAGAAACCAGGTGGCTTAAGCAACTCCCAAGCCCGTCTAGGCAACTCCCAAGCATAATTGCATAGATACCATGTGGCTTAAGCAACTCCCAAGCCTGTCCAGGCAACTCCCAAGCATGTCTACTCAACTCCCAAGCATGTTTGCGTAGAAACAAAGTCGTTTTAGCAACTCCCAAGCATGTCTAGTCAACTCCCAAGCATAATTGCATAGATACCATGTGGCTTAAGCAACTCCCAAGCCTGTCTAGGCAACTCCCAAGCATGTTTGCGTAGAAACCTGGTCGCTTAAGCAACTCCCAAGGCTCTCTAGGCAACTCCCAAGCATGTCTAGTCTACTCGCAAGCATGTTTGCGTAGAAACCTGGTCGCTTAAGCAACTCCCAAGCCGGTCTAGGCAACTCCCAAACCTGTCTAGTCAACTCCCAAGCATGTTAGCGTAGAAACCAGGTGGGTTAAGCAACTCCCAAGTCTGTCAAGGCAACTCCCAAGCCCGACTAGTCAACTCCCAAGCATGTTTTTGTAGAAACCAAGTCGTTCAAGCAACTCCCAAGCCTGTATAGGCAACTCCCAAGCATGTTTGCATAGATACCAGGTGGCTTAAGCAACTCCCAAGCCTGTCTCGGCTACTCCCAAGCATGTTTGCATAGATACCATGTGGCTTAAGCAACTCCCAAGCCTGTCTAGGCAACACCCAAGCATGGCTAGTCTACTCCCAAGCATGTTTGCGCAGAAACCAGGTGGGTTAAGCAACTCCCAAGTCTGTCAAGGCAACTCCCAAGCCCGACTAGTCAACTCCCAAGCATGTTTTCGTAGAAACCAAGTCGTTCAAGCAACTCCCAAGCCTGTATAGGCAACTCCCAAGCATGTTTGCATAGATACCAGGTGGCTTAAGCAACTCCCAAGCCTGTCTCGGCAACTCCCAATCATGTTTGCATAGATACCAAGTGGCTTAAGCAACTCCCAAGCCTGTCTCGGCTACTCCCAAGCATGTTTGCATAGATACCATGTGGCTTAAGCAACTCCCAAGCCTGTCTAGGCAACACCCAAGCATGGCTAGTCTACTCCAAAGCATGTTTGCGCAGAAACCAGGTGGGTTAAGCAACTCCCAAGTCTGTCAAGGCAACTCCCAAGCCCGACTAGTCAACTCCCAAGCATGTTTTCGTAGAAACCAAGTCGTTCAAGCAACTCCCAAGCCTGTCTAGTCAACTCCCAAGCATGTTTGCGTAGAAACCTGGTGGCTTAAGCAACTCCCAAGCCCGTCTAGGCAACTCCCAAGCATGTTTGCGTAGAAACCTGGTCGCTTAAGCAACTCCCAAGCCTGTCTAGGCAACTCCCAAGCCTGTCTAGGCAACTCCCAAGCATAATTGCATAGATACCAGGTGGCTTAAGCAACTCCCAAGCCTGTCTAGGCAACTCCCAAGCATAATTGCATAGATACCAGGTGGCTTAAGCAACTCCCAAGCCTGTCTACGCAACTCCCAATCATGTCTAGTCAACTCCTCAGGATGTTTGCGTAGAAACAAAGTCGTTTTAGCAACTCCCAAGCATGTCTAGTCAACTCCCAAGCATAATTGCATAGATACCATGTGGCTTAAGCAACTCCCAAGCATGTCTAGTCAAGTCCCAAGCATGTTTGCGTAGAAACCAGGTGGCTTCAGCAACTCCCAAGCCTGTCTAGGCAACTCCCAAGCATAATTGCATAGATACCAGGTGGCTTAAGCAACGCCCAAGCCTGTCTAGTCAACTCCCAAGCATGTTTGCGTAGAAACCAGGTGGCTTGAGCAACTCCCAAGCCCGTCTGGGCAACTCCCAAGCATGTTTGCGTAGAAACCTGGTCGCTTAAGCAACTTTCAAGCCTGTCTAGGCAACTCCCAAGCATGTCTACTCAACTCCCAAGCATAATTGCATAGATACCAGGTGGCTTAAGCAACTCCCAAGCCTGTCTAGTCAAGTCCCAAGCATGTTTGCGTAGAAACCAGGTGGCTTAAGCAACTCCCAAGCCTGTCTAGGCAACTCCCAAGCATAATTGCATAGATACCAGGTGGCTTAAGCAACTCCCAAGCCTGTCTAGTCAACTCCCAAGCATGTTTGCGTAGAAACCAGGTGGCTTAAGCAACTCCCAAGCCCGTCTAGGCAACTCCCATGCATGTTTGCGTAGAAACCTGGTCGCTTAAGCAACTCCCAAGCCTGTCTAGGCAACTCCCAAGCCTGTCTAGTCAACTCCCAAGCATGTTTGCGTAGAAACCAGGTGGCTTAAGCAACTCCCAAGCCCGTCTAGGCAACTCCCAAGCATGTTTGCGTAGAAACCTGGTCGCTTAAGCAACTCCCAAGCCTGTCTAGGCAACTCCCAAGCATGTCTACTCAACTCCCAAGCATGTTTGCGTAGAAACAAAGTCGTTTTAGCAACTCCCAAGCATGTCTAGTCAACTCCCAAGCATAATTGCATAGATACCAGGTGGCTGAAGCAACTCCCAAGCCTGTCTAGGCAACTCCCAAGCATAATTGCATAGATACCAGGTGGCTTAAGCAACTCCCAAGCCTGTCTACGCAACTCCCCAGCATGTCTAGTCAACTCCTCAGCATGTTTGCGTAGAAACAAAGACGTTTTAGCAACTCCCAAGCCCGTCTAGGCAACTCCCAAGCATAATTGCATAGATACCAGGTGGCTTAAGCAACTCCCAAGCCTGTCCAGGCAACTCCCAAGCATGTCTACTCAACTCCCAAGCATGTTTGCGTAGAAACAAAGTCGTTTTAGCAACTCCCAAGCATGTCTAGTCAACTCCCAAGCATAATTGCATAGATACCATGTGGCTTAAGCAACTCCCAAGCCTGTCTAGGCAACTCCCAAGCATGTTTGCGTAGAAACCTGGTCGCTTAAGCAACTCCCAAGGCTGTCTAGGCAACTCCCAAGCATGTCTAGTCTACTCGCAAGCATGTTTGCGTAGAAACCTGGTCGCTTAAGCAACTCCCAAGCCGGTCTAGGCAACTCCCAAACCTGTCTAGTCAACTCCCAAGCATGTTAGCGTAGAAACCAGGTGGGTTAAGCGACTCCCAAGTCTGTCAAGGCAACTCCCAAGCCCGACTAGTCAACTCCCAAGCATGTTTTTGTAGAAATCAAGTCGTTCAAGCAACTCCCAAGCCTGTATAGGCAACTCCCAAGCATGTTTGCATAGATACCAGGTGGCTTAAGCAACTCCCAAGCCTGTCTCGGCTACTCCCAAGCATGTTTGCATAGATACCATGTGGCTTAAGCAACTCCCAAGCCTGTCTAGGCAACACCCAAGCATGGCTAGTCTACTCCCAAGCATGTTTGCGCAGAAACCAGGTGGGTTAAGCAACTCCCAAGTCTGTCAAGGCAACTCCCAAGCCCGACTAGTCAACTCCCAAGCATGTTTTCGTAGAAACCAAGTCGTTCAAGCAACTCCCAAGCCTGTATAGGCAACTCCCAAGCATGTTTGCATAGATACCAGGTGGCTTAAGCAACTCCCAAGCCTGTCTCGGCAACTCCCAATCATGTTTGCATAGATACCAAGTCGTTCAAGCAACTCCCAAGCCTGTCTAGTCAACTCCCAAGCATGTTTGCGTAGAAACCTGGTGGCTTAAGCAACTCCCAAGCCCGTCTAGGCAACTCCCAAGCATGTTTGCGTAGAAACCTGGTCGCTTAAGCAACTCCCAAGCCTGTCTAGGCAACTCCCAAGCCTGTCTAGGCAACTCCCAAGCATAATTGCATAGATACCAGGTGGCTTAAGCAACTCCCAAGCCTGTCTAGGCAACTCCCAAGCATAATTGCATAGATACCAGGTGGCTTAAGCAACTCCCAAGCCTGTCTACGCAACTCCCAAGCATGTCTAGTCAACTCCTCAGCATGTTTGCGTAGAAACAAAGTCGTTTTAGCAACTCCCAAGCATGTCTAGTCAACTCCCAAGCATAATTGCATAGATACCATGTGGCTTAAGCAACTCCCAAGCATGTCTAGTCAAGTCCCAAGCATGTTTGCATAGAAACCAGGTGGCTTCAGCAACTCCCAAGCCTGTCTAGGCAACTCCCAAGCATAATTGCATAGATACCAGGTGGCTTAAGCAACGCCCAAGCCTGTCTAGTCAACTCCCAAGCATGTTTGCGTAGAAACCAGGTGGCTTGAGCAACTCCCAAGCCCGTCTAGGCAACTCCCAAGCATGTTTGCGTAGAAACCTGGTCGCTTAAGCAACTTTCAAGCCTGTCTAGGCAACTCCCAAGCGTGTCTACTCAACTCCCAAGCATAATTGCATAGATACCAGGTGGCTTAAGCAACTCCCAAGCCTGTCTAGTCAAGTCCCAAGCATGTTTGCGTAGAAACCAGGTGGCTTAAGCAACTCCCAAGCCTGTCTAGGCAACTCCCAAGCATAATTGCATAGATACCAGGTGGCTTAAGCAACTCCCAAGCCTGTCTAGTCAACTCCCAAGCATGTTTGCGTAGAAACCAGGTGGCTTAAGCAACTCCCAAGCCCGTCTAGGCAACTCCCATGCATGTTTGCGTAGAAACCTGGTCGCTTAAGCAACTCCCAAGCCTGTCTAGGCAACTCCCAAGCCTGTCTAGTCAACTCCCAAGCATGTTTGCGTAGAAACCAGGTGGCTTAAGCAACTCCCAAGCCCGTCTAGGCAACTCCCAAGCATGTTTGCGTAGAAACCTGGTCGCTTAAGCAACTCCCAAGCCTGTCTAGGCAACTCCCAAGCATGTCTACTCAACTCCCAAGCATGTTTGCGTAGAAACAAAGTCGTTTTAGCAACTCCCAAGCATGTCTAGTCAACTCCCAAGCATAATTGCATAGATACCAGGTGGCTGAAGCAACTCCCAAGCCTGTCTGGGCAACTCCCAAGCATAATTGCATAGATACCAGGTGGCTTAAGCAACTCCCAAGCCTGTCTAGGCAACTCCCAAGCATGTCTAGTCAACTCCCAAGCATGTTAGCGTAGAAACCAGGTGGCTTAAGCAACTCCCAAGCCGGTCTAGTGAACTCCCAAGCACGTTTGCGTAGAAACCAGGTGGCTTAAGCAACTCCCAAGCCCGTCTAGGCAACTCCCAAGCATAATTGCATAGATACCATGTGGCTTAAGCAACTCCCAAGCCTGTCCAGGCAACTCCCAAGCATGTCTACTCAACTCCCAAGCATGTTTGCGTAGAAACAAAGTCGTTTTAGCAACTCCCAAGCATGTCTAGTCAACTCCCAAGCATAATTGCATAGATACCATGTGGCTTAAGCAACTCCCAAGCCTGTCTAGGCAACTCCCAAGCATGTTTGCGTAGAAACCTGGTCGCTTAAGCAACTCCCAAGGCTGTCTAGGCAACTCCCAAGCATGTCTAGTCTACTCGCAAGCATGTTTGCGTAGAAACCTGGTCGCTTAAGCAACTCCCAAGCCGGTCTAGGCAACTCCCAAACCTGTCTAGTCAACTCCCAAGCATGTTAGCGTAGAAACCAGGTGGGTTAAGCAACTCCCAAGTCTGTCAAGGCAACTCCCAAGCCCGACTAGTCAACTCCCAAGCATGTTTTTGTAGAAACCAAGTCGTTCAAGCAACTCCCAAGCCTGTATAGGCAACTCCCAAGCATGTTTGCATAGATACCAGGTGGCTTAAGCAACTCCCAAGCCTGTCTCGGCTACTCCCAAGCATGTTTGCATAGATACCATGTGGCTTAAGCAACTCCCAAGCCTGTCTAGGCAACACCCAAGCATGGCTAGTCTACTCCCAAGCATGTTTGCGCAGAAACCAGGTGGGTTAAGCAACTCCCAAGTCTGTCAAGGCAACTCCCAAGCCCGACTAGTCAACTCCCAAGCATGTTTTCGTAGAAACCAAGTCGTTCAAGCAACTCCCAAGCCTGTATAGGCAACTCCCAAGCATGTT
Source organism: Ulva prolifera (assembly GCA_023078555.1). Lineage (NCBI taxonomy): Eukaryota > Viridiplantae > Chlorophyta > Ulvophyceae > Ulvales > Ulvaceae > Ulva > Ulva prolifera. Next base: position 9,016,670 of record CM041199.1, read on the forward strand.
TGCATAGATACCAGGTGGCTTAAGCAACTCCCAAGCCTGTCTCGGCAACTCCCAATCATGTTTGCATAGATACCATGTGGCTTAAGCAACTCCCAAGCCTGTCTAGGCAACACCCAAGCATGGCTAGTCTACTCCAAAGCATGTTTGCGCAGAAACCAGGTGGGTTAAGCAACTCCCAAGTCTGTCAAGGCAACTCCCAAGCCCGACTAGTCAACTCCCAAGCATGTTTTCGTAGAAACCAAGTCGTTCAAGCAACTCCCAAGCCTGTCTAGTCAACTCCCAAGCATGTTTGCGTAGAAACCTGGTGGCTTAAGCAACTCCCAAGCCCGTCTAGGCAACTCCCAAGCATGTTTGCGTAGAAACCTGGTCGCTTAAGCAACTCCCAAGCCTGTCTAGGCAACTCCCAAGCCTGTCTAGGCAACTCCCAAGCATAATTGCATAGATACCAGGTGGCTTAAGCAACTCCCAAGCCTGTCTTGGCAACTCCCAAGCATAATTGCATAGATACCAGGTGGCTTAAGCAACTCCCAAGCCTGTCTACGCAACTCCCAATCATGTCTAGTCAACTCCTCAGGATGTTTGCGTAGAAACAAAGTCGTTTTAGCAACTCCCAAGCATGTCTAGTCAACTCCCAAGCATAATTGCATAGATACCATGTGGCTTAAGCAACTCCCAAGCATGTCTAGTCAAGTCCCAAGCATGTTTGCGTAGAAACCAGGTTGCTTCAGCAACTCCCAAGCCTGTCTAGGCAACTCCCAAGCATAATTGCATAGATACCAGGTGGCTTAAGCAACGCCCAAGCCTGTCTAGTCAACTCCCAAGCATGTTTGCGTAGAAACCAGGTGGCTTGAGCAACTCCCAAGCCCGTCTGGGCAACTCCCAAGCATGTTTGCGTAGAAACCTGGTCGCTTAAGCAACTTTCAAGCCTGTCTAGGCAACTCCCAAGCATGTCTACTCAACTCCCAAGCATAATTGCATAGATACCAGGTGGCTTAAGCAACTCCCAAGCCTGTCTAGTCAAGTCCCAAGCATGTTTGCGTAGAAACCAGGTGGCTTAAGCAACTCCCAAGCCTGTCTAGGCAACTCCCAAGCATAATTGCATAGATACCAGGTGGCTTAAGCAACTCCCAAGCCTGTCTCGGCAACTCCCAATCATGTTTGCATAGATACCATGTGGCTTAAGCAACTCCCAAGCCTGTCTACGCAACTCCCAAGCATGTCTAGTCAACTCCTCAGCATGTTTGCGTAGAAACAAAGTCGTTTTAGCAACTCCCAAGCATGTCTAGTCAACTCCCAAGCATAATTGCATAGATACCATGTGGCTTAAGCAACTCCCAAGCATGTCTAGTCAAGTCCCAAGCATGTTTGCATAGAAACCAGGTGGCTTCAGCAACTCCCAAGCCTGTCTAGGCAGCTCCCAAGCATAATTGCATAGATACCAGGTGGCTTAAGCAACTCCCAAGCCTGTCTCGGCAACTCCCAATCATGTTTGCATAGATACCAGGTGGCTTAAGCAACTCCCAAGCCTGTCTAGGCAACTCCCAAGCATAATTGCATAGATACCAGGTGGCTTAAGCAACTCCCAAGCCTGTCTACGCAACTCCCAAGCATGTCTAGTCAACTCCTCAGCATGTTTGCGTAGAAACAAAGTCGTTTTAGCAACTCCCAAGCATGTCTAGTCAAGTCCCAAGCATGTTTGCATAGAAACCAGGTGGCTTCAGCAACTCCCAAGCCTGTCTAGGCAACTCCCAAGCATAATTGCATAGATACCAGGTGGCTTAAGCAACGCCCAAGCCTGTCTAGTCAACTCCCAAGCATGTTTGCGTAGAAACCAGGTGGCTTGAGCAACTCCCAAGCCCGTCTAGGCAACTCCCAAGCATGTTTGCGTAGAAACCTGGTCGCTTAAGCAACTTTCAAGCCTGTCTAGGCAACTCCCAAGCATGTCTACTCAACTCCCAAGCATAATTGCATAGATACCAGGTGGCTTAAGCAACTCCCAAGCCTGTCTAGTCAAGTCCCAAGCATGTTTGCGTAGAAACCAGGTGGCTTAAGCAACTCCCAAGCCTGTCTAGGCAACTCCCAAGCATAATTGCATAGATACCAGGTGGCTTAAGCAACTCCCAAGCCTGTCTAGTCAACTCCCAAGCATGTTTGCGTAGAAACCAGGTGGCTTAAGCAACTCCCAAGCCCGTCTAGGCAACTCCCATGCATGTTTGCGTAGAAACCTGGTCGCTTAAGCAACTCCCAAGCCTGTCTAGGCAACTCCCAAGCCTGTCTAGTCAACTCCCAAGCATGTTTGCGTAGAAACCAGGTGGCTTAAGCAACTCCCAAGCCCGTCTAGGCAACTCCCAAGCATGTTTGCGTAGAAACTAGGTGGCTTAAGCAACTCCCAAGCCCGTCTAGGCAACTCCCAAGCATAATTGCATAGATACCATGTGGCTTAAGCAACTCCCAAGCCTGTCCAGGCAACTCCCAAGCACGTTTGCGTAGAAACCAGGTGGCTTGAGCAACTCCCAAGCCCGTCTGGGCAACTCCCAAGCATGTTTGCGTAGAAACCTGGTCGCTTAAGCAACTTTCAAGCCTGTCTAGGCAACTCCCAAGCATGTCTACTCAACTCCCAAGCATAATTGCATAGATACCAGGTGGCTTAAGCAACTCCCAAGCCTGTCTAGTCAAGTCCCAAGCATGTTTGCGTAGAAACTGTTCAAATGCAAGCGCGAGTGGAAGCGTCATACCGTAAGTTAAGTTGGGCGAAATGTTAAGTATGTGTGCGGAGTACTTAGCACATGACGCCTGAGATCTGGGATCACACCTGCATGGCCAGTATCTGAGTCAGATACTTGAACCATGACCTTGTTCGACCTATACAGAGAGCTGGAATGTGTCTTCTCATTCGCGGGCTAGTGACTGCCACGTGTCACCCCGTGCGTGCATTCGCATGTGCACCTGCCTTGTGCGCTACGAGGCACTTTCACAACACCTCCCCCCTTCACGGGAGCGAGCGTGTGCGAGCTCATGAGGCACATGTGGAAGTTCTCTCGGAGCGCGTCGAGTGTTTGGAATGTCCTGTGGGAAGTTGTGCACACGAGGGGTCATGTTAGAGCGATCACAGGCGTCATGTGGTGCTTACGTTATGATGGGCCCATGTGATCGTGGTTACTCATCGATACCTGTTCAAATGCAAGCGCGAGTGGAAGCGTCATACCGTAAGTTAAGTTGGGCGAAATGTTAAGTATGTGTGCGGAGTACTTAGCACATGACGCCTGAGATCTGGGATCACACCTGCATGGCCAGTATCTGAGTCAGATACTTGAACCATGACCTTGTTCGACCTATACAGAGAGCTGGAATGTGTCTTCTCATTCGCGGGCTAGTGACTGCCACGTGTCACCCCGTGCGTGCATTCGCATGTGCACCTGCCTTGTGCGCTACGAGGCACTTTCACAACAGAAACCAGGTGGCTTAAGCAACTCCCAAGCCTGTCTAGGCAACTCCCAAGCATAATTGCATAGATACCAGGTGGCTTAAGCAACTCCCAAGCCTGTCTCGGCAACTCCCAATCATGTTTGCATAGATACCATGTGGCTTAAGCAACTCCCAAGCCTGTCTACGCAACTCCCAAGCATGTCTAGTCAACTCCTCAGCATGTTTGCGTAGAAACAAAGTCGTTTTAGCAACTCCCAAGCATGTCTAGTCAACTCCCAAGCATAATTGCATAGATACCATGTGGCTTAAGCAACTCCCAAGCATGTCTAGTCAAGTCCCAAGCATGTTTGCATAGAAACCAGGTGGCTTCAGCAACTCCCAAGCCTGTCTAGGCAGCTCCCAAGCATAATTGCATAGATACCAGGTGGCTTAAGCAACTCCCAAGCCTGTCTCGGCAACTCCCAATCATGTTTGCATAGATACCAGGTGGCTTAAGCAACTCCCAAGCCTGTCTAGGCAACTCCCAAGCATAATTGCATAGATACCAGGTGGCTTAAGCAACTCCCAAGCCTGTCTACGCAACTCCCAAGCATGTCTAGTCAACTCCTCAGCATGTTTGCGTAGAAACAAAGTCGTTTTAGCAACTCCCAAGCATGTCTAGTCAAGTCCCAAGCATGTTTGCATAGAAACCAGGTGGCTTCAGCAACTCCCAAGCCTGTCTAGGCAACTCCCAAGCATAATTGCATAGATACCAGGTGGCTTAAGCAACGCCCAAGCCTGTCTAGTCAACTCCCAAGCATGTTTGCGTAGAAACCAGGTGGCTTGAGCAACTCCCAAGCCCGTCTAGGCAACTCCCAAGCATGTTTGCGTAGAAACCTGGTCGCTTAAGCAACTTTCAAGCCTGTCTAGGCAACTCCCAAGCATGTCTACTCAACTCCCAAGCATAATTGCATAGATACCAGGTGGCTTAAGCAACTCCCAAGCCTGTCTAGTCAAGTCCCAAGCATGTTTGCGTAGAAACCAGGTGGCTTAAGCAACTCCCAAGCCTGTCTAGGCAACTCCCAAGCATAATTGCATAGATACCAGGTGGCTTAAGCAACTCCCAAGCCTGTCTAGTCAACTCCCAAGCATGTTTGCGTAGAAACCAGGTGGCTTAAGCAACTCCCAAGCCCGTCTAGGCAACTCCCATGCATGTTTGCGTAGAAACCTGGTCGCTTAAGCAACTCCCAAGCCTGTCTAGGCAACTCCCAAGCCTGTCTAGTCAACTCCCAAGCATGTTTGCGTAGAAACCAGGTGGCTTAAGCAACTCCCAAGCCCGTCTAGGCAACTCCCAAGCATGTTTGCGTAGAAACCTGGTCGCTTAAGCAACTCCCAAGCCTGTCTAGGCAACTCCCAAGCATGTCTACTCAACTCCCAAGCATGTTTGCGTAGAAACAAAGTCGTTTTAGCAACTCCCAAGCATGTCTAGTCAACTCCCAAGCATAATTGCATAGATACCAGGTGGCTGAAGCAACTCCCAAGCCTGTCTGGGCAACTCCCAAGCATAATTGCATAGATACCAGGTGGCTTAAGCAACTCCCAAGCCTGTCTAGGCAACTCCCAAGCATGTCTAGTCAACTCCCAAGCATGTTAGCGTAGAAACCAGGTGGCTTAAGCAACTCCCAAGCCGGTCTAGTGAACTCCCAAGCACGTTTGCGTAGAAACCAGGTGGCTTAAGCAACTCCCAAGCCCGTCTAGGCAACTCCCAAGCATAATTGCATAGATACCATGTGGCTTAAGCAACTCCCAAGCCTGTCCAGGCAACTCCCAAGCATGTCTACTCAACTCCCAAGCATGTTTGCGTAGAAACAAAGTCGTTTTAGCAACTCCCAAGCATGTCTAGTCAACTCCCAAGCATAATTGCATAGATACCATGTGGCTTAAGCAACTCCCAAGCCTGTCTAGGCAACTCCCAAGCATGTTTGCGTAGAAACCTGGTCGCTTAAGCAACTCCCAAGGCTGTCTAGGCAACTCCCAAGCATGTCTAGTCTACTCGCAAGCATGTTTGCGTAGAGACCTGGTCGCTTAAGCAACTCCCAAGCCGGTCTAGGCAACTCCCAAACCTGTCTAGTCAACTCCCAAGCATGTTAGCGTAGAAACCAGGTGGGTTAAGCAACTCCCAAGTCTGTCAAGGCAACTCCCAAGCCCGACTAGTCAACTCCCAAGCATGTTTTTGTAGAAACCAAGTCGTTCAAGCAACTCCCAAGCCTGTATAGGCAACTCCCAAGCATGTTTGCATAGATACCAGGTGGCTTAAGCAACTCCCAAGCCTGTCTCGGCTACTCCCAAGCATGTTTGCATAGATACCATGTGGCTTAAGCAACTCCCAAGCCTGTCTAGGCAACACCCAAGCATGGCTAGTCTACTCCCAAGCATGTTTGCGCAGAAACCAGGTGGGTTAAGCAACTCCCAAGTCTGTCAAGGCAACTCCCAAGCCCGACTAGTCAACTCCCAAGCATGTTTTCGTAGAAACCAAGTCGTTCAAGCAACTCCCAAGCCTGTATAGGCAACTCCCAAGCATGTTTGCATAGATACCAGGTGGCTTAAGCAACTCCCAAGCCTGTCTCGGCAACTCCCAATCATGTTTGCATAGATACCATGTGGCTTAAGCAACTCCCAAGCCTGTCTAGGCAACACCCAAGCATGGCTAGTCTACTCCAAAGCATGTTTGCGCAGAAACCAGGTGGGTTAAGCAACTCCCAAGTCTGTCAAGGCAACTCCCAAGCCCGACTAGTCAACTCCCAAGCATGTTTTCGTAGAAACCAAGTCGTTCAAGCAACTCCCAAGCCTGTCTAGTCAACTCCCAAGCATGTTTGCGTAGAAACCTGGTGGCTTAAGCAACTCCCAAGCCCGTCTAGGCAACTCCCAAGCATGTTTGCGTAGAAACCTGGTCGCTTAAGCAACTCCCAAGCCTGTCTAGGCAACTCCCAAGCCTGTCTAGGCAACTCCCAAGCATAATTGCATAGATACCAGGTGGCTTAAGCAACTCCCAAGCCTGTCTAGGCAACTCCCAAGCATAATTGCATAGATACCAGGTGGCTTAAGCAACTCCCAAGCCTGTCTACGCAACTCCCAATCATGTCTAGTCAACTCCTCAGGATGTTTGCGTAGAAACAAAGTCGTTTTAGCAACTCCCAAGCATGTCTAGTCAACTCCCAAGCATAATTGCATAGATACCATGTGGCTTAAGCAACTCCCAAGCATGTCTAGTCAAGTCCCAAGCATGTTTGCGTAGAAACCAGGTTGCTTCAGCAACTCCCAAGCCTGTCTAGGCAACTCCCAAGCATAATTGCATAGATACCAGGTGGCTTAAGCAACGCCCAAGCCTGTCTAGTCAACTCCCAAGCATGTTTGCGTAGAAACCAGGTGGCTTGAGCAACTCCCAAGCCCGTCTAGGCAACTCCCAAGCATAATTGCATAGATACCAGGTGGCTTAAGCAACTCCCAAGCCTGTCTAGTCAACTCCCAAGCATGTTTGCGTAGAAACCAGGTCGCTTAAGCAACTCCCAAGCCTGTCTAGGCAACTCCCAAGCCCGTCTGGGCAACTCCCAAGCATGTTTGCGTAGAAACCTGGTCGCTTAAGCAACTTTCAAGCCTGTCTAGGCAACTCCCAAGCATGTCTACTCAACTCCCAAGCATAATTGCATAGATACCAGGTGGCTTAAGCAACTCCCAAGCCTGTCTAGTCAAGTCCCAAGCATGTTTGCGTAGAAACCAGGTGGCTTAAGCAACTCCCAAGCCTGTCTAGGCAACTCCCAAGCATAATTGCATAGATACCAGGTGGCTTAAGCAACTCCCAAGCCTGTCTAGTCAACTCCCAAGCATGTTTGCGTAGAAACCAGGTGGCTTAAGCAACTCCCAAGCCCGTCTAGGCAACTCCCATGCATGTTTGCGTAGAAACCTGGTCGCTTAAGCAACTCCCAAGCCTGTCTAGGCAACTCCCAAGCCTGTCTACTCAACTCCCAAGCATGTTTGCGTAGAAACAAAGTCGTTTTAGCAACTCCCAAGCATGTCTAGTCAACTCCCAAGCATAATTGCATAGATACCAGGTGGCTGAAGCAACTCCCAAGCCTGTCTAGGCAACTCCCAAGCATAATTGCATAGATACCAGGTGGCTTAAGCAACTCCCAAGCCTGTCTACGCAACTCCCCAGCATGTCTAGTCAACTCCTCAGCATGTTTGCGTAGAAACAAAAACGTTTTAGCAACTCCCAAGCATGTCTAGGCAACTCCCAAGCATAATTGCATAGATACCAGGTGGCTGAAGCAACTCCCAAGCCTGTCTAGGCAACTCCCAAGCATGTCTACTCAACTCCCAAGCATGTTTGCGTAGAAACAAAGTCGTTTTAGCAACTCCCAAGCATGTCTAGTCAACTCCCAAGCATAATTGCATAGATACCATGTGGCTTAAGCAACTCCCAAGCCTGTCTAGGCAACTCCCAAGCATGTTTGCGTAGAAACCAGGTGGCTTAAGCAACTCCCAAGCCCGTCTAGGCAACTCCCAAGCATAATTGCATAGATACCATGTGGCTTAAGCAACTCCCAAGCCTGTCTAGGCAACTCCCAAGCATGTTTGCGTAGAAACCTGGTCGCTTAAGCAACTCCCAAGCCCGTCTAGGCAACTCCCAAGCATAATTGCATAGATACCATGTGGCTTAAGCAACTCCCAAGCCTGTCCAGGCAACTCCCAAGCATGTCTACTCAACTCCCAAGCATGTTTGCGTAGAAACAAAGTCGTTTTAGCAACTCCCAAGCATGTCTAGTCAACTCCCAAGCATAATTGCATAGATACCATGTGGCTTAAGCAACTCCCAAGCATGTCTAGTCAAGTCCCAAGCATGTTTGCATAGAAACCATGTGGCTTCAGCAACTCCCAAGCCTGTCTAGGCAACTCCCAAGCATAATTGCATAGATACCAGGTGGCTTAAGCAACGCCCAAGCCTGTCTAGTCAACTCCCAAGCATGTTTGCGTAGAAACCAGGTGGCTTGAGCAACTCCCAAGCCCGTCTAGGCAACTCCCAAGCATGTTTGCGTAGAAACCTGGTCGCTTAAGCAACTTTCAAGCCTGTCTAGGCAACTCCCAAGCATGTCTACTCAACTCCCAAGCATAATTGCATAGATACCAGGTGGCTTAAGCAACTCCCAAGCCTGTCTAGTCAAGTCCCAAGCATGTTTGCGTAGAAACCTGGTCGCTTAAGCAACTCCCAAGCCTGTCTAGGCAACTCCCGAGCATAATTGCATAGATACCAGGTGGCTTAAGCAACTCCCAAGCCTGTCTAGTCAACTCCCAAGCATGTTTGCGTAGAAACCAGGTGGCTTAAGCAACTCCCAAGCCCGTCTAGGCAACTCCCATGCATGTTTGCGTAGAAACCTGGTCGCTTAAGCAACTCCCAAGCCTGTCTAGGCAACTCCCAAGCCTGTCTAGTCAACTCCCAAGCATGTTAGCGTAGAAACCAGGTGGCTTAAGCAACTCCCAAGCCGGTCTAGTGAACTCCCAAGCACGTTTGCGTAGAAACCAGGTGGCTTAAGCAACTCCCAAGCCCGTCTAGGCAACTCCCAAGCATAATTGCATAGATACCATGTGGCTTAAGCAACTCCCAAGCCTGTCCAGGCAACTCCCAAGCATGTCTACTCAACTCCCAAGCATGTTTGCGTAGAAACAAAGTCGTTTTAGCAACTCCCAAGCATGTCTAGTCAACTCCCAAGCATAATTGCATAGATACCATGTGGCTTAAGCAACTCCCAAGCCTGTCTAGGCAACTCCCAAGCATGTTTGCGTAGAAACCTGGTCGCTTAAGCAACTCCCAAGGCTGTCTAGGCAACTCCCAAGCATGTCTAGTCTACTCGCAAGCATGTTTGCGTAGAAACCTGGTCGCTTAAGCAACTCCCAAGCCGGTCTAGGCAACTCCCAAACCTGTCTAGTCAACTCCCAAGCATGTTAGCGTAGAAACCAGGTGGGTTAAGCAACTCCCAAGTCTGTCAAGGCAACTCCCAAGCCCGACTAGTCAACTCCCAAGCATGTTTTTGTAGAAACCAAGTCGTTCAAGCAACTCCCAAGCCTGTATAGGCAACTCCCAAGCATGTTTGCATAGATACCAGGTGGCTTAAGCAACTCCCAAGCCTGTCTCGGCTACTCCCAAGCATGTTTGCATAGATACCATGTGGCTTAAGCAACTCCCAAGCCTGTCTAGGCAACACCCAAGCATGGCTAGTCTACTCCCAAGCATGTTTGCGCAGAAACCAGGTGGGTTAAGCAACTCCCAAGTCTGTCAAGGCAACTCCCAAGCCCGACTAGTCAACTCCCAAGCATGTTTTCGTAGAAACCAAGTCGTTCAAGCAACTCCCAAGCCTGTATAGGCAACTCCCAAGCATGTTTGCATAGATACCAGGTGGCTTAAGCAACTCCCAAGCCTGTCTCGGCAACTCCCAATCATGTTTGCATAGATACCATGTGGCTTAAGCAACTCCCAAGCCTGTCTAGGCAACACCCAAGCATGGCTAGTCTACTCCAAAGCATGTTTGCGCAGAAACCAGGTGGGTTAAGCAACTCCCAAGTCTGTCAAGGCAACTCCCAAGCCCGACTAGTCAACTCCCAAGCATGTTTTCGTAGAAACCAAGTCGTTCAAGCAACTCCCAAGCCTGTCTAGTCAACTCCCAAGCATGTTTGCGTAGAAACCTGGTGGCTTAAGCAACTCCCAAGCCCGTCTAGGCAACTCCCAAGCATGTTTGCGTAGAAACCTGGTCGCTTAAGCAACTCCCAAGCCTGTCTAGGCAACTCCCAAGCCTGTCTAGTCAACTCCCAAGCATGTTAGCGTAGAAACCAGGTGGCTTAAGCAACTCCCAAGCATGTCTAGTCAACTCCCAAGCATAATTGCATAGATACCAGGTGGCTGAAGCAACTCCCAAGCCTGTCTAGGCAACTCCCAAGCATAATTGCATAGATACCAGGTGGCTTAAGCAACTCCCAAGCCTGTCTACGCAACTCCCCAGCATGTCTAGTCAACTCCTCAGCATGTTTGCGTAGAAACAAAAACGTTTTATCAACTCCCAAGCATGTCTAGGCAACTCCCAAGCATAATTGCATAGATACCAGGTGGCTGAAGCAACTCCCAAGCCTGTCTAGGCAACTCCCAAGCATGTCTACTCAACTCCCAAGCATGTTTGCGTAGAAACAAAGTCGTTTTAGCAACTCCCAAGCATGTCTAGTCAACTCCCAAGCATAATTGCATAGATACCATGTGGCTTAAGCAACTCCCAAGCCTGTCTAGGCAACTCCCAAGCATGTTTGCGTAGAAACCAGGTGGCTTAAGCAACTCCCAAGCCCGTCTAGGCAACTCCCAAGCATAATTGCATAGATACCATGTGGCTTAAGCAACTCCCAAGCCTGTCTAGGCAACTCCCAAGCATGTTTGCGTAGAAACCTGGTCGCTTAAGCAACTCCCAAGCCCGTCTAGGCAACTCCCAAGCATAATTGCATAGATACCATGTGGCTTAAGCAACTCCCAAGCCTGTCCAGGCAACTCCCAAGCATGTCTACTCAACTCCCAAGCATGTTTGCGTAGAAACAAAGTCGTTTTAGCAACTCCCAAGCATGTCTAGTCAACTCCCAAGCATAATTGCATAGATACCATGTGGCTTAAGCAACTCCCAAGCATGTCTAGTCAAGTCCCAAGCATGTTTGCATAGAAACCAGGTGGCTTCAGCAACTCCCAAGCCTGTCTAGGCAACTCCCAAGCATAATTGCATAGATACCAGGTGGCTTAAGCAACGCCCAAGCCTGTCTAGTCAACTCCCAAGCATGTTTGCGTAGAAACCAGGTGGCTTGAGCAACTCCCAAGCCCGTCTAGGCAACTCCCAAGCATGTTTGCGTAGAAACCTGGTCGCTTAAGCAACTTTCAAGCCTGTCTAGGCAACTCCCAAGCATGTCTACTCAACTCCCAAGCATAATTGCATAGATACCAGGTGGCTTAAGCAACTCCCAAGCCTGTCTAGTCAAGTCCCAAGCATGTTTGCGTAGAAACCTGGTCGCTTAAGCAACTCCCAAGCCTGTCTAGGCAACTCCCAAGCCTGTCTAGGCAACTCCCAAGCATAATTGCATAGATACCAGGTGGCTTAAGCAACTCCCAAGCCTGTCTAGGCAACTCCCAAGCATAATTGCATAGATACCAGGTGGCTTAAGCAACTCCCAAGCCTGTCTACGCAACTCCCAAGCATGTCTAGTCAACTCCTCAGCATGTTTGCGTAGAAACAAAGTCGTTTTAGCAACTCCCAAGCATGTCTAGTCAACTCCCAAGCATAATTGCATAGATACCATGTGGCTTAAGCAACTCCCAAGCATGTCTAGTCAAGTCCCAAGCATGTTTGCATAGAAACCAGGTGGCTTCAGCAACTCCCAAGCCTGTCTAGGCAACTCCCATGCATGTTTGCGTAGAAACCTGGTCGCTTAAGCAACTCCCAAGCCTGTCTAGGCAACTCCCAAGCCTGTCTAGTCAACTCCCAAGCATGTTAGCGTAGAAACCAGGTGGCTTAAGCAACTCCCAAGCCGGTCTAGTGAACTCCCAAGCACGTTTGCGTAGAAACCAGGTGGCTTAAGCAACTCCCAAGCCCGTCTAGGCAACTCCCAAGCATAATTGCATAGATACCATGTGGCTTAAGCAACTCCCAAGCCTGTCCAGGCAACTCCCAAGCATGTCTACTCAACTCCCAAGCATGTTTGCGTAGAAACAAAGTCGTTTTAGCAACTCCCAAGCATGTCTAGTCAACTCCCAAGCATAATTGCATAGATACCATGTGGCTTAAGCAACTCCCAAGCCTGTCTAGGCAACTCCCAAGCATGTTTGCGTAGAAACCTGGTCGCTTAAGCAACTCCCAAGGCTGTCTAGGCAACTCCCAAGCATGTCTAGTCTACTCGCAAGCATGTTTGCGTAGAAACCTGGTCGCTTAAGCAACTCCCAAGCCGGTCTAGGCAACTCCCAAACCTGTCTAGTCAACTCCCAAGCATGTTAGCGTAGAAACCAGGTGGGTTAAGCAACTCCCAAGTCTGTCAAGGCAACTCCCAAGCCCGACTAGTCAACTCCCAAGCATGTTTTTGTAGAAACCAAGTCGTTCAAGCAACTCCCAAGCCTGTATAGGCAACTCCCAAGCATGTTTGCATAGATACCAGGTGGCTTAAGCAACTCCCAAGCCTGTCTCGGCTACTCCCAAGCATGTTTGCATAGATACCATGTGGCTTAAGCAACTCCCAAGCCTGTCTAGGCAACACCCAAGCATGGCTAGTCTACTCCCAAGCATGTTTGCGCAGAAACCAGGTGGGTTAAGCAACTCCCAAGTCTGTCAAGGCAACTCCCAAGCCCGACTAGTCAACTCCCAAGCATGTTTTCGTAGAAACCAAGTCGTTCAAGCAACTCCCAAGCCTGTATAGGCAACTCCCAAGCATGTTTGCATAGATACCAGGTGGCTTAAGCAACTCCCAAGCCTGTCTCGGCAACTCCCAATCATGTTTGCATAGATACCATGTGGCTTAAGCAACTCCCAAGCCTGTCTAGGCAACACCCAAGCATGGCTAGTCTACTCCAAAGCATGTTTGCGCAGAAACCAGGTGGGTTAAGCAACTCCCAAGTCTGTCAAGGCAACTCCCAAGCCCGACTAGTCAACTCCCAAGCATGTTTTCGTAGAAACCAAGTCGTTCAAGCAACTCCCAAGCCTGTCTAGTCAACTCCCAAGCATGTTTGCGTAGAAACCTGGTGGCTTAAGCAACTCCCAAGCCCGTCTAGGCAACTCCCAAGCATGTTTGCGTAGAAACCTGGTCGCTTAAGCAACTCCCAAGCCTGTCTAGGCAACTCCCAAGCCTGTCTAGTCAACTCCCAAGCATGTTAGCGTAGAAACCAGGTGGCTTAAGCAACTCCCAAGCATGTCTAGTCAACTCCCAAGCATAATTGCATAGATACCAGGTGGCTGAAGCAACTCCCAAGCCTGTCTAGGCAACTCCCAAGCATAATTGCATAGATACCAGGTGGCTTAAGCAACTCCCAAGCCTGTCTACGCAACTCCCCAGCATGTCTAGTCAACTCCTCAGCATGTTTGCGTAGAAACAAAAACGTTTTATCAACTCCCAAGCATGTCTAGGCAACTCCCAAGCATAATTGCATAGATACCAGGTGGCTGAAGCAACTCCCAAGCCTGTCTAGGCAACTCCCAAGCATGTCTACTCAACTCCCAAGCATGTTTGCGTAGAAACAAAGTCGTTTTAGCAACTCCCAAGCATGTCTAGTCAACTCCCAAGCATAATTGCATAGATACCATGTGGCTTAAGCAACTCCCAAGCCTGTCTAGGCAACTCCCAAGCATGTTTGCGTAGAAACCAGGTGGCTTAAGCAACTCCCAAGCCCGTCTAGGCAACTCCCAAGCATAATTGCATAGATACCATGTGGCTTAAGCAACTCCCAAGCCTGTCTAGGCAACTCCCAAGCATGTTTGCGTAGAAACCTGGTCGCTTAAGCAACTCCCAAGCCCGTCTAGGCAACTCCCAAGCATAATTGCATAGATACCATGTGGCTTAAGCAACTCCCAAGCCTGTCCAGGCAACTCCCAAGCATGTCTACTCAACTCCCAAGCATGTTTGCGTAGAAACAAAGTCGTTTTAGCAACTCCCAAGCATGTCTAGTCAACTCCCAAGCATAATTGCATAGATACCATGTGGCTTAAGCAACTCCCAAGCATGTCTAGTCAAGTCCCAAGCATGTTTGCATAGAAACCAGGTGGCTTCAGCAACTCCCAAGCCTGTCTAGGCAACTCCCAAGCATAATTGCATAGATACCAGGTGGCTCAAGCAACGCCCAAGCCTGTCTAGTCAACTCCCAAGCATGTTTGCGTAGAAACCAGGTGGCTTGAGCAACTCCCAAGCCCGTCTAGGCAACTCCCAAGCATGTTTGCGTAGAAACCTGGTCGCTTAAGCAACTTTCAAGCCTGTCTAGGCAACTCCCAAGCATGTCTACTCAACTCCCAAGCATAATTGCATAGATACCAGGTGGCTTAAGCAACTCCCAAGCCTGTCTAGTCAAGTCCCAAGCATGTTTGCGTAGAAACCTGGTCGCTTAAGCAACTCCCAAGCCTGTCTAGGCAACTCCCAAGCCTGTCTAGGCAACTCCCAAGCATAATTGCATAGATACCAGGTGGCTTAAGCAACTCCCAAGCCTGTCTAGGCAACTCCCAAGCATAATTGCATAGATACCAGGTGGCTTAAGCAACTCCCAAGCCTGTCTACGCAACTCCCAAGCATGTCTAGTCAACTCCTCAGCATGTTTGCGTAGAAACAAAGTCGTTTTAGCAACTCCCAAGCATGTCTAGTCAACTCCCAAGCATAATTGCATAGATACCATGTGGCTTAAGCAACTCCCAAGCATGTCTAGTCAAGTCCCAAGCATGTTTGCATAGAAACCAGGTGGCTTCAGCAACTCCCAAGCCTGTCTAGGCAACTCCCAAGCATAATTGCATAGATACCAGGTGGCTTAAGCAACGCCCAAGCCTGTCTAGTCAACTCCCAAGCATGTTTGCGTAGAAACCAGGTGGCTTGAGCAACTCCCAAGCCCGTCTAGGCAACTCCCAAGCATGTTTGCGTAGAAACCTGGTCGCTTAAGCAACTTTCAAGCCTGTCTAGGCAACTCCCAAGCATGTCTACTCAACTCCCAAGCATAATTGCATAGATACCAGGTGGCTTAAGCAACTCCCAAGCCTGTCTAGTCAAGTCCCAAGCATGTTTGCGTAGAAACCAGGTGGCTTAAGCAACTCCCAAGCCTGTCTAGGCAACTCCCAAGCATAATTGCATAGATACCAGGTGGCTTAAGCAACTCCCAAGCCTGTCTAGTCAACTCCCAAGCATGTTTGCGTAGAAACCAGGTGGCTTAAGCAACTCCCAAGCCCGTCTAGGCAACTCCCATGCATGTTTGCGTAGAAACCTGGTCGCTTAAGCAACTCCCAAGCCTGTCTAGGCAACTCCCAAGCCTGTCTAGTCAACTCCCAAGCATGTTAGCGTAGAAACCAGGTGGCTTAAGCAACTCCCAAGCCGGTCTAGTGAACTCCCAAGCACGTTTGCGTAGAAACCAGGTGGCTTAAGCAACTCCCAAGCCCGTCTAGGCAACTCCCAAGCATAATTGCATAGATACCATGTGGCTTAAGCAACTCCCAAGCCTGTCCAGGCAACTCCCAAGCATGTCTACTCAACTCCCAAGCATGTTTGCGTAGAAACAAAGTCGTTTTAGCAACTCCCAAGCATGTCTAGTCAACTCCCAAGCATAATTGCATAGATACCATGTGGCTTAAGCAACTCCCAAGCCTGTCTAGGCAACTCCCAAGCATGTTTGCGTAGAAACCTGGTCGCTTAAGCAACTCCCAAGGCTGTCTAGGCAACTCCCAAGCATGTCTAGTCTACTCGCAAGCATGTTTGCGTAGAAACCTGGTCGCTTAAGCAACTCCCAAGCCGGTCTAGGCAACTCCCAAACCTGTCTAGTCAACTCCCAAGCATGTTAGCGTAGAAACCAGGTGGGTTAAGCAACTCCCAAGTCTGTCAAGGCAACTCCCAAGCCCGACTAGTCAACTCCCAAGCATGTTTTTGTAGAAACCAAGTCGTTCAAGCAACTCCCAAGCCTGTATAGGCAACTCCCAAGCATGTTTGCATAGATACCAGGTGGCTTAAGCAACTCCCAAGCCTGTCTCGGCTACTCCCAAGCATGTTTGCATAGATACCATGTGGCTTAAGCAACTCCCAAGCCTGTCTAGGCAACACCCAAGCATGGCTAGTCTACTCCCAAGCATGTTTGCGCAGAAACCAGGTGGGTTAAGCAACTCCCAAGTCTGTCAAGGCAACTCCCAAGCCCGACTAGTCAACTCCCAAGCATGTTTTCGTAGAAACCAAGTCGTTCAAGCAACTCCCAAGCCTGTATAGGCAACTCCCAAGCATGTTTGCATAGATACCAGGTGGCTTAAGCAACTCCCAAGCCTGTCTCGGCAACTCCCAATCATGTTTGCATAGATACCATGTGGCTTAAGCAACTCCCAAGCCTGTCTAGGCAACACCCAAGCATGGCTAGTCTACTCCAAAGCATGTTTGCGCAGAAACCAGGTGGGTTAAGCAACTCCCAAGTCTGTCAAGGCAACTCCCAAGCCCGACTAGTCAACTCCCAAGCATGTTTTCGTAGAAACCAAGTCGTTCAAGCAACTCCCAAGCCTGTCTAGTCAACTCCCAAGCATGTTTGCGTAGAAACCTGGTGGCTTAAGCAACTCCCAAGCCCGTCTAGGCAACTCCCAAGCATGTTTGCGTAGAAACCTGGTCGCTTAAGCAACTCCCAAGCCTGTCTAGGCAACTCCCAAGCCTGTCTAGGCAACTCCCAAGCATAATTGCATAGATACCAGGTGGCTTAAGCAACTCCCAAGCCTGTCTAGGCAACTCCCAAGCATAATTGCATAGATACCAGGTGGCTTAAGCAACTCCCAAGCCTGTCTACGCAACTCCCAATCATGTCTAGTCAACTCCTCAGGATGTTTGCGTAGAAACAAAGTCGTTTTAGCAACTCCCAAGCATGTCTAGTCAACTCCCAAGCATAATTGCATAGATACCATGTGGCTTAAGCAACTCCCAAGCATGTCTAGTCAAGTCCCAAGCATGTTTGCGTAGAAACCAGGTTGCTTCAGCAACTCCCAAGCCTGTCTAGGCAACTCCCAAGCATAATTGCATAGATACCAGGTGGCTTAAGCAACGCCCAAGCCTGTCTAGTCAACTCCCAAGCATGTTTGCGTAGAAACCAGGTGGCTTGAGCAACTCCCAAGCCCGTCTGGGCAACTCCCAAGCATGTTTGCGTAGAAACCTGGTCGCTTAAGCAACTTTCAAGCCTGTCTAGGCAACTCCCAAGCATGTTTGCGTAGAAACCAGGTGGCTTAAGCAACTCCCAAGCCTGTCTAGGCAACTCCCAAGCATAATTGCATAGATACCATGTGGCTTAAGCAACTCCCAAGCATGTCTAGTCAAGTCCCAAGCATGTTAGCGTAGAAACCAGGTGGCTTAAGCAACTCCCAAGCCGGTCTAGTCAACTCCCAAGCACGTTTGCGTAGAAACCAGGTGGCTTAAGCAACTCCCAAGCCTGTCTAGGCAACTCCCAAGCATAATTGCATAGATACCAGGTGGCTTAAGCAACTCCCAAGCCTGTCTACGCAACTCCCAAGCATGTCTAGTCAACTCCCAAGCATGTTTGCGTAGAAAGCTGGTCGCTTAAGCAACTCCCAAGCCCGTCTAGGCAACTCCCAAGCATAATTGCATAGACACCATGTGGCTTAAGCAACTCCCAAGCCTGTCTACGCAACTCCCAAGCATGTCTAGTCTACTCCCAAGCATGTTTGCGCAGAAACCAGGTGGGTTAAGCAACTCCCAAGTCTGTCAAGGCAACTCCCAAGCCCGACTAGTCAACTCCCAAGCATGTTTTCGTAGAAACCAAGTCGTTCAAGCAACTCCCAAGCCTGTATAGGCAACTCCCAAGCATGTTTGCATAGATACCAGGTGGCTTAAGCAACTCCCAAGCCTGTCTCGGCAACTCCCAATCATGTTTGCATAGATACCAAGTGGCTTAAGCAACTCCCAAGCCTGTCTCGGCTACTCCCAAGCATGTTTGCATAGATACCATGTGGCTTAAGCAACTCCCAAGCCTGTCTAGGCAACACCCAAGCATGGCTAGTCTACTCCAAAGCATGTTTGCGCAGAAACCAGGTGGGTTAAGCAACTCCCAAGTCTGTCAAGGCAACTCCCAAGCCCGACTAGTCAACTCCCAAGCATGTTTTTGTAGAAACCAAGTCGTTCAAGCAACTCCCAAGCCTGTATAGGCAACTCCCAAGCATGTTTGCATAGATACCAGGTGGCTTAAGCAACTCCCAAGCCTGTCTCGGCAACTCCTAAGCATATTTGCGTAGAAACCTGGTGGCTTTAGCAACTCCCAAGCCCGTCTAGGCAACTCCCAAGCATGTTTGCGTAGAAACCTGGTCGCTTAAGCAACTCCCAAGCCTGTCTAGGCAACTCCCAAGCCTGTCTAGGCAACTCCCAAGCATAATTGCATAGATACCAGGTGGCTTAAGCAACTCCCAAGCCTGTCTAGGCAACTCCCAAGCATAATTGCATAGATACCAGGTGGCTTAAGCAACTCCCAAGCCTGTCTACGCAACTCCCAAGCATGTCTAGTCAACTCCTCAGCATGTTTGCGTAGAAACAAAGTCGTTTTAGCAACTCCCAAGCATGTCTAGTCAACTCCCAAGCATAATTGCATAGATACCATGTGGCTTAAGCAACTCCCAAGCATGTCTAGTCAAGTCCCAAGCATGTCTAGTCAACTCCCAAGCATGTTAGCGTAGAAACCAGGTGGCTTAAGCAACTCCCAAGCCGGTCTAGTGAACTCCCAAGCACGTTTGCGTAGAAACCAGGTGGCTTAAGCAACTCCCAAGCCCGTCTAGGCAACTCCCAAGCATAATTGCATAGATACCATGTGGCTTAAGCAACTCCCAAGCCTGTCCAGGCAACTCCCAAGCATGTCTACTCAACTCCCAAGCATGTTTGCGTAGAAACAAAGTCGTTTTAGCAACTCCCAAGCATGTCTAGTCAACTCCCAAGCATAATTGCATAGATACCATGTGGCTTAAGCAACTCCCAAGCCTGTCTAGGCAACTCCCAAGCATGTTTGCGTAGAAACCTGGTCGCTTAAGCAACTCCCAAGGCTGTCTAGGCAACTCCCAAGCATGTCTAGTCTACTCGCAAGCATGTTTGCGTAGAAACCTGGTCGCTTAAGCAACTCCCAAGCCGGTCTAGGCAACTCCCAAACCTGTCTAGTCAACTCCCAAGCATGTTAGCGTAGAAACCAGGTGGGTTAAGCAACTCCCAAGTCTGTCAAGGCAACTCCCAAGCCCGACTAGTCAACTCCCAAGCATGTTTTTGTAGAAACCAAGTCGTTCAAGCAACTCCCAAGCCTGTATAGGCTACTCCCAAGCATGTTTGCATAGATACCATGTGGCTTAAGCAACTCCCAAGCCTGTCTAGGCAACACCCAAGCATGGCTAGTCTACTCCCAAGCATGTTTGCGCAGAAACCAGGTGGGTTAAGCAACTCCCAAGTCTGTCAAGGCAACTCCCAAGCCCGACTAGTCAACTCCCAAGCATGTTTTCGTAGAAACCAAGTCGTTCAAGCAACTCCCAAGCCTGTATAGGCAACTCCCAAGCATGTTTGCATAGATACCAGGTGGCTTAAGCAACTCCCAAGCCTGCCTCGGCAACTCCCAATCATGTTTGCATAGATACCAAGTGGCTTAAGCAACTCCCAAGCCTGTCTCGGCTACTCCCAAGCATGTTTGCATAGATACCATGTGGCTTAAGCAACTCCCAAGCCTGTCTAGGCAACACCCAAGCATGGCTAGTCTACTCCAAAGCATGTTTGCGCAGAAACCAGGTGGGTTAAGCAACTCCCAAGTCTGTCAAGGCAACTCCCAAGCCCGACTAGTCAACTCCCAAGCATGTTTTCGTAGAAACCAAGTCGTTCAAGCAACTCCCAAGCCTGTCTAGTCAACTCCCAAGCATGTTTGCGTAGAAACCTGGTGGCTTAAGCAACTCCCAAGCCCGTCTAGGCAACTCCCAAGCATGTTTGCGTAGAAACCTGGTCGCTTAAGCAACTCCCAAGCCTGTCTAGGCAACTCCCAAGCCTGTCTAGGCAACTCCCAAGCATAATTGCATAGATACCAGGTGGCTTAAGCAACTCCCAAGCCTGTCTAGGCAACTCCCAAGCATAATTGCATAGATACCAGGTGGCTTAAGCAACTCCCAAGCCTGTCTACGCAACTCCCAAGCATGTCTAGTCAACTCCTCAGCATGTTTGCGTAGAAACAAAGTCGTTTTAGCAACTCCCAAGCATGTCTAGTCAACTCCCAAGCATAATTGCATAGATACCATGTGGCTTAAGCAACTCCCAAGCATGTCTAGTCAAGTCCCAAGCATGTCTAGTCAACTCCCAAGCATGTTAGCGTAGAAACCAGGTGGCTTAAGCAACTCCCAAGCCGGTCTAGTGAACTCCCAAGCACGTTTGCGTAGAAACCAGGTGGCTTAAGCAACTCCCAAGCCCGTCTAGGCAACTCCCAAGCATAATTGCATAGATACCATGTGGCTTAAGCAACTCCCAAGCCTGTCCAGGCAACTCCCAAGCATGTCTACTCAACTCCCAAGCATGTTTGCGTAGAAACAAAGTCGTTTTAGCAACTCCCAAGCATGTCTAGTCAACTCCCAAGCATAATTGCATAGATACCATGTGGCTTAAGCAACTCCCAAGCCTGTCTAGGCAACTCCCAAGCATGTTTGCGTAGAAACCTGGTCGCTTAAGCAACTCCCAAGGCTGTCTAGGCAACTCCCAAGCATGTCTAGTCTACTCGCAAGCATGTTTGCGTAGAAACCTGGTCGCTTAAGCAACTCCCAAGCCGGTCTAGGCAACTCCCAAACCTGTCTAGTCAACTCCCAAGCATGTTAGCGTAGAAACCAGGTGGGTTAAGCAACTCCCAAGTCTGTCAAGGCAACTCCCAAGCCCGACTAGTCAACTCCCAAGCATGTTTTTGTAGAAACCAAGTCGTTCAAGCAACTCCCAAGCCTGTATAGGCTACTCCCAAGCATGTTTGCATAGATACCATGTGGCTTAAGCAACTCCCAAGCCTGTCTCGGCAACTCCTAAGCATATTTGCGTAGAAACCTGGTGGCTTTAGCAACTCCCAAGCCTGTCTAGGCAACACCCAAGCATGGCTAGTCTACTCCAAAGCATGTTTGCGCAGAAACCAGGTGGGTTAAGCAACTCCCAAGTCTGTCAAGGCAACTCCCAAGCCCGACTAGTCAACTCCCAAGCATGTTTTTGTAGAAACCAAGTCGTTCAAGCAACTCCCAAGCCTGTATAGGCAACTCCCAAGCATGTTTGCATAGATACCAGGTGGCTTAAGCAACTCCCAAGCCTGTCTCGGCAACTCCTAAGCATATTTGCGTAGAAACCTGGTGGCTTTAGCAACTCCCAAGCCCGTCTAGGCAACTCCCAAGCATGTTTGCGTAGAAACCTGGTCGCTTAAGCAACTCCCAAGCCTGTCTAGGCAACTCCCAAGCCTGTCTAGGCAACTCCCAAGCATAATTGCATAGATACCAGGTGGCTTAAGCAACTCCCAAGCCTGTCTAGGCAACTCCCAAGCATAATTGCATAGATACCAGGTGGCTTAAGCAACTCCCAAGCCTGTCTACGCAACTCCCAAGCATGTCTAGTCAACTCCTCAGCATGTTTGCGTAGAAACAAAGTCGTTTTAGCAACTCCCAAGCATGTCTAGTCAACTCCCAAGCATAATTGCATAGATACCATGTGGCTTAAGCAACTCCCAAGCATGTCTAGTCAAGTCCCAAGCATGTCTAGTCAACTCCCAAGCATGTTAGCGTAGAAACCAGGTGGCTTAAGCAACTCCCAAGCCGGTCTAGTGAACTCCCAAGCACGTTTGCGTAGAAACCAGGTGGCTTAAGCAACTCCCAAGCCCGTCTAGGCAACTCCCAAGCATAATTGCATAGATACCATGTGGCTTAAGCAACTCCCAAGCCTGTCCAGGCAACTCCCAAGCATGTCTACTCAACTCCCAAGCATGTTTGCGTAGAAACAAAGTCGTTTTAGCAACTCCCAAGCATGTCTAGTCAACTCCCAAGCATAATTGCATAGATACCATGTGGCTTAAGCAACTCCCAAGCCTGTCTAGGCAACTCCCAAGCATGTTTGCGTAGAAACCTGGTCGCTTAAGCAACTCCCAAGGCTGTCTAGGCAACTCCCAAGCATGTCTAGTCTACTCGCAAGCATGTTTGCGTAGAAACCTGGTCGCTTAAGCAACTCCCAAGCCGGTCTAGGCAACTCCCAAACCTGTCTAGTCAACTCCCAAGCATGTTAGCGTAGAAACCAGGTGGGTTAAGCAACTCCCAAGTCTGTCAAGGCAACTCCCAAGCCCGACTAGTCAACTCCCAAGCATGTTTTTGTAGAAACCAAGTCGTTCAAGCAACTCCCAAGCCTGTATAGGCTACTCCCAAGCATGTTTGCATAGATACCATGTGGCTTAAGCAACTCCCAAGCCTGTCTAGGCAACACCCAAGCATGGCTAGTCTACTCCCAAGCATGTTTGCGCAGAAACCAGGTGGGTTAAGCAACTCCCAAGTCTGTCAAGGCAACTCCCAAGCCCGACTAGTCAACTCCCAAGCATGTTTTCGTAGAAACCAAGTCGTTCAAGCAACTCCCAAGCCTGTATAGGCAACTCCCAAGCATGTTTGCATAGATACCAGGTGGCTTAAGCAACTCCCAAGCCTGCCTCGGCAACTCCCAATCATGTTTGCATAGATACCAAGTGGCTTAAGCAACTCCCAAGCCTGTCTCGGCTACTCCCAAGCATGTTTGCATAGATACCATGTGGCTTAAGCAACTCCCAAGCCTGTCTAGGCAACACCCAAGCATGGCTAGTCTACTCCAAAGCATGTTTGCGCAGAAACCAGGTGGGTTAAGCAACTCCCAAGTCTGTCAAGGCAACTCCCAAGCCCGACTAGTCAACTCCCAAGCATGTTTTCGTAGAAACCAAGTCGTTCAAGCAACTCCCAAGCCTGTCTAGTCAACTCCCAAGCATGTTTGCGTAGAAACCTGGTGGCTTAAGCAACTCCCAAGCCCGTCTAGGCAACTCCCAAGCATGTTTGCGTAGAAACCTGGTCGCTTAAGCAACTCCCAAGCCTGTCTAGGCAACTCCCAAGCCTGTCTAGGCAACTCCCAAGCATAATTGCATAGATACCAGGTGGCTTAAGCAACTCCCAAGCCTGTCTAGGCAACTCCCAAGCATAATTGCATAGATACCAGGTGGCTTAAGCAACTCCCAAGCCTGTCTACGCAACTCCCAAGCATGTCTAGTCAACTCCTCAGCATGTTTGCGTAGAAACAAAGTCGTTTTAGCAACTCCCAAGCATGTCTAGTCAACTCCCAAGCATAATTGCATAGATACCATGTGGCTTAAGCAACTCCCAAGCATGTCTAGTCAAGTCCCAAGCATGTTTGCGTAGAAACCAGGTGGCTTAAGCAACTCCCAAGCCTGTCTAGGCAACTCCCAAGCATAATTGCATAGATACCAGGTGGCTTAAGCAACGCCCAAGCCTGTCTAGTCAACTCCCAAGCATGTTTGCATAGATACCAGGTGGCTTAAGCAACTCCCAAGCCTGTCTCGGCAACTCCTAAGCATATTTGCGTAGAAACCTGGTGGCTTTAGCAACTCCCAAGCCCGTCTAGGCAACTCCCAAGCATGTTTGCGTAGAAACCTGGTCGCTTAAGCAACTCCCAAGCCTGTCTAGGCAACTCCCAAGCCTGTCTAGGCAACTCCCAAGCATAATTGCATAGATACCAGGTGGCTTAAGCAACTCCCAAGCCTGTCTAGGCAACTCCCAAGCATAATTGCATAGATACCAGGTGGCTTAAGCAACTCCCAAGCCTGTCTACGCAACTCCCAGGCATGTCTAGTCAACTCCTCAGCATGTTTGCGTAGAAACAAAGTCGTTTTAGCAACTCCCAAGCATGTCTAGTCAACTCCCAAGCATAATTGCATAGATACCATGTGGCTTAAGCAACTCCCAAGCATGTCTAGTCAAGTCCCAAGCATGTCTAGTCAACTCCCAAGCATGTTAGCGTAGAAACCAGGTGGCTTAAGCAACTCCCAAGCCGGTCTAGTGAACTCCCAAGCACGTTTGCGTAGAAACCAGGTGGCTTAAGCAACTCCCAAGCCCGTCTAGGCAACTCCCAAGCATAATTGCATAGATACCATGTGGCTTAAGCAACTCCCAAGCCTGTCCAGGCAACTCCCAAGCATGTCTACTCAACTCCCAAGCATGTTTGCGTAGAAACAAAGTCGTTTTAGCAACTCCCAAGCATGTCTAGTCAACTCCCAAGCATAATTGCATAGATACCATGTGGCTTAAGCAACTCCCAAGCCTGTCTAGGCAACTCCCAAGCATGTTTGCGTAGAAACCTGGTCGCTTAAGCAACTCCCAAGGCTGTCTAGGCAACTCCCAAGCATGTCTAGTCTACTCGCAAGCATGTTTGCGTAGAAACCTGGTCGCTTAAGCAACTCCCAAGCCGGTCTAGGCAACTCCCAAACCTGTCTAGTCAACTCCCAAGCATGTTAGCGTAGAAACCAGGTGGGTTAAGCAACTCCCAAGTCTGTCAAGGCAACTCCCAAGCCCGACTAGTCAACTCCCAAGCATGTTTTTTGTAGAAACCAAGTCGTTCAAGCAACTCCCAAGCCTGTATAGGCTACTCCCAAGCATGTTTGCATAGATACCATGTGGCTTAAGCAACTCCCAAGCCTGTCTAGGCAACACCCAAGCATGGCTAGTCTACTCCCAAGCATGTTTGCGCAGAAACCAGGTGGGTTAAGCAACTCCCAAGTCTGTCAAGGCAACTCCCAAGCCCGACTAGTCAACTCCCAAGCATGTTTTCGTAGAAACCAAGTCGTTCAAGCAACTCCCAAGCCTGTATAGGCAACTCCCAAGCATGTTTGCATAGATACCAGGTGGCTTAAGCAACTCCCAAGCCTGCCTCGGCAACTCCCAATCATGTTTGCATAGATACCAAGTGGCTTAAGCAACTCCCAAGCCTGTCTCGGCTACTCCCAAGCATGTTTGCATAGATACCATGTGGCTTAAGCAACTCCCAAGCCTGTCTAGGCAACACCCAAGCATGGCTAGTCTACTCCAAAGCATGTTTGCGCAGAAACCAGGTGGGTTAAGCAACTCCCAAGTCTGTCAAGGCAACTCCCAAGCCCGACTAGTCAACTCCCAAGCATGTTTTCGTAGAAACCAAGTCGTTCAAGCAACTCCCAAGCCTGTCTAGTCAACTCCCAAGCATGTTTGCGTAGAAACCTGGTGGCTTAAGCAACTCCCAAGCCCGTCTAGGCAACTCCAAAGCATGTTTGCGTAGAAACCTGGTCGCTTAAGCAACTCCCAAGCCTGTCTAGGCAACTCCCAAGCCTGTCTAGGCAACTCCCAAGCATAATTGCATAGATACCAGGTGGCTTAAGCAACTCCCAAGCCTGTCTAGGCAACTCCCAAGCATAATTGCATAGATACCAGGTGGCTTAAGCAACTCCCAAGCCTGTCTACGCAACTCCCAAGCATGTCTAGTCCACTCCTCAGCATGTTTGCGTAGAAACAAAGTCGTTTTAGCAACTCCCAAGCATGTCTAGTCAACTCCCAAGCATAATTGCATAGATACCATGTGGCTTAAGCAACTCCCAAGCATGTCTAGTCAAGTCCCAAACATGTTTGCGAAGAAACCAGGTGGCTTCAGCAACTCCCAAGCCTGTCTAGGCAACTCCCAAGCATAATTGCATAGATACCAGGTGGCTTAAGCAACGCCCAAGCCTGTCTAGTCAACTCCCAAGCATGTTTGCGTAGAAACCAGGTGGCTTGAGCAACTCCCAAGCCCGTCTAGGCAACTCCCAAGCATGTTTGCGTAGAAACCTGGTCGCTTAAGCAACTTTCAAGCCTGTCTAGGCAACTCCCAAGCATGTCTACTCAACTCCCAAGCATAATTGCATAGATACCAGGTGGCTTAAGCAACTCCCAAGCCTGTCTAGTCAAGTCCCAAGCATGTTTGCGTAGAAACCAGGTGGCTTAAGCAACTCCCAAGCCTGTCTAGGCAACTCCCAAGCATAATTGCATAGATACCAGGTGGCTTAAGCAACTCCCAAGCCTGTCTAGGCAACTCCCAAGCATAATTGCATAGATACCAGGTGGCTTAAGCAACTCCCAAGCCTGTCCAGGCAACTCCCAAGCATGTCTACTCAACTCCCAAGCATGTTTGCGTAGAAACAAAGTCGTTTTAGCAACTCCCAAGCATGTCTAGTCAACTCCCAAGCATAATTGCATAGATACCATGTGGCTTAAGCAACTCCCAAGCCTGTCTAGGCAACTCCCAAGCATGTTTGCGTAGAAACCTGGTCGCTTAAGCAACTCCCAAGGCTGTCTAGGCAACTCCCAAGCATGTCTAGTCTACTCGCAAGCATGTTTGCGTAGAAACCTGGTCGCTTAAGCAACTCCCAAGCCGGTCTAGGCAACTCCCAAACCTGTCTAGTCAACTCCCAAGCATGTTAGCGTAGAAACCAGGTGGGTTAAGCAACTCCCAAGTCTGTCAAGGCAACTCCCAAGCCCGACTAGTCAACTCCCAAGCATGTTTTTGTAGAAACCAAGTCGTTCAAGCAACTCCCAAGCCTGTATAGGCAACTCCCAAGCATGTTTGCATAGATACCAGGTGGCTTAAGCAACTCCCAAGCCTGTCTCGGCAACTCCTAAGCATATTTGCGTAGAAACCTGGTGGCTTTAGCAACTCCCAAGCCCGTCTAGGCAACTCCCAAGCATGTTTGCGTAGAAACCTGGTCGCTTAAGCAACTCCCAAGCCTGTCTAGGCAACTCCCAAGCCTGTCTAGGCAACTCCCAAGCATAATTGCATAGATACCAGGTGGCTTAAGCAACTCCCAAGCCTGTCTAGGCAACTCCCAAGCATAATTGCATAGATACCAGGTGGCTTAAGCAACTCCCAAGCCTGTCTACGCAACTCCCAAGCATGTCTAGTCAACTCCTCAGCATGTTTGCGTAGAAACAAAGTCGTTTTAGCAACTCCCAAGCATGTCTAGTCAACTCCCAAGCATAATTGCATAGATACCATGTGGCTTAAGCAACTCCCAAGCATGTCTAGTCAAGTCCCAAGCATGTCTAGTCAACTCCCAAGCATGTTAGCGTAGAAACCAGGTGGCTTAAGCAACTCCCAAGCCGGTCTAGTGAACTCCCAAGCACGTTTGCGTAGAAACCAGGTGGCTTAAGCAACTCCCAAGCCCGTCTAGGCAACTCCCAAGCATAATTGCATAGATACCATGTGGCTTAAGCAACTCCCAAGCCTGTCCAGGCAACTCCCAAGCATGTCTACTCAACTCCCAAGCATGTTTGCGTAGAAACAAAGTCGTTTTAGCAACTCCCAAGCATGTCTAGTCAACTCCCAAGCATAATTGCATAGATACCATGTGGCTTAAGCAACTCCCAAGCCTGTCTAGGCAACTCCCAAGCATGTTTGCGTAGAAACCTGGTCGCTTAAGCAACTCCCAAGGCTGTCTAGGCAACTCCCAAGCATGTCTAGTCTACTCGCAAGCATGTTTGCGTAGAAACCTGGTCGCTTAAGCAACTCCCAAGCCGGTCTAGGCAACTCCCAAACCTGTCTAGTCAACTCCCAAGCATGTTAGCGTAGAAACCAGGTGGGTTAAGCAACTCCCAAGTCTGTCAAGGCAACTCCCAAGCCCGACTAGTCAACTCCCAAGCATGTTTTTGTAGAAACCAAGTCGTTCAAGCAACTCCCAAGCCTGTATAGGCTACTCCCAAGCATGTTTGCATAGATACCATGTGGCTTAAGCAACTCCCAAGCCTGTCTAGGCAACACCCAAGCATGGCTAGTCTACTCCCAAGCATGTTTGCGCAGAAACCAGGTGGGTTAAGCAACTCCCAAGTCTGTCAAGGCAACTCCCAAGCCCGACTAGTCAACTCCCAAGCATGTTTTCGTAGAAACCAAGTCGTTCAAGCAACTCCCAAGCCTGTATAGGCAACTCCCAAGCATGTTTGCATAGATACCAGGTGGCTTAAGCAACTCCCAAGCCTGCCTCGGCAACTCCCAATCATGTTTGCATAGATACCAAGTGGCTTAAGCAACTCCCAAGCCTGTCTCGGCTACTCCCAAGCATGTTTGCATAGATACCATGTGGCTTAAGCAACTCCCAAGCCTGTCTAGGCAACACCCAAGCATGGCTAGTCTACTCCAAAGCATGTTTGCGCAGAAACCAGGTGGGTTAAGCAACTCCCAAGTCTGTCAAGGCAACTCCCAAGCCCGACTAGTCAACTCCCAAGCATGTTTTCGTAGAAACCAAGTCGTTCAAGCAACTCCCAAGCCTGTCTAGTCAACTCCCAAGCATGTTTGCGTAGAAACCTGGTGGCTTAAGCAACTCCCAAGCCCGTCTAGGCAACTCCCAAGCATGTTTGCGTAGAAACCTGGTCGCTTAAGCAACTCCCAAGCCTGTCTAGGCAACTCCCAAGCCTGTCTAGGCAACTCCCAAGCATAATTGCATAGATACCAGGTGGCTTAAGCAACTCCCAAGCCTGTCTAGGCAACTCCCAAGCATAATTGCATAGATACCAGGTGGCTTAAGCAACTCCCAAGCCTGTCTACGCAACTCCCAAGCATGTCTAGTCAACTCCTCAGCATGTTTGCGTAGAAACAAAGTCGTTTTAGCAACTCCCAAGCATGTCTAGTCAACTCCCAAGCATAATTGCATAGATACCATGTGGCTTAAGCAACTCCCAAGCATGTCTAGTCAAGTCCCAAGCATGTTTGCGTAGAAACCAGGTGGCTTAAGCAACTCCCAAGCCTGTCTAGGCAACTCCCAAGCATAATTGCATAGATACCAGGTGGCTTAAGCAACGCCCAAGCCTGTCTAGTCAACTCCCAAGCATGTTTGCATAGATACCAGGTGGCTTAAGCAACTCCCAAGCCTGTCTCGGCAACTCCTAAGCATATTTGCGTAGAAACCTGGTGGCTTTAGCAACTCCCAAGCCCGTCTAGGCAACTCCCAAGCATGTTTGCGTAGAAACCTGGTCGCTTAAGCAACTCCCAAGCCTGTCTAGGCAACTCCCAAGCCTGTCTAGGCAACTCCCAAGCATAATTGCATAGATACCAGGTGGCTTAAGCAACTCCCAAGCCTGTCTAGGCAACTCCCAAGCATAATTGCATAGATACCAGGTGGCTTAAGCAACTCCCAAGCCTGTCTACGCAACTCCCAGGCATGTCTAGTCAACTCCTCAGCATGTTTGCGTAGAAACAAAGTCGTTTTAGCAACTCCCAAGCATGTCTAGTCAACTCCCAAGCATAATTGCATAGATACCATGTGGCTTAAGCAACTCCCAAGCATGTCTAGTCAAGTCCCAAGCATGTCTAGTCAACTCCCAAGCATGTTAGCGTAGAAACCAGGTGGCTTAAGCAACTCCCAAGCCGGTCTAGTGAACTCCCAAGCACGTTTGCGTAGAAACCAGGTGGCTTAAGCAACTCCCAAGCCCGTCTAGGCAACTCCCAAGCATAATTGCATAGATACCATGTGGCTTAAGCAACTCCCAAGCCTGTCCAGGCAACTCCCAAGCATGTCTACTCAACTCCCAAGCATGTTTGCGTAGAAACAAAGTCGTTTTAGCAACTCCCAAGCATGTCTAGTCAACTCCCAAGCATAATTGCATAGATACCATGTGGCTTAAGCAACTCCCAAGCCTGTCTAGGCAACTCCCAAGCATGTTTGCGTAGAAACCTGGTCGCTTAAGCAACTCCCAAGGCTGTCTAGGCAACTCCCAAGCATGTCTAGTCTACTCGCAAGCATGTTTGCGTAGAAACCTGGTCGCTTAAGCAACTCCCAAGCCGGTCTAGGCAACTCCCAAACCTGTCTAGTCAACTCCCAAGCATGTTAGCGTAGAAACCAGGTGGGTTAAGCAACTCCCAAGTCTGTCAAGGCAACTCCCAAGCCCGACTAGTCAACTCCCAAGCATGTTTTTTGTAGAAACCAAGTCGTTCAAGCAACTCCCAAGCCTGTATAGGCTACTCCCAAGCATGTTTGCATAGATACCATGTGGCTTAAGCAACTCCCAAGCCTGTCTAGGCAACACCCAAGCATGGCTAGTCTACTCCCAAGCATGTTTGCGCAGAAACCAGGTGGGTTAAGCAACTCCCAAGTCTGTCAAGGCAACTCCCAAGCCCGACTAGTCAACTCCCAAGCATGTTTTCGTAGAAACCAAGTCGTTCAAGCAACTCCCAAGCCTGTATAGGCAACTCCCAAGCATGTTTGCATAGATACCAGGTGGCTTAAGCAACTCCCAAGCCTGCCTCGGCAACTCCCAATCATGTTTGCATAGATACCAAGTGGCTTAAGCAACTCCCAAGCCTGTCTCGGCTACTCCCAAGCATGTTTGCATAGATACCATGTGGCTTAAGCAACTCCCAAGCCTGTCTAGGCAACACCCAAGCATGGCTAGTCTACTCCAAAGCATGTTTGCGCAGAAACCAGGTGGGTTAAGCAACTCCCAAGTCTGTCAAGGCAACTCCCAAGCCCGACTAGTCAACTCCCAAGCATGTTTTCGTAGAAACCAAGTCGTTCAAGCAACTCCCAAGCCTGTCTAGTCAACTCCCAAGCATGTTTGCGTAGAAACCTGGTGGCTTAAGCAACTCCCAAGCCCGTCTAGGCAACTCCAAAGCATGTTTGCGTAGAAACCTGGTCGCTTAAGCAACTCCCAAGCCTGTCTAGGCAACTCCCAAGCCTGTCTAGGCAACTCCCAAGCATAATTGCATAGATACCAGGTGGCTTAAGCAACTCCCAAGCCTGTCTAGGCAACTCCCAAGCATAATTGCATAGATACCAGGTGGCTTAAGCAACTCCCAAGCCTGTCTACGCAACTCCCAAGCATGTCTAGTCCACTCCTCAGCATGTTTGCGTAGAAACAAAGTCGTTTTAGCAACTCCCAAGCATGTCTAGTCAACTCCCAAGCATAATTGCATAGATACCATGTGGCTTAAGCAACTCCCAAGCATGTCTAGTCAAGTCCCAAACATGTTTGCGAAGAAACCAGGTGGCTTCAGCAACTCCCAAGCCTGTCTAGGCAACTCCCAAGCATAATTGCATAGATACCAGGTGGCTTAAGCAACGCCCAAGCCTGTCTAGTCAACTCCCAAGCATGTTTGCGTAGAAACCAGGTGGCTTGAGCAACTCCCAAGCCCGTCTAGGCAACTCCCAAGCATGTTTGCGTAGAAACCTGGTCGCTTAAGCAACTTTCAAGCCTGTCTAGGCAACTCCCAAGCATGTCTACTCAACTCCCAAGCATAATTGCATAGATACCAGGTGGCTTAAGCAACTCCCAAGCCTGTCTAGTCAAGTCCCAAGCATGTTTGCGTAGAAACCAGGTGGCTTAAGCAACTCCCAAGCCTGTCTAGGCAACTCCCAAGCATAATTGCATAGATACCAGGTGGCTTAAGCAACTCCCAAGCCTGTCTAGGCAACTCCCAAGCATAATTGCATAGATACCAGGTGGCTTAAGCAACTCCCAAGCCTGTCTACGCAACTCCCAAGCATGTCTAGTCAACTCCTCAGCATGTTTGCGTAAAAACAAAGTCGTTTTAGCAACTCCCAAGCATGTCTAGTCAACTCCCAAGCATAATTGCATAGATAACATGTGGCTTAAGCAACTCCCAAGCATGTCTAGTCAAGTCCCAAGCATGTTTGCGTAGAAACCAGGTGGCTTCAGCAACTCCCAAGCCTGTCTAGGCAACTCCCAAGCATAATTGCATAGATACCAGGTGGCTTAAGCAACGCCCAAGCCTGTCTAGTCAACTCCCAA
Organism: Ulva prolifera; assembly: GCA_023078555.1. Classification (NCBI taxonomy): domain Eukaryota; kingdom Viridiplantae; phylum Chlorophyta; class Ulvophyceae; order Ulvales; family Ulvaceae; genus Ulva; species Ulva prolifera. Next base: position 9,048,637 of record CM041199.1, read on the forward strand.
GCATGTTTGCGTAGAAACCAGGTGGCTTGAGCAACTCCCAAGCCCGTCTAGGCAACTCCCAAGCATGTTTGCGTAGAAACCTGGTCGCTTAAGCAACTTTCAAGCCTGTCTAGGCAACTCCCAAGCATGTCTACTCAACTCCCAAGCATAATTGCATAGATACCAGGTGGCTTAAGCAACTCCCAAGCCTGTCTAGTCAAGTCCCAAGCATGTTTGCGTAGAAACCAGGTGGCTTAAGCAACTCCCAAGCCTGTCTAGGCAACTCCCAAGCATAATTACATAGATACCAGGTGGCTTAAGCAACTCCCAAGCCTGTCTAGTCAACTCCCAAGCATGTTTGCGTAGAAACCAGGTGGCTTAAGCAACTCCCAAGCCCGTCTAGGCAACTCCCATGCATGTTTGCGTAGAAACCTGGTCGCTTAAGCAACTCCCAAGCCTGTCTAGGCAACTCCCAAGCCTGTCTAGTCAACTCCCAAGCATGTTTGCGTAGAAACCAGGTGGCTTAAGCAACTCCCAAGCCCGTCTAGGCAACTCCCAAGCATGTTTGCGTAGAAACCTGGTCGCTTAAGCAACTCCCAAGCCTGTCTAGGCAACTCCCAAGCATGTCTACTCAACTCCCAAGCATGTTTGCGTAGAAACAAAGTCGTTTTAGCAACTCCCAAGCATGTCTAGTCAACTCCCAAGCATAATTGCATAGATACCAGGTGGCTGAAGCAACTCCCAAGCCTGTCTAGGCAACTCCCAAGCATGATTGCATAGATACCAGGTGGCTTAAGCAACTCCCAAGCCTGTCTACGCAACTCCCCAGCATGTCTAGTCAACTCCTCAGCATGTTTGCGTAGAAACAAAGTCGTTTTAGCAACTCCCAAGCATGTCTAGTCAACTCCCAAGCATAATGGCATAGATACCAGGTGGCTGAAGCAACTCCCAAGCCTGTCTAGGCAACTCCCAAGCATGTCTAGTCAACTCCCAAGCATGTTAGCGTAGAAACCAGGTGGCTTAAGCAACTCCCAAGCCGGTCTAGTGAACTCCCAAGCACGTTTGCGTAGAAACCAGGTGGCTTAAGCAACTCCCAAGCCCGTCTAGGCAACTCCCAAGCATAATTGCATAGATACCATGTGGCTTAAGCAACTCCCAAGCCTGTCCAGGCAACTCCCAAGCATGTCTACTCAACTCCCAAGCATGTTTGCGTAGAAACAAAGTCGTTTTAGCAACTCCCAAGCATGTCTAGTCAACTCCCAAGCATAATTGCATAGATACCATGTGGCTTAAGCAACTCCCAAGCCTGTCTAGGCAACTCCCAAGCATGTTTGCGTAGAAACCTGGTCGCTTAAGCAACTCCCAAGGCTGTCTAGGCAACTCCCAAGCATGTCTAGTCTACTCGCAAGCATGTTTGCGTAGAAACCTGGTCCCTTAAGCAACTCCCAAGCCGGTCTAGGCAACTCCCAAACCTGTCTAGTCAACTCCCAAGCATGTTAGCGTAGAAACCAGGTGGGTTAAGCGACTCCCAAGTCTGTCAAGGCAACTCCCAAGCCCGACTAGTCAACTCCCAAGCATGTTTTTGTAGAAACCAAGTCGTTCAAGCAACTCCCAAGCCTGTCTAGTCAACTCCCAAGCATGTTTGCGTAGAAACCTGGTGGCTTAAGCAACTCCCAAGCCCGTCTAGGCAACTCCCAAGCATGTTTGCGTAGAAACCTGGTCGCTTAAGCAACTCCCAAGCCTGTCTAGGCAACTCCCAAGCCTGTCTAGGCAACTCCCAAGCTTAATTGCATAGATACCAGGTGGCTTAAGCAACTCCCAAGCCTGTCTAGGCAACTCCCAAGCATAATTGCATAGATACCAGGTGGCTTAAGCAACTCCCAAGCCTGTCTACGCAACTCCCAAGCATGTCTAGTCAACTCCTCAGCATGTTTGCGTAGAAACAAAGTCGTTTTAGCAACTCCCAAGCATGTCTAGTCAACTCCCAAGCATAATTGCATAGATACCATGTGGCTTAAGCAACTCCCAAGCATGTCTAGTCAAGTCCCAAGCATGTTTGCGTAGAAACCAGGTGGCTTCAGCAACTCCCAAGCCTGTCTAGGCAACTCCCAAGCATAATTGCATAGATACCAGGTGGCTTAAGCAACGCCCAAGCCTGTCTAGTCAACTCCCAAGCATGTTTGCGTAGAAACCAGGTGGCTTGAGCAACTCCCAAGCCCGTCTAGGCAACTCCCAAGCATGTTTGCGTAGAAACCTGGTCGCTTAAGCAACTTTCAAGCCTGTCTAGGCAACTCCCAAGCATGTCTACTCAACTCCCAAGCATAATTGCATAGATACCAGGTGGCTTAAGCAACTCCCAAGCCTGTCTAGTCAAGTCCCAAGCATGTTTGCGTAGAAACCAGGTGGCTTAAGCAACTCCCAAGCCTGTCTAGGCAACTCCCAAGCATAATTGCATAGATACCAGGTGGCTTAAGCAACTCCCAAGCCTGTCTAGGCAACTCCCAAGCATAATTGCATAGATACCAGGTGGCTTAAGCAACTCCCAAGCCTGTCTACGCAACTCCCAAGCATGTCTAGTCAACTCCTCAGCATGTTTGCGTAAAAACAAAGTCGTTTTAGCAACTCCCAAGCATGTCTAGTCAACTCCCAAGCATAATTGCATAGATAACATGTGGCTTAAGCAACTCCCAAGCATGTCTAGTCAAGTCCCAAGCATGTTTGCGTAGAAACCAGGTGGCTTCAGCAACTCCCAAGCCTGTCTAGGCAACTCCCAAGCATAATTGCATAGATACCAGGTGGCTTAAGCAACGCCCAAGCCTGTCTAGTCAACTCCCAAGCATGTTTGCGTAGAAACCAGGTGGCTTGAGCAACTCCCAAGCCCGTCTAGGCAACTCCCAAGCATGTTTGCGTAGAAACCTGGTCGCTTAAGCAACTTTCAAGCCTGTCTAGGCAACTCCCAAGCATGTCTACTCAACTCCCAAGCATAATTGCATAGATACCAGGTGGCTTAAGCAACTCCCAAGCCTGTCTAGTCAAGTCCCAAGCATGTTTGCGTAGAAACCAGGTGGCTTAAGCAACTCCCAAGCCTGTCTAGGCAACTCCCAAGCATAATTACATAGATACCAGGTGGCTTAAGCAACTCCCAAGCCTGTCTAGTCAACTCCCAAGCATGTTTGCGTAGAAACCAGGTGGCTTAAGCAACTCCCAAGCCCGTCTAGGCAACTCCCATGCATGTTTGCGTAGAAACCTGGTCGCTTAAGCAACTCCCAAGCCTGTCTAGGCAACTCCCAAGCCTGTCTAGTCAACTCCCAAGCATGTTTGCGTAGAAACCAGGTGGCTTAAGCAACTCCCAAGCCCGTCTAGGCAACTCCCAAGCATGTTTGCGTAGAAACCTGGTCGCTTAAGCAACTCCCAAGCCTGTCTAGGCAACTCCCAAGCATGTCTACTCAACTCCCAAGCATGTTTGCGTAGAAACAAAGTCGTTTTAGCAACTCCCAAGCATGTCTAGTCAACTCCCAAGCATAATTGCATAGATACCAGGTGGCTGAAGCAACTCCCAAGCCTGTCTAGGCAACTCCCAAGCATAATTGCATAGATACCAGGTGGCTTAAGCAACTCCCAAGCCTGTCTACGCAACTCCCCAGCATGTCTAGTCAACTCCTCAGCATGTTTGCGTAGAAACAAAGTCGTTTTAGCAACTCCCAAGCATGTCTAGTCAACTCCCAAGCATAATTGCATAGATACCAGGTGGCTGAAGCAACTCCCAAGCCTGTCTAGGCAACTCCCAAGCATGTCTAGTCAACTCCCAAGCATGTTAGCGTAGAAACCAGGTGGCTTAAGCAACTCCCAAGCCGGTCTAGTGAACTCCCAAGCACGTTTGCGTAGAAACCAGGTGGCTTAAGCAACTCCCAAGCCCGTCTAGGCAACTCCCAAGCATAATTGCATAGATACCATGTGGCTTAAGCAACTCCCAAGCCTGTCCAGGCAACTCCCAAGCATGTCTACTCAACTCCCAAGCATGTTTGCGTAGAAACAAAGTCGTTTTAGCAACTCCCAAGCATGTCTAGTCAACTCCCAAGCATAATTGCATAGATACCATGTGGCTTAAGCAACTCCCAAGCCTGTCTAGGCAACTCCCAAGCATGTTTGCGTAGAAACCTGGTCGCTTAAGCAACTCCCAAGGCTGTCTAGGCAACTCCCAAGCATGTCTAGTCTACTCGCAAGCATGTTTGCGTAGAAACCTGGTCCCTTAAGCAACTCCCAAGCCGGTCTAGGCAACTCCCAAACCTGTCTAGTCAACTCCCAAGCATGTTAGCGTAGAAACCAGGTGGGTTAAGCGACTCCCAAGTCTGTCAAGGCAACTCCCAAGCCCGACTAGTCAACTCCCAAGCATGTTTTTGTAGAAACCAAGTCGTTCAAGCAACTCCCAAGCCTGTCTAGTCAACTCCCAAGCATGTTTGCGTAGAAACCTGGTGGCTTAAGCAACTCCCAAGCCTGTCCAGGCAACTCCCAAGCATGTCTACTCAACTCCCAAGCATGTTTGCGTAGAAACAAAGTCGTTTTAGCAACTCCCAAGCATGTCTAGTCAACTCCCAAGCATAATTGCATAGATACCATGTGGCTTAAGCAACTCCCAAGCCTGTCTAGGCAACTCCCAAGCATGTTTGCGTAGAAACCTGGTCGCTTAAGCAACTTTCAAGCCTGTCTAGGCAACTCCCAAGCATGTCTACTCAACTCCCAAGCATAATTGCATAGATACCAGGTGGCTTAAGCAACTCCCAAGCCTGTCTAGTCAAGTCCCAAGCATGTTTGCGTAGAAACCAGGTGGCTTAAGCAACTCCCAAGCCTGTCTAGGCAACTCCCAAGCATAATTGCATAGATACCAGGTGGCTTAAGCAACTCCCAAGCCTGTCTAGGCAACTCCCAAGCATAATTGCATAGATACCAGGTGGCTTAAGCAACTCCCAAGCCTGTCTACGCAACTCCCAAGCATGTCTAGTCAACTCCTCAGCATGTTTGCGTAGAAACAAAGTCGTTTTAGCAACTCCCAAGCATGTCTAGTCAACTCCCAAGCATAATCGCATAGATACCAGGTGGCTGAAGCAACTCCCAAGCCTGTCTAGGCAACTCCCAAGCATGTCTAGTCAACTCCCAAGCATGTTAGCGTAGAAACCAGGTGGCTTAAGCAACTCCCAAGCCGGTCTAGTGAACTCCCAAGCACGTTTGCGTAGAAACCAGGTGGCTTAAGCAACTCCCAAGCCCGTCTAGGCAACTCCCAAGCATAATTGCATAGATACCATGTGGCTTAAGCAACTCCCAAGCCTGTCCAGGCAACTCCCAAGCATGTCTACTCAACTCCCAAGCATGTTTGCGTAGAAACAAAGTCGTTTTAGCAACTCCCAAGCATGTCTAGTCAACTCCCAAGCATAATTGCATAGATACCATGTGGCTTAAGCAACTCCCAAGCCTGTCTAGGCAACTCCCAAGCATGTTTGCGTAGAAACCTGGTCGCTTAAGCAACTCCCAAGGCTGTCTAGGCAACTCCCAAGCATGTCTAGTCTACTCGCAAGCATGTTTGCGTAGAAACCTGGTCCCTTAAGCAACTCCCAAGCCGGTCTAGGCAACTCCCAAACCTGTCTAGTCAACTCCCAAGCATGTTAGCGTAGAAACCAGGTGGGTTAAGCGACTCCCAAGTCTGTCAAGGCAACTCCCAAGCCCGACTAGTCAACTCCCAAGCATGTTTTTGTAGAAACCAAGTCGTTCAAGCAACTCCCAAGCCTGTATAGGCAACTCCCAAGCATGTTTGCATAGATACCAGGTGGCTTAAGCAACTCCCAAGCCTGTCTCGGCTACTCCCAAGCATGTTTGCATAGATACCATGTGGCTTAAGCAACTCCCAAGCCTGTCTAGGCAACACCCAAGCATGGCTAGTCTACTCCCAAGCATGTTTGCGCAGAAACCAGGTGGGTTAAGCAACTCCCAAGTCTGTCAAGGCAACTCCCAAGCCCGACTAGTCAACTCCCAAGCATGTTTTCGTAGAAACCAAGTCGTTCAAGCAACTCCCAAGCCTGTATAGGCAACTCCCAAGCATGTTTGCATAGATACCAGGTGGCTTAAGCAACTCCCAAGCCTGTCTCGGCAACTCCCAATCATGTTTGCATAGATACCAAGTGGCTTAAGCAACTCCCAAGCCTGTCTCGGCTACTCCCAAGCATGTTTGCATAGATACCATGTGGCTTAAGAAACTCCCAAGCCTGTCTAGGCAACACCCAAGCATGGCTAGTCTACTCCAAAGCATGTTTGCGCAGAAACCAGGTGGGTTAAGCAACTCCCAAGTCTGTCAAGGCAACTCCCAAGCCCGACTAGTCAACTCCCAAGCATGTTTTCGTAGAAACCAAGTCGTTCAAGCAACTCCCAAGCCTGTCTAGTCAACTCCCAAGCATGTTTGCGTAGAAACCTGGTGGCTTAAGCAACTCCCAAGCCCGTCTAGGCAACTCCCAAGCATGTTTGCGTAGAAACCTGGTCGCTTAAGCAACTCCCAAGCCTGTCTAGGCAACTCCCAAGCCTGTCTAGGCAACTCCCAAGCATAATTGCATAGATACCAGGTGGCTTAAGCAACTCCCAAGCCTGTCTAGGCAACTCCCAAGCATAATTGCATAGATACCAGGTGGCTTAAGCAACTCCCAAGCCTGTCTACGCAACTCCCAAGCATGTCTAGTCAACTCCTCAGCATGTTTGCGTAGAAACAAAGTCGTTTTAGCAACTCCCAAGCATGTCTAGTCAACTCCCAAGCATAATTGCATAGATACCATGTGGCTTAAGCAACTCCCAAGCATGTCTAGTCAAGTCCCAAGCATGTTTGCGTAGAAACCAGGTGGCTTCAGCAACTCCCAAGCCTGTCTAGGCAACTCCCAAGCATAATTGCATAGATACCAGGAGGCTTAAGCAACGCCCAAGCCTGTCTAGTCAACTCCCAAGCATGTTTGCGTAGAAACCAGGTGGCTTGAGCAACTCCCAAGCCCGTCTAGGCAACTCCCAAGCATGTTTGCGTAGAAACCTGGTCGCTTAAGCAACTTTCAAGCCTGTCTAGGCAACTCCCAAGCATGTCTACTCAACTCCCAAGCATAATTGCATAGATACCAGGTGGCTTAAGCAACTCCCAAGCCTGTCTAGTCAAGTCCCAAGCATGTTTGCGTAGAAACCAGGTGGCTTAAGCAACTCCCAAGCCTGTCTAGGCAACTCCCAAGCATAATTGCATAGATACCAGGTGGCTTAAGCAACTCCCAAGCCTGTCTAGTCAACTCCCAAGCATGTTTGCGTAGAAACCAGGTGGCTTAAGCAACTCCCAAGCCCGTCTAGGCAACTCCCAAGCATGTTTGCGTAGAAACCTGGTCGCTTAAGCAACTCCCAAGCCTGTCTAGGCAACTCCCAAGCATGTCTACTCAACTCCCAAGCATGTTTGCGTAGAAACAAAGTCGTTTTAGCAACTCCCAAGCATGTCTAGTCAACTCCCAAGCATAATTGCATAGATACCAGGTGGCTGAAGCAACTCCCAAGCCTGTCTGGGCAACTCCCAAGCATAATTGCATAGATACCAGGTGGCTTAAGCAACTCCCAAGCCTGTCTACGCAACTCCCCAGCATGTCTAGTCAACTCCTCAGCATGTTTGCGTAGAAACAAAGTCGTTTTAGCAACTCCCAAGCATGTCTAGTCAACTCCCAAGCATAATTGCATAGATACCAGGTGGCTGAAGCAACTCCCAAGCCTGTCTAGGCAACTCCCAAGCATGTCTAGTCAACTCCCAAGCATGTTAGCGTAGAAACCAGGTGGCTTAAGCAACTCCCAAGCCGGTCTAGTGAACTCCCAAGCACGTTTGCGTAGAAACCAGGTGGCTTAAGCAACTCCCAAGCCCGTCTAGGCAACTCCCAAGCATAATTGCATAGATACCATGTGGCTTAAGCAACTCCCAAGCCTGTCCAGGCAACTCCCAAGCATGTCTACTCAACTCCCAAGCATGTTTGCGTAGAAACAAAGTCGTTTTAGCAACTCCCAAGCATGTCTAGTCAACTCCCAAGCATAATTGCATAGATACCATGTGGCTTAAGCAACTCCCAAGCCTGTCTAGGCAACTCCCAAGCATGTTTGCGTAGAAACCTGGTCGCTTAAGCAACTCCCAAGGCTGTCTAGGCAACTCCCAAGCATGTCTAGTCTACTCGCAAGCATGTTTGCGTAGAAACCTGGTCGCTTAAGCAACTCCCAAGCCGGTCTAGGCAACTCCCAAACCTGTCTAGTCAACTCCCAAGCATGTTAGCGTAGAAACCAGGTGGGTTAAGCAACTCCCAAGTCTGTCAAGGCAACTCCCAAGCCCGACTAGTCAACTCCCAAGCATGTTTTTGTAGAAACCAAGTCGTTCAAGCAACTCCCAAGCCTGTATAGGCAACTCCCAAGCATGTTTGCATAGATACCAGGTGGCTTAAGCAACTCCCAAGCCTGTCTCGGCTACTCCCAAGCATGTTTGCATAGATACCATGTGGCTTAAGCAACTCCCAAGCCTGTCTAGGCAACACCCAAGCATGGCTAGTCTACTCCCAAGCATGTTTGCGCAGAAACCAGGTGGGTTAAGCAACTCCCAAGTCTGTCAAGGCAACTCCCAAGCCCGACTAGTCAACTCCCAAGCATGTTTTCGTAGAAACCAAGTCGTTCAAGCAACTCCCAAGCCTGTATAGGCAACTCCCAAGCATGTTTGCATAGATACCAGGTGGCTTAAGCAACTCCCAAGCCTGTCTCGGCAACTCCCAATCATGTTTGCATAGATACCAAGTGGCTTAAGCAACTCCCAAGCCTGTCTCGGCTACTCCCAAGCATGTTTGCATAGATACCATGTGGCTTAAGCAACTCCCAAGCCTGTCTAGGCAACACCCAAGCATGGCTAGTCTACTCCAAAGCATGTTTGCGCAGAAACCAGGTGGGTTAAGCAACTCCCAAGTCTGTCAAGGCAACTCCCAAGCCCGACTAGTCAACTCCCAAGCATATTTTCGTAGAAACCAAGTCGTTCAAGCAACTCCCAAGCCTGTCTAGTCAACTCCCAAGCATGTTTGCGTAGAAACCTGGTGGCTTAAGCAACTCCCAAGCCCGTCTAGGCAACTCCCAAGCATGTTTGCGTAGAAACCTGGTCGCTTAAGCAACTCCCAAGCCTGTCTAGGCAACTCCCAAGCCTGTCTAGGCAACTCCCAAGCATAATTGCATAGATACCAGGTGGCTTAAGCAACTCCCAAGCCTGTCTAGGCAACTCCCAAGCATAATTGCATAGATACCAGGTGGCTTAAGCAACTCCCAAGCCTGTCTACGCAACTCCCAATCATGTCTAGTCAACTCCTCAGGATGTTTGCGTAGAAACAAAGTCGTTTTAGCAACTCCCAAGCATGTCTAGTCAACTCCCAAGCATAATTGCATAGATACCATGTGGCTTAAGCAACTCCCAAGCATGTCTAGTCAAGTCCCAAGCATGTTTGCGTAGAAACCAGGTGGCTTCAGCAACTCCCAAGCCTGTCTAGGCAACTCCCAAGCATAATTGCATAGATACCAGGTGGCTTAAGCAACGCCCAAGCCTGTCTAGTCAACTCCCAAGCATGTTTGCGTAGAAACCAGGTGGCTTGAGCAACTCCCAAGCCCGTCTAGGCAACTCCCAAGCATGTTTGCGTAGAAACCTGGTCGCTTAAGCAACTTTCAAGCCTGTCTAGGCAACTCCCAAGCATGTCTACTCAACTCCCAAGCATAATTGCATAGATACCAGGTGGCTTAAGCAACTCCCAAGCCTGTCTAGTCAAGTCCCAAGCATGTTTGCGTAGAAACCAGGTGGCTTAAGCAACTCCCAAGCCTGTCTAGGCAACTCCCAAGCATAATTACATAGATACCAGGTGGCTTAAGCAACTCCCAAGCCTGTCTAGTCAACTCCCAAGCATGTTTGCGTAGAAACCAGGTGGCTTAAGCAACTCCCAAGCCCGTCTAGGCAACTCCCATGCATGTTTGCGTAGAAACCTGGTCGCTTAAGCAACTCCCAAGCCTGTCTAGGCAACTCCCAAGCCTGTCTAGTCAACTCCCAAGCATGTTTGCGTAGAAACCAGGTGGCTTAAGCAACTCCCAAGCCCGTCTAGGCAACTCCCAAGCATAATTGCATAGATACCAGGTGGCTGAAGCAACTCCCAAGCCTGTCTAGGCAACTCCCAAGCATGTCTAGTCAACTCCCAAGCATGTTAGCGTAGAAACCAGGTGGCTTAAGCAACTCCCAAGCCGGTCTAGTGAACTCCCAAGCACGTTTGCGTAGAAACCAGGTGGCTTAAGCAACTCCCAAGCCCGTCTAGGCAACTCCCAAGCATAATTGCATAGATACCATGTGGCTTAAGCAACTCCCAAGCCTGTCCAGGCAACTCCCAAGCATGTCTACTCAACTCCCAAGCATGTTTGCGTAGAAACAAAGTCGTTTTAGCAACTCCCAAGCATGTCTAGTCAACTCCCAAGCATAATTGCATAGATACCATGTGGCTTAAGCAACTCCCAAGCCTGTCTAGGCAACTCCCAAGCATGTTTGCGTAGAAACCTGGTCGCTTAAGCAACTCCCAAGGCTGTCTAGGCAACTCCCAAGCATGTCTAGTCTACTCGCAAGCATGTTTGCGTAGAAACCTGGTCGCTTAAGCAACTCCCAAGCCGGTCTAGGCAACTCCCAAACCTGTCTAGTCAACTCCCAAGCATGTTAGCGTAGAAACCAGGTGGGTTAAGCAACTCCCAAGTCTGTCAAGGCAACTCCCAAGCCCGACTAGTCAACTCCCAAGCATGTTTTTGTAGAAACCAAGTCGTTCAAGCAACTCCCAAGCCTGTATAGGCAACTCCCAAGCATGTTTGCATAGATACCAGGTGGCTTAAGCAACTCCCAAGCCTGTCTCGGCTACTCCCAAGCATGTTTGCATAGATACCATGTGGCTTAAGCAACTCCCAAGCCTGTCTAGGCAACACCCAAGCATGGCTAGTCTACTCCCAAGCATGTTTGCGCAGAAACCAGGTGGGTTAAGCAACTCCCAAGTCTGTCAAGGCAACTCCCAAGCCCGACTAGTCAACTCCCAAGCATGTTTTCGTAGAAACCAAGTCGTTCAAGCAACTCCCAAGCCTGTATAGGCAACTCCCAAGCATGTTTGCATAGATACCAGGTGGCTTAAGCAACTCCCAAGCCTGTCTCGGCAACTCCCAATCATGTTTGCATAGATACCAAGTGGCTTAAGCAACTCCCAAGCCTGTCTCGGCTACTCCCAAGCATGTTTGCATAGATACCATGTGGCTTAAGCAACTCCCAAGCCTGTCTAGGCAACACCCAAGCATGGCTAGTCTACTCCAAAGCATGTTTGCGCAGAAACCAGGTGGGTTAAGCAACTCCCAAGTCTGTCAAGGCAACTCCCAAGCCCGACTAGTCAACTCCCAAGCATGTTTTCGTAGAAACCAAGTCGTTCAAGCAACTCCCAAGCCTGTCTAGTCAACTCCCAAGCATGTTTGCGTAGAAACCTGGTGGCTTAAGCAACTCCCAAGCCTGTCTAGTCAACTCCCAAGCATGTTTGCGTAGAAACCTGGTCGCTTAAGCAACTCCCAAGCCTGTCTAGGCAACTCCCAAGCCTGTCTAGGCAACTCCCAAGCATAATTGCATAGATACCAGGTGGCTTAAGCAACTCCCAAGCCTGTCTAGGCAACTCCCAAGCATAATTGCATAGATACCAAGTGGCTTAAGCAACGCCCAAGCCTGTCTAGTCAACTCCCAAGCATGTTTGCGTAGAAACCAGGTGGCTTGAGCAACTCCCAAGCCCGTCTAGGCAACTCCCATGCATGTTTGCGTAGAAACCTGGTCGCTTAAGCAACTCCCAAGCCTGTCTAGGCAACTCCCAAGCCTGTCTAGTCAACTCCCAAGCATGTTTGCGTAGAAACCAGGTGGCTTAAGCAACTCCCAAGCACGTCTAGGCAACTCCCAAGCCTGTCTAGTCAACTCCCAAGCATGTTTGCGTAGAAACCAGGTGGCTTAAGCAACTCCCAAGCCCGTCTAGGCAACTCCCAAGCATGTTTGCGTAGAAACCTGGTCGCTTAAGCAACTCCCAAGCCTGTCTAGGCAACTCCCAAGCATGTCTACTCAACTCCCAAGCATGTTTGCGTAGAAACAAAGTCGTTTTAGCAACTCCCAAGCATGTCTAGTCAACTCCCAAGCATAATTGCATAGATACCAGGTGGCTGAAGCAACTCCCAAGCCTGTCTAGGCAACTCCCAAGCATAATTGCATAGATACCAGGTGGCTTAAGCAACTCCCAAGCCTGTCTACGCAACTCCCCAGCATGTCTAGTCAACTCCTCAGCATGTTTGCGTAGAAACAAAGTCGTTTTAGCAACTCCCAAGCATGTCTAGTCAACTCCCAAGCATAATTGCATAGATACCAGGTGGCTGAAGCAACTCCCAAGCCTGTCTAGGCAACTCCCAAGCATGTCTAGTCAACTCCCAAGCATGTTAGCGTAGAAACCAGGTGGCTTCAGCAACTCCCAAGCCGGTCTAGTGAACTCCCAAGCACGTTTGCGTAGAAACCAGTTGGCTTAAGCAACTCCCAAGCCCGTCTAGGCAACTCCCAAGCATAATTGCATAGATACCATGTGGCTTAAGCAACTCCCAAGCCTGTCCAGGCAACTCCCAAGCATGTCTACTCAACTCCCAAGCATGTTTGCGTAGAAACAAAGTCGTTTTAGCAACTCCCAAGCATGTCTAGTCAACTCCCAAGCATAATTGCATAGATACCATGTGGCTTAAGCAACTCCCAAGCCTGTCTAGGCAACTCCCAAGCATGTTTGCGTAGAAACCTGGTCGCTTAAGCAACTCCCAAGGCTGTCTAGGCAACTCCCAAGCATGTCTAGTCTACTCGCAAGCATGTTTGCGTAGAAACCTGGTCCCTTAAGCAACTCCCAAGCCGGTCTAGGCAACTCCCAAACCTGTCTAGTCAACTCCCAAGCATGTTAGCGTAGAAACCAGGTGGGTTAAGCGACTCCCAAGTCTGTCAAGGCAACTCCCAAGCCCGACTAGTCAACTCCCAAGCATGTTTTTGTAGAAACCAAGTCGTTCAAGCAACTCCCAAGCCTGTATAGGCAACTCCCAAGCATGTTTGCATAGATACCAGGTGGCTTAAGCAACTCCCAAGCCTGTCTCGGCTACTCCCAAGCATGTTTGCATAGATACCATGTGGCTTAAGCAACTCCCAAGCCTGTCTAGGCAACACCCAAGCATGGCTAGTCTACTCCCAAGCATGTTTGCGCAGAAACCAGGTGGGTTAAGCAACTCCCAAGTCTGTCAAGGCAACTCCCAAGCCCGACTAGTCAACTCCCAAGCATGTTTTCGTAGAAACCAAGTCGTTCAAGCAACTCCCAAGCCTGTATAGGCAACTCCCAAGCATGTTTGCATAGATACCAGGTGGCTTAAGCAACTCCCAAGCCTGTCTCGGCAACTCCCAATCATGTTTGCATAGATACCAAGTGGCTTAAGCAACTCCCAAGCCTGTCTCGGCTACTCCCAAGCATGTTTGCATAGATACCATGTGGCTTAAGAAACTCCCAAGCCTGTCTAGGCAACACCCAAGCATGGCTAGTCTACTCCAAAGCATGTTTGCGCAGAAACCAGGTGGGTTAAGCAACTCCCAAGTCTGTCAAGGCAACTCCCAAGCCCGACTAGTCAACTCCCAAGCATGTTTTCGTAGAAACCAAGTCGTTCAAGCAACTCCCAAGCCTGTCTAGTCAACTCCCAAGCATGTTTGCGTAGAAACCTGGTGGCTTAAGCAACTCCCAAGCCCGTCTAGGCAACTCCCAAGCATGTTTGCGTAGAAACCTGGTCGCTTAAGCAACTCCCAAGCCTGTCTAGGCAACTCCCAAGCCTGTCTAGGCAACTCCCAAGCATAATTGCATAGATACCAGGTGGCTTAAGCAACTCCCAAGCCTGTCTAGGCAACTCCCAAGCATAATTGCATAGATACCAGGTGGCTTAAGCAACTCCCAAGCCTGTCTACGCAACTCCCAAGCATGTCTAGTCAACTCCTCAGCATGTTTGCGTAGAAACAAAGTCGTTTTAGCAACTCCCAAGCATGTCTAGTCAACTCCCAAGCATAATTGCATAGATACCATGTGGCTTAAGCAACTCCCAAGCATGTCTAGTCAAGTCCCAAGCATGTTTGCGTAGAAACCAGGTGGCTTCAGCAACTCCCAAGCCTGTCTAGGCAACTCCCAAGCATAATTGCATAGATACCAGGAGGCTTAAGCAACGCCCAAGCCTGTCTAGTCAACTCCCAAGCATGTTTGCGTAGAAACCAGGTGGCTTGAGCAACTCCCAAGCCCGTCTAGGCAACTCCCAAGCATGTTTGCGTAGAAACCTGGTCGCTTAAGCAACTTTCAAGCCTGTCTAGGCAACTCCCAAGCATGTCTACTCAACTCCCAAGCATAATTGCATAGATACCAGGTGGCTTAAGCAACTCCCAAGCCTGTCTAGTCAAGTCCCAAGCATGTTTGCGTAGAAACCAGGTGGCTTAAGCAACTCCCAAGCCTGTCTAGGCAACTCCCAAGCATAATTGCATAGATACCAGGTGGCTTAAGCAACTCCCAAGCCTGTCTAGTCAACTCCCAAGCATGTTTGCGTAGAAACCAGGTGGCTTAAGCAACTCCCAAGCCCGTCTAGGCAACTCCCAAGCATGTTTGCGTAGAAACCTGGTCGCTTAAGCAACTCCCAAGCCTGTCTAGGCAACTCCCAAGCATGTCTACTCAACTCCCAAGCATGTTTGCGTAGAAACAAAGTCGTTTTAGCAACTCCCAAGCATGTCTAGTCAACTCCCAAGCATAATTGCATAGATACCAGGTGGCTGAAGCAACTCCCAAGCCTGTCTGGGCAACTCCCAAGCATAATTGCATAGATACCAGGTGGCTTAAGCAACTCCCAAGCCTGTCTACGCAACTCCCCAGCATGTCTAGTCAACTCCTCAGCATGTTTGCGTAGAAACAAAGTCGTTTTAGCAACTCCCAAGCATGTCTAGTCAACTCCCAAGCATAATTGCATAGATACCAGGTGGCTGAAGCAACTCCCAAGCCTGTCTAGGCAACTCCCAAGCATGTCTAGTCAACTCCCAAGCATGTTAGCGTAGAAACCAGGTGGCTTAAGCAACTCCCAAGCCGGTCTAGTGAACTCCCAAGCACGTTTGCGTAGAAACCAGGTGGCTTAAGCAACTCCCAAGCCCGTCTAGGCAACTCCCAAGCATAATTGCATAGATACCATGTGGCTTAAGCAACTCCCAAGCCTGTCCAGGCAACTCCCAAGCATGTCTACTCAACTCCCAAGCATGTTTGCGTAGAAACAAAGTCGTTTTAGCAACTCCCAAGCATGTCTAGTCAACTCCCAAGCATAATTGCATAGATACCATGTGGCTTAAGCAACTCCCAAGCCTGTCTAGGCAACTCCCAAGCATGTTTGCGTAGAAACCTGGTCGCTTAAGCAACTCCCAAGGCTGTCTAGGCAACTCCCAAGCATGTCTAGTCTACTCGCAAGCATGTTTGCGTAGAAACCTGGTCGCTTAAGCAACTCCCAAGCCGGTCTAGGCAACTCCCAAACCTGTCTAGTCAACTCCCAAGCATGTTAGCGTAGAAACCAGGTGGGTTAAGCAACTCCCAAGTCTGTCAAGGCAACTCCCAAGCCCGACTAGTCAACTCCCAAGCATGTTTTTGTAGAAACCAAGTCGTTCAAGCAACTCCCAAGCCTGTATAGGCAACTCCCAAGCATGTTTGCATAGATACCAGGTGGCTTAAGCAACTCCCAAGCCTGTCTCGGCTACTCCCAAGCATGTTTGCATAGATACCATGTGGCTTAAGCAACTGCCAAGCCTGTCTAGGCAACACCCAAGCATGGCTAGTCTACTCCCAAGCATGTTTGCGCAGAAACCAGGTGGGTTAAGCAACTCCCAAGTCTGTCAAGGCAACTCCCAAGCCCGACTAGTCAACTCCCAAGCATGTTTTCGTAGAAACCAAGTCGTTCAAGCAACTCCCAAGCCTGTATAGGCAACTCCCAAGCATGTTTGCATAGATACCAGGTGGCTTAAGCAACTCCCAAGCCTGTCTCGGCAACTCCCAATCATGTTTGCATAGATACCAAGTGGCTTAAGCAACTCCCAAGCCTGTCTCGGCTACTCCCAAGCATGTTTGCATAGATACCATGTGGCTTAAGCAACTCCCAAGCCTGTCTAGGCAACACCCAAGCATGGCTAGTCTACTCCAAAGCATGTTTGCGCAGAAACCAGGTGGGTTAAGCAACTCCCAAGTCTGTCAAGGCAACTCCCAAGCCCGACTAGTCAACTCCCAAGCATGTTTTCGTAGAAACCAAGTCGTTCAAGCAACTCCCAAGCCTGTCTAGGCAACTCCCAAGCATAATTACATAGATACCAGGTGGCTTAAGCAACTCCCAAGCCTGTCTAGGCAACTCCCAAGCAAAATTGCATAGATACCAGGTGGCTTAAGCAACTCCCAAGCCTGTCTAGTCAAGTCCCAAGCATGTTTGCGTAGAAACCAGGTGGCTTAAGCAACTCCCAAGCCTGTCTAGGCAACTCCCAAGCATAATTACATAGATACCAGGTGGCTTAAGCAACTCCCAAGCCTGTCTAGGCAACTCCCAAGCATAATTGCATAGATACCAGGTGGCTTAAGCAACTCCCAAGCCTGTCTACGCAACTCCCAATCATGTCTAGTCAACTCCTCAGGATGTTTGCGTAGAAACAAAGTCGTTTTAGCAACTCCCAAGCATGTCTAGTCAACTCCCAAGCATAATTGCATAGATACCATGTGGCTTAAGCAACTCCCAAGCATGTCTAGTCAAGTCCCAAGCATGTTTGCGTAGAAACCAGGTGGCTTCAGCAACTCCCAAGCCTGTCTAGGCAACTCCCAAGCATAATTGCATAGATACCAGGTGGCTTAAGCAACGCCCAAGCCTGTCTAGTCAACTCCCAAGCATGTTTGCGTAGAAACCAGGTGGCTTGAGCAACTCCCAAGCCCGTCTAGGCAACTCCCAAGCATGTTTGCGTAGAAACCTGGTCGCTTAAGCAACTTTCAAGCCTGTCTAGGCAACTCCCAAGCATGTCTACTCAACTCCCAAGCATAATTGCATAGATACCAGGTGGCTTAAGCAACTCCCAAGCCTGTCTAGTCAAGTCCCAAGCATGTTTGCGTAGAAACCAGGTGGCTTAAGCAACTCCCAAGCCTGTCTAGGCAACTCCCAAGCATAATTACATAGATACCAGGTGGCTTAAGCAACTCCCAAGCCTGTCTAGTCAACTCCCAAGCATGTTTGCGTAGAAACCAGGTGGCTTAAGCAACTCCCAAGCCCGTCTAGGCAACTCCCATGCATGTTTGCGTAGAAACCTGGTCGCTTAAGCAACTCCCAAGCCTGTCTAGGCAACTCCCAAGCCTGTCTAGTCAACTCCCAAGCATGTTTGCGTAGAAACCAGGTGGCTTAAGCAACTCCCAAGCCCGTCTAGGCAACTCCCAAGCATAATTGCATAGATACCAGGTGGCTGAAGCAACTCCCAAGCCTGTCTAGGCAACTCCCAAGCATGTCTAGTCAACTCCCAAGCATGTTAGCGTAGAAACCAGGTGGCTTAAGCAACTCCCAAGCCGGTCTAGTGAACTCCCAAGCACGTTTGCGTAGAAACCAGGTGGCTTAAGCAACTCCCAAGCCCGTCTAGGCAACTCCCAAGCATAATTGCATAGATACCATGTGGCTTAAGCAACTCCCAAGCCTGTCCAGGCAACTCCCAAGCATGTCTACTCAACTCCCAAGCATGTTTGCGTAGAAACAAAGTCGTTTTAGCAACTCCCAAGCATGTCTAGTCAACTCCCAAGCATAATTGCATAGATACCAGGTGGCTTAAGCAACTCCCAAGCCTGTCTAGGCAACTCCCAAGCATGTTTGCGTAGAAACCTGGTCGCTTAAGCAACTCCCAAGGCTGTCTAGGCAACTCCCAAGCATGTCTAGTCTACTCGCAAGCATGTTTGCGTAGAAACCTGGTCGCTTAAGCAACTCCCAAGCCGGTCTAGGCAACTCCCAAACCTGTCTAGTCAACTCCCAAGCATGTTAGCGTAGAAACCAGGTGGGTTAAGCAACTCCCAAGTCTGTCAAGGCAACTCCCAAGCCCGACTAGTCAACTCCCAAGCATGTTTTTGTAGAAACCAAGTCGTTCAAGCAACTCCCAAGCCTGTATAGGCAACTCCCAAGCATGTTTGCATAGATACCAGGTGGCTTAAGCAACTCCCAAGCCTGTCTCGGCTACTCCCAAGCATGTTTGCATAGATACCATGTGGCTTAAGCAACTCCCAAGCCTGTCTAGGCAACACCCAAGCATGGCTAGTCTACTCCCAAGCATGTTTGCGCAGAAACCAGGTGGGTTAAGCAACTCCCAAGTCTGTCAAGGCAACTCCCAAGCCCGACTAGTCAACTCCCAAGCATGTTTTCGTAGAAACCAAGTCGTTCAAGCAACTCCCAAGCCTGTATAGGCAACTCCCAAGCATGTTTGCATAGATACCAGGTGGCTTAAGCAACTCCCAAGCCTGTCTCGGCAACTCCCAATCATGTTTGCATAGATACCAAGTGGCTTAAGCAACTCCCAAGCCTGTCTCGGCTACTCCCAAGCATGTTTGCATAGATACCATGTGGCTTAAGCAACTCCCAAGCCTGTCTAGGCAACACCCAAGCATGGCTAGTCTACTCCAAAGCATGTTTGCGCAGAAACCAGGTGGGTTAAGCAACTCCCAAGTCTGTCAAGGCAACTCCCAAGCCCGACTAGTCAACTCCCAAGCATGTTTTCGTAGAAACCAAGTCGTTCAAGCAACTCCCAAGCCTGTCTAGTCAACTCCCAAGCATGTTTGCGTAGAAACCTGGTGGCTTAAGCAACTCCCAAGCCTGTCTAGTCAACTCCCAAGCATGTTTGCGTAGAAACCTGGTCGCTTAAGCAACTCCCAAGCCTGTCTAGGCAACTCCCAAGCCTGTCTAGGCAACTCCCAAGCATAATTGCATAGATACCAGGTGGCTTAAGCAACTCCCAAGCCTGTCTAGGCAACTCCCAAGCATAATTGCATAGATACCAGGTGGCTTAAGCAACTCCCAAGCCTGTCTACGCAACTCCCAAGCATGTCTAGTCAACTCCTCAGCATGTTTGCGTAGAAACAAAGTCGTTTTAGCAACTCCCAAGCATGTCTAGTCAACTCCCAAGCATAATTGCATAGATACCATGTGGCTTAAGCAACTCCCAAGCATGTCTAGTCAAGTCCCAAGCATGTTTGCGTTGAAACCAGGTGGCTTCAGCAACTCCCAAGCCTGTCTAGGCAACTCCCAAGCATAATTGCATAGATACCAGGTGGCTTAAGCAACGCCCAAGCCTGTCTAGTCAACTCCCAAGCATGTTTGCGTAGAAACCAGGTGGCTTGAGCAACTCCCAAGCCCGTCTAGGCAACTCCCAAGCATGTTTGCGTAGAAACCTGGTCGCTTAAGCAACTTTCAAGCCTGTCTAGGCAACTCCCAAGCATGTCTACTCAACTCCCAAGCATAATTGCATAGATACCAGGTGGCTTAAGCAACTCCCAAGCCTGTCTAGTCAAGTCCCAAGCATGTTTGCGTAGAAACCAGGTGGCTTAAGCAACTCCCAAGCCTGTCTAGGCAACTCCCAAGCATAATTGCATAGATACCAGGTGGCTTAAGCAACTCCCAAGCCTGTCTAGTCAACTCCCAAGCATGTTTGCGTAGAAACCAGGTGGCTTAAGCAACTCCCAAGCCCGTCTAGGCAACTCCCATGCATGTTTGCGTAGAAACCTGGTCGCTTAAGCAACTCCCAAGCCTGTCTAGGCAACTCCCAAGCCTGTCTAGTCAACTCCCAAGCATGTTTGCGTAGAAACCAGGTGGCTTAAGCAACTCCCAAGCCCGTCTAGGCAACTCCCAAGCATGTTTGCGTAGAAACCTGGTCGCTTAAGCAACTCCCAAGCCTGTCTAGGCAACTCCCAAGCATGTCTACTCAACTCCCAAGCATGTTTGCGTAGAAACAAAGTCGTTTTAGCAACTCCCAAGCATGTCTAGTCAACTCCCAAGCATAATTGCATAGATACCAGGTGGCTGAAGCAACTCCCAAGCCTGTCTGGGCAACTCCCAAGCATAATTGCATAGATACCAGGTGGCTTAAGCAACTCCCAAGCCTGTCTACGCAACTCCCCAGCATGTCTAGTCAACTCATCAGCATGTTTGCGTAGAAACAAAGTCGTTTTAGCAACTCCCAAGCATGTCTAGTCAACTCCCAAGCATAATTGCATAGATACCAGGTGGCTGAAGCAACTCCCAAGCCTGTCTAGGCAACTCCCAAGCATGTTTGCGTAGAAACCTGGTCGCTTAAGCAACTCCCAAGGCTGTCTAGGCAACTCCCAAGCATGTCTAGTCTACTCGCAAGCATGTTTGCGTAGAAACCTGGTCGCTTAAGCAACTCCCAAGCTGGTCTAGGCAACTCCCAAACCTGTCTAGTCAACTCCCAAGCATGTTAGCGTAGAAACCAGGTGGGTTAAGCAACTCCCAAGTCTGTCAAGGCAACTCCCAAGCCCGACTAGTCAACTCCCAAGCATGTTTTTGTAGAAACCAAGTCGTTCAAGCAACTCCCAAGCCTGTATAGGCAACTCCCAAGCATGTTTGCATAGATACCAGGTGGCTTAAGCAACTCCCAAGCCTGTCTCGGCTACTCCCAAGCATGTTTGCATAGATACCATGTGGCTTAAGCAACTCCCAAGCCTGTCTAGGCAACACCCAAGCATGGCTAGTCTACTCCCAAGCATGTTTGCGCAGAAACCAGGTGGGTTAAGCAACTCCCAAGTCTGTCAAGGCAACTCCCAAGCCCGACTAGTCAACTCCCAAGCATGTTTTCGTAGAAACCAAGTCGTTCAAGCAACTCCCAAGCCTGTATAGGCAACTCCCAAGCATGTTTGCATAGATACCAGGTGGCTTAAGCAACTCCCAAGCCTGTCTCGGCAACTCCCAATCATGTTTGCATAGATACCAAGTGGCTTAAGCAACTCCCAAGCCTGTCTCGGCTACTCCCAAGCATGTTTGCATAGATACCAGGTGGCTTAAGCAACGCCCAAGCCTGTCTAGGCAACACCCAAGCATGGCTAGTCTACTCCAAAGCATGTTTGCGCAGAAACCAGGTGGGTTAAGCAACTCCCAAGTCTGTCAAGGCAACTCCCAAGCCCGACTAGTCAACTCCCAAGCATGTTTTCGTAGAAACCAAGTCGTTCAAGCAACTCCCAAGCCTGTCTAGTCAACTCCCAAGCATGTTTGCGTAGAAACCTGGTGGCTTAAGCAACTCCCAAGCCTGTCTAGTCAACTCCCAAGCATGTTTGCGTAGAAACCTGGTCGCTTAAGCAACTCCCAAGCCTGTCTAGGCAACTCCCAAGCCTGTCTAGGCAACTCCCAAGCATAATTGCATAGATACCAGGTGGCTTAAGCAACTCCCAAGCCTGTCTAGGCAACTCCCAAGCATAATTGCATAGATACCAGGTGGCTTAAGCAACTCCCAAGCCTGTCTACGCAACTCCCAAGCATGTCTAGTCAACTCCTCAGCATGTTTGCGTAGAAACAAAGTCGTTTTAGCAACTCCCAAGCATGTCTAGTCAACTCCCAAGCATAATTGCATAGATACCATGTGGCTTAAGCAACTCCCAAGCATGTCTAGTCAAGTCCCAAGCATGTTTGCGTTGAAACCAGGTGGCTTCAGCAACTCCCAAGCCTGTCTAGGCAACTCCCAAGCATAATTGCATAGATACCAGGTGGCTTAAGCAACGCCCAAGCCTGTCTAGTCAACTCCCAAGCATGTTTGCGTAGAAACCAGGTGGCTTGAGCAACTCCCAAGCCCGTCTAGGCAACTCCCAAGCATGTTTGCGTAGAAACCTGGTCGCTTAAGCAACTTTCAAGCCTGTCTAGGCAACTCCCAAGCATGTCTACTCAACTCCCAAGCATAATTGCATAGATACCAGGTGGCTTAAGCAACTCCCAAGCCTGTCTAGTCAAGTCCCAAGCATGTTTGCGTAGAAACCAGGTGGCTTAAGCAACTCCCAAGCCTGTCTAGGCAACTCCCAAGCATAATTGCATAGATACCAGGTGGCTTAAGCAACTCCCAAGCCTGTCTAGTCAACTCCCAAGCATGTTTGCGTAGAAACCAGGTGGCTTAAGCAACTCCCAAGCCCGTCTAGGCAACTCCCATGCATGTTTGCGTAGAAACCTGGTCGCTTAAGCAACTCCCAAGCCTGTCTAGGCAACTCCCAAGCCTGTCTAGTCAACTCCCAAGCATGTTTGCGTAGAAACCAGGTGGCTTAAGCAACTCCCAAGCCCGTCTAGGCAACTCCCAAGCATGTTTGCGTAGAAACCTGGTCGCTTAAGCAACTCCCAAGCCTGTCTAGGCAACTCCCAAGCATGTCTACTCAACTCCCAAGCATGTTTGCGTAGAAACAAAGTCGTTTTAGCAACTCCCAAGCATGTCTAGTCAACTCCCAAGCATAATTGCATAGATACCAGGTGGCTGAAGCAACTCCCAAGCCTGTCTGGGCAACTCCCAAGCATAATTGCATAGATACCAGGTGGCTTAAGCAACTCCCAAGCCTGTCTACGCAACTCCCCAGCATGTCTAGTCAACTCATCAGCATGTTTGCGTAGAAACAAAGTCGTTTTAGCAACTCCCAAGCATGTCTAGTCAACTCCCAAGCATAATTGCATAGATACCAGGTGGCTGAAGCAACTCCCAAGCCTGTCTAGGCAACTCCCAAGCATGTCTAGTCAACTCCCAAGCATGTTAGCGTAGAAACCAGGTGGCTTAAGCAACTCCCAAGCCGGTCTAGTGAACTCCCAAGCACGTTTGCGTAGAAACCAGGTGGCTTAAGCAACTCCCAAGCCCGTCTAGGCAACTCCCAAGCATAATTGCATAGATACCATGTGGCTTAAGCAACTCCCAAGCCTGTCCAGGCAACTCCCAAGCATGTCTACTCAACTCCCAAGCATGTTTGCGTAGAAACAAAGTCGTTTTAGCAACTCCCAAGCATGTCTAGTCAACTCCCAAGCATAATTGCATAGATACCATGTGGCTTAAGCAACTCCCAAGCCTGTCCAGGCAACTCCCAAGCATGTTTGCGTAGAAACCTGGTCGCTTAAGCAACTCCCAAGGCTGTCTAGGCAACTCCCAAGCATGTCTAGTCTACTCGCAAGCATGTTTGCGTAGAAACCTGGTCGCTTAAGCAACTCCCAAGCCGGTCTAGGCAACTCCCAAACCTGTCTAGTCAACTCCCAAGCATGTTAGCGTAGAAACCAGGTGGGTTAAGCAACTCCCAAGTCTGTCAAGGCAACTCCCAAGCCCGACTAGTCAACTCCCAAGCATGTTTTTGTAGAAACCAAGTCGTTCAAGCAACTCCCAAGCCTGTATAGGCAACTCCCAAGCATGTTTGCATAGATACCAGGTGGCTTAAGCAACTCCCAAGCCTGTCTCGGCTACTCCCAAGCATGTTTGCATAGATACCATGTGGCTTAAGCAACTCCCAAGCCTGTCTAGGCAACACCCAAGCATGGCTAGTCTACTCCAAAGCATGTTTGCGCAGAAACCAGGTGGGTTAAGCAACTCCCAAGTCTGTCAAGGCAACTCCCAAGCCCGACTAGTCAACTCCCAAGCATGTTTTCGTAGAAACCAAGTCGTTCAAGCAACTCCCAAGCCTGTCTAGTCAAGTCCCAAGCATGTTTGCGTAGAAACCAGGTGGCTTAAGCAACTCCCAAGCCTGTCTAGGCAACTCCCAAGCATAATTGCATAGATACCAGGTGGCTTAAGCAACTCCCAAGCCTGTCTAGTCAACTCCCAAGCATGTTTGCGTAGAAACCAGGTGGCTTAAGCAACTCCCAAGCCCGTCTAGGCAACTCCCATGCATGTTTGCGTAGAAACCTGGTCGCTTAAGCAACTCCCAAGCCTGTCTAGGCAACTCCCAAGCCTGTCTAGTCAACTCCCAAGCATGTTTGCGTAGAAACCAGGTGGCTTAAGCAACTCCCAAGCCCGTCTAGGCAACTCCCAAGCATGGTTGCGTAGAAACCTGGTCGCTTAAGCAACTCCCAAGCCTGTCTAGGCAACTCCCAAGCATGTCTACTCAACTCCCAAGCATGTTTGCGTAGAAACAAAGTCGTTTTAGCAACTCCCAAGCATGTCTAGTCAACTCCCAAGCATAATTGCATAGATACCAGGTGGCTGAAGCAACTCCCAAGCCTGTCTAGGCAACTCCCAAGCATAATTGCATAGATACCAGGTGGCTTAAGCAACTCCCAAGCCTGTCTACGCAACTCCCCAGCATGTCTAGTCAACTCCTCAGCATGTTTGCGTAGAAACAAAGTCGTTTTAGCAACTCCCAAGCATGTCTAGTCAACTCCCAAGCATAATTGCATAGATACCAGGTGGCTGAAGCAACTCCCAAGCCTGTCTAGGCAACTCCCAAGCATGTCTAGTCAACTCCCAAGCATGTTAGCGTAGAAACCAGGTGGCTTAAGCAACTCCCAAGCCGGTCTAGTGAACTCCCAAGCACGTTTGCGTAGAAACCAGGTGGCTTAAGCAACTCCCAAGCCCGTCTAGGCAACTCCCAAGCATAATTGCATAGATACCATGTGGCTTAAGCAACTCCCAAGCCTGTCCAGGCAACTCCCAAGCATGTCTACTTAACTCCCAAGCATGTTTGCGTAGAAACAAAGTCGTTTTAGCAACTCCCAAGCATGTCTAGTCAACTCCCAAGCATAATTGCATAGATACCATGTGGCTTAAGCAACTCCCAAGCCTGTCTAGGCAACTCCCAAGCATGTTTGCGTAGAAACCTGGTCGCTTAAGCAACTCCCAAGGCTGTCTAGGCAACTCCCAAGCATGTCTAGTCTACTCGCAAGCATGTTTGCGTAGAAACCTGGTCGCTTAAGCAACTCCCAAGCCGGTCAAGGCAACTCCCAAGCCCGACTAGTCAACTCCCAAGCATGTTTTGGTAGAAACCAAGTCGTTCAAGCAACTCCCAAGCCTGTATAGGCAACTCCCAAGCATGTTTGCATAGATACCATGTGGCTTAAGCAACTCCCAAGCCTGTCTAGGCAACACCCAAGCATGGCTAGTCTACTCCCAAGCATGTTTGCGCAGAAACCAGGTGGGTTAAGCAACTCCCAAGTCTGTCAAGGCAACTCCCAAGCCCGACTAGTCAACTCCCAAGCATGTTTTCGTAGAAACCAAGTCGTTCAAGCAACTCCCAAGCCTGTATAGGCAACTCCCAAGCATGTTTGCATAGATACCAGGTGGCTTAAGCAACTCCCAAGCCTGTCTCGGCAACTCCCAATCATGTTTGCATAGATACCAAGTGGCTTAAGCAACTCCCAAGCCTGTCTCGGCTACTCCCAAGCATGTTTGCATAGATACCATGTGGCTTAAGCAACTCCCAAGCCTGTCTAGGCAACACCCAAGCATGGCTAGTCTACTCCAAAGCATGTTTGCGCAGAAACCAGGTGGGTTAAGCAACTCCCAAGTCTGTCAAGGCAACTCCCAAGCCCGACTAGTCAACTCCCAAGCATGTTTTCGTAGAAACCAAGTCGTTCAAGCAACTCCCAAGCCTGTCTAGTCAACTCCCAAGCATGTTTGCGTAGAAACCTGGTGGCTTAAGCAACTCCCAAGCCCGTCTAGGCAACTCCCAAGCATGTTTGCGTAGAAACCTGGTCGCTTAAGCAACTCCCAAGCCTGTCTAGGCAACTCCCAAGCCTGTCTAGGCAACTCCCAAGCATAATTGCATAGATACCAGGTGGCTTAAGCAACTCCCAAGCCTGTCTAGGCAACTCCCAAGCATAATTGCATAGATACCAGGTGGCTTAAGCAAATCCCAAGCCTGTCTACGCAACTCCCAATCATGTCTAGTCAACTCCTCAGGATGTTTGCGTAGAAACAAAGTCGTTTTAGCAACTCCCAAGCATGTCTAGTCAACTCCCAAGCATAATTGCATAGATACCATGTGGCTTAAGCAACTCCCAAGCATGTCTAGTCAAGTCCCAAGCATATTTGCGTAGAAACCAGGTGGCTTCAGCAACTCCCAAGCCTGTCTAGGCAACTCCCAAGCATAATTGCATAGATACCAGGTGGCTTAAGCAACGCCCAAGCCTGTCTAGTCAACTCCCAAGCATGTTTGCGTAGAAACCAGGTGGCTTGAGCAACTCCCAAGCCCGTCTGGGCAACTCCCAAGCATGTTTGCGTAGAAACCTGGTCGCTTAAGCAACTTTCAAGCCTGTCTAGGCAACTCCCAAGCATGTCTACTCAACTCCCAAGCATAATTGCATAGATACCAGGTGGCTTAAGCAACTCCCAAGCCTGTCTAGTCAAGTCCCAAGCATGTTTGCGTAGAAACCAGGTGGCTTAAGCAACTCCCAAGCCTGTCTAGGCAACTCCCAAGCATAATTGCATAGATACCAGGTGGCTTAAGCAACTCCCAAGCCTGTCTAGTCAACTCCCAAGCATGTTTGCGTAGAAACCAGGTGGCTTAAGCAACTCCCAAGCCCGTCTAGGCAACTCCCATGCATGTTTGCGTAGAAACCTGGTCGCTTAAGCAACTCCCAAGCCTGTCTAGGCAACTCCCAAGCCTGTCTAGTCAACTCCCAAGCATGTTTGCGTAGAAACCAGGTGGCTTAAGCAACTCCCAAGCCCGTCTAGGCAACTCCCAAGCATGGTTGCGTAGAAATCTGGTCGCTTAAGCAACTCCCAAGCCTGTCTAGGCAACTCCCAAGCATGTCTACTCAACTCCCAAGCATGTTTGCGTAGAAACAAAGTCGTTTTAGCAACTCCCAAGCATGTCTAGTCAACTCCCAAGCATAATTGCATAGATACCAGGTGGCTGAAGCAACTCCCAAGCCTGTCTAGGCAACTCCCAAGCATAATTGCATAGATACCAGGTGGCTTAAGCAACTCCCAAGCCTGTCTACGCAACTCCCCAGCATGTCTAGTCAACTCCTCAGCATGTTTGCGTAGAAACAAAGTCGTTTTAGCAACTCCCAAGCATGTCTAGTCAACTCCCAAGCATAATTGCATAGATACCAGGTGGCTGAAGCAACTCCCAAGCCTGTCTAGGCAACTCCCAAGCATGTCTAGTCAACTCCCAAGCATGTTAGCGTAGAAACCAGGTGGCTTAAGCAACTCCCAAGCCGGTCTAGTGAACTCCCAAGCACGTTTGCGTAGAAACCAGGTGGCTTAAGCAACTCCCAAGCCCGTCTAGGCAACTCCCAAGCATAATTTCATAGATACCATGTGGCTTAAGCAACTCCCAAGCCTGTCCAGGCAACTCCCAAGCATGTCTACTCAACTCCCAAGCATGTTTGCGTAGAAACAAAGTCGTTTTAGCAACTCCCAAGCATGTCTAGTCAACTCCCAAGCATAATTGCATAGATACCATGTGGCTTAAGCAACTCCCAAGCCTGTCTAGGCAACTCCCAAGCATGTTTGCGTAGAAACCTGGTCGCTTAAGCAACTCCCAAGGCTGTCTAGGCAACTCCCAAGCATGTCTAGTCTACTCGCAAGCATGTTTGCGTAGAAACCTGGTCGCTTAAGCAACTCCCAAGCCGGTCAAGGCAACTCCCAAGCCCGACTAGTCAACTCCCAAGCATGTTTTGGTAGAAACCAAGTCGTTCAAGCAACTCCCAAGCCTGTATAGGCAACTCCCAAGCATGTTTGCATAGATACCAGGTGGCTTAAGCAACTCCCAAGCCTGTCTCGGCTACTCCCAAGCATGTTTGCATAGATACCATGTGGCTTAAGCAACTCCCAAGCCTGTCTAGGCAACACCCAAGCATGGCTAGTCTACTCCCAAGCATGTTTGCGCAGAAACCAGGTGGGTTAAGCAACTCCCAAGTCTGTCAAGGCAACTCCCAAGCCCGACTAGTCAACTCCCAAGCATGTTTTCGTAGAAACCAAGTCGTTCAAGCAACTCCCAAGCCTGTCTAGGCAACTCCCAAGCATAATTGCATAGATACCAGGTGGCTTAAGCAACTCCCAAGCCTGTCTAGGCAACTCCCAAGCATAATTGCATAGATACCAGGTGGCTTAAGCAACTCCCAAGCCTGTCTACGCAACTCCCAAGCATGTCTAGTCAACTCCTCAGCATGTTTGCGTAGAAACAAAGTCGTTTTAGCAACTCCCAAGAATGTCTAGTCAACTCCCAAGCATAATTGCATAGATACCATGTGGCTTAAGCAACTCCCAAGCATGTCTAGTCAAGTCCCAAGCATGTTTGCGTAGAAACCAGGTGGCTTCAGCAACTCCCAAGCCTGTCTAGGCAACTCCCAAGCATAATTGCATAGATACCAGGTGGCTTAAGCAACGCCCAAGCCTGTCTAGTCAACTCCCAAGCATGTTTGCGTAGAAACCAGGTGGCTTGAGCAACTCCCAAGCCCGTCTAGGCAACTCCCAAGCATGTTTGCGTAGAAACCTGGTCGCTTAAGCAACTTTCAAGCCTGTCTAGGCAACTCCCAAGCATGTCTACTCAACTCCCAAGCATAATTGCATAGATACCAGGTGGCTTAAGCAACTCCCAAGCCTGTCTAGTCAAGTCCCAAGCATGTTTGCGTAGAAACCAGGTGGCTTAAGCAACTCCCAAGCCTGTCTAGGCAACTCCCAAGCATAATTGCATAGATACCAGGTGGCTTAAGCAACTCCCAAGCCTGTCTAGGCAACTCCCAAGCATAATTGCATAGATACCAGGTGGCTTAAGCAACTCCCAAGCCTGTCTACGCAACTCCCAAGCATGTCTAGTCAACTCCTCAGCATGTTTGCGTAGAAACAAAGTCGTTTTAGCAACTCCCAAGCATGTCTAGTCAACTCCCAAGCATAATTGCATAGATAACATGTGGCTTAAGCAACTCCCAAGCATGTCTAGTCAAGTCCCAAGCATGTTTGCGTAGAAACCAGGTGGCTTCAGCAACTCCCAAGCCTGTCTAGGCAACTCCCAAGCATAATTGCATAGATACCAGGTGGCTTAAGCAACGCCCAAGCCTGTCTAGTCAACTCCCAAGCATGTTTGCGTAGAAACCAGGTGGCTTGAGCAACTCCCAAGCCCGTCTAGGCAACTCCCAAGCATGTTTGCGTAGAAACCTGGTCGCTTAAGCAACTTTCAAGCCTGTCTAGGCAACTCCCAAGCATGTCTACTCAACTCCCAAGCATAATTGCATAGATACCAGGTGGCTTAAGCAACTCCCAAGCCTGTCTAGTCAAGTCCCAAGCATGTTTGCGTAGAAACCAGGTGGCTTAAGCAACTCCCAAGCCTGTCTAGGCAACTCCCAAGCATAATTACATAGATACCAGGTGGCTTAAGCAACTCCCAAGCCTGTCTAGTCAACTCCCAAGCATGTTTGCGTAGAAACCAGGTGGCTTAAGCAACTCCCAAGCCCGTCTAGGCAACTCCCAAGCATGTTTGCGTAGAAACCTGGTCGCTTAAGCAACTCCCAAGCCTGTCTAGGCAACTCCCAAG
This sequence comes from Ulva prolifera, assembly GCA_023078555.1. NCBI lineage: Eukaryota > Viridiplantae > Chlorophyta > Ulvophyceae > Ulvales > Ulvaceae > Ulva > Ulva prolifera. The sequence continues at coordinate 9,078,222 of CM041199.1, forward strand.
CATGTCTACTCAACTCCCAAGCATGTTTGCGTAGAAACAAGTCGTTTTAGCAACTCCCAAGCATGTCTAGTCAACTCCCAAGCATAATTGCATAGATACCAGGTGGCTGAAGCAACTCCCAAGCCTGTCTAGGCAACTCCCAAGCATAATTGCATAGATACCAGGTGGCTTAAGCAACTCCCAAGCCTGTCTACGCAACTCCCCAGCATGTCTAGTCAACTCCTCAGCATGTTTGCGTAGAAACAAAGTCGTTTTAGCAACTCCCAAGCATGTCTAGTCAACTCCCAAGCATAATTGCATAGATACCAGGTGGCTGAAGCAACTCCCAAGCCTGTCTAGGCAACTCCCAAGCATGTCTAGTCAACTCCCAAGCATGTTAGCGTAGGAACCAGGTGGCTTAAGCAACTCCCAAGCCGGTCTAGTGAACTCCCAAGCACGTTTGCGTAGAAACCAGGTGGCTTAAGCAACTCCCAAGCTGTTGAATTGTCGGGTAGCGCAGGGAGCTGGGCACCCTAGCGAGCGTACAGAAACGACAGGAGAGAAGGACTCGGGTAACAATGTAGCACACAGTGGAATGACTGGAACAGGAGCGCCCCAATCGACCAAAGGTAATTGTGTCGATCACAGCAAAACACTTGGAATATATGTGCCCAGGCCCATCCCTGCTTTGTGCTGTCCTCGCTACGGATAGCTCTGTGGAACTGTGGAATCGCGCTGCTCGTTGATCTCTGTACGGATCAGGGTGCAGCATCCCGCGAGATCTGGCGATCTGCTGCGGGCATTGGGATTTGGCATGTATCATCCTCCGTCAATCCAATGCAGCAACATCGTGCTGCATGGATACGCAGACGTAGGTTGGCTGGCATGGTCTTTGACGCTGCACCCTTGGCGTGCGCAAGCGCAGACCAGCAGTATGCATGCGCCGCATGCATGACGTGTCATGCACTGAGCTGGCACTTCGCACTGCCAAAAGGCTGTGGCAAAAGGTGGCATGATACATGGGATTGGTATGTGAGATTATACATGTTGAGGAATGCTAGTGGCACTTTTGGGCATGTGGAATTATGCACATGTAGCTGTATGCATGCAGCTCATGTGCACAGCTGTGACGTGGTACATGCTGGCATTCTGAGGTATTCTTTGGTATACTTTCGCCTGGCTCAAGTTTTGCAAGGCACTAGCCTGAGATACATACACATGTATCCACAATTGGTGCCTGCATATCTGGAATAGGTGTGCTTCTGAGCAGACAGACTTGGCCATTACAACACCTCCCCCCACACACGGGAGCGGAGCAGGGCAAACAAGAGTATGCTCTGCAAGCTCAGGGCAAGTCTGGAAGCTCAGGTAAGCAGATAAATGGAGACAGCACATTGACTTGAATGGTAGGGTACATCATAAGACCGGGGCAATGTGGTATTTACAGAGAAGGGTCTACTCATCTGGAATACGGATGAGTGACCTTGTTGGAATTAAGGCTAGTTCTAGAGCTGGCTGGGGAACTCATCGCAGAGATCGTGGAAATACTCTGGCAACAATTGACGACCTGAGTAGCGGTTTATCATTTCACTCATGGCCTCATCTAGGTCTAGGACTGCATCATGCAGCCTGCGAGTAACTCTTCTGACATGGCAGAGGTCAGTGAGGTACTGAGAGTGGTAGTCTCCAAGCGCTGGCATTGTAGTGGCATCTAGCATCAACTGGCGGACGTTCTGGAGAAAGCGTCGACGCTGGACGAGGGAATGGGATGTCGGATCTTGTGGGATCTCAGGGACTGGCAAGTTTCTAACTGCACACATAGGTGGGTTCAGATGATGGAATTGGGTCTGTCGGGTTTTATGGAAGTCACATGATGGAAAAACAGGTTGGTGCCCCGCGACATGCAACCTGGCGGATCAGATTTAGGCAGGGGTTGGCCTTGCTCCCGGGAGCCCCCTCCTCACATCACCTATGGCCTGGAAATCCCCGGCCTCACAGAGGCAGTCTGCTTACATCCAGGCGTCCCCTTCAGCATCACAGCGGGGGGGCAGCATTAGCGCACATGCGCTTTGCGGACTCAGTCCGCATCCTACCACAATAACTGCAGTAGGTGACCCTGGAAAGTGCTGCCTTATGGGATTCGCTCAACCGAGAACTACGTCTACGCGGTTTGCGTTTGGGATCGTCGATGTTGCTGCCACCCGCGGGCACCTTCCCCCCAGCGACGGGACGCCTGGTGGATTCAGCCTTGGCTGCTATATGGGACAGATGTAGCCGCGCTTCACGCGGAAACTCATGAATCATGTGCGCTCTCTGAGTACTGGAGGCATTGTGGAACAGATAATCGGCAACTTTCTCCAGGCATCCGGACAACTCATCAACTGGTAACCAAGAGTCATGAGATGCATCGTAGCCAACCCAGCGCACCAGGTAGTGAGGGCACGCGATGGAGATGTCGTCATCGCGATGCCGCGACTGCATGTAATTGACTACACATTCAACTTCATAAGTGGTCGTGTCCACAGTGGCCGATGACTTGGCAGCTTCAGGGCTGGTGGCGCATGCAGCATCGAAGGACTCATTGTAAGGTTTCAGCACAGAGAAGTGAAAGACATCATGTAGACCTAGACGCTGCAGCGTGGTCGGCAATGATATACGGGCCGCGGCCCGGCCCACTACTTCCAGAATTTTACAGGGACCCAACCAACGCGGAGTAAACTTCTTTCGGAGAGATGGATGATGCAGAGCAACCTTACGTATAGATAGCAGGACCAAATCACCCACAGAAAAGGTTGGCCAAGCAGATTTCCTGTTGAAATCCGACCACATTGACTGCTTGGCCTCTACCAGAGCTTGCTTTGCTAGGAAGTAATACATGCGGTGCATCACAGCTGGAGCTGGTTGCTGATGCTGTGGCAATTTGAGCGCAAGGGCTGTGGGAGACAGCGGCGGAGTGATACGGTTCAAAGAGAACGGCGTGCAGCCCGTGGCTGCCGACTTGGAGCTATTCATACTGAACTCGATATGTGGCAGGAATGCATCCCAATCATCATGTGCAGGACCGATGAAATGCCGAACAGCTTCTTCTACAACGCGATTGTAACGCTCAACTTGCCCGTTGGCTCTAGGATGGTAGGAGAATGTCAGCTGCAATGCAATGCCTAGGTGATCACAAAGGGATGTGAAAAATTTATTGTTCCACTGCGTACCGCGGTCACTACAAATGCCAAGTGGCAGGCCATAATGGGGGTATATGTGCTGGAAAAACAATGCAGCGAATCCGGGACCATTCAGAGTAGACACTGTGGGGATCAATCTTACCATCTTGCTGAATTGATCAACAAATACAACAATGCAATTGTGACCAGACGTGGAGTTAGGCAGTTGCGTGATCATGTCTACACTCACGACACGCCAGCATGCAGAAGGTACAGGTAGTGGGGACATGACTGCCTCCCGCTCCGACGGGGACTTCATGGTCTGACAGCTATGGCATTGTGACACAAATTTCTTGACATCTTTGTGTATATCTGGCCAGTAAAATGAGTCTGTGATCAATGATGCTGTGCGAGAGACACCCATGTGTGCATGCCAGGGGTGTACGTGGTGCCACAACAGAATTTGCCGGCGCAAGTGATCATGATCAGGGACAACAATCTTGTTCTTGTGCAGATAAATCTGGTGCTTAGGGTCGTAATGGTATGATGCAGGTGGCTCGGCAAAATCAGAATCATGTGCATAGCCACTACGCAATCGCTGCCAGAAGTCGTCCGCGTGCAGATCTAGAGTCAAGTATTTGTTGGATTGTTTCAGAAGCAGCTCTGCTTGTGAGTGCGTACCCACACGCTGTGCGTCGACTGCGCGGCCGTCACACACCAGGTCCTCCTGGTCGACCCAGTCCACCGCGGAAGCATCCGGCTGCGCGGTCGCTACGTCGTCCTCACGCGCGGGCTGTTGGTGGAGGGGTGAGGCCGAGGAATTCGGCCTCCTCCGCTGTAGGCGCGAAGTCAATGTCTGACATTGGAGATGGGGTGCGGAGGCAACCAGGAGCGGTCGCGGAGAACGGCGGCGGGTCGGCGTTGGCATGGGCCGGCGGGGAAGTGGGGATGGGGGCGGTGGCAGCGCTGGCGGAGATCCCGTTGGCATCAACACCGGGGACCGCTGAGACTCCAGCTGCTCGCCCATGCGGGGGCTGGACCCCGAGCTGATGGAAATCACTGATGGCGGCGGCTGCGTGGGCCGCCGTGGGTCCTGTGGCTGGGACAGAGGTGGAAATTGCGACTGGGAACGCAGGTCTGGCATGGGCGGGGACAGGCCGGGCGGGGGTGAACCGAACTTCTCCCGTAGCCGGGAGTAGTCGCAGGGCTGGGGAGAGATTGTTGGCAACGTCTGGTGGTATGGGATGGCCTGATTCATCGGCGACTGGCCAGATGATATGGCCGTTGATCCAGTGCTGGCGATTGGAAGCTCGTATCCGCTTGGATCCGGGGATGGGGAAGAGTGGCATCTGCGTGCTATAGCCGTGGTCAGACTTACGGCCGGAAATGCATAAGAAACTTGCACTGGAATGGCATTTCCCGCACGAGAGGCACAAGAAATGGGATGGTCATCATGCAGTTGTACTGTCATGGTAGGCAGGTGCGTGGCACGAGACACTGCATCAGCCACCACGTTCTTGTCACCAGGCACGTACATGATGTGCCAGTTGATGCGGGACAGCGTCTCTACCCAACGCGCTTGCTTGTTATTCAAGCGTTGCTGGGTCTGCAAGTATCTCAGTGGATTATGGTCAGAGTGGACATACACGGGGTGGCCATTTTCCAGATAGCAACGCCATTGGCGTGCAGCAAAAACAATGGCGCCCAGCTCTTTTTCAAAAGTGGCATGGTGGACCTCAGAGGAATTCATTTTTCGGCCTACCCATGCAATGGGATGCAGAGCTGCTTCATGGTCTTGCATCAAGACAGCTCCATAGGCATAATCACTGGCATCTGTGTATACATGGAAGGGCTGGTTGAGATTGGGATGGCGCAGGCCTGTGGCATTGATCAGAGCATGTTTGATGTCATTGAATGCTCGAGTGCATTGTTCAGTCCATGCGCTCTTGCCTTTGGCTTTCATGCGCTCGAGGAGTGGGGCAGCAAGGGTGGGAAATTTTGGAATAAATCTGCGAAAATAGCCAGCAAGACCCAAGAATGATCGGATGGTATTGGTTGACGATTTTAAATCAGCCTCAGGCCATTGTTGCAACACTGAAACCTTGTGTGGGTCTGGCTTCACGGTATCTGCTGTAACAATATGGCCCAAGTATTTGACTTCTTGCATGGCAAATTGGCATTTGACAGCATTGCAGAAAAAGTTGTGTTCATGCAGCCTAGTCAACACACGATCAAGATTGATGGCATGATCCTCAGCAGTTCTGGAAATGATGATAATGTCATCGAGGTATGCAAGGCAAATCTTGCCAATCAGTCCACGCAAAACCACGTGCATTGCTTGTTGGAAAACACTCGGTGCATTGGTGAGACCGAATGGCATCACCGTCCATTCGTACAGGCCATCAGGGGTGCGGAATGCAGTTTTTGGCTGGGATGTCGGGGCTAGTCTGATCTGGTGATATCCAGAAGCAAGATCCAATGCAGAAAAGTATCTCTGGCCTTGCAATTTATCAAGCAAGGCATCTATGCGTGGTAATGGGTATGTATTCTTTACTGTGTTCTCGTTCAGGTAGCGGTAGTCGACACACAGTCTCAGTTTACCTCCGGGTTTGGGAGCAAAAAGGACGCTGCTTGCCCAAGGGGAGATGGACGGCTGAATCCAGCCCATGTCAAGCAAGTGTTGTACCTGCTTTTCCAGTTCAGAGTGTTCCAGTGGAGTCAATCTGTACTGGCGGGCAGCACGTGGTCTGGTGCCAGGCAGATTCTCAATATTCATCTCAAAGCCTAAGGCTGTGGTATTTGGGGGTGCAGGCCCGAGCGTGCCTCCGGACCTAGAATGTTTGTGTACTATCTCTTGAACACACTGTGGGATGGTGGCTACATCTTGCTGGACTGGTGCTGGTACTTGCTGCTGGGACAGAAAACCTTTCTTTTTCGACGCCGCACATACATGCATATCGCTGGAAGGCTCGACGCGTGCATGTGCTGGTTTGACATGCACCACGTACAGAGGCGACTTACCACATTTAGCACGATTGACCATAGATTTCAGCTTACGGCTGGTGCATGCATACTCATCTGATGTTCCCTGTGAAGCAGATGTGCGTTTGGGTATGTGCACGACATGCTGCCAATCACGAGAATGCTTTCGGGGGCCAGCCTTACGGCCAGGCACGATGATGCGAATGTCCGGATCATCAAACTCGAGTTTCATGTGCGTGACGGCAATCACATCAAGACCCAATAGCGCGTGATTGGGTGCATGCCACTCTGCAGCCGGCAAACTTGCTACCACAGTGTACGTGACATCGTGACGCTGGCGGCCTATGCTTGTGCATAATGTGACAGTACCGAGGCAGGGTGCTGCACTCCCAGAGATGCCATGCGACGTGGATGCGCTTTGGTGATATGGTATGCAACACAAGCCCGTCTAGGCAACTCCCAAGCATAATTGCATAGATACCATGTGGCTTAAGCAACTCCCAAGCCTGTCCAGGCAACTCCCAAGCATGTCTACTCAACTCCCAAGCATGTTTGCGTAGAAACAAAGTCGTTTTAGCAACTCCCAAGCATGTCTAGTCAACTCCCAAGCATAATTGCATAGATACCATGTGGCTTAAGCAACTCCCAAGCCTGTCTAGGCAACTCCCAAGCATGTTTGCGTAGAAACCTGGTCGCTTAAGCAACTCCCAAGGCTGTCTAGGCAACTCCCAAGCATGTCTAGTCTACTCGCAAGCATGTTTGCGTAGAAACCTGGTCGCTTAAGCAACTCCCAAGCCGGTCTAGGCAACTCCCAAACCTGTCTAGTCAACTCCCAAGCATGTTAGCGTAGAAACCAGGTGGGTTAAGCAACTCCCAAGTCTGTCAAGGCAACTCCCAAGCCCGACTAGTCAACTCCCAAGCATGTTTTTGTAGAAACCAAGTCGTTCAAGCAACTCCCAAGCCTGTATAGGCAACTCCCAAGCATGTTTGCATAGATACCAGGTGGCTTAAGCAACTCCCAAGCCTGTCTCGGCTACTCCCAAGCATGTTTGCATAGATACCATGTGGCTTAAGCAACTCCCAAGCCTGTCTAGGCAACACCCAAGCATGGCTAGTCTACTCCCAAGCATGTTTGCGCAGAAACCAGGTGGGTTAAGCAACTCCCAAGTCTGTCAAGGCAACTCCCAAGCCCGACTAGTCAACTCCCAAGCATGTTTTCGTAGAAACCAAGTCGTTCAAGCAACTCCCAAGCCTGTATAGGCAACTCCCAAGCATGTTTGCATAGATACCAGGTGGCTTAAGCAACTCCCAAGCCTGTCTCGGCAACTCCCAATCATGTTTGCATAGATACCAAGTGGCTTAAGCAACTCCCAAGCCTGTCTCGGCTACTCCCAAGCATGTTTGCATAGATACCATGTGGCTTAAGCAACTCCCAAGCCTGTCTAGGCAACACCCAAGCATGGCTAGTCTACTCCAAAGCATGTTTGCGCAGAAACCAGGTGGGTTAAGCAACTCCCAAGTCTGTCAAGGCAACTCCCAAGCCCGACTAGTCAACTCCCAAGCATGTTTTCGTAGAAACCAAGTCGTTCAAGCAACTCCCAAGCCTGTCTAGTCAACTCCCAAGCATGTTTGCGTAGAAACCTGGTGGCTTAAGCAACTCCCAAGCCTGTCTAGTCAACTCCCAAGCATGTTTGCGTAGAAACCTGGTCGCTTAAGCAACTCCCAAGCCTGTCTAGGCAACTCCCAAGCCTGTCTAGGCAACTCCCAAGCATAATTGCATAGATACCAGGTGGCTTAAGCAACTCCCAAGCCTGTCTAGGCAACTCCCAAGCATAATTGCATAGATACCAGGTGGCTTAAGCAACTCCCAAGCCTGTCTACGCAACTCCCAAGCATGTCTAGTCAACTCCTCAGCATGTTTGCGTAGAAACAAAGTCGTTTTAGCAACTCCCAAGCATGTCTAGTCAACTCCCACGCATAATTGCATAGACACCATGTGGCTTAAGCAACTCCCAAGCATGTCTAGTCAAGTCCCAAGCATGTTTGCGTTGAAACCAGGTGGCTTCAGCAACTCCCAAGCCTGTCTAGGCAACTCCCAAGCATAATTGCATAGATACCAGGTGGCTTAAGCAACGCCCAAGCCTGTCTAGTCAACTCCCAAGCATGTTTGCGTAGAAACCAGGTGGCTTGAGCAACTCCCAAGCCCGTCTAGGCAACTCCCAAGCATGTTTGCGTAGAAACCTGGTCGCTTAAGCAACTTTCAAGCCTGTCTAGGCAACTCCCAAGCATGTCTACTCAACTCCCAAGCATAATTGCATAGATACCAGGTGGCTTAAGCAACTCCCAAGCCTGTCTAGTCAAGTCCCAAGCATGTTTGCGTAGAAACCAGGTGGCTTAAGCAACTCCCAAGCCTGTCTAGGCAACTCCCAAGCATAATTGCATAGATACCAGGTGGCTTAAGCAACTCCCAAGCCTGTCTAGTCAACTCCCAAGCATGTTTGCGTAGAAACCAGGTGGCTTAAGCAACTCCCAAGCCCGTCTAGGCAACTCCCATGCATGTTTGCGTAGAAACCTGGTCGCTTAAGCAACTCCCAAGCCTGTCTAGGCAACTCCCAAGCCTGTCTAGTCAACTCCCAAGCATGTTTGCGTAGAAACCAGGTGGCTTAAGCAACTCCCAAGCCCGTCTAGGCAACTCCCAAGCATGTTTGCGTAGAAACCTGGTCGCTTAAGCAACTCCCAAGCCTGTCTAGGCAACTCCCAAGCATGTCTACTCAACTCCCAAGCATGTTTGCGTAGAAACAAAGTCGTTTTAGCAACTCCCAAGCATGTCTAGTCAACTCCCAAGCATAATTGCACAGATACCAGGTGGCTGAAGCAACTCCCAAGCCTGTCTGGGCAACTCCCAAGCATAATTGCATAGATACCAGGTGGCTTAAGCAACTCCCAAGCCTGTCTACGCAACTCCCCAGCATGTCTAGTCAACTCATCAGCATGTTTGCGTAGAAACAAAGTCGTTTTAGCAACTCCCAAGCATGTCTAGTCAACTCCCAAGCATAATTGCATAGATACCAGGTGGCTGAAGCAACTCCCAAGCCTGTCTAGGCAACTCCCAAGCATGTCTAGTCAACTCCCAAGCATGTTAGCGTAGAAACCAGGTGGCTTAAGCAACTCCCAAGCCGGTCTAGTGAACTCCCAAGCACGTTTGCGTAGAAACCAGGTGGCTTAAGCAACTCCCAAGCCCGTCTAGGCAACTCCCAAGCATAATTGCATAGATACCATGTGGCTTAAGCAACTCCCAAGCCTGTCCAGGCAACTCCCAAGCATGTCTACTCAACTCCCAAGCATGTTTGCGTAGAAACAAAGTCGTTTTAGCAACTCCCAAACATGTCTAGTCAACTCCCAAGCATAATTGCATAGATACCATGTGGCTTAAGCAACTCCCAAGCCTGTCTAGGCAACTCCCAAGCATGTTTGCGTAGAAACCTGGTCGCTTAAGCAACTCCCAAGGCTGTCTAGGCAACTCCCAAGCATGTCTAGTCTACTCGCAAGCATGTTTGCGTAGAAACCTGGTCGCTTAAGCAACTCCCAAGCCGGTCTAGGCAACTCCCAAACCTGTCTAGTCAACTCCCAAGCATGTTAGCGTAGAAACCAGGTGGGTTAAGCAACTCCCAAGTCTGTCAAGGCAACTCCCAAGCCCGACTAGTCAACTCCCAAGCATGTTTTTGTAGAAACCAAGTCGTTCAAGCAACTCCCAAGCCTGTATAGGCAACTCCCAAGCATGTTTGCATAGATACCAGGTGGCTTAAGCAACTCCCAAGCCTGTCTCGGCTACTCCCAAGCATGTTTGCATAGATACCATGTGGCTTAAGCAACTCTCAAGCCTGTCTAGGCAACACCCAAGCATGGCTAGTCTACTCCCAAGCATGTTTGCGCAGAAACCAGGTGGGTTAAGCAACTCCCAAGTCTGTCAAGGCAACTCCCAAGCCCGACTAGTCAACTCCCAAGCATGTTTTCGTAGAAACCAAGTCGTTCAAGCAACTCCCAAGCCTGTCTAGTCAACTCCCAAGCATGTTTTCGTAGAAACCAAGTCGTTCAAGCAACTCCCAAGCCTGTCTAGTCAACTCCCAAGCATGTTTGCGTAGAAACCTGGTGGCTTAAGCAACTCCCAAGCCCGTCTAGGCAACTCCCAAGCATGTTTGCGTAGAAACCTGGTCGCTTAAGCAACTCCCAAGCCTGTCTAGGCAACTCCCAAGCCTGTCTAGGCAACTCCCAAGCATAATTGCATAGATACCAGGTGGCTTAAGCAACTCCCAAGCCTGTCTAGGCAACTCCCAAGCATAATTGCATAGATACCAGGTGGCTTAAGCAACTCCCAAGCCTGTCTACGCAACTCCCAAGCATGTCTAGTCAACTCCTCAGGATGTTTGCGTAGAAACAAAGTCGTTTTAGCAACTCCCAAGCATGTCTAGTCAACTCCCAAGCATAATTGCATAGATACCATGTGGCTTAAGCAACTCCCAAGCATGTCTAGTCAAGTCCCAAGCATGTTTGCGTAGAAACCAGGTGGCTTCAGCAACTCCCAAGCCTGTCTAGGCAACTCCCAAGCATAATTGCATAGATACCAGGTGGCTTAAGCAACGCCCAAGCCTGTCTAGTCAACTCTTAAGCATGTTTGCGTAGAAACCAGGTGGCTTCAGCAACTCCCAAGCCTGTCTAGGCAACTCCCAAGCATAATTGCATAGATACCAGGTGGCTTAAGCAACGCCCAAGCCTGTCTAGTCAACTCCCAAGCATGTTTGCGTAGAAACCAGGTGGCTTGAGCAACTCCCAAGCCCGTCTAGGCAACTCCCAAGCATGTTTGCGTAGAAACCTGGTCGCTTAAGCAACTCCCAAGCCTGTCTAGGCAACTCCCAAGCCTGTCTAGTCAACTCCCAAGCATGTTTGCGTAGAAACCAGGTGGCTTAAGCAACTCCCAAGCCCGTCTAGGCAACTCCCAAGCATGTTTGCGTAGAAACCTGGTCGCTTAAGCAACTCCCAAGCCTGTCTAGGCAACTCCCAAGCATGTCTACTCAACTCCCAAGCATGTTTGCGTAGAAACAAAGTCGTTTTAGCAACTCCCAAGCATGTCTAGTCAACTCCCAAGCATAATTGCATAGATACCAGGTGGCTGAAGCAACTCCCAAGCCTGTCTGGGCAACTCCCAAGCATAATTGCATAGATACCAGGTGGCTTAAGCAACTCCCAAGCCTGTCTACGCAACTCCCCAGCATGTCTAGTCAACTCCTCAGCATGTTTGCGTAGAAACAAAGTCGTTTTAGCAACTCCCAAGCATGTCTAGTCAACTCCCAAGCATAATTGCATAGATACCAGGTGGCTGAAGCAACTCCCAAGCCTGTCTAGGCAACTCCCAAGCATGTCTAGTCAACTCCCAAGCATGTTAGCGTAGAAACCAGGTGGCTTAAGCAACTCCCAAGCCGGTCTAGTGAACTCCCAAGCACGTTTGCGTAGAAACCAGGTGGCTTAAGCAACTCCCAAGCCCGTCTAGGCAACTCCCAAGCATAATTGCATAGATACCATGTGGCTTAAGCAACTCCCAAGCCTGTCCAGGCAACTCCCAAGCATGTCTACTCAACTCCCAAGCATGTTTGCGTAGAAACAAAGTCGTTTTAGCAACTCCCAAACATGTCTAGTCAACTCCCAAGCATAATTGCATAGATACCATGTGGCTTAAGCAACTCCCAAGCCTGTCTAGGCAACTCCCAAGCATGTTTGCGTAGAAACCTGGTCGCTTAAGCAACTCCCAAGGCTGTCTAGGCAACTCCCAAGCATGTCTAGTCTACTCGCAAGCATGTTTGCGTAGAAACCTGGTCGCTTAAGCAACTCCCAAGCCGGTCTAGGCAACTCCCAAACCTGTCTAGTCAACTCCCAAGCATGTTAGCGTAGAAACCAGGTGGGTTAAGCAACTCCCAAGTCTGTCAAGGCAACTCCCAAGCCCGACTAGTCAACTCCCAAGCATGTTTTTGTAGAAACCAAGTCGTTCAAGCAACTCCCAAGCCTGTATAGGCAACTCCCAAGCATGTTTGCATAGATACCAGGTGGCTTAAGCAACTCCCAAGCCTGTCTCGGCTACTCCCAAGCATGTTTGCATAGATACCATGTGGCTTAAGCAACTCTCAAGCCTGTCTAGGCAACACCCAAGCATGGCTAGTCTACTCCCAAGCATGTTTGCGCAGAAACCAGGTGGGTTAAGCAACTCCCAAGTCTGTCAAGGCAACTCCCAAGCCCGACTAGTCAACTCCCAAGCATGTTTTCGTAGAAACCAAGTCGTTCAAGCAACTCCCAAGCCTGTATAGGCAACTCCCAAGCATGTTTGCATAGATACCAGGTGGCTTAAGCAACTCCCAAGCCTGTCTCGGCAACTCCCAATCATGTTTGCATAGATACCAAGTGGCTTAAGCAACTCCCAAGCCTGTCTCGGCTACTCCCAAGCATGTTTGCATAGATACCATGTGGCTTAAGCAACTCCCAAGCCTGTCTAGGCAACACCCAAGCATGGCTAGTCTACTCCAAAGCATGTTTGCGCAGAAACCAGGTGGGTTAAGCAACTCCCAAGTCTGTCAAGGCAACTCCCAAGCCCGACTAGTCAACTCCCAAGCATGTTTTCGTAGAAACCAAGTCGTTCAAGCAACTCCCAAGCCTGTCTAGTCAACTCCCAAGCATGTTTGCGTAGAAACCTGGTGGCTTAAGCAACTCCCAAGCCCGTCTAGGCAACTCCCAAGCATGTTTGCGTAGAAACCTGGTCGCTTAAGCAACTCCCAAGCCTGTCTAGGCAACTCCCAAGCCTGTCTAGGCAACTCCCAAGCATAATTGCATAGATACCAGGTGGCTTAAGCAACTCCCAAGCCTGTCTAGGCAACTCCCAAGCATAATTGCATAGATACCAGGTGGCTTAAGCAACTCCCAAGCCTGTCTACGCAACTCCCAAGCATGTCTAGTCAACTCCTCAGGATGTTTGCGTAGAAACAAAGTCGTTTTAGCAACTCCCAAGCATGTCTAGTCAACGCCCAAGCATAATTGCATAGATACCATGTGGCTTAAGCAACTCCCAAGCATGTCTAGTCAAGTCCCAAGCATGTTTGCGTAGAAACCAGGTGGCTTCAGCAACTCCCAAGCCTGTCTAGGCAACTCCCAAGCATAATTGCATAGATACCAGGTGGCTTAAGCAACGCCCAAGCCTGTCTAGTCAACTCCCAAGCATGTTTGCGTAGAAACCAGGTGGCTTGAGCAACTCCCAAGCCCGTCTAGGCAACTCCCAAGCATGTTTGCGTAGAAACCTGGTCGCTTAAGCAACTTTCAAGCCTGTCTAGGCAACTCCCAAGCATGTCTACTCAACTCCCAAGCATAATTGCATAGATACCAGGTGGCTTAAGCAACTCCCAAGCCTGTCTAGTCAAGTCCCAAGCATGTTTGCGTAGAAACCAGGTGGCTTAAGCAACTCCCAAGCCTGTCTAGGCAACTCCCAAGCATAATTGCATAGATACCAGGTGGCTTAAGCAACTCCCAAGCCTGTCTAGTCAACTCCCAAGCATGTTTGCGTAGAAACCAGGTGGCTTCAGCAACTCCCAAGCCTGTCTAGGCAACTCCCATGCATAATTGCATAGATACCAGGTGGCTTAAGCAACGCCCAAGCCTGTCTAGTCAACTCCCAAGCATGTTTGCGTAGAAACCAGGTGGCTTGAGCAACTCCCAAGCCCGTCTAGGCAACTCCCAAGCATGTTTGCGTAGAAACCTGGTCGCTTAAGCAACTTTCAAGCCTGTCTAGGCAACTCCCAAGCATGTCTACTCAACTCCCAAGCATGTTTGCGTAGAAACAAAGTCGTTTTAGCAACTCCCAAGCATGTCTAGTCAACTCCCAAGCATAATTGCATAGATACCAGGTGGCTGAAGCAACTCCCAAGCCTGTCTGGGCAACTCCCAAGCATAATTGCATAGATACCAGGTGGCTTAAGCAACTCCCAAGCCTGTCTACGCAACTCCCCAGCATGTCTAGTCAACTCCTCAGCATGTTTGCGTAGAAACAAAGTCGTTTTAGCAACTCCCAAGCATGTCTAGTCAACTCCCAAGCATAATTGCATAGATACCAGGTGGCTGAAGCAACTCCCAAGCCTGTCTAGGCAACTCCCAAGCATGTCTAGTCAACTCCCAAGCATGTTAGCGTAGAAACCAGGTGGCTTAAGCAACTCCCAAGCCGGTCTAGTGAACTCCCAAGCACGTTTGCGTAGAAACCAGGTGGCTTAAGCAACTCCCAAGCCCGTCTAGGCAACTCCCAAGCATAATTGCATAGATACCATGTGGCTTAAGCAACTCCCAAGCCTGTCCAGGCAACTCCCAAGCATGTCTACTCAACTCCCAAGCATGTTTGCGTAGAAACAAAGTCGTTTTAGCAACTCCCAAACATGTCTAGTCAACTCCCAAGCATAATTGCATAGATACCATGTGGCTTAAGCAACTCCCAAGCCTGTCTAGGCAACTCCCAAGCATGTTTGCGTAGAAACCTGGTCGCTTAAGCAACTCCCAAGGCTGTCTAGGCAACTCCCAAGCATGTCTAGTCTACTCGCAAGCATGTTTGCGTAGAAACCTGGTCGCTTAAGCAACTCCCAAGCCGGTCTAGGCAACTCCCAAACCTGTCTAGTCAACTCCCAAGCATGTTAGCGTAGAAACCAGGTGGGTTAAGCAACTCCCAAGTCTGTCAAGGCAACTCCCAAGCCCGACTAGTCAACTCCCAAGCATGTTTTTGTAGAAACCAAGTCGTTCAAGCAACTCCCAAGCCTGTATAGGCAACTCCCAAGCATGTTTGCATAGATACCAGGTGGCTTAAGCAACTCCCAAGCCTGTCTCGGCTACTCCCAAGCATGTTTGCATAGATACCATGTGGCTTAAGCAACTCTCAAGCCTGTCTAGGCAACACCCAAGCATGGCTAGTCTACTCCCAAGCATGTTTGCGCAGAAACCAGGTGGGTTAAGCAACTCCCAAGTCTGTCAAGGCAACTCCCAAGCCCGACTAGTCAACTCCCAAGCATGTTTTCGTAGAAACCAAGTCGTTCAAGCAACTCCCAAGCCTGTATAGGCAACTCCCAAGCATGTTTGCATAGATACCAGGTGGCTTAAGCAACTCCCAAGCCTGTCTCGGCAACTCCCAATCATGTTTGCATAGATACCAAGTGGCTTAAGCAACTCCCAAGCCTGTCTCGGCTACTCCCAAGCATGTTTGCATAGATACCATGTGGCTTAAGCAACTCCCAAGCCTGTCTAGGCAACACCCAAGCATGGCTAGTCTACTCCAAAGCATGTTTGCGCAGAAACCAGGTGGGTTAAGCAACTCCCAAGTCTGTCAAGGCAACTCCCAAGCCCGACTAGTCAACTCCCAAGCATGTTTTCGTAGAAACCAAGTCGTTCAAGCAACTCCCAAGCCTGTCTAGTCAACTCCCAAGCATGTTTGCGTAGAAACCTGGTGGCTTAAGCAACTCCCAAGCCCGTCTAGGCAACTCCCAAGCATGTTTGCGTAGAAACCTGGTCGCTTAAGCAACTCCCAAGCCTGTCTAGGCAACTCCCAAGCCTGTCTAGGCAACTCCCAAGCATAATTGCATAGATACCAGGTGGCTTAAGCAACTCCCAAGCCTGTCTAGGCAACTCCCAAGCATAATTGCATAGATACCAGGTGGCTTAAGCAACTCCCAAGCCTGTCTACGCAACTCCCAAGCATGTCTAGTCAACTCCTCAGGATGTTTGCGTAGAAACAAAGTCGTTTTAGCAACTCCCAAGCATGTCTAGTCAACGCCCAAGCATAATTGCATAGATACCATGTGGCTTAAGCAACTCCCAAGCATGTCTAGTCAAGTCCCAAGCATGTTTGCGTAGAAACCAGGTGGCTTCAGCAACTCCCAAGCCTGTCTAGGCAACTCCCAAGCATAATTGCATAGATACCAGGTGGCTTAAGCAACGCCCAAGCCTGTCTAGTCAACTCCCAAGCATGTTTGCGTAGAAACCAGGTGGCTTGAGCAACTCCCAAGCCCGTCTAGGCAACTCCCAAGCATGTTTGCGTAGAAACCTGGTCGCTTAAGCAACTTTCAAGCCTGTCTAGGCAACTCCCAAGCATGTCTACTCAACTCCCAAGCATAATTGCATAGATACCAGGTGGCTTAAGCAACTCCCAAGCCTGTCTAGTCAAGTCCCAAGCATGTTTGCGTAGAAACCAGGTGGCTTAAGCAACTCCCAAGCCTGTCTAGGCAACTCCCAAGCATAATTGCATAGATACCAGGTGGCTTAAGCAACTCCCAAGCCTGTCTAGTCAACTCCCAAGCATGTTTGCGTAGAAACCAGGTGGCTTCAGCAACTCCCAAGCCTGTCTAGGCAACTCCCATGCATAATTGCATAGATACCAGGTGGCTTAAGCAACGCCCAAGCCTGTCTAGTCAACTCCCAAGCATGTTTGCGTAGAAACCAGGTGGCTTGAGCAACTCCCAAGCCCGTCTAGGCAACTCCCAAGCATGTTTGCGTAGAAACCTGGTCGCTTAAGCAACTTTCAAGCCTGTCTAGGCAACTCCCAAGCATGTCTACTCAACTCCCAAGCATAATTGCATAGATACCAGGTGGCTTAAGCAACTCCCAAGCCTGTCTAGTCAACTCCCAAGCATGTTTGCGTAGAAACCAGGTGGCTTAAGCAACTCCCAAGCCCGTCTAGGCAACTCCCAAGCATGTTTGCGTAGAAACCTGGTCGCTTAAGCAACTCCCAAGCCTGTCTAGGCAACTCCCAAGCATGTCTACTCAACTCCCAAGCATGTTTGCGTAGAAACAAAGTCGTTTTAGCAACTCCCAAGCAGGTCTAGTCAACTCCCAAGCATAATTGCATAGATACCAGGTGGCTGAAGCAACTCCCAAGCCTGTCTAGGCAACTCCCAAGCATAATTGCATAGATACCAGGTGGCTTAAGCAACTCCCAAGCCTGTCTACGCAACTCCCCAGCATGTCTAGTCAACTCCTCAGCATGTTTGCGTAGAAACAAAGTCGTTTTAGCAACTCCCAAGCATGTCTAGTCAACTCCCAAGCATAATTGCATAGATACCAGGTGGCTGAAGCAACTCCCAAGCCTGTCTAGGCAACTCCCAAGCATGTCTAGTCAACTCCCAAGCATGTTAGCGTAGAAACCAGGTGGCTTAAGCAACTCCCAAGCCGGTCTAGTGAACTCCCAAGCACGTTTGCGTAGAAACCAGGTGGCTTAAGCAACTCCCAAGCCCGTCTAGGCAACTCCCAAGCATAATTGCATAGATACCATGTGGCTTAAGCAACTCCCAAGCCTGTCCAGGCAACTCCCAAGCATGTCTACTCAACTCCCAAGCATGTTTGCGTAGAAACAAAGTCGTTTTAGCAACTCCCAAGCATGTCTAGTCAACTCCCAAGCATAATTGCATAGATACCATGTGGCTTAAGCAACTCCCAAGCCTGTCTAGGCAACTCCCAAGCATGTTTGCGTAGAAACCTGGTCGCTTAAGCAACTCCCAAGGCTGTCTAGGCAACTCCCAAGCATGTCTAGTCTACTCGCAAGCATGTTTGCGTAGAAACCTGGTCGCTTAAGCAACTCCCAAGCCGGTCTAGGCAACTCCCAAACCTGTCTAGTCAACTCCCAAGCATGTTTGCGTAGAAACCTGGTGGCTTAAGCAACTCCCAAGCCTGTCTAGTCAACTCCCAAGCATGTTTGCGTAGAAACCAGGTGGCTTAAGCAACTCCCAAGCCCGTCTAGGCAACTCCCAAGCATGTTTGCGTAGAAACCTGGTCGCTTAAGCAACTCCCAAGCCTGTCTAGGCAACTCCCAAGCCTGTCTAGTCAACTCCCAAGCATGTTTGCGTAGAAACCTGGTGGCTTAAGCAACTCCCAAGCCCGTCTAGGCAACTCCCAAGCATGTTTGCGTAGAAACCTGGTCGCTTAAGCAACTCCCAAGCCTGTCTAGGCAACTCCCAAGCATAATTGCATAGATACCAGGTGCCTTAAGCAACTCCCAAGCATGTCTTGTCAACTCCCAAGCATGTTTGCGTAGAAACCTGGTGGCTTAAGCAACTCCCAAGCCCGTCTAGGCAACTCCCAAGCATGTTTGCGTAGAAATCTGGTCGCTTAAGCAACTCCCAAGCCTGTCTAGGCAACTCCCAAGCATAATTGCATAGATACCAGGTTGCTTTAGCAACTCCCAAGCCTGTCTACGCAACTCCCAAGCATGTCTAGTCAACTCCTCAGCATGTTTGCGTAGAAACAAAGTCGTTTTAGCAACTCCCAAGCATGTCTAGTCAACTCCCAAGCATAATTGCATAGATACCATGTGGCTTAAGCAACTCCCAAGCATGTCTAGTCAAGTCCCAAGCATGTTTGCGTAGAAACCAGGTGGCTTAAGCAACTCCCAAGCCTGTCTAGGCAACTCCCAAGCATAATTGCATAGATACCAGGTGGCTTAAGCAACTCCCAAGCCTGTCTAGTCAACTCCCAAGCATGTTTGCGTAGAAACCAGGTGGCTTAAGCAACTCCCAAGCCCGTCTAGGCAACTCCCAAGCCTGTCTAGTCAACTCCCAAGCATGTTTGCGTAGAAACCTGGTGGCTTAAGCAACTCCCAAGCCCGTCTAGGCAACTCCCAAGCATGTTTTCGTAGAAACCAAGTCGTTCAAGCAACTCCCAAGCCTGTATAAGCAACTCCCAAGCATAATTGCATAGATACCATGTGGCTTAAGCAACTCCCAAGCCTGTCCAGGCAACTCCCAAGCATGTCTACTCAACTCCCAAGCATGTTTGCGTAGAAACAAAGTCGTTTTAGCAACTCCCAAACATGTCTAGTCAACTCCCAAGCATAATTGCATAGATACCATGTGGCTTAAGCAACTCCCAAGCCTGTCTAGGCAACTCCCAAGCATGCTTGCGTAGAAACCTGGTCGCTTAAGCAACTCCCAAGGCTGTCTAGGCAACTCCCAAGCATGTCTAGTCTACTCGCAAGCATGTTTGCGTAGAAACCTGGTCGCTTAAGCAACTCCCAAGCCGGTCTAGGCAACTCCCAAACCTGTCTAGTCAACTCCCAAGCATGTTAGCGTAGAAACCAGGTGGGTTAAGCAACTCCCAAGTCTGTCAAGGCAACTCCCAAGCCCGACTAGTCAACTCCCAAGCATGTTTTTGTAGAAACCAAGTCGTTCAAGCAACTCCCAAGCCTGTATAGGCAACTCCCAAGCATGTTTGCATAGATACCAGGTGGCTTAAGCAACTCCCAAGCCTGTCTCGGCTACTCCCAAGCATGTTTGCATAGATACCATGTGGCTTAAGCAACTCTCAAGCCTGTCTAGGCAACACCCAAGCATGGCTAGTCTACTCCCAAGCATGTTTGCGCAGAAACCAGGTGGGTTAAGCAACTCCCAAGTCTGTCAAGGCAACTCCCAAGCCCGACTAGTCAACTCCCAAGCATGTTTTCGTAGAAACCAAGTCGTTCAAGCAACTCCCAAGCCTGTCTAGTCAACTCCCAAGCATGTTTTCGTAGAAACCAAGTCGTTCAAGCAACTCCCAAGCCTGTCTAGTCAACTCCCAAGCATGTTTGCGTAGAAACCTGGTGGCTTAAGCAACTCCCAAGCCCGTCTAGGCAACTCCCAAGCATGTTTGCGTAGAAACCTGGTCGCTTAAGCAACTCCCAAGCCTGTCTAGGCAACTCCCAAGCCTGTCTAGGCAACTCCCAAGCATAATTGCATAGATACCAGGTGGCTTAAGCAACTCCCAAGCCTGTCTAGGCAACTCCCAAGCATAATTGCATAGATACCAGGTGGCTTAAGCAACTCCCAAGCATGTCTACGCAACTCCAGAGCATGTCTAGTCAACTCCTCAGGATGTTTGCGTAGAAACAAAGTCGTTTTAGCAACTCCCAAGCATGTCTAGTCAACTCCCAAGCATAATTGCATAGATACCATGTGGCTTAAGCAACTCCCAAGCATGTCTAGTCAAGTCCCAAGCATGTTTGCGTAGAAACCAGGTGGCTTCAGCAACTCCCAAGCCTGTCTAGGCAACTCCCAAGCATAATTGCATAGATACCAGGTGGCTTAAGCAACGCCCAAGCCTGTCTAGTCAACTCCCAAGCATGTTTGCGTAGAAACCAGGTGGCTTCAGCAACTCCCAAGCCTGTCTAGGCAACTCCCAAGCATAATTGCATAGATACCAGGTGGCTTAAGCAACGCCCAAGCCTGTCTAGTCAACTCCCAAGCATGTTTGCGTAGAAACCAGGTGGCTTGAGCAACTCCCAAGCCCGTCTAGGCAACTCCCAAGCATGTTTGCGTAGAAACCTGGTCGCTTAAGCAACTCCCAAGCCTGTCTAGGCAACTCCCAAGCCTGTCTAGTCAACTCCCAAGCATGTTTGCGTAGAAACCAGGTGGCTTAAGCAACTCCCAAGCCCGTCTAGGCAACTCCCAAGCATGTTTGCGTAGAAACCTGGTCGCTTAAGCAACTCCCAAGCCTGTCTAGGCAACTCCCAAGCATGTCTACTCAACTCCCAAGCATGTTTGCGTAGAAACAAAGTCGTTTTAGCAACTCCCAAGCATGTCTAGTCAACTCCCAAGCATAATTGCATAGATACCAGGTGGCTGAAGCAACTCCCAAGCCTGTCTGGGCAACTCCCAAGCATAATTGCATAGATACCAGGTGGCTTAAGCAACTCCCAAGCCTGTCTACGCAACTCCCCAGCATGTCTAGTCAACTCCTCAGCATGTTTGCGTAGAAACAAAGTCGTTTTAGCAACTCCCAAGCATGTCTAGTCAACTCCCAAGCATAATTGCATAGATACCAGGTGGCTGAAGCAACTCCCAAGCCTGTCTAGGCAACTCCCAAGCATGTCTAGTCAACTCCCAAGCATGTTAGCGTAGAAACCAGGTGGCTTAAGCAACTCCCAAGCCGGTCTAGTGAACTCCCAAGCACGTTTGCGTAGAAACCAGGTGGCTTAAGCAACTCCCAAGCCCGTCTAGGCAACTCCCAAGCATAATTGCATAGATACCATGTGGCTTAAGCAACTCCCAAGCCTGTCCAGGCAACTCCCAAGCATGTCTACTCAACTCCCAAGCATGTTTGCGTAGAAACAAAGTCGTTTTAGCAACTCCCAAACATGTCTAGTCAACTCCCAAGCATAATTGCATAGATACCATGTGGCTTAAGCAACTCCCAAGCCTGTCTAGGCAACTCCCAAGCATGTTTGCGTAGAAACCTGGTCGCTTAAGCAACTCCCAAGGCTGTCTAGGCAACTCCCAAGCATGTCTAGTCTACTCGCAAGCATGTTTGCGTAGAAACCTGGTCGCTTAAGCAACTCCCAAGCCGGTCTAGGCAACTCCCAAACCTGTCTAGTCAACTCCCAAGCATGTTAGCATAGATACCAGGTGGCTTAAGCAACGCCCAAGCATGTCTAGTCAACTCCTCAGGATGTTTGCGTAGAAACAAAGTCGTTTTAGCAACTCCCAAGCATGTCTAGTCAACTCCCAAGCATAATTGCATAGATACCATGTGGCTTAAGCAACTCCCAAGCATGTCTAGTCAAGTCCCAAGCATGTTTGCGTAGAAACCAGGTGGCTTCAGCAACTCCCAAGCCTGTCTAGGCAACTCCCAAGCATAATTGCATAGATACCATGTGGCTTAAGCAACTCCCAAGCCTGTCTAGGCAACTCCCAAGCATGCTTGCGTAGAAACCTGGTCGCTTAAGCAACTCCCAAGGCTGTCTAGGCAACTCCCAAGCATGTCTAGTCTACTCGCAAGCATGTTTGCGTAGAAACCTGGTCGCTTAAGCAACTCCCAAGCCGGTCTAGGCAACTCCCAAACCTGTCTAGTCAACTCCCAAGCATGTTAGCGTAGAAACCAGGTGGGTTAAGCAACTCCCAAGTCTGTCAAGGCAACTCCCAAGCCCGACTAGTCAACTCCCAAGCATGTTTTTGTAGAAACCAAGTCGTTCAAGCAACTCCCAAGCCTGTATAGGCAACTCCCAAGCATGTTTGCATAGATACCAGGTGGCTTAAGCAACTCCCAAGCCTGTCTCGGCTACTCCCAAGCATGTTTGCATAGATACCATGTGGCTTAAGCAACTCTCAAGCCTGTCTAGGCAACACCCAAGCATGGCTAGTCTACTCCCAAGCATGTTTGCGCAGAAACCAGGTGGGTTAAGCAACTCCCAAGTCTGTCAAGGCAACTCCCAAGCCCGACTAGTCAACTCCCAAGCATGTTTTCGTAGAAACCAAGTCGTTCAAGCAACTCCCAAGCCTGTCTAGTCAACTCCCAAGCATGTTTTCGTAGAGACCAAGTCGTTCAAGCAACTCCCAAGCCTGTCTAGTCAACTCCCAAGCATGTTTGCGTAGAAACCTGGTGGCTTAAGCAACTCCCAAGCCCGTCTAGGCAACTCCCAAGCATGTTTGCGTAGAAACCTGGTCGCTTAAGCAACTCCCAAGCCTGTCTAGGCAACTCCCAAGCCTGTCTAGGCAACTCCCAAGCATAATTGCATAGATACCAGGTGGCTTAAGCAACTCCCAAGCCTGTCTAGGCAACTCCCAAGCATAATTGCATAGATACCAGGTGGCTTAAGCAACTCCCAAGCCTGTCTACGCAACTCCCAAGCATGTCTAGTCAACTCCTCAGGATGTTTGCGTAGAAACAAAGTCGTTTTAGCAACTCCCAAGCATGTCTAGTCAACTCCCAAGCATAATTGCATAGATACCATGTGGCTTAAGCAACTCCCAAGCATGTCTAGTCAAGTCCCAAGCATGTTTGCGTAGAAACCAGGTGGCTTCAGCAACTCCCAAGCCTGTCTAGGCAACTCCCAAGCATAATTGCATAGATACCAGGTGGCTTAAGCAACGCCCAAGCCTGTCTAGTCAACTCCCAAGCATGTTTGCGTAGAAACCAGGTGGCTTCAGCAACTCCCAAGCCTGTCTAGGCAACTCCCAAGCATAATTGCATAGATACCAGGTGGCTTAAGCAACGCCCAAGCCTGTCTAGTCAACTCCCAAGCATGTTTGCGTAGAAACCAGGTGGCTTGAGCAACTCCCAAGCCCGTCTAGGCAACTCCCAAGCATGTTTGCGTAGAAACCTGGTCGCTTAAGCAACTCCCAAGCCTGTCTAGGCAACTCCCAAGCCTGTCTAGTCAACTCCCAAGCATGTTTGCGTAGAAACCAGGTGGCTTAAGCAACTCCCAAGCCCGTCTAGGCAACTCCCAAGCATGTTTGCGTAGAAACCTGGTCGCTTAAGCAACTCCCAAGCCTGTCTAGGCAACTCCCAAGCATGTCTACTCAACTCCCAAGCATGTTTGCGTAGAAACAAAGTCGTTTTAGCAACTCCCAAGCATGTCTAGTCAACTCCCAAGCATAATTGCATAGATACCAGGTGGCTGAAGCAACTCCCAAGCCTGTCTGGGCAACTCCCAAGCATAATTGCATAGATACCAGGTGGCTTAAGCAACTCCCAAGCCTGTCTACGCAACTCCCCAGCATGTCTAGTCAACTCCTCAGCATGTTTGCGTAGAAACAAAGTCGTTTTAGCAACTCCCAAGCATGTCTAGTCAACTCCCAAGCATAATTGCATAGATACCAGGTGGCTGAAGCAACTCCCAAGCCTGTCTAGGCAACTCCCAAGCATGTCTAGTCAACTCCCAAGCATGTTAGCGTAGAAACCAGGTGGCTTAAGCAACTCCCAAGCCGGTCTAGTGAACTCCCAAGCACGTTTGCGTAGAAACCAGGTG
The DNA here is from genome assembly GCA_023078555.1 of Ulva prolifera. Lineage (NCBI taxonomy): Eukaryota > Viridiplantae > Chlorophyta > Ulvophyceae > Ulvales > Ulvaceae > Ulva > Ulva prolifera. The sequence goes on from CM041199.1 coordinate 9,102,114, forward strand.
GCTTAAGCAACTCCCAAGCCCGTCTAGGCAACTCCCAAGCATAATTGCATAGATACCATGTGGCTTAAGCAACTCCCAAGCCTGTCCAGGCAACTCCCAAGCATGTCTACTCAACTCCCAAGCATGTTTGCGTAGAAACAAAGTCGTTTTAGCAACTCCCAAACATGTCTAGTCAACTCCCAAGCATAATTGCATAGATACCATGTGGCTTAAGCAACTCCCAAGCCTGTCTAGGCAACTCCCAAGCATGTTTGCGTAGAAACCTGGTCGCTTAAGCAACTCCCAAGGCTGTCTAGGCAACTCCCAAGCATGTCTAGTCTACTCGCAAGCATGTTTGCGTAGAAACCTGGTCGCTTAAGCAACTCCCAAGCCGGTCTAGGCAACTCCCAAACCTGTCTAGTCAACTCCCAAGCATGTTAGCATAGATACCAGGTGGCTTAAGCAACGCCCAAGCATGTCTAGTCAACTCCTCAGGATGTTTGCGTAGAAACAAAGTCGTTTTAGCAACTCCCAAGCATGTCTAGTCAACTCCCAAGCATAATTGCATAGATACCATGTGGCTTAAGCAACTCCCAAGCATGTCTAGTCAAGTCCCAAGCATGTTTGCGTAGAAACCAGGTGGCTTCAGCAACTCCCAAGCCTGTCTAGGCAACTCCCAAGCATAATTGCATAGATACCATGTGGCTTAAGCAACTCCCAAGCCTGTCTAGGCAACTCCCAAGCATGCTTGCGTAGAAACCTGGTCGCTTAAGCAACTCCCAAGGCTGTCTAGGCAACTCCCAAGCATGTCTAGTCTACTCGCAAGCATGTTTGCGTAGAAACCTGGTCGCTTAAGCAACTCCCAAGCCGGTCTAGGCAACTCCCAAACCTGTCTAGTCAACTCCCAAGCATGTTAGCGTAGAAACCAGGTGGGTTAAGCAACTCCCAAGTCTGTCAAGGCAACTCCCAAGCCCGACTAGTCAACTCCCAAGCATGTTTTTGTAGAAACCAAGTCGTTCAAGCAACTCCCAAGCCTGTATAGGCAACTCCCAAGCATGTTTGCATAGATACCAGGTGGCTTAAGCAACTCCCAAGCCTGTCTCGGCTACTCCCAAGCATGTTTGCATAGATACCATGTGGCTTAAGCAACTCTCAAGCCTGTCTAGGCAACACCCAAGCATGGCTAGTCTACTCCCAAGCATGTTTGCGCAGAAACCAGGTGGGTTAAGCAACTCCCAAGTCTGTCAAGGCAACTCCCAAGCCCGACTAGTCAACTCCCAAGCATGTTTTCGTAGAAACCAAGTCGTTCAAGCAACTCCCAAGCCTGTCTAGTCAACTCCCAAGCATGTTTTCGTAGAGACCAAGTCGTTCAAGCAACTCCCAAGCCTGTCTAGTCAACTCCCAAGCATGTTTGCGTAGAAACCTGGTGGCTTAAGCAACTCCCAAGCCCGTCTAGGCAACTCCCAAGCATGTTTGCGTAGAAACCTGGTCGCTTAAGCAACTCCCAAGCCTGTCTAGGCAACTCCCAAGCCTGTCTAGGCAACTCCCAAGCATAATTGCATAGATACCAGGTGGCTTAAGCAACTCCCAAGCCTGTCTAGGCAACTCCCAAGCATAATTGCATAGATACCAGGTGGCTTAAGCAACTCCCAAGCCTGTCTACGCAACTCCCAAGCATGTCTAGTCAACTCCTCAGGATGTTTGCGTAGAAACAAAGTCGTTTTAGCAACTCCCAAGCATGTCTAGTCAACTCCCAAGCATAATTGCATAGATACCATGTGGCTTAAGCAACTCCCAAGCATGTCTAGTCAAGTCCCAAGCATGTTTGCGTAGAAACCAGGTGGCTTCAGCAACTCCCAAGCCTGTCTAGGCAACTCCCAAGCATAATTGCATAGATACCAGGTGGCTTAAGCAACGCCCAAGCCTGTCTAGTCAACTCCCAAGCATGTTTGCGTAGAAACCAGGTGGCTTCAGCAACTCCCAAGCCTGTCTAGGCAACTCCCAAGCATAATTGCATAGATACCAGGTGGCTTAAGCAACGCCCAAGCCTGTCTAGTCAACTCCCAAGCATGTTTGCGTAGAAACCAGGTGGCTTGAGCAACTCCCAAGCCCGTCTAGGCAACTCCCAAGCATGTTTGCGTAGAAACCTGGTCGCTTAAGCAACTCCCAAGCCTGTCTAGGCAACTCCCAAGCCTGTCTAGTCAACTCCCAAGCATGTTTGCGTAGAAACCAGGTGGCTTAAGCAACTCCCAAGCCCGTCTAGGCAACTCCCAAGCATGTTTGCGTAGAAACCTGGTCGCTTAAGCAACTCCCAAGCCTGTCTAGGCAACTCCCAAGCATGTCTACTCAACTCCCAAGCATGTTTGCGTAGAAACAAAGTCGTTTTAGCAACTCCCAAGCATGTCTAGTCAACTCCCAAGCATAATTGCATAGATACCAGGTGGCTGAAGCAACTCCCAAGCCTGTCTGGGCAACTCCCAAGCATAATTGCATAGATACCAGGTGGCTTAAGCAACTCCCAAGCCTGTCTACGCAACTCCCCAGCATGTCTAGTCAACTCCTCAGCATGTTTGCGTAGAAACAAAGTCGTTTTAGCAACTCCCAAGCATGTCTAGTCAACTCCCAAGCATAATTGCATAGATACCAGGTGGCTGAAGCAACTCCCAAGCCTGTCTAGGCAACTCCCAAGCATGTCTAGTCAACTCCCAAGCATGTTAGCGTAGAAACCAGGTGGCTTAAGCAACTCCCAAGCCGGTCTAGTGAACTCCCAAGCACGTTTGCGTAGAAACCAGGTGGCTTAAGCAACTCCCAAGCCCGTCTAGGCAACTCCCAAGCATAATTGCATAGATACCATGTGGCTTAAGCAACTCCCAAGCCTGTCCAGGCAACTCCCAAGCATGTCTACTCAACTCCCAAGCATGTTTGCGTAGAAACAAAGTCGTTTTAGCAACTCCCAAACATGTCTAGTCAACTCCCAAGCATAATTGCATAGATACCATGTGGCTTAAGCAACTCCCAAGCCTGTCTAGGCAACTCCCAAGCATGTTTGCGTAGAAACCTGGTCGCTTAAGCAACTCCCAAGGCTGTCTAGGCAACTCCCAAGCATGTCTAGTCTACTCGCAAGCATGTTTGCGTAGAAACCTGGTCGCTTAAGCAACTCCCAAGCCGGTCTAGGCAACTCCCAAACCTGTCTAGTCAACTCCCAAGCATGTTAGCGTAGAAACCAGGTGGGTTAAGCAACTCCCAAGTCTGTCAAGGCAACTCCCAAGCCCGACTAGTCAACTCCCAAGCATGTTTTTGTAGAAACCAAGTCGTTCAAGCAACTCCCAAGCCTGTATAGGCAACTCCCAAGCATGTTTGCATAGATACCAGGTGGCTTAAGCAACTCCCAAGCCTGTCTCGGCTACTCCCAAGCATGTTTGCATAGATACCATGTGGCTTAAGCAACTCTCAAGCCTGTCTAGGCAACACCCAAGCATGGCTAGTCTACTCCCAAGCATGTTTGCGCAGAAACCAGGTGGGTTAAGCAACTCCCAAGTCTGTCAAGGCAACTCCCAAGCCCGACTAGTCAACTCCCAAGCATGTTTTCGTAGAAACCAAGTCGTTCAAGCAACTCCCAAGCCTGTATAGGCAACTCCCAAGCATGTTTGCATAGATACCAGGTGGCTTAAGCAACTCCCAAGCCTGTCTCGGCAACTCCCAATCATGTTTGCATAGATACCAAGTGGCTTAAGCAACTCCCAAGCCTGTCTCGGCTACTCCCAAGCATGTTTGCATAGATACCATGTGGCTTAAGCAACTCCCAAGCCTGTCTAGGCAACACCCAAGCATGGCTAGTCTACTCCAAAGCATGTTTGCGCAGAAACCAGGTGGGTTAAGCAACTCCCAAGTCTGTCAAGGCAACTCCCAAGCCCGACTAGTCAACTCCCAAGCATGTTTTCGTAGAAACCAAGTCGTTCAAGCAACTCCCAAGCCTGTCTAGTCAACTCCCAAGCATGTTTGCGTAGAAACCTGGTGGCTTAAGCAACTCCCAAGCCCGTCTAGGCAACTCCCAAGCATGTTTGCGTAGAAACCTGGTCGCTTAAGCAACTCCCAAGCCTGTCTAGGCAACTCCCAAGCCTGTCTAGGCAACTCCCAAGCATAATTGCATAGATACCAGGTGGCTTAAGCAACTCCCAAGCCTGTCTAGGCAACTCCCAAGCATAATTGCATAGATACCAGGTGGCTTAAGCAACTCCCAAGCCTGTCTACGCAACTCCCAAGCATGTCTAGTCAACTCCTCAGGATGTTTGCGTAGAAACAAAGTCGTTTTAGCAACTCCCAAGCATGTCTAGTCAACGCCCAAGCATAATTGCATAGATACCATGTGGCTTAAGCAACTCCCAAGCATGTCTAGTCAAGTCCCAAGCATGTTTGCGTAGAAACCAGGTGGCTTCAGCAACTCCCAAGCCTGTCTAGGCAACTCCCAAGCATAATTGCATAGATACCAGGTGGCTTAAGCAACGCCCAAGCCTGTCTAGTCAACTCCCAAGCATGTTTGCGTAGAAACCAGGTGGCTTGAGCAACTCCCAAGCCCGTCTAGGCAACTCCCAAGCATGTTTGCGTAGAAACCTGGTCGCTTAAGCAACTTTCAAGCCTGTCTAGGCAACTCCCAAGCATGTCTACTCAACTCCCAAGCATAATTGCATAGATACCAGGTGGCTTAAGCAACTCCCAAGCCTGTCTAGTCAAGTCCCAAGCATGTTTGCGTAGAAACCAGGTGGCTTAAGCAACTCCCAAGCCTGTCTAGGCAACTCCCAAGCATAATTGCATAGATACCAGGTGGCTTAAGCAACTCCCAAGCCTGTCTAGTCAACTCCCAAGCATGTTTGCGTAGAAACCAGGTGGCTTCAGCAACTCCCAAGCCTGTCTAGGCAACTCCCATGCATAATTGCATAGATACCAGGTGGCTTAAGCAACGCCCAAGCCTGTCTAGTCAACTCCCAAGCATGTTTGCGTAGAAACCAGGTGGCTTGAGCAACTCCCAAGCCCGTCTAGGCAACTCCCAAGCATGTTTGCGTAGAAACCTGGTCGCTTAAGCAACTTTCAAGCCTGTCTAGGCAACTCCCAAGCATGTCTACTCAACTCCCAAGCATGTTTGCGTAGAAACAAAGTCGTTTTAGCAACTCCCAAGCATGTCTAGTCAACTCCCAAGCATAATTGCATAGATACCAGGTGGCTGAAGCAACTCCCAAGCCTGTCTGGGCAACTCCCAAGCATAATTGCATAGATACCAGGTGGCTTAAGCAACTCCCAAGCCTGTCTACGCAACTCCCCAGCATGTCTAGTCAACTCCTCAGCATGTTTGCGTAGAAACAAAGTCGTTTTAGCAACTCCCAAGCATGTCTAGTCAACTCCCAAGCATAATTGCATAGATACCAGGTGGCTGAAGCAACTCCCAAGCCTGTCTAGGCAACTCCCAAGCATGTCTAGTCAACTCCCAAGCATGTTAGCGTAGAAACCAGGTGGCTTAAGCAACTCCCAAGCCGGTCTAGTGAACTCCCAAGCACGTTTGCGTAGAAACCAGGTGGCTTAAGCAACTCCCAAGCCCGTCTAGGCAACTCCCAAGCATAATTGCATAGATACCATGTGGCTTAAGCAACTCCCAAGCCTGTCCAGGCAACTCCCAAGCATGTCTACTCAACTCCCAAGCATGTTTGCGTAGAAACAAAGTCGTTTTAGCAACTCCCAAACATGTCTAGTCAACTCCCAAGCATAATTGCATAGATACCATGTGGCTTAAGCAACTCCCAAGCCTGTCTAGGCAACTCCCAAGCATGTTTGCGTAGAAACCTGGTCGCTTAAGCAACTCCCAAGGCTGTCTAGGCAACTCCCAAGCATGTCTAGTCTACTCGCAAGCATGTTTGCGTAGAAACCTGGTCGCTTAAGCAACTCCCAAGCCGGTCTAGGCAACTCCCAAACCTGTCTAGTCAACTCCCAAGCATGTTAGCGTAGAAACCAGGTGGGTTAAGCAACTCCCAAGTCTGTCAAGGCAACTCCCAAGCCCGACTAGTCAACTCCCAAGCATGTTTTTGTAGAAACCAAGTCGTTCAAGCAACTCCCAAGCCTGTATAGGCAACTCCCAAGCATGTTTGCATAGATACCAGGTGGCTTAAGCAACTCCCAAGCCTGTCTCGGCTACTCCCAAGCATGTTTGCATAGATACCATGTGGCTTAAGCAACTCTCAAGCCTGTCTAGGCAACACCCAAGCATGGCTAGTCTACTCCCAAGCATGTTTGCGCAGAAACCAGGTGGGTTAAGCAACTCCCAAGTCTGTCAAGGCAACTCCCAAGCCCGACTAGTCAACTCCCAAGCATGTTTTCGTAGAAACCAAGTCGTTCAAGCAACTCCCAAGCCTGTATAGGCAACTCCCAAGCATGTTTGCATAGATACCAGGTGGCTTAAGCAACTCCCAAGCCTGTCTCGGCAACTCCCAATCATGTTTGCATAGATACCAAGTGGCTTAAGCAACTCCCAAGCCTGTCTCGGCTACTCCCAAGCATGTTTGCATAGATACCATGTGGCTTAAGCAACTCCCAAGCCTGTCTAGGCAACACCCAAGCATGGCTAGTCTACTCCAAAGCATGTTTGCGCAGAAACCAGGTGGGTTAAGCAACTCCCAAGTCTGTCAAGGCAACTCCCAAGCCCGACTAGTCAACTCCCAAGCATGTTTTCGTAGAAACCAAGTCGTTCAAGCAACTCCCAAGCCTGTCTAGTCAACTCCCAAGCATGTTTGCGTAGAAACCTGGTGGCTTAAGCAACTCCCAAGCCCGTCTAGGCAACTCCCAAGCATGTTTGCGTAGAAACCTGGTCGCTTAAGCAACTCCCAAGCCTGTCTAGGCAACTCCCAAGCCTGTCTAGGCAACTCCCAAGCATAATTGCATAGATACCAGGTGGCTTAAGCAACTCCCAAGCCTGTCTAGGCAACTCCCAAGCATAATTGCATAGATACCAGGTGGCTTAAGCAACTCCCAAGCCTGTCTACGCAACTCCCAAGCATGTCTAGTCAACTCCTCAGGATGTTTGCGTAGAAACAAAGTCGTTTTAGCAACTCCCAAGCATGTCTAGTCAACGCCCAAGCATAATTGCATAGATACCATGTGGCTTAAGCAACTCCCAAGCATGTCTAGTCAAGTCCCAAGCATGTTTGCGTAGAAACCAGGTGGCTTCAGCAACTCCCAAGCCTGTCTAGGCAACTCCCAAGCATAATTGCATAGATACCAGGTGGCTTAAGCAACGCCCAAGCCTGTCTAGTCAACTCCCAAGCATGTTTGCGTAGAAACCAGGTGGCTTCAGCAACTCCCAAGCCTGTCTAGGCAACTCCCAAGCATGTCTACTCAACTCCCAAGCATAATTGCATAGATACCAGGTGGCTTAAGCAACTCCCAAGCCTGTCTAGTCAAGTCCCAAGCATGTTTGCGTAGAAACCAGGTGGCTTAAGCAACTCCCAAGCCTGTCTAGGCAACTCCCAAGCATAATTGCATAGATACCATGTGGCTTAAGCAACTCCCAAGCATGTCTAGTCAAGTCCCAAGCATGTTTGCGTAGAAACCAGGTGGCTTCAGCAACTCCCAAGCCTGTCTAGGCAACTCCCAAGCATAATTGCATAGATACCAGGTGGCTTAAGCAACGCCCAAGCCTGTCTAGTCAACTCCCAAGCATGTTTGCGTAGAAACCAGGTGGCTTGAGCAACTCCCAAGCCCGTCTAGGCAACTCCCAAGCATGTTTGCGTAGAAACCTGGTCGCTTAAGCAACTTTCAAGCCTGTCTAGGCAACTCCCAAGCATGTCTACTCAACTCCCAAGCATAATTGCATAGATACCATGTGGCTTAAGCAACTCCCAAGCCTGTCCAGGCAACTCCCAAGCATGTCTACTCAACTCCCAAGCATGTTTGCGTAGAAACAAAGTCGTTTTAGCAACTCCCAAGCATGTCTAGTCAACTCCCAAGCAGAATTGCATAGATACCATGTGGCTTAAGCAACTCCCAAGCCTGTCTAGGCAACTCCCAAGCATGTTTGCGTAGAAACCTGGTCGCTTAAGCAACTCCCAAGGCTGTCTAGGCAACTCCCAAGCATGTCTAGTCTACTCGCAAGCATGTTTGCGTAGAAACCTGGTCGCTTAAGCAACTCCCAAGCCGGTCTAGGCAACTCCCAAACCTGTCTAGTCAACTCCCAAGCATGTTTGCGTAGAAACCTGGTGGCTTAAGCAACTCCCAAGCCTGTCTAGTCAACTCCCAAGCATGTTTGCGTAGAAACCAGGTGGCTTAAGCAACTCCCAAGCCCGTCTAGGCAACTCCCAAGCATGTTTGCGTAGAAACCTGGTCGCTTAAGCAACTCCCAAGCCTGTCTAGGCAACTCCCAAGCCTGTCTAGTCAACTCCCAAGCATGTTTGCGTAGAAACCTGGTGGCTTAAGCAACTCCCAAGCCCGTCTAGGCAACTCCCAAGCATGTTTGCGTAGAAACCTGGTCGCTTAAGCAACTCCCAAGCCTGTCTAGGCAACTCCCAAGCATAATTGCATAGATACCAGGTGCCTTAAGCAACTCCCAAGCATGTCTTGTCAACTCCCAAGCATGTTTGCGTAGAAACCTGGTGGCTTAAGCAACTCCCAAGCCCGTCTAGGCAACTCCCAAGCATGTTTGCGTAGAAATCTGGTCGCTTAAGCAACTCCCAAGCCTGTCTAGGCAACTCCCAAGCATAATTGCATAGATACCAGGTTGCTTTAGCAACTCCCAAGCCTGTCTACGCAACTCCCAAGCATGTCTAGTCAACTCCTCAGCATGTTTGCGTAGAAACAAAGTCGTTTTAGCAACTCCCAAGCATGTCTAGTCAACTCCCAAGCATAATTGCATAGATACCATGTGGCTTAAGCAACTCCCAAGCATGTCTAGTCAAGTCCCAAGCATGTTTGCGTAGAAACCAGGTGGCTTAAGCAACTCCCAAGCCTGTCTAGGCAACTCCCAAGCATAATTGCATAGATACCAGGTGGCTTAAGCAACTCCCAAGCCTGTCTAGTCAACTCCCAAGCATGTTTGCGTAGAAACCAGGTGGCTTAAGCAACTCCCAAGCCCGTCTAGGCAACTCCCAAGCATGTTTGCGTAGAAACCTGGTCGCTTAAGCAACTCCCAAGCCTGTCTAGGCAACTCCCAAGCCTGTCTAGTCAACTCCCAAGCATGTTTGCGTAGAAACCTGGTGGCTTAAGCAACTCCCAAGCCCGTCTAGGCAACTCCCAAGCATGTTTTCGTAGAAACCAAGTCGTTCAAGCAACTCCCAAGCCTGTATAGGCAACTCCCAAGCATGTTTGCATAGATACCAGGTGGCTTAAGCAACTCCCAAGCCTGTCTCGGCAACTCCCAATCATGTTTGCATAGATACCAAGTGGCTTAAGCAACTCCCAAGCCTGTCTCGGCTACTCCCAAGCATGTTTGCATAGATACCATGTGGCTTAAGCAACTCCCAAGCCTGTCTAGGCAACACCCAAGCATGGCTAGTCTACTCCAAAGCATGTTTGCGCAGAAACCAGGTGGGTTAAGCAACTCCCAAGTCTGTCAAGGCAACTCCCAAGCCCGACTAGTCAACTCCCAAGCATGTTTTCGTAGAAACCAAGTCGTTCAAGCAACTCCCAAGCCTGTCTAGTCAACTCCCAAGCATGTTTGCGTAGAAACCTGGTGGCTTAAGCAACTCCCAAGCCCGTCTAGGCAACTCCCAAGCATGTTTGCGTAGAAACCTGGTCGCTTAAGCAACTCCCAAGCCTGTCTAGGCAACTCCCAAGCCTGTCTAGGCAACTCCCAAGCATAATTGCATAGATACCAGGTGGCTTAAGCAACTCCCAAGCCTGTCTAGGCAACTCCCAAGCATAATTGCATAGATACCAGGTGGCTTAAGCAACTCCCAAGCCTGTCTACGCAACTCCCAAGCATGTCTAGTCAACTCCTCAGGATGTTTGCGTAGAAACAAAGTCGTTTTAGCAACTCCCAAGCATGTCTAGTCAACTCCCAAGCATAATTGCATAGATACCATGTGGCTTAAGCAACTCCCAAGCATGTCTAGTCAAGTCCCAAGCATGTTTGCGTAGAAACCAGGTGGCTTCAGCAACTCCCAAGCCTGTCTAGGCAACTCCCAAGCATAATTGCATAGATACCAGGTGGCTTAAGCAACGCCCAAGCCTGTCTAGTCAACTCCCAAGCATGTTTGCGTAGAAACCAGGTGGCTTGAGCAACTCCCAAGCCCGTCTAGGCAACTCCCAAGCATGTTTGCGTAGAAACCTGGTCGCTTAAGCAACTTTCAAGCCTGTCTAGGCAACTCCCAAGCATGTCTACTCAACTCCCAAGCATAATTGCATAGATACCAGGTGGCTTAAGCAACTCCCAAGCCTGTCTAGTCAAGTCCCAAGCATGTTTGCGTAGAAACCTGGTCGCTTAAGCAACTCCCAAGCCTGTCTAGGCAACTCCCAAGCATGTCTACTCAACTCCCAAGCATGTTTGCGTAGAAACAAAGTCGGTTTAGCAACTCCCAAGCATGTCTAGTCAACTCCCAAGCATAATTGCATAGATACCAGGTGGCTTAAGCAACTCCCAAGCCTGTCTAGTCAAGTCCCAAGCATGTTTGCGTAGAAACCTGGTCGCTTAAGCAACTCCCAAGCCTGTCTAGGCAACTCCCAAGCATGTCTACTCAACTCCCAAGCATGTTTGCGTAGAAACAAAGTCGGTTTAGCAACTCCCAAGCATGTCTAGTCAACTCCCAAGCATAATTGCATAGATACCAGGTGGCTGAAGCAACTCCCAAGCCTGTCTAGTCAACTCCCAAGCATAATTGCATAGATACCAGGTGGCTGAAGCAACTCCCAAGCCTGTCTAGGCAACTCCCAAGCATGTCTAGTCAACTCCCAAGCATGTTAGCGTAGAAACCAGGTGGCTTAAGCAACTCCCAAGCCGGTCTAGTGAACTCCCAAGCACGTTTGCGTAGAAACCAGGTGGCTTAAGCAACTCCCAAGCCCGTCTAGGCAACTCCCAAGCAAAATTGCATAGATACCATGTGGCTTAAGCAACTCCCAAGCCTGTCCAGGCAACTCCCAAGCATGTCTACTCAACTCCCAAGCATGTTTGCGTAGAAACAAAGTCGTTTTAGCAACTCCCAAGCATGTCTAGTCAACTCCCAAGCATAATTGCATAGATACCATGTGGCTTAAGCAACTCCCAAGCCTGTCTAGGCAACTCCCAAGCATGTTTGCGTAGAAACCTGGTCGCTTAAGCAACTCCCAAGGCTGTCTAGGCAACTCCCAAGCATGTCTAGTCTACTCGCAAGCATGTTTGCGTAGAAACCTGGTCGCTTAAGCAACTCCCAAGCCGGTCTAGGCAACTCCCAAACCTGTCTAGTCAACTCCCAAGCATGTTTGCGTAGAAACCTGGTGGCTTAAGCAACTCCCAAGCCTGTCTAGTCAACTCCCAAGCATGTTTGCGTAGAAACCAGGTGGCTTAAGCAACTCCCAAGCCCGTCTAGGCAACTCCCAAGCATGTTTGCGTAGAAACCTGGTCGCTTAAGCAACTCCCAAGCCTGTCTAGGCAACTCCCAAGCCTGTCTAGTCAACTCCCAAGCATGTTTGCGTAGAAACCTGGTGGCTTAAGCAACTCCCAAGCCCGTCTAGGCAACTCCCAAGCATGTTTGCGTAGAAACCTGGTCGCTTAAGCAACTCCCAAGCCTGTCTAGGCAACTCCCAAGCATGTTTGCGTAGAAACCAGGTGGCTTGAGCAACTCCCAAGCCCGTCTAGGCAACTCCCAAGCATGTTTGCGTAGAAACCTGGTCGCTTAAGCAACTTTCAAGCCTGTCTAGGCAACTCCCAAGCATGTCTACTCAACTCCCAAGCATAATTGCATAGATACCAGGTGGCTTAAGCAACTCCCAAGCCTGTCTAGTCAAGTCCCAAGCATAATTGCATAGATACCAGGTGGCTTAAGCAACTCCCAAGCCTGTCTACGCAACTCCCAAGCATGTCTAGTCAACTCCTCAGCATGTTTGCGTAGAAACAAAGTCGTTTTAGCAACTCCCAAGCATGTCTAGTCAACTCCCAAGCATAATTGCATAGATACCATGTGGCTTAAGCAACTCCCAAGCATGTCTAGTCAAGTCACAAGCATGTTTGCGTAGAAACCAGGTGGCTTAAGCAACTCCCAAGCCTGTCTAGGCAACTCCCAAGCATAATTGCATAGATACCAGGTGGCTTAAGCAACGCCCAAGCCTGTCTAGTCAACTCCCAAGCATGTTAGCGTAGAAACCAGGTGGCTTAAGCAACTCCCAAGCCGGTCTAGTCGACTCCCAAGCACGTTTGCGTAGAAACCAGGTGGCTTAAGCAACTCCCAAGCCTGTCTAGGCAACTCCCAAGCCTGTCTAGTCAACTCCCAAGCATGTTTGCGTAGAAACCTGGTGGCTTAAGCAACTCCCAAGCCCGTCTAGGCAACTCCCAAGCATGTTTGCGTAGAAACCTGGTCGCTTAAGCAACTCCCAAGCCTGTCTAGGCAACTCCCAAGCATGTTTGCGTAGAAACCAGGTGGCTTGAGCAACTCCCAAGCCCGTCTAGGCAACTCCCAAGCATGTTTGCGTAGAAACCTGGTCGCTTAAGCAACTTTCAAGCCTGTCTAGGCAACTCCCAAGCCTGTCTAGGCAACTCCCAAGCATAATTGCATAGATACCAGGTGGCTTAAGCAACTCCCAAGCCTGTCTAGGCAACTCCCAAGCATAATTGCATAGATACCAGGTGGCTTAAGCAACTCCCAAGCCTGTCTACGCAACTCCCAAGCATGTCTAGTCAACTCCTCAGGATGTTTGCGTAGAAACAAAGTCGTTTTAGCAACTCCCAAGCATGTCTAGTCAACTCCCAAGCATAATTGCATAGATACCATGTGGCTTAAGCAACTCCCAAGCATGTCTAGTCAAGTCCCAAGCATGTTTGCGTAGAAACCAGGTGGCTTCAGCAACTCCCAAGCCTGTCTAGGCAACTCCCAAGCATAATTGCATAGATACCAGGTGGCTTAAGCAACGCCCAAGCCTGTCTAGTCAACTCCCAAGCATGTTTGCGTAGAAACCAGGTGGCTTGAGCAACTCCCAAGCCCGTCTAGGCAACTCCCAAGCATGTTTGCGTAGAAACCTGGTCGCTTAAGCAACTTTCAAGCCTGTCTAGGCAACTCCCAAGCATGTCTACTCAACTCCCAAGCATAATTGCATAGATACCAGGTGGCTTAAGCAACTCCCAAGCCTGTCTAGTCAAGTCCCAAGCATGTTTGCGTAGAAACCTGGTCGCTTAAGCAACTCCCAAGCCTGTCTAGGCAACTCCCAAGCATGTCTACTCAACTCCCAAGCATGTTTGCGTAGAAACAAAGTCGGTTTAGCAACTCCCAAGCATGTCTAGTCAACTCCCAAGCATAATTGCATAGATACCAGGTGGCTTAAGCAACTCCCAAGCCTGTCTAGTCAAGTCCCAAGCATGTTTGCGTAGAAACCTGGTCGCTTAAGCAACTCCCAAGCCTGTCTAGGCAACTCCCAAGCATGTCTACTCAACTCCCAAGCATGTTTGCGTAGAAACAAAGTCGGTTTAGCAACTCCCAAGCATGTCTAGTCAACTCCCAAGCATAATTGCATAGATACCAGGTGGCTGAAGCAACTCCCAAGCCTGTCTAGTCAACTCCCAAGCATAATTGCATAGATACCAGGTGGCTGAAGCAACTCCCAAGCCTGTCTAGGCAACTCCCAAGCATGTCTAGTCAACTCCCAAGCATGTTAGCGTAGAAACCAGGTGGCTTAAGCAACTCCCAAGCCGGTCTAGTGAACTCCCAAGCACGTTTGCGTAGAAACCAGGTGGCTTAAGCAACTCCCAAGCCCGTCTAGGCAACTCCCAAGCAAAATTGCATAGATACCATGTGGCTTAAGCAACTCCCAAGCCTGTCCAGGCAACTCCCAAGCATGTCTACTCAACTCCCAAGCATGTTTGCGTAGAAACAAAGTCGTTTTAGCAACTCCCAAGCATGTCTAGTCAACTCCCAAGCATAATTGCATAGATACCATGTGGCTTAAGCAACTCCCAAGCCTGTCTAGGCAACTCCCAAGCATGTTTGCGTAGAAACCTGGTCGCTTAAGCAACTCCCAAGGCTGTCTAGGCAACTCCCAAGCATGTCTAGTCTACTCGCAAGCATGTTTGCGTAGAAACCTGGTCGCTTAAGCAACTCCCAAGCCGGTCTAGGCAACTCCCAAACCTGTCTAGTCAACTCCCAAGCATGTTTGCGTAGAAACCTGGTGGCTTAAGCAACTCCCAAGCCTGTCTAGTCAACTCCCAAGCATGTTTGCGTAGAAACCAGGTGGCTTAAGCAACTCCCAAGCCCGTCTAGGCAACTCCCAAGCATGTTTGCGTAGAAACCTGGTCGCTTAAGCAACTCCCAAGCCTGTCTAGGCAACTCCCAAGCCTGTCTAGTCAACTCCCAAGCATGTTTGCGTAGAAACCTGGTGGCTTAAGCAACTCCCAAGCCCGTCTAGGCAACTCCCAAGCATGTTTGCGTAGAAACCTGGTCGCTTAAGCAACTCCCAAGCCTGTCTAGGCAACTCCCAAGCATAATTGCATAGATACCAGGTGGCTGAAGCAACTCCCAAGCATGTCTTGTCAACTCCCAAGCATAATTGCATAGATACCAGGTGGCTTAAGCAACTCCCAAGCCTGTCTAGTCAAGTCCCAAGCATGTTTGCGTAGAAACCAGGTGGCTTAAGCAACTCCCAAGCCTGTCTAGGCAACTCCCAAGCATAATTGCATAGATACCAGGTGGCTTAAGCAACTCCCAAGCCTGTCTAGTCAACTCCCAAGCATGTTTGCGTAGAAACCAGGTGGCTTAAGCAACTCCCAAGCCCGTCTAGGCAACTCCCAAGCATGTTTGCGTAGAAACCTGGTCGCTTAAGCAACTCCCAAGCCTGTCTAGGCAACTCCCAAGCCTGTCTAGTCAACTCCCAAGCATGTTTGCGTAGAAACCTGGTGGCTTAAGCAACTCCCAAGCCCGTCTAGGCAACTCCCAAGCATGTTTGCGTAGAAATCTGGTCGCTTAAGCAACTCCCAAGCCTGTCTAGGCAACTCCCAAGCATAATTGCATAGATACCAGGTGGCTTAAGCAACTCCCAAGCCTGTCTAGGCAACTCCCAAGCATAATTGCATAGATACCAGGTTGCTTAAGCAACTCCCAAGCCTGTCTACGCAACTCCCAAGCATGTCTAGTCAACTCCTCAGCATGTTTGCGTAGAAACAAAGTCGTTTTAGCAACTCCCAAGCATGTCTAGTCAACTCCCAAGCATAATTGCATAGATACCATGTGGCTTAAGCAACTCCCAAGCATGTCTAGTCAAGTCCCAAGCATGTTTGCGTAGAAACCAGGTGGCTTAAGCAACTCCCAAGCCTGTCTAGGCAACTCCCAAGCATAATTGCATAGATACCAGGTGGCTTAAGCAACGCCCAAGCCTGTCTAGTCAACTCCCAAGCATGTTAGCGTAGAAACCAGGTGGCTTAAGCAACTCCCAAGCCGGTCTAGTCAACTCCCAAGCACGTTTGCGTAGAAACCAGGTGG
The DNA here is from genome assembly GCA_023078555.1 of Ulva prolifera. Taxonomy (NCBI): domain Eukaryota; kingdom Viridiplantae; phylum Chlorophyta; class Ulvophyceae; order Ulvales; family Ulvaceae; genus Ulva; species Ulva prolifera. Next base: position 9,117,722 of record CM041199.1, read on the forward strand.
CTTAAGCAACTTCAAAGCCTGTCTAGGCAACTCCCAAGCATAATTGCATAGATACCAGGTGGCTTAAGCAACTCCCAAGCCTGTCTACGCAACTCCCAAGCATGTCTAGTCAACTCCCAAGCATGTTTGCGTAGAAAGCTGGTCGCTTTAGCAACTCCCAAGCCCGTCTAGGCAACTCCCAAGCATAATTGCATAGATACCATGTGGCTTAAGCAACTCCCAAGCCTGTCTACGCAACTCCCAAGCATGTCTAGTTTACTCCCAAGCATGTTTGCGCAGAAACCAGGTGGGTTAAGCAACTCCCAAGTCTGTCAAGGCAACTCCCAAGCCCGACTAGTCAACTCCCAAGCATGTTTTCGTAGAGACCAAGTCGTTCAAGCAACTCCCAAGCCTGTATAGGCAACTCCCAAGCATGTTTGCGTAGAAACCTGGTCGCTTAAGCAACTCCCAAGCCCGTCTAGGCAACTCCCAAGCATGTTTGCGTAGAAACCTGGTCGCTTAAGCAACTCCCAAGCCTGTCTAGGCAACTCCCAAGCATAATTGCATAGATACCAGGTGGCTTAAGCAACTCCCAAGCATGTCTAGTCAACTCCCAAGCATAATTGCATAGATACCAGGTGGCTTAAGCAACTCCCAAGCCTGTCTAGTCAACTCCCAAGCATGTTTGCGTAGAAACCTGGTGGCTTAAGCAACTCCCAAGCCCGTCTAGGCAACTCCCAAGCATGTTTGCGTAGAAACCTGGTCGCTTAAGCAACTCCCAAGCCTGTCTAGGCAACTCCCAAGCATAATTGCATAGATACCAGGTGGCTTAAGCAACTCCCAAGCCTGTCTAGGCAACTCCCAAGCATAATTGCATAGATACCAGGTGGCTTAAGCAACTCCCAAGCCTGTCTACGCAACTCCCAAGCATGTCTAGTCAACTCCTCAGCATGTTTGCGTAGAAACAAAGTCGTTTTAGCAACTCCCAAGCATGTCTAGTCAACTCCCAAGCATAATTGCATAGATACCATGTGGCTTAAGCAACTCCCAAGCATGTCTAGTCAAGTCACAAGCATGTTTGCGTAGAAACCAGGTGGCTTAAGCAACTCCCAAGCCTGTCTAGGCAACTCCCAAGCATAATTGCATAGATACCAGGTGGCTTAAGCAACGCCCAAGCCTGTCTAGTCAACTCCCAAGCATGTTAGCGTAGAAACCAGGTGGCTTAAGCAACTCCCAAGCCGGTCTAGTCGACTCCCAAGCACGTTTGCGTAGAAACCAGGTGGCTTAAGCAACTCCCAAGCCTGTCTAGGCAACTCCCAAGCATAATTGCATAGATACCAGGTGGCTTAAGCAACTCCCAAGCCTGTCTAGGCAACTCCCAAGCATAATTGCATAGATACCAGGTGGCTTAAGCAACTCCCAAGCCTGTCTACGCAACTCCCAAGCATGTCTAGTCAACTCCACAGCATGTTTGCGTAGAAACAAAGTCGTTTTAGCAACTCCCAAGCATGTCTAGTCAACTCCCAAGCATAATTGCATAGATACCATGTGGCTTAAGCAACTCCCAAGCATGTCTAGTCAAGTCCCAAGCATGTTTGCGTAGAAACCAGGTGGCTTAAGCAACTCCCAAGCCTGTCTAGGCAACTCCCAAGCATGATTGCATAGATACCAGGTGGCTTAAGCAACGCCCAAGCCTGTCTAGTCAACTCCCAAGCATGTTAGCGTAGAAACCAGGTGGCTTAAGCAACTCCCAAGCCGGTCTAGTCAACTCCCAAGCACGTTTGCGTAGAAACCAGGTGGCTTAAGCAACTCCCAAGCCTGTCTAGGCAACTCCCAAGCATAATTGCATAGATACTAGGTGGCTTAAGCAACTCCCAAGCCTGTCTACGCAACTCCCAAGCATGTCTAGTCTACTCCCAAGCATGTTTGCGCAGAAACCAGGTGGGTTAAGCAACTCCCAAGTCTGTCAAGGCAACTCCCAAGCCCGACTAGTCAACTCCCAAGCATGTTTTCGTAGAAACCAAGTCGTTCAAGCAACTCCCAAGCCTGTATAGGCAACTCCCAAGCATGTTTGCATAGATACCAGGTGGCTTAAGCAACTCCCAAGCCTGTCTCGGCAACTCCCAATCATGTTTGCATAGATACCAAGTGGCTTAAGCAACTCCCAAGCCTGTCTCGGCTACTCCCAAGCATGTTTGCATAGATACCATGTGGCTTAAGCAACTCCCAAGCCTGTCTACGCAACTCCCAAGCATGTCTAGTCAACTCCCAAGCATGTTTGCGTAGAAACAGAGTCGTTTTAGCAACTCCCAAGCATGTCTAGTCAACTCCCAAGCATAATTGCATAGATACCATGTGGCTTAAGCAACTCCCAAGCATGTCTAGTCAAGTCCCAAGCATGTTAGCGTAGAAACCAGGTGGCTTAAGCAACTCCCAAGCCGGTCTAGTCAACTCCCAAGCACGTTTGCGTAGAAACCAGGTGGCTTAAGCAACTCCCAAGCCTGTCTAGGCAACTCCCAAGCATAATTGCATAGATACTAGGTGGCTTAAGCAACTCCCAAGCCTGTCTACGCAACTCCCAAGCATGTCTAGTCTACTCCCAAGCATGTTTGCGCAGAAACCAGGTGGGTTAAGCAACTCCCAAGTCTGTCAAGGCAACTCCCAAGCCCGACTAGTCAACTCCCAAGCATGTTTTCGTAGAAACCAAGTCGTTCAAGCAACTCCCAAGCCTGTATAGGCAACTCCCAAGCATGTTTGCATAGATACCAGGTGGCTTAAGCAACTCCCAAGCCTGTCTCGGCAACTCCCAATCATGTTTGCATAGATACCAAGTGGCTTAAGCAACTCCCAAGCCTGTCTCGGCTACTCCCAAGCATGTTTGCATAGATACCAGGTGGCTTAAGCAACTCCCAAGCCTGTCTAGGCAACTCCCAAGCATAATTGCATAGATACCAGGTTGCTTAAGCAACTCCCAAGCCTGTCTACGCAACTCCCAAGCATGTCTAGTCAACTCCTCAGCATGTTTGCGTAGAAACAAAGTCGTTTTAGCAACTCCCAAGCATGTCTAGTCAACTCCCAAGCATAATTGCATAGATACCATGTGGCTTAAGCAACTCCCAAGCATGTCTAGTCAAGTCCAAAGCACGTTTGCGTAGAAACCAGGTGGCTTAAGCAACTCCCAAGCCCGTCTAGGCAACTCCCAAGCATAATTGCATAGATACCATGTGGCTTAAGCAACTCCCAAGCCTGTCTACGCAACTCCCAAGCATGTCTAGTCTACTCCCAAGCATGTTTGCGCAGAAACCAGGTGGGATAAGCAACTCCCAAGTCTGTCAAGGCAACTCCCAAGCCCGACTAGTCAACTCCCAAGCATGTTTTTGTAGAAACCAAGTCGTTCAAGCAACTCCCAAGCCTTTATAGGCAACTCCCAAGCATTTTTGCATAGATACCAGGTGGCTTAAGCAACTCCCAAGCCTGTCTCGGCAACTCCTAAGCATATTTGCGTAGAAACCTGGTGGCTTTAGCAACTCCCAAGCCCGTCTAGGTAACTCCCAAGCATGTTTGCGTAGAAACCTGGTCGCTTAAGCAACTCCCAAGCCTGTCTAGGCAACTCCCAAGCATAATTGCATAGATACCAGGTGGCTTAAGCAACTCCCAAGCCTGTCTAGGCAACTCCCAAGCATAATTGCATAGATACCAGGTGGCTTAAGCAACTCCCAAGCCTGTCTAGGCAACTCCCAAGCATAATTGCATAGATACCAGGTGGCTTAAGCAACTCCCAAGCCTGTCTACGCAACTCCCAAGCATGTCTAGTCAACTCCACAGCATGTTTGCGTAGAAACAAAGTCGTTTTAGCAACTCCCAAGCATGTCTAGTCAACTCCCAAGCATAATTGCATAGATACCATGTGGCTTAAGCAACTCCCAAGCATGTCTAGTCAAGTCCCAAGCATGTTTGCGTAGAAACCAGGTGGCTTAAGCAACTCCCAAGCCTGTCTAGGCAACTCCCAAGCATGATTGCATAGATACCAGGTGGCTTAAGCAACGCCCAAGCCTGTCTAGTCAACTCCCAAGCATGTTAGCGTAGAAACCAGGTGGCTTAAGCAACTCCCAAGCCGGTCTAGTCAACTCCCAAGCACGTTTGCGTAGAAACCAGGTGGCTTAAGCAACTCCCAAGCCTGTCTAGGCAACTCCCAAGCATAATTGCATAGATACTAGGTGGCTTAAGCAACTCCCAAGCCTGTCTACGCAACTCCCAAGCATGTCTAGTCTACTCCCAAGCATGTTTGCGCAGAAACCAGGTGGGTTAAGCAACTCCCAAGTCTGTCAAGGCAACTCCCAAGCCCGACTAGTCAACTCCCAAGCATGTTTTCGTAGAAACCAAGTCGTTCAAGCAACTCCCAAGCCTGTATAGGCAACTCCCAAGCATGTTTGCATAGATACCAGGTGGCTTAAGCAACTCCCAAGCCTGTCTCGGCAACTCCCAATCATGTTTGCATAGATACCAAGTGGCTTAAGCAACTCCCAAGCCTGTCTCGGCTACTCCCAAGCATGTTTGCATAGATACCATGTGGCTTAAGCAACTCCCAAGCCTGTCTACGCAACTCCCAAGCATGTCTAGTCAACTCCCAAGCATGTTTGCGTAGAAACAGAGTCGTTTTAGCAACTCCCAAGCATGTCTAGTCAACTCCCAAGCATAATTGCATAGATACCATGTGGCTTAAGCAACTCCCAAGCATGTCTAGTCAAGTCCCAAGCATGTTTGCGTAGAAACCAGGTGGCTTAAGCAACGCCCAAGCCTGTCTAGTCAACTCCCAAGCATGTTAGCGTAGAAACCAGGTGGCTTAAGCAACTCCCAAGCCGGTCTTGTCAACTCCCAAGCACGTTTGCGTAGAAACCAGGTGGCTTAAGCAACTCCAAAGCCTGTCTAGGCAACTCCCAAGCATAATTGCATAGATACCAGGTTGCTTAAGCAACTCCCAAGCCTGTCTAGGCAACTCCCAAGCATAATTGCATAGATACCAGGTTGCTTAAGCAACTCCCAAGCCTGTCTACGCAACTCCCAAGCATGTCTAGTCAACTCCTCAGCATGTTTGCGTAGAAACAAAGTCGTTTTAGCAACTCCCAAGCATGTCTAGTCAACTCCCAAGCATAATTGCATAGATACCATGTGGCTTAAGCAACTCCCAAGCATGTCTAGTCAAGTCCCAAGCACGTTTGCGTAGAAACCAGGTGGCTTAAGCAACTCCCAAGCCCGTCTAGGCAACTCCCAAGCATAATTGCATAGATACCATGTGGCTTAAGCAACTCCCAAGCCTGTCTACGCAACTCCCAAGCATGTCTAGTCTACTCCCAAGCATGTTTGCGCAGAAACCAGGTGGGATAAGCAACTCCCAAGTCTGTCAAGGCAACTCCCAAGCCCGACTAGTCAACTCCCAAGCATGTTTTTGTAGAAACCAAGTCGTTCAAGCAACTCCCAAGCCTTTATAGGCAACTCCCAAGCATTTTTGCATAGATACCAGGTGGCTTAAGCAACTCCCAAGCCTGTCTCGGCAACTCCTAAGCATATTTGCGTAGAAACCTGGTGGCTTTAGCAACTCCCAAGCCCGTCTAGGTAACTCCCAAGCATGTTTGCGTAGAAACCTGGTCGCTTAAGCAACTCCCAAGCCTGTCTAGGCAACTCCCAAGCATAATTGCATAGATACCAGGTGGCTTAAGCAACTCCCAAGCCTGTCTAGGCAACTCCCAAGCATAATTGCATAGATACCAGGTTGCTTAAGCAACTCCCAAGCCTGTCTACGCAACTCCCAAGCATGTCTAGTCAACTCCTCAGCATGTTTGCGTAGAAACAAAGTCGTTTTAGCAACTCCCAAGCATGTCTAGTCAACTCCCAAGCATAATTGCATAGATACCATGTGGCTTAAGCAACTCCCAAGCATGTCTAGTCAAGTCCCAAGCATGTTTGCGTAGAAACCAGGTGGCTTAAGCAACTCCCAAGCCTGTCTAGGCAACTCCCAAGCATAATTGCATAGATACCAGGTGGCTTAAGCAACGCCCAAGCCTGTCTAGTCAACTCCCAAGCATGTTAGCGTAGAAACCAGGTGGCTTAAGCAACTCCCAAGCCGGTCTAGTCAACTCCCAAGCACGTTTGCGTAGAAACCAGGTGGCTTAAGCAACTTCAAAGCCTGTCTAGGCAACTCCCAAGCATAATTGCATAGATACCAGGTGGCTTAAGCAACTCCCAAGCCTGTCTACGCAACTCCCAAGCATGTCTAGTCAACTCCCAAGCATGTTTGCGTAGAAAGCTGGTCGCTTTAGCAACTCCCAAGCCCGTCTAGGCAACTCCCAAGCATAATTGCATAGATACCATGTGGCTTAAGCAACTCCCAAGCCTGTCTACGCAACTCCCAAGCATGTCTAGTTTACTCCCAAGCATGTTTGCGCAGAAACCAGGTGGGTTAAGCAACTCCCAAGTTTGTCAAGGCAACTCCCAAGCCCGACTAGTCAACTCCCAAGCATGTTTTCGTAGAGACCAAGTCGTTCAAGCAACTCCCAAGCCTGTATAGGCAACTCCCAAGCATGTTTGCGTAGAAACCTGGTCGCTTAAGCAACTCCCAAGCCCGTCTAGGCAACTCCCAAGCATGTTTGCGTAGAAACCTGGTCGCTTAAGCAACTCCCAAGCCTGTCTAGGCAACTCCCAAGCATAATTGCATAGATACCAGGTGGCTTAAGCAACTCCCAAGCATGTCTAGTCAACTCCCAAGCATAATTGCATAGATACCAGGTGGCTTAAGCAACTCCCAAGCCTGTCTAGTCAACTCCCAAGCATGTTTGCGTAGAAACCTGGTGGCTTAAGCAACTCCCAAGCCCGTCTAGGCAACTCCCAAGCATGTTTGCGTAGAAACCTGGTCGCTTAAGCAACTCTCAAGCCTGTCTAGGCAACTCCCAAGCATAATTGCATAGATACCAGGTGGCTTAAGCAACGCCCAAGCCTGTCTAGTCAACTCCCAAGCATGTTAGCGTAGAAACCAGGTGGCTTAAGCAACTCCCAAGCCGGTCTAGTCAACTCCCAAGCACGTTTGCGTAGAAACCAGGTGGCTTAAGCAACTCCAAAGCCTGTCTAGGCAACTCCCAAGCATAATTGCATAGATACCAGGTGGCTTAAGCAACTCCCAAGCCTGTCTACGCAACTCCCAAGCATGTCTAGTCAACTCCTCAGCATGTTTGCGTAGAAACAAAGTCGTTTTAGCAACTCCCAAGCATGTCTAGTCAACTCCCAAGCATAATTGCATAGATACCATGTGGCTTAAGCAACTCCCAAGCCCGACTAGTCAACTCCCAAGCATGTTTTCGTAGAGACCAAGTCGTTCAAGCAACTCCCAAGCCTGTATAGGCAACTCCCAAGCATGTTTGCGTAGAAACCTTGTCGCTTAAGCAACTCCCAAGCCCGTCTAGGCAACTCCCAAGCATGTTTGCGTAGAAACCTGGTCGCTTAAGCAACTCCCAAGCCTGTCTAGGCAACTCCCAAGCATAATTGCATAGATACCAGGTGGCTTAAGCAACTCCCAAGCATGTCTAGTCAACTCCCAAGCATAATTGCATAGATACCAGGTGGCTTAAGCAACTCCCAAGCCTGTCTAGTCAACTCCCAAGCATGTTTGCGTAGAAACCTGGTGGCTTAAGCAACTCCCAAGCCCGTCTAGGCAACTCCCAAGCATGTTTGCGTAGAAACCTGGTCGCTTAAGCAACTCCCAAGCCTGTCTAGGCAACTCCCAAGCATAATTGCATAGATACCAGGTGGCTTAAGCAACTCCCAAGCCTGTCTAGGCAACTCCCAAGCATAATTGCATAGATACCAGGTGGCTTAAGCAACTCTCAAGCCTGTCTACGCAACTCCCAAGCATGTCTAGTCAACTCCTCAGCATGTTTGCGTAGAAACAAAGTCGTTTTAGCAACTCCCAAGCATGTCTAGTCAACTCCCAAGCATAATTGCATAGATACCATGTGGCTTAAGCAACTCCCAAGCATGTCTAGTCAAGTCCCAAGCATGTTTGCGTAGAAACCAGGTGGCTTAAGCAACTCCCAAGCCTGTCTAGGCAACTCCCAAGCATGATTGCATAGATACCAGGTGGCTTAAGCAACGCCCAAGCCTGTCTAGTCAACTCCCAAGCATGTTAGCGTAGAAACCAGGTGGCTTAAGCAACTCCCAAGCCGGTCTAGTCAACTCCCAAGCACGTTTGCGTAGAAACCAGGTGGCTTAAGCAACTCCCAAGCCTGTCTAGGCAACTCCCAAGCATAATTGCATAGATACCAGGTGGCTTAAGCAACTCCCAAGCCTGTCTACGCAACTCCCAAGCATGTCTAGTCTACTCCCAAGCATGTTTGCGCAGAAACCAGGTGGGTTAAGCAACTCCCAAGTCTGTCAAGGCAACTCCCAAGCCCGACTAGTCAACTCCCAAGCATGTTTTCGTAGAAACCAAGTCGTTCAAGCAACTCCCAAGCCTGTATAGGCAACTCCCAAGCATGTTTGCATAGATACCAGGTGGCTTAAGCAACTCCCAAGCCTGTCTTGGCAACTCCCAATCATGTTTGCATAGATACCAAGTGGCTTAAGCAACTCCCAAGCCTGTCTCGGCTACTCCCAAGCATGTTTGCATAGATACCATGTGGCTTAAGCAACTCCCAAGCCTGTCTACGCAACTCCCAAGCATGTCTAGTCAACTCCCAAGCATGTTTGCGTAGAAAGCTGGTCGCTTTAGCAACTCCCAAGCCCGTCTAGGCAACTCCCAAGCATAATTGCATAGATACCATGTGGCTTAAGCAACTCCCAAGCCTGTCTACGCAACTCCCAAGCATGTCTAGTTTACTCCCAAGCATGTTTGCGCAGAAACCAGGTGGGTTAAGCAACTCCCAAGCCTGTATAGGCAACTCCCAAGCATGTTTGCGTAGAAACCTGGTCGCTTAAGCAACTCCCAAGCCCGTCTAGGCAACTCCCAAGCATGTTTGCGTAGAAACCTGGTCGCTTAAGCAACTCCCAAGCCTGTCTAGGCAACTCCCAAGCATAATTGCATAGATACCAGGTGGCTTAAGCAACTCCCAAGCATGTCTAGTCAACTCCCAAGCATAATTGCATAGATACCAGGTGGCTTAAGCAACTCCCAAGCCTGTCTAGTCAACTCCCAAGCATGTTTGCGTAGAAACCTGGTGGCTTAAGCAACTCCCAAGCCCGTCTAGGCAACTCCCAAGCATGTTTGCGTAGAAACCTGGTCGCTTAAGCAACTCTCAAGCCTGTCTAGGCAACTCCCAAGCATAATTGCATAGATACCAGGTGGCTTAAGCAACGCCCAAGCCTGTCTAGTCAACTCCCAAGCATGTTAGCGTAGAAACCAGGTGGCTTAAGCAACTCCCAAGCCGGTCTAGTCAACTCCCAAGCACGTTTGCGTAGAAACCAGGTGGCTTAAGCAACTCCAAAGCCTGTCTAGGCAACTCCCAAGCATAATTGCATAGATACCAGGTGGCTTAAGCAACTCCCAAGCCTGTCTACGCAACTCCCAAGCATGTCTAGTCAACTCCTCAGCATGTTTGCGTAGAAACAAAGTCGTTTTAGCAACTCCCAAGCATGTCTAGTCAACTCCCAAGCATAATTGCATAGATACCATGTGGCTTAAGCAACTCCCAAGCCCGACTAGTCAACTCCCAAGCATGTTTTCGTAGAGACCAAGTCGTTCAAGCAACTCCCAAGCCTGTATAGGCAACTCCCAAGCATGTTTGCGTAGAAACCTTGTCGCTTAAGCAACTCCCAAGCCCGTCTAGGCAACTCCCAAGCATGTTTGCGTAGAAACCTGGTCGCTTAAGCAACTCCCAAGCCTGTCTAGGCAACTCCCAAGCATAATTGCATAGATACCAGGTGGCTTAAGCAACTCCCAAGCATGTCTAGTCAACTCCCAAGCATAATTGCATAGATACCAGGTGGCTTAAGCAACTCCCAAGCCTGTCTACGCAACTCCCAAGCATGTCTAGTCAACTCCTCAGCATGTTTGCGTAGAAAAAAAGTCGTTTTAGCAACTCCCAAGCATGTCTAGTCAACTCCCAAGCATAATTGCATAGATACCATGTGGCTTAAGCAACTCCCAAGCATGTCTACGCAACTCCCAAGCATGTCTAGTCTACTCCCAAGCATGTTTGCGCAGAAACCAGGTGGGTTAAGCAACTCCCAAGTCTGTCAAGGCAACTCCCAAGCCCGACTAGTCAACTCCCAAGCATGTTTTCGTAGAAACCAAGTCGTTCAAGCAACTCCCAAGCCTGTATAGGCAACTCCCAAGCATGTTTGCATAGATACCAGGTGGCTTAAGCAACTCCCAAGCCTGTCTTGGCAACTCCCAATCATGTTTGCATAGATACCAAGTGGCTTAAGCAACTCCCAAGCCTGTCTCGGCTACTCCCAAGCATGTTTGCATAGATACCATGTGGCTTAAGCAACTCCCAAGCCTGTCTACGCAACTCCCAAGCATGTCTAGTCAACTCCCAAGCATGTTTGCGTAGAAAGCTGGTCGCTTTAGCAACTCCCAAGCCCGTCTAGGCAACTCCCAAGCATAATTGCATAGATACCATGTGGCTTAAGCAACTCCCAAGCCTGTCTACGCAACTCCCAAGCATGTCTAGTCTACTCCCAAGCATGTTTGCGCAGAAACCAGGTGGGATAAGCAACTCCCAAGTCTGTCAAGGCAACTCCCAAGCCCGACTAGTCAACTCCCAAGCATGTTTTTGTAGAAACCAAGTCGTTCAAGCAACTCCCAAGCCTTTATAGGCAACTCCCAAGCATTTTTGCATAGATACCAGGTGGCTTAAGCAACTCCCAAGCCTGTCTCGGCAACTCCTAAGCATATTTGCGTAGAAACCTGGTGGCTTTAGCAACTCCCAAGCCCGTCTAGGTAACTCCCAAGCATGTTTGCGTAGAAACCTGGTCGCTTAAGCAACTCCCAAGCATGTCTAGGCAACTCCCAAGCATAATTGCATAGATACCAGGTGGCTTAAGCAACTCCCAAGCCTGTCTAGTCAACTCCCAAGCATGTTTGCGTAGAAACCAGGTGGCTTAAGCAACTCCCAAGCCCGTCTAGGCAACTCCCAAGCATGTTTGCGTAGAAACCTGGTCGCTTAAGCAACTCCCAAGCCTGTCTAGGCAACTCCCAAGCCTGTCTAGTCAACTCCCAAGCATGTTTGCGTAGAAACCTGGTGGCTTAAGCAACTCCCAAGCCCGTCTAGGCAACTCCCAAGCATGTTTGCGTAGAAATCTGGTCGCTTAAGCAACTCCCAAGCCTGTCTAGGCAACTCCCAAGCATAATTGCATAGATACCAGGTGGCTTAAGCAACTCCCAAGCCTGTCTAGGCAACTCCCAAGCATAATTGCATAGATACCAGGTGGCTTAAGCAACTCCCAAGCCTGTCTACGCAACTCCCAAGCATGTCTAGTCAACTCCTCAGCATGTTTGCGTAGAAACAAAGTCGTTTTAGCAACTCCCAAGCATGTCTAGTCAACTCCCAAGCATAATTGCATAGATACCATGTGGCTTAAGCAACTCCCAAGCATGTCTAGTCAACTCCCAAGCATGTTAGCGTAGAAACCAGGTGGCTTAAGCAACTCCCAAGCCGGTCTAGTCAACTCCCAAGCACGTTTGCGTAGAAACCAGGTGGCTTAAGCAACTCCAAAGCCTGTCTAGGCAACTCCCAAGCATAATTGCATAGATACCAGGTGGCTTAAGCAACTCCCAAGCCTGTCTACGCAACTCCCAAGCATGTCTAGTCAACTCCCAAGCATGTTTGCGTAGAAAGCTGGAGGCTTTAGCAACTCCCAAGCCCGTCTAGGCAACTCCCAAGCATAATTGCATAGATACCATGTGGCTTAAGCAACTCCCAAGCCTGTCTACGCAACTCCCAAGCATGTCTAGTCTACTCCCAAGCATGTTTGCGCAGAAACCAGGTGGGTTAAGCAACTCCCAAGTCTGTCAAGGCAACTCCCAAGCCCGACTAGTCAACTCCCAAGCATGTTTTCGTAGAGACCAAGTCGTTCAAGCAACTCCCAAGCCTGTATAGGCAACTCCCAAGCATGTTTGCGTAGAAACCTTGTCGCTTAAGCAACTCCCAAGCCCGTCTAGGCAACTCCCAAGCATGTTTGCGTAGAAACCTGGTCGCTTAAGCAACTCCCAAGCCTGTCTAGGCAACTCCCAAGCATAATTGCATAGATACCAGGTGGCTTAAGCAACTCCCAAGCCTGTCTAGGCAACTCCCAAGCATAATTGCATAGATACCAGGTGGCTTAAGCAACTCCCAAGCCCGTCTAGGCAACTCCCAAGCATGTTTGCGTAGAAACCTGGTCGCTTGAGCAACTCCCAAGCCTGTCTAGGCAACTCCCAAGCATGTTTGCGTAGAAACCTGGTCGCTTAAGCAACTCCCAAGCCTGTCTAGGCAACTCCCAAGCCTGTCTAGTCAACTCCCAAGCATGTTTGCGTAGAAACCTGGTGGCTTAAGCAACTCCCAAGCCCGTCTAGGCAACTCCCAAGCATGTTTGCGTAGAAATCTGGTCGCTTAAGCAACTCCCAAGCCTGTCTAGGCAACTCCCAAGCATAATTGCATAGATACCAGGTGGCTTAAGCAACTCCCAAGCCTGTCTAGGCAACTCCCAAGCATAATTGCATAGATACCAGGTGGCTTAAGCAACTCCCAAGCCTGTCTACGCAACTCCCAAGCATGTCTAGTCAACTCCTCAGCATGTTTGCGTAGAAACAAAGTCGTTTTAGCAACTCCCAAGCATGTCTAGTCAACTCCCAAGCATAATTGCATAGATACCATGTGGCTTAAGCAACTCCCAAGCATGTCTAGTCAAGTCCCAAGCATGTTTGCGTAGAAACCAGGTGGCTTAAGCAACTCCCAAGCCTGTCTAGGCAACTCCCAAGCATAATTGCATAGATACCAGGTGGCTTAAGCAACGCCCAAGCCTGTCTAGTCAACTCCCAAGCATGTTAGCGTAGAAACCAGGTGGCTTAAGCAACTCCCAAGCCGGTCTAGTCAACTCCCAAGCACGTTTGCGTAGAAACCAGGTGGCTTAAGCAACTCCAAAGCCTGTCTAGGCAACTCCCAAGCATAATTGCATAGATACCAGGTGGCTTAAGCAACTCCCAAGCCTGTCTACGCAACTCCCAAGCATGTCTAGTCAACTCCCAAGCATGTTTGCGTAGAAAGCTGGAGGCTTTAGCAACTCCCAAGCCCGTCTAGGCAACTCCCAAGCATAATTGCATAGATACCATGTGGCTTAAGCAACTCCCAAGCCTGTCTACGCAACTCCCAAGCATGTCTAGTCTACTCCCAAGCATGTTTGCGCAGAAACCAGGTGGGTTAAGCAACTCCCAAGTCTGTCAAGGCAACTCCCAAGCCCGACTAGTCAACTCCCAAGCATGTTTTCGTAGAGACCAAGTCGTTCAAGCAACTCCCAAGCCTGTATAGGCAACTCCCAAGCATGTTTGCGTAGAAACCAGGTGGCTTAAGCAACTCCCAAGCCCGTCTAGGCAACTCCCAAGCATGTTTGCGTAGAAACCTGGTCGCTTAAGCAACTCCCAAGCCTGTCTACGCAACTCCCAAGCATGTCTAGTCAACTCCTCAGCATGTTTGCGTAGAAACAAAGTCGTTTTAGCAACTCCCAAGCATGTCTAGTCAACTCCCAAGCATAATTGCATAGATACCATGTGGCTTAAGCAACTCCCAAGCATGTCTAGGCAACTCCCAAGCATAATTGCATAGATACCAGGTGGCTTAAGCAACTCCCAAGCCTGTCTAGTCAACTCCCAAGCATGTTTGCGTAGAAACCAGGTGGCTTAAGCAACTCCCAAGCCCGTCTAGGCAACTCCCAAGCATGTTTGCGTAGAAACCTGGTCGCTTAAGCAACTCCCAAGCCTGTCTAGGCAACTCCCAAGCCTGTCTAGTCAACTCCCAAGCATGTTTGCGTAGAAACCTGGTGGCTTAAGCAACTCCCAAGCCCGTCTAGGCAACTCCCAAGCATGTTTGCGTAGAAATCTGGTCGCTTAAGCAACTCCCAAGCCTGTCTAGGCAACTCCCAAGCATAATTGCATAGATACCAGGTGGCTTAAGCAACTCCCAAGCCTGTCTAGGCAACTCCCAAGCATAATTGCATAGATACCAGGTGGCTTAAGCAACTCCCAAGCCTGTCTACGCAACTCCCAAGCATGTCTAGTCAACTCCTCAGCATGTTTGCGTAGAAAAAAAGTCGTTTTAGCAACTCCCAAGCATGTCTAGTCAACTCCCAAGCATAATTGCATAGATACCATGTGGCTTAAGCAACTCCCAAGCCTGTCTACGCAACTCCCAAGCATGTCTAGTCTACTCCCAAGCATGTTTGCGCAGAAACCAGGTGGGTTAAGCAACTCCCAAGTCTGTCAAGGCAACTCCCAAGCCCGACTAGTCAACTCCCAAGCATGTTTTCGTAGAAACCAAGTCGTTCAAGCAACTCCCAAGCCTGTATAGGCAACTCCCAAGCATGTTTGCATAGATACCAGGTGGCTTAAGCAACTCCCAAGCCTGTCTCGGCAACTCCCAATCATGTTTGCATAGATACCAAGTGGCTTAAGCAACTCCCAAGCCTGTCTCGGCTACTCCCAAGCATGTTTGCATAGATACCAGGTGGCTTAAGCAACTCCCAAGCCTGTCTAGGCAACTCCCAAGCATAATTGCATAGATACCAGGTTGCTTAAGCAACTCCCAAGCCTGTCTACGCAACTCCCAAGCATGTCTAGTCAACTCCTCAGCATGTTTGCGTAGAAACAAAGTCGTTTTAGCAACTCCCAAGCATGTCTAGTCAACTCCCAAGCATAATTGCATAGATACCATGTGGCTTAAGCAACTCCCAAGCATGTCTAGTCAAGTCCAAAGCACGTTTGCGTAGAAACCAGGTGGCTTAAGCAACTCCCAAGCCCGTCTAGGCAACTCCCAAGCATAATTGCATAGATACCATGTGGCTTAAGCAACTCCCAAGCCTGTCTACGCAACTCCCAAGCATGTCTAGTCTACTCCCAAGCATGTTTGCGCAGAAACCAGGTGGGATAAGCAACTCCCAAGTCTGTCAAGGCAACTCCCAAGCCCGACTAGTCAACTCCCAAGCATGTTTTTGTAGAAACCAAGTCGTTCAAGCAACTCCCAAGCCTTTATAGGCAACTCCCAAGCATTTTTGCATAGATACCAGGTGGCTTAAGCAACTCCCAAGCCTGTCTCGGCAACTCCTAAGCATATTTGCGTAGAAACCTGGTGGCTTTAGCAACTCCCAAGCCCGTCTAGGTAACTCCCAAGCATGTTTGCGTAGAAACCTGGTCGCTTAAGCAACTCCCAAGCCTGTCTAGGCAACTCCCAAGCATAATTGCATAGATACCAGGTGGCTTAAGCAACTCCCAAGCCTGTCTAGGCAACTCCCAAGCATAATTGCATAGATACCAGGTGGCTTAAGCAACTCCCAAGCCTGTCTAGGCAACTCCCAAGCATAATTGCATAGATACCAGGTGGCTTAAGCAACTCCCAAGCCTGTCTACGCAACTCCCAAGCATGTCTAGTCAACTCCACAGCATGTTTGCGTAGAAACAAAGTCGTTTTAGCAACTCCCAAGCATGTCTAGTCAACTCCCAAGCATAATTGCATAGATACCATGTGGCTTAAGCAACTCCCAAGCATGTCTAGTCAAGTCCCAAGCATGTTTGCGTAGAAACCAGGTGGCTTAAGCAACTCCCAAGCCTGTCTAGGCAACTCCCAAGCATGATTGCATAGATACCAGGTGGCTTAAGCAACGCCCAAGCCTGTCTAGTCAACTCCCAAGCATGTTAGCGTAGAAACCAGGTGGCTTAAGCAACTCCCAAGCCGGTCTAGTCAACTCCCAAGCACGTTTGCGTAGAAACCAGGTGGCTTAAGCAACTCCCAAGCCTGTCTAGGCAACTCCCAAGCATAATTGCATAGATACTAGGTGGCTTAAGCAACTCCCAAGCCTGTCTACGCAACTCCCAAGCATGTCTAGTCTACTCCCAAGCATGTTTGCGCAGAAACCAGGTGGGTTAAGCAACTCCCAAGTCTGTCAAGGCAACTCCCAAGCCCGACTAGTCAACTCCCAAGCATGTTTTCGTAGAAACCAAGTCGTTCAAGCAACTCCCAAGCCTGTATAGGCAACTCCCAAGCATGTTTGCATAGATACCAGGTGGCTTAAGCAACTCCCAAGCCTGTCTCGGCAACTCCCAATCATGTTTGCATAGATACCAAGTGGCTTAAGCAACTCCCAAGCCTGTCTCGGCTACTCCCAAGCATGTTTGCATAGATACCATGTGGCTTAAGCAACTCCCAAGCCTGTCTACGCAACTCCCAAGCATGTCTAGTCAACTCCCAAGCATGTTTGCGTAGAAACAGAGTCGTTTTAGCAACTCCCAAGCATGTCTAGTCAACTCCCAAGCATAATTGCATAGATACCATGTGGCTTAAGCAACTCCCAAGCATGTCTAGTCAAGTCCCAAGCATGTTTGCGTAGAAACCAGGTGGCTTAAGCAACGCCCAAGCCTGTCTAGTCAACTCCCAAGCATGTTAGCGTAGAAACCAGGTGGCTTAAGCAACTCCCAAGCCGGTCTTGTCAACTCCCAAGCACGTTTGCGTAGAAACCAGGTGGCTTAAGCAACTCCAAAGCCTGTCTAGGCAACTCCCAAGCATAATTGCATAGATACCAGGTTGCTTAAGCAACTCCCAAGCCTGTCTAGGCAACTCCCAAGCATAATTGCATAGATACCAGGTTGCTTAAGCAACTCCCAAGCCTGTCTACGCAACTCCCAAGCATGTCTAGTCAACTCCTCAGCATGTTTGCGTAGAAACAAAGTCGTTTTAGCAACTCCCAAGCATGTCTAGTCAACTCCCAAGCATAATTGCATAGATACCATGTGGCTTAAGCAACTCCCAAGCATGTCTAGTCAAGTCCCAAGCACGTTTGCGTAGAAACCAGGTGGCTTAAGCAACTCCCAAGCCCGTCTAGGCAACTCCCAAGCATAATTGCATAGATACCATGTGGCTTAAGCAACTCCCAAGCCTGTCTACGCAACTCCCAAGCATGTCTAGTCTACTCCCAAGCATGTTTGCGCAGAAACCAGGTGGGATAAGCAACTCCCAAGTCTGTCAAGGCAACTCCCAAGCCCGACTAGTCAACTCCCAAGCATGTTTTTGTAGAAACCAAGTCGTTCAAGCAACTCCCAAGCCTTTATAGGCAACTCCCAAGCATTTTTGCATAGATACCAGGTGGCTTAAGCAACTCCCAAGCCTGTCTCGGCAACTCCTAAGCATATTTGCGTAGAAACCTGGTGGCTTTAGCAACTCCCAAGCCCGTCTAGGTAACTCCCAAGCATGTTTGCGTAGAAACCTGGTCGCTTAAGCAACTCCCAAGCCTGTCTAGGCAACTCCCAAGCATAATTGCATAGATACCAGGTGGCTTAAGCAACTCCCAAGCCTGTCTAGGCAACT
This sequence comes from Ulva prolifera, assembly GCA_023078555.1. Classification (NCBI taxonomy): domain Eukaryota; kingdom Viridiplantae; phylum Chlorophyta; class Ulvophyceae; order Ulvales; family Ulvaceae; genus Ulva; species Ulva prolifera. The sequence continues at coordinate 9,135,238 of CM041199.1, forward strand.
CCCAAGCATAATTGCATAGATACCAGGTTGCTTAAGCAACTCCCAAGCCTGTCTACGCAACTCCCAAGCATGTCTAGTCAACTCCTCAGCATGTTTGCGTAGAAACAAAGTCGTTTTAGCAACTCCCAAGCATGTCTAGTCAACTCCCAAGCATAATTGCATAGATACCATGTGGCTTAAGCAACTCCCAAGCATGTCTAGTCAAGTCCCAAGCATGTTTGCGTAGAAACCAGGTGGCTTAAGCAACTCCCAAGCCTGTCTAGGCAACTCCCAAGCATAATTGCATAGATACCAGGTGGCTTAAGCAACGCCCAAGCCTGTCTAGTCAACTCCCAAGCATGTTAGCGTAGAAACCAGGTGGCTTAAGCAACTCCCAAGCCGGTCTAGTCAACTCCCAAGCACGTTTGCGTAGAAACCAGGTGGCTTAAGCAACTTCAAAGCCTGTCTAGGCAACTCCCAAGCATAATTGCATAGATACCAGGTGGCTTAAGCAACTCCCAAGCCTGTCTACGCAACTCCCAAGCATGTCTAGTCAACTCCCAAGCATGTTTGCGTAGAAAGCTGGTCGCTTTAGCAACTCCCAAGCCCGTCTAGGCAACTCCCAAGCATAATTGCATAGATACCATGTGGCTTAAGCAACTCCCAAGCCTGTCTACGCAACTCCCAAGCATGTCTAGTTTACTCCCAAGCATGTTTGCGCAGAAACCAGGTGGGTTAAGCAACTCCCAAGTTTGTCAAGGCAACTCCCAAGCCCGACTAGTCAACTCCCAAGCATGTTTTCGTAGAGACCAAGTCGTTCAAGCAACTCCCAAGCCTGTATAGGCAACTCCCAAGCATGTTTGCGTAGAAACCTGGTCGCTTAAGCAACTCCCAAGCCCGTCTAGGCAACTCCCAAGCATGTTTGCGTAGAAACCTGGTCGCTTAAGCAACTCCCAAGCCTGTCTAGGCAACTCCCAAGCATAATTGCATAGATACCAGGTGGCTTAAGCAACTCCCAAGCATGTCTAGTCAACTCCCAAGCATAATTGCATAGATACCAGGTGGCTTAAGCAACTCCCAAGCCTGTCTAGTCAACTCCCAAGCATGTTTGCGTAGAAACCTGGTGGCTTAAGCAACTCCCAAGCCCGTCTAGGCAACTCCCAAGCATGTTTGCGTAGAAACCTGGTCGCTTAAGCAACTCTCAAGCCTGTCTAGGCAACTCCCAAGCATAATTGCATAGATACCAGGTGGCTTAAGCAACGCCCAAGCCTGTCTAGTCAACTCCCAAGCATGTTAGCGTAGAAACCAGGTGGCTTAAGCAACTCCCAAGCCGGTCTAGTCAACTCCCAAGCACGTTTGCGTAGAAACCAGGTGGCTTAAGCAACTCCAAAGCCTGTCTAGGCAACTCCCAAGCATAATTGCATAGATACCAGGTGGCTTAAGCAACTCCCAAGCCTGTCTACGCAACTCCCAAGCATGTCTAGTCAACTCCTCAGCATGTTTGCGTAGAAACAAAGTCGTTTTAGCAACTCCCAAGCATGTCTAGTCAACTCCCAAGCATAATTGCATAGATACCATGTGGCTTAAGCAACTCCCAAGCCCGACTAGTCAACTCCCAAGCATGTTTTCGTAGAGACCAAGTCGTTCAAGCAACTCCCAAGCCTGTATAGGCAACTCCCAAGCATGTTTGCGTAGAAACCTTGTCGCTTAAGCAACTCCCAAGCCCGTCTAGGCAACTCCCAAGCATGTTTGCGTAGAAACCTGGTCGCTTAAGCAACTCCCAAGCCTGTCTAGGCAACTCCCAAGCATAATTGCATAGATACCAGGTGGCTTAAGCAACTCCCAAGCATGTCTAGTCAACTCCCAAGCATAATTGCATAGATACCAGGTGGCTTAAGCAACTCCCAAGCCTGTCTAGTCAACTCCCAAGCATGTTTGCGTAGAAACCTGGTGGCTTAAGCAACTCCCAAGCCCGTCTAGGCAACTCCCAAGCATGTTTGCGTAGAAACCTGGTCGCTTAAGCAACTCCCAAGCCTGTCTAGGCAACTCCCAAGCATAATTGCATAGATACCAGGTGGCTTAAGCAACTCCCAAGCCTGTCTAGGCAACTCCCAAGCATAATTGCATAGATACCAGGTGGCTTAAGCAACTCTCAAGCCTGTCTACGCAACTCCCAAGCATGTCTAGTCAACTCCTCAGCATGTTTGCGTAGAAACAAAGTCGTTTTAGCAACTCCCAAGCATGTCTAGTCAACTCCCAAGCATAATTGCATAGATACCATGTGGCTTAAGCAACTCCCAAGCATGTCTAGTCAAGTCCCAAGCATGTTTGCGTAGAAACCAGGTGGCTTAAGCAACTCCCAAGCCTGTCTAGGCAACTCCCAAGCATGATTGCATAGATACCAGGTGGCTTAAGCAACGCCCAAGCCTGTCTAGTCAACTCCCAAGCATGTTAGCGTAGAAACCAGGTGGCTTAAGCAACTCCCAAGCCGGTCTAGTCAACTCCCAAGCACGTTTGCGTAGAAACCAGGTGGCTTAAGCAACTCCCAAGCCTGTCTAGGCAACTCCCAAGCATAATTGCATAGATACCAGGTGGCTTAAGCAACTCCCAAGCCTGTCTACGCAACTCCCAAGCATGTCTAGTCTACTCCCAAGCATGTTTGCGCAGAAACCAGGTGGGTTAAGCAACTCCCAAGTCTGTCAAGGCAACTCCCAAGCCCGACTAGTCAACTCCCAAGCATGTTTTCGTAGAAACCAAGTCGTTCAAGCAACTCCCAAGCCTGTATAGGCAACTCCCAAGCATGTTTGCATAGATACCAGGTGGCTTAAGCAACTCCCAAGCCTGTCTTGGCAACTCCCAATCATGTTTGCATAGATACCAAGTGGCTTAAGCAACTCCCAAGCCTGTCTCGGCTACTCCCAAGCATGTTTGCATAGATACCATGTGGCTTAAGCAACTCCCAAGCCTGTCTACGCAACTCCCAAGCATGTCTAGTCAACTCCCAAGCATGTTTGCGTAGAAAGCTGGTCGCTTTAGCAACTCCCAAGCCCGTCTAGGCAACTCCCAAGCATAATTGCATAGATACCATGTGGCTTAAGCAACTCCCAAGCCTGTCTACGCAACTCCCAAGCATGTCTAGTTTACTCCCAAGCATGTTTGCGCAGAAACCAGGTGGGTTAAGCAACTCCCAAGCCTGTATAGGCAACTCCCAAGCATGTTTGCGTAGAAACCTGGTCGCTTAAGCAACTCCCAAGCCCGTCTAGGCAACTCCCAAGCATGTTTGCGTAGAAACCTGGTCGCTTAAGCAACTCCCAAGCCTGTCTAGGCAACTCCCAAGCATAATTGCATAGATACCAGGTGGCTTAAGCAACTCCCAAGCATGTCTAGTCAACTCCCAAGCATAATTGCATAGATACCAGGTGGCTTAAGCAACTCCCAAGCCTGTCTAGTCAACTCCCAAGCATGTTTGCGTAGAAACCTGGTGGCTTAAGCAACTCCCAAGCCCGTCTAGGCAACTCCCAAGCATGTTTGCGTAGAAACCTGGTCGCTTAAGCAACTCTCAAGCCTGTCTAGGCAACTCCCAAGCATAATTGCATAGATACCAGGTGGCTTAAGCAACGCCCAAGCCTGTCTAGTCAACTCCCAAGCATGTTAGCGTAGAAACCAGGTGGCTTAAGCAACTCCCAAGCCGGTCTAGTCAACTCCCAAGCACGTTTGCGTAGAAACCAGGTGGCTTAAGCAACTCCAAAGCCTGTCTAGGCAACTCCCAAGCATAATTGCATAGATACCAGGTGGCTTAAGCAACTCCCAAGCCTGTCTACGCAACTCCCAAGCATGTCTAGTCAACTCCTCAGCATGTTTGCGTAGAAACAAAGTCGTTTTAGCAACTCCCAAGCATGTCTAGTCAACTCCCAAGCATAATTGCATAGATACCATGTGGCTTAAGCAACTCCCAAGCCCGACTAGTCAACTCCCAAGCATGTTTTCGTAGAGACCAAGTCGTTCAAGCAACTCCCAAGCCTGTATAGGCAACTCCCAAGCATGTTTGCGTAGAAACCTTGTCGCTTAAGCAACTCCCAAGCCCGTCTAGGCAACTCCCAAGCATGTTTGCGTAGAAACCTGGTCGCTTAAGCAACTCCCAAGCCTGTCTAGGCAACTCCCAAGCATAATTGCATAGATACCAGGTGGCTTAAGCAACTCCCAAGCATGTCTAGTCAACTCCCAAGCATAATTGCATAGATACCAGGTGGCTTAAGCAACTCCCAAGCCTGTCTACGCAACTCCCAAGCATGTCTAGTCAACTCCTCAGCATGTTTGCGTAGAAAAAAAGTCGTTTTAGCAACTCCCAAGCATGTCTAGTCAACTCCCAAGCATAATTGCATAGATACCATGTGGCTTAAGCAACTCCCAAGCATGTCTACGCAACTCCCAAGCATGTCTAGTCTACTCCCAAGCATGTTTGCGCAGAAACCAGGTGGGTTAAGCAACTCCCAAGTCTGTCAAGGCAACTCCCAAGCCCGACTAGTCAACTCCCAAGCATGTTTTCGTAGAAACCAAGTCGTTCAAGCAACTCCCAAGCCTGTATAGGCAACTCCCAAGCATGTTTGCATAGATACCAGGTGGCTTAAGCAACTCCCAAGCCTGTCTTGGCAACTCCCAATCATGTTTGCATAGATACCAAGTGGCTTAAGCAACTCCCAAGCCTGTCTCGGCTACTCCCAAGCATGTTTGCATAGATACCATGTGGCTTAAGCAACTCCCAAGCCTGTCTACGCAACTCCCAAGCATGTCTAGTCAACTCCCAAGCATGTTTGCGTAGAAAGCTGGTCGCTTTAGCAACTCCCAAGCCCGTCTAGGCAACTCCCAAGCATAATTGCATAGATACCATGTGGCTTAAGCAACTCCCAAGCCTGTCTACGCAACTCCCAAGCATGTCTAGTCTACTCCCAAGCATGTTTGCGCAGAAACCAGGTGGGATAAGCAACTCCCAAGTCTGTCAAGGCAACTCCCAAGCCCGACTAGTCAACTCCCAAGCATGTTTTTGTAGAAACCAAGTCGTTCAAGCAACTCCCAAGCCTTTATAGGCAACTCCCAAGCATTTTTGCATAGATACCAGGTGGCTTAAGCAACTCCCAAGCCTGTCTCGGCAACTCCTAAGCATATTTGCGTAGAAACCTGGTGGCTTTAGCAACTCCCAAGCCCGTCTAGGTAACTCCCAAGCATGTTTGCGTAGAAACCTGGTCGCTTAAGCAACTCCCAAGCATGTCTAGGCAACTCCCAAGCATAATTGCATAGATACCAGGTGGCTTAAGCAACTCCCAAGCCTGTCTAGTCAACTCCCAAGCATGTTTGCGTAGAAACCAGGTGGCTTAAGCAACTCCCAAGCCCGTCTAGGCAACTCCCAAGCATGTTTGCGTAGAAACCTGGTCGCTTAAGCAACTCCCAAGCCTGTCTAGGCAACTCCCAAGCCTGTCTAGTCAACTCCCAAGCATGTTTGCGTAGAAACCTGGTGGCTTAAGCAACTCCCAAGCCCGTCTAGGCAACTCCCAAGCATGTTTGCGTAGAAATCTGGTCGCTTAAGCAACTCCCAAGCCTGTCTAGGCAACTCCCAAGCATAATTGCATAGATACCAGGTGGCTTAAGCAACTCCCAAGCCTGTCTAGGCAACTCCCAAGCATAATTGCATAGATACCAGGTGGCTTAAGCAACTCCCAAGCCTGTCTACGCAACTCCCAAGCATGTCTAGTCAACTCCTCAGCATGTTTGCGTAGAAACAAAGTCGTTTTAGCAACTCCCAAGCATGTCTAGTCAACTCCCAAGCATAATTGCATAGATACCATGTGGCTTAAGCAACTCCCAAGCATGTCTAGTCAACTCCCAAGCATGTTAGCGTAGAAACCAGGTGGCTTAAGCAACTCCCAAGCCGGTCTAGTCAACTCCCAAGCACGTTTGCGTAGAAACCAGGTGGCTTAAGCAACTCCAAAGCCTGTCTAGGCAACTCCCAAGCATAATTGCATAGATACCAGGTGGCTTAAGCAACTCCCAAGCCTGTCTACGCAACTCCCAAGCATGTCTAGTCAACTCCCAAGCATGTTTGCGTAGAAAGCTGGAGGCTTTAGCAACTCCCAAGCCCGTCTAGGCAACTCCCAAGCATAATTGCATAGATACCATGTGGCTTAAGCAACTCCCAAGCCTGTCTACGCAACTCCCAAGCATGTCTAGTCTACTCCCAAGCATGTTTGCGCAGAAACCAGGTGGGTTAAGCAACTCCCAAGTCTGTCAAGGCAACTCCCAAGCCCGACTAGTCAACTCCCAAGCATGTTTTCGTAGAGACCAAGTCGTTCAAGCAACTCCCAAGCCTGTATAGGCAACTCCCAAGCATGTTTGCGTAGAAACCTTGTCGCTTAAGCAACTCCCAAGCCCGTCTAGGCAACTCCCAAGCATGTTTGCGTAGAAACCTGGTCGCTTAAGCAACTCCCAAGCCTGTCTAGGCAACTCCCAAGCATAATTGCATAGATACCAGGTGGCTTAAGCAACTCCCAAGCCTGTCTAGGCAACTCCCAAGCATAATTGCATAGATACCAGGTGGCTTAAGCAACTCCCAAGCCCGTCTAGGCAACTCCCAAGCATGTTTGCGTAGAAACCTGGTCGCTTGAGCAACTCCCAAGCCTGTCTAGGCAACTCCCAAGCATGTTTGCGTAGAAACCTGGTCGCTTAAGCAACTCCCAAGCCTGTCTAGGCAACTCCCAAGCCTGTCTAGTCAACTCCCAAGCATGTTTGCGTAGAAACCTGGTGGCTTAAGCAACTCCCAAGCCCGTCTAGGCAACTCCCAAGCATGTTTGCGTAGAAATCTGGTCGCTTAAGCAACTCCCAAGCCTGTCTAGGCAACTCCCAAGCATAATTGCATAGATACCAGGTGGCTTAAGCAACTCCCAAGCCTGTCTAGGCAACTCCCAAGCATAATTGCATAGATACCAGGTGGCTTAAGCAACTCCCAAGCCTGTCTACGCAACTCCCAAGCATGTCTAGTCAACTCCTCAGCATGTTTGCGTAGAAACAAAGTCGTTTTAGCAACTCCCAAGCATGTCTAGTCAACTCCCAAGCATAATTGCATAGATACCATGTGGCTTAAGCAACTCCCAAGCATGTCTAGTCAAGTCCCAAGCATGTTTGCGTAGAAACCAGGTGGCTTAAGCAACTCCCAAGCCTGTCTAGGCAACTCCCAAGCATAATTGCATAGATACCAGGTGGCTTAAGCAACGCCCAAGCCTGTCTAGTCAACTCCCAAGCATGTTAGCGTAGAAACCAGGTGGCTTAAGCAACTCCCAAGCCGGTCTAGTCAACTCCCAAGCACGTTTGCGTAGAAACCAGGTGGCTTAAGCAACTCCAAAGCCTGTCTAGGCAACTCCCAAGCATAATTGCATAGATACCAGGTGGCTTAAGCAACTCCCAAGCCTGTCTACGCAACTCCCAAGCATGTCTAGTCAACTCCCAAGCATGTTTGCGTAGAAAGCTGGAGGCTTTAGCAACTCCCAAGCCCGTCTAGGCAACTCCCAAGCATAATTGCATAGATACCATGTGGCTTAAGCAACTCCCAAGCCTGTCTACGCAACTCCCAAGCATGTCTAGTCTACTCCCAAGCATGTTTGCGCAGAAACCAGGTGGGTTAAGCAACTCCCAAGTCTGTCAAGGCAACTCCCAAGCCCGACTAGTCAACTCCCAAGCATGTTTTCGTAGAGACCAAGTCGTTCAAGCAACTCCCAAGCCTGTATAGGCAACTCCCAAGCATGTTTGCGTAGAAACCAGGTGGCTTAAGCAACTCCCAAGCCCGTCTAGGCAACTCCCAAGCATGTTTGCGTAGAAACCTGGTCGCTTAAGCAACTCCCAAGCCTGTCTACGCAACTCCCAAGCATGTCTAGTCAACTCCTCAGCATGTTTGCGTAGAAACAAAGTCGTTTTAGCAACTCCCAAGCATGTCTAGTCAACTCCCAAGCATAATTGCATAGATACCATGTGGCTTAAGCAACTCCCAAGCATGTCTAGGCAACTCCCAAGCATAATTGCATAGATACCAGGTGGCTTAAGCAACTCCCAAGCCTGTCTAGTCAACTCCCAAGCATGTTTGCGTAGAAACCAGGTGGCTTAAGCAACTCCCAAGCCCGTCTAGGCAACTCCCAAGCATGTTTGCGTAGAAACCTGGTCGCTTAAGCAACTCCCAAGCCTGTCTAGGCAACTCCCAAGCCTGTCTAGTCAACTCCCAAGCATGTTTGCGTAGAAACCTGGTGGCTTAAGCAACTCCCAAGCCCGTCTAGGCAACTCCCAAGCATGTTTGCGTAGAAATCTGGTCGCTTAAGCAACTCCCAAGCCTGTCTAGGCAACTCCCAAGCATAATTGCATAGATACCAGGTGGCTTAAGCAACTCCCAAGCCTGTCTAGGCAACTCCCAAGCATAATTGCATAGATACCAGGTGGCTTAAGCAACTCCCAAGCCTGTCTACGCAACTCCCAAGCATGTCTAGTCAACTCCTCAGCATGTTTGCGTAGAAACAAAGTCGTTTTAGCAACTCCCAAGCATGTCTAGTCAACTCCCAAGCATAATTGCATAGATACCATGTGGCTTAAGCAACTCCCAAGCATGTCTAGTCAAGTCCCAAGCATGTTTGCGTAGAAACCAGGTGGCTTAAGCAACTCCCAAGCCTGTCTAGGCAACTCCCAAGCATAATTGCATAGATACCAGGTGGCTTAAGCAACGCCCAAGCCTGTCTAGTCAACTCCCAAGCATGTTAGCGTAGAAACCAGGTGGCTTAAGCAACTCCCAAGCCGGTCTAGTCAACTCCCAAGCACGTTTGCGTAGAAACCAGGTGGCTTAAGCAACTCCAAAGCCTGTCTAGGCAACTCCCAAGCATAATTGCATAGATACCAGGTGGCTTAAGCAACTCCCAAGCCTGTCTACGCAACTCCCAAGCATGTCTAGTCAACTCCCAAGCATGTTTGCGTAGAAAGCTGGAGGCTTTAGCAACTCCCAAGCCCGTCTAGGCAACTCCCAAGCATAATTGCATAGATACCATGTGGCTTAAGCAACTCCCAAGCCTGTCTACGCAACTCCCAAGCATGTCTAGTCTACTCCCAAGCATGTTTGCGCAGAAACCAGGTGGGTTAAGCAACTCCCAAGTCTGTCAAGGCAACTCCCAAGCCCGACTAGTCAACTCCCAAGCATGTTTTCGTAGAGACCAAGTCGTTCAAGCAACTCCCAAGCCTGTATAGGCAACTCCCAAGCATGTTTGCGTAGAAACCTTGTCGCTTAAGCAACTCCCAAGCCCGTCTAGGCAACTCCCAAGCATGTTTGCGTAGAAACCTGGTCGCTTAAGCAACTCCCAAGCCTGTCTAGGCAACTCCCAAGCATAATTGCATAGATACCAGGTGGCTTAAGCAACTCCCAAGCATGTCTAGTCAACTCCCAAGCATAATTGCATAGATACCAGGTGGCTTAAGCAACTCCCAAGCCTGTCTAGTCAACTCCCAAGCATGTTTGCGTAGAAACCTGGTGGCTTAAGCAACTCCCAAGCCCGTCTAGGCAACTCCCAAGCATGTTTGCGTAGAAACCTGGTCGCTTGAGCAACTCCCAAGCCTGTCTAGGCAACTCCCAAGCATAATTGCATAGATATCAGGTGGCTTAAGCAACTCCCAAGCCTGTCTAGGCAACTCCCAAGCATAATTGCATAGATACCAGGTGGCTTAAGCAACTCCCAAGCCTGTCTACGCAACTCCCAAGCATGTCTAGTCAACTCCTCAGCATGTTTGCGTAGAAACAAAGTCGTTTTAGCAACTCCCAAGCATGTCTAGTCAACTCCCAAGCATAATTGCATAGATACCATGTGGCTTAAGCAACTCCCAAGCATGTCTAGTCAAGTCCCAAGCATGTTTGCGTAGAAACCAGGTGGCTTAAGCAACTCCCAAGCCTGTCTAGGCAACTCCCAAGCATGATTGCATAGATACCAGGTGGCTTAAGCAACGCCCAAGCCTGTCTAGTCAACTCCCAAGCATGTTAGCGTAGAAACCAGGTGGCTTAAGCAACTCCCAAGCCGGTCTAGTCAACTCCCAAGCACGTTTGCGTAGAAACCAGGTGGCTTAAGCAACTCCCAAGCCTGTCTAGGCAACTCCCAAGCATAATTGCATAGATACCAGGTGGCTTAAGCAACTCCCAAGCCTGTCTACGCAACTCCCAAGCATGTCTAGTCTACTCCCAAGCATGTTTGCGCAGAAACCAGGTGGGTTAAGCAACTCCCAAGTCTGTCAAGGCAACTCCCAAGCCCGACTAGTCAACTCCCAAGCATGTTTTCGTAGAAACCAAGTCGTTCAAGCAACTCCCAAGCCTGTATAGGCAACTCCCAAGCATGTTTGCATAGATACCAGGTGGCTTAAGCAACTCCCAAGCCTGTCTTGAAACTCCCAATCATGTTTGCATAGATACCAAGTGGCTTAAGCAACTCCCAAGCCTGTCTAGGCAACTCCCAAGCCTGTATAGTCAACTCCCAAGCATGTTTGCGTAGAAACCAGGTGGCTTAAGCAACTCCCAAGCCCGTCTAGGCAACTCCCAAGCATGTTTGCGTAGAAACCTGGTCGCTTAAGCAACTCCCAAGCCTGTCTACGCAACTCCCAAGCATGTCTAGTCAACTCCTCAGCATGTTTGCGTAGAAACAAAGTCGTTTTAGCAACTCCCAAGCATGTCTAGTCAACTCCCAAGCATAATTGCATAGATACCATGTGGCTTAAGCAACTCCCAAGCATGTCTAGTCAAGTCCCAAGCATGTTTGCGTAGAAACCAGGTGGCTTAAGCAACTCCCAAGCCTGTCTAGGCAACTCCCAAGCATGATTGCATAGATACCAGGTGGCTTAAGCAACGCCCAAGCCTGTCTAGTCAACTCCCAAGCATGTTAGCGTAGAAACCAGGTGGCTTAAGCAACTCCCAAGCCGGTCTAGTCAACTCCCAAGCACGTTTGCGTAGAAACCAGGTGGCTTAAGCAACTCCCAAGCCTGTCTAGGCAACTCCCAAGCATAATTGCATAGATACCAGGTGGCTTAAGCAACTCCCAAGCCTGTCTACGCAACTCCCAAGCATGTCTAGTCTACTCCCAAGCATGTTTGCGCAGAAACCAGGTGGGTTAAGCAACTCCCAAGTCTGTCAAGGCAACTCCCAAGCCCGACTAGTCAACTCCCAAGCATGTTTTCGTAGAAACCAAGTCGTTCAAGCAACTCCCAAGCCTGTATAGGCAACTCCCAAGCATGTTTGCATAGATACCAGGTGGCTTAAGCAACTCCCAAGCCTGTCTTGAAACTCCCAATCATGTTTGCATAGATACCAAGTGGCTTAAGCAACTCCCAAGCCCGTCTAGGTAACTCCCAAGCATGTTTGCGTAGAAACCTGGTCGCTTAAGCAACTCCCAAGCCTGTCTAGGCAACTCCCAAGCATAATTGCATAGATACCAGGTGGCTTAAGCAACTCCCAAGCCTGTCTAGTCAACTCCCAAGCATGTTTGCGTAGAAACCAGGTGGCTTAAGCAACTCCCAAGCCCGTCTAGGCAACTCCCAAGCATGTTTGCGTAGAAACCTGGTCGCTTAAGCAACTCCCAAGCCTGTCTAGGCAACTCCCAAGCCTGTCTAGTCAACTCCCAAGCATGTTTGCGTAGAAACCTGGTGGCTTAAGCAACTCCCAAGCCCGTCTAGGCAACTCCCAAGCATGTTTGCGTAGAAATCTGGTCGCTTAAGCAACTCCCAAGCCTGTCTAGGCAACTCCCAAGCATAATTGCATAGATACCAGGTGGCTTAAGCAACTCCCAAGCCTGTCTAGGCAACTCCCAAGCATAATTGCATAGATACCAGGTGGCTTAAGCAACTCCCAAGCCTGTCTACGCAACTCCCAAGCATGTCTAGTCAACTCCTCAGCATGTTTGCGTAGAAAAAAAGTCGTTTTAGCAACTCCCAAGCATGTCTAGTCAACTCCCAAGCATAATTGCATAGATACCATGTGGCTTAAGCAACTCCCAAGCATGTCTAGTCAAGTCCCAAGCATGTTTGCGTAGAAACCAGGTGGCTTAAGCAACTCCCAAGCCTGTCTAGGCAACTCCCAAGCATAATTGCATAGATACCAGGTGGCTTAAGCAACGCCCAAGCCTGTCTAGTCAACTCCCAAGCATGTTAGCGTAGAAACCAGGTGGCTTAAGCAACTCCCAAGCCGGTCTAGTCAACTCCCAAGCACGTTTGCGTAGATACCAGGTGGCTTAAGCAACTCCAAAGCCTGTCTAGGCAACTCCCAAGCATAATTGCATAGATACCAGGTGGCTTAAGCAACTTCCAAGCCTGTCTACGCAACTCCCAAGCATGTCTAGTCAACTCCCAAGCATGTTTGCGTAGAAAGCTGGTGGCTTTAGCAACTCCCAAGCCCGTCTAGGCAACTCCCAAGCATAATTGCATAGATACCATGTGGCTTAAGCAACTCCCAAGCCTGTCTACGCAACTCCCAAGCATGTCTAGTCTACTCCCAAGCATGTTTGCGCAGAAACCAGGTGGGTTAAGCAACTCCCAAGTCTGTCAAGGCAACTCCCAAGCCCGACTAGTCAACTCCCAAGCATGTTTTCGTAGAGACCAAGTCGTTCAAGCAACTCCCAAGCCTGTATAGGCAACTCCCAAGCATGTTTGCGTAGAAACCTTGTCGCTTAAGCAACTCCCAAGCCCGTCTAGGCAACTCCCAAGCATGTTTGCGTAGAAACCTGGTCGCTTAAGCAACTCCCAAGCCTGTCTAGGCAACTCCCAAGCATAATTGCATAGATACCAGGTGGCTTAAGCAACTCCCAAGCATGTCTAGTCAACTCCCAAGCATAATTGCATAGATACCAGGTGGCTTAAGCAACTCCCAAGCCTGTCTAGTCAACTCCCAAGCATGTTTGCGTAGAAACCTGGTGGCTTAAGCAACTCCCAAGCCCGTCTAGGCAACTCCCAAGCATGTTTGCGTAGAAACCTGGTCGCTTGAGCAACTCCCAAGCCTGTCTAGGCAACTCCCAAGCATAATTGCATAGATATCAGGTGGCTTAAGCAACTCCCAAGCCTGTCTAGGCAACTCCCAAGCATAATTGCATAGATACCATGTGGCTTAAGCAACTCCCAAGCATGTCTAGTCAAGTCCCAAGCATGTTTGCGTAGAAACCAGGTGGCTTAAGCAACTCCCAAGCCTGTCTAGGCAACTCCCAAGCATGATTGCATAGATACCAGGTGGCTTAAGCAACGCCCAAGCCTGTCTAGTCAACTCCCAAGCATGTTAGCGTAGAAACCAGGTGGCTTAAGCAACTCCCAAGCCGGTCTAGTCAACTCCCAAGCATAATTGCATAGATACCATGTGGCTTAAGCAACTCCCAAGCATGTCTAGTCAAGTCCCAAGCATGTTTGCGTAGAAACCAGGTGGCTTAAGCAACTCCCAAGCCTGTCTAGGCAACTCCCAAGCATGATTGCATAGATACCAGGTGGCTTAAGCAACGCCCAAGCCTGTCTAGTCAACTCCCAAGCATGTTAGCGTAGAAACCAGGTGGCTTAAGCAACTCCCAAGCCGGTCTAGTCAACTCCCAAGCACGTTTGCGTAGAAACCAGGTGGCTTAAGCAACTCCCAAGCCTGTCTAGGCAACTCCCAAGCATAATTGCATAGATACCAGGTGGCTTAAGCAACTCCCAAGCCTGTCTACGCAACTCCCAAGCATGTCTAGTCTACTCCCAAGCATGTTTGCGCAGAAACCAGGTGGGTTAAGCAACTCCCAAGTCTGTCAAGGCAACTCCCAAGCCCGACTAGTCAACTCCCAAGCATGTTTTCGTAGAAACCAAGTCGTTCAAGCAACTCCCAAGCCTGTATAGGCAACTCCCAAGCATGTTTGCATAGATACCAGGTGGCTTAAGCAACTCCCAAGCCTGTCTTGAAACTCCCAATCATGTTTGCATAGATACCAAGTGGCTTAAGCAACTCCCAAGCCTGTCTAGGCAACTCCCAAGCCTGTATAGTCAACTCCCAAGCATGTTTGCGTAGAAACCAGGTGGCTTAAGCAACTCCCAAGCCCGTCTAGGCAACTCCCAAGCATGTTTGCGTAGAAAACCTGGTCGCTTAAGCAACTCCCAAGCCTGTCTAGGCAACTCCCAAGCATGTCTAGTCAACTCCTCAGCATGTTTGCGTAGAAACAAAGTCGTTTTAGCAACTCCCAAGGATGTCTAGTCAACTCCCAAGCATAATTGCATAGATACCAGGTGGCTGAAGCAACTCCCAAGCCTGTCTAGGCAACTCCCAAGCATGTCTAGTCAACTCCCAAGCATGTTAGCGTAGATACCAGGTGGCTTAAGCAACTCCCAAGTCTGTCAAGGCAACTCCCAAGCCCGACTAGTCAACTCCCAAGCATGTTTTCGTAGAAACCAAGTCGTTCAAGCAACTCCCAAGCCTGTATAGGCAACTCCCAAGCATGTTTGCATAGATACCAGGTGGCTTAAGCAACTCCCAAGCCTGTCTTGAAACTCCCAATCATGTTTGCATAGATACCAAGTGGCTTAAGCTACTCCCAAGCCTGTCTAGGCAACTCCCAAGCCTGTATAGTCAACTCCCAAGCATGTTTGCGTAGAAACCAGGTGGCTTAAGCAACTCCCAAGCCCGTCTAGGCAACTCCCAAGCATGTTTGCGTAGAAACCTGGTCGCTTAAGCAACTCCCAAGCCTGTCTAGGCAACTCCCAAGCATGTCTAGTCAACTCCTCAGCATGTTTGCGTAGAAACAAAGTCGTTTTAGCAACTCCCAAGCATGTCTAGTCAACTCCCAAGCATAATTGCATAGATACCATGTGGCTTAAGCAACTCCCAAGCATGTCTAGTCAAGTCCCAAGCATGTTTGCGTAGAAACCAGGTGGCTTAAGCAACTCCCAAGCCTGTCTAGGCAACTCCCAAGCATAATTGCATAGATACCAGGTGGCTTAAGCAACGCCCAAGCCTGTCTAGTCAACTCCCAAGCATGTTAGCGTAGAAACCAGGTGGCTTAAGCAACTCCCAAGCCGGTCTAGTCAACTCCCAAGCACGTTTGCGTAGAAACCAGGTGGCTTAAGCAACTCCAAAGCCTGTCTAGGCAACTCCCAAGCATAATTGCATAGATACCAGGTGGCTTAAGCAACTCCCAAGCCTGTCTACGCAACTCCCAAGCATGTCTAGTCAACTCCCAAGCATGTTTGCGTAGAAAGCTGGTGGCTTTAGCAACTCCCAAGCCCGTCTAGGCAACTCCCAAGCATAATTGCATAGATACCATGTGGCTTAAGCAACTCCAAAGCCTGTCTAGGCAACTCCCAAGCATAATTGCATAGATACCAGGTGGCTTAAGCAACTCCCAAGCCTGTCTACGCAACTCCCAAGCATGATTGCATAGATACCAGGTGGCTTAAGCAACGCCCAAGCCTGTCTAGTCAACTCCCAAGCATGTTAGCGTAGAAACCAGGTGGCTTAAGCAACTCCCAAGCCGGTCTAGTCAACTCCCAAGCACGTTTGCGTAGAAACCAGGTGGCTTAAGCAACTCCCAAGCCTGTCTAGGCAACTCCCAAGCATAATTGCATAGATACCAGGTGGCTTAAGCAACTCCCAAGCCTGTCTACGCAACTCCCAAGCATGTCTAGTCTACTCCCAAGCATGTTTGCGCAGAAACCAGGTGGGTTAAGCAACTCCCAAGTCTGTCAAGGCAACTCCCAAGCCCGACTAGTCAACTCCCAAGCATGTTTTCGTAGAAACCAAGTCGTTCAAGCAACTCCCAAGCCTGTATAGGCAACTCCCAAGCATGTTTGCATAGATACCAGGTGGCTTAAGCAACTCCCAAGCCTGTCTTGAAACTCCCAATCATGTTTGCATAGATACCAAGTGGCTTAAGCAACTCCCAAGCCTGTCTAGGCAACTCCCAAGCCTGTATAGTCAACTCCCAAGCATGTTTGCGTAGAAACCAGGTGGCTTAAGCAACTCCCAAGCCCGTCTAGGCAACTCCCAAGCATGTTTGCGTAGAAACCTGGTCGCTTAAGCAACTCCCAAGCCTGTCTAGGCAACTCCCAAGCATGTCTAGTCAACTCCTCAGCATGTTTGCGTAGAAACAAAGTCGTTTTAGCAACTCCCAAGGATGTCTAGTCAACTCCCAAGCATAATTGCATAGATACCAGGTGGCTGAAGCAACTCCCAAGCCTGTCTAGGCAACTCCCAAGCATGTCTAGTCAACTCCCAAGCATGTTAGCGTAGATACCAGGTGGCTTAAGCAACTCCCAAGTCTGTCAAGGCAACTCCCAAGCCCGACTAGTCAACTCCCAAGCATGTTTTTGTAGAAACCAAGTCGTTCAAGCAACTCCCAAGCCTTTATAGGCAACTCCCAAGCATTTTTGCATAGATACCAGGTGGCTTAAGCAACTCCCAAGCCTGTCTCGGCAACTCCTAAGCATATTTGCGTAGAAACCTGGTGGCTTTAGCAACTCCCAAGCCCGTCTAGGTAACTCCCAAGCATGTTTGCGTAGAAACCTGGTCGCTTAAGCAACTCCCAAGCCTGTCTAGGCAACTCCCAAGCATAATTGCATAGATACCATGTGGCTTAAGCAACTCCCAAGCATGTCTAGTCAAGTCCCAAGCATGTTTGCGTAGAAACCATGTGGCTTAAGCAACTCCCAAGCATGTCTAGTCAAGTCCCAAGCATGTTTGCGTAGAAACCGGGTGGCTTAAGCAACTCCCAAGCCTGTCTAGGCAACTCCCAAGCATGATTGCATAGATACCAGGTGGCTTAAGCAACGCCCAAGCCTGTCTAGTCAACTCCCAAGCATGTTAGCGTAGAAACCAGGTGGCTTAAGCAACTCCCAAGCCGGTCTAGTCAACTCCCAAGCACGTTTGCGTAGAAACCAGGTGGCTTAAGCAACTCCCAAGCCTGTCTAGGCAACTCCCAAGCATAATTGCATAGATACCAGGTGGCTTAAGCAACTCCCAAGCCTGTCTACGCAACTCCCAAGCATGTCTAGTCTACTCCCAAGCATGTTTGCGCAGAAACCAGGTGGGTTAAGCAACTCCCAAGTCTGTCAAGGCAACTCCCAAGCCCGACTAGTCAACTCCCAAGCATGTTTTTGTAGAAACCAAGTCGTTCAAGCAACTCCCAAGCCTTTATAGGCAACTCCCAAGCATTTTTGCATAGATACCAGGTGGCTTAAGCAACTCCCAAGCCTGTCTCGGCAACTCCTAAGCATATTTGCGTAGAAACCTGGTGGCTTTAGCAACTCCCAAGCCCGTCTAGGTAACTCCCAAGCATGTTTGCGTAGAAACCTGGTCGCTTAAGCAACTCCCAAGCCTGTCTAGGCAACTCCCAAGCATAATTGCATAGATACCAGGTGGCTTAAGCAACTCCCAAGCCTGTCTAGTCAACTCCCAAGCATATTTGCGTAGAAACCAGGTGGCTTAAGCAACTCCCAAGCCCGTCTAGGCAACTCCCAAGCATGTTTGCGTAGAAACCTGGTCGCTTAAGCAACTCCCAAGCCTGTCTAGGCAACTCCCAAGCCTGTCTAGTCAACTCCCAAGCATGTTTGCGTAGAAACCTGGTGGCTTAAGCAACTCCCAAGCCCGTCTAGGCAACTCCCAAGCATGTTTGCGTAGAAATCTGGTCGCTTAAGCAACTCCCAAGCCTGTCTAGGCAACTCCCAAGCATAATTGCATAGATACCAGGTGGCTTAAGCAACTCCCAAGCCTGTCTAGGCAACTCCCAAGCATAATTGCATAGATACCAGGTGGCTTAAGCAACTCCCAAGCCTGTCTACGCAACTCCCAAGCATGTCTAGTCAACTCCTCAGCATGTTTGCGTAGAAACAAAGTCGTTTTAGCAACTCCCAAGCATGTCTAGTCAACTCCCAAGCATAATTGCATAGATACCATGTGGCTTAAGCAACTCCCAAGCATGTCTAGTCAAGTCCCAAGCATGTTTGCGTAGAAACCAGGTGGCTTAAGCAACTCCCAAGCCTGTCTAGGCAACTCCCAAGCATAATTGCATAGATACCAGGTGGCTTAAGCAACGCCCAAGCCTGTCTAGTCAACTCCCAAGCATGTTAGCGTAGAAACCAGGTGGCTTAAGCAACTCCCAAGCCGGTCTAGTCAACTCCCAAGCACGTTTGCGTAGAAACCAGGTGGCTTAAGCAACTCCAAAGCCTGTCTAGGCAACTCCCAAGCATAATTGCATAGATACCAGGTGGCTTAAGCAACTCCCAAGCCTGTCTACGCAACTCCCAAGCATGTCTAGTCAACTCCCAAGCATGTTTGCGTAGAAAGCTGGTGGCTTTAGCAACTCCCAAGCCCGTCTAGGCAACTCCCAAGCATAATTGCATAGATACCATGTGGCTTAAGCAACTCCCAAGCCTGTCTACGCAACTCCCAAGCATGTCTAGTCTACTCCCAAGCATGTTTGCGCAGAAACCAGGTGGGTTAAGCAACTCCCAAGTCTGTCAAGGCAACTCCCAAGCCCGACTAGTCAACTCCCAAGCATGTTTTCGTAGAGACCAAGTCGTTCAAGCAACTCCCAAGCCTGTATAGGCAACTCCCAAGCATGTTTGCGTAGAAACCTTGTCGCTTAAGCAACTCCCAAGCCCGTCTAGGCAACTCCCAAGCATGTTTGCGTAGAAACCTGGTCGCTTAAGCAACTCCCAAGCCTGTCTAGGCAACTCCCAAGCATAATTGCATAGATACCAGGTGGCTTAAGCAACTCCCAAGCATGTCTAGTCAACTCCCAAGCATAATTGCATAGATACCAGGTGGCTTAAGCAACTCCCAAGCCTGTCTAGTCAACTCCCAAGCATGTTTGCGTAGAAACCTGGTGGCTTAAGCAACTCCCAAGCCCGTCTAGGCAACTCCCAAGCATGTTTGCGTAGAAACCTGGTCGCTTGAGCAACTCCCAAGCCTGTCTAGGCAACTCCCAAGCATAATTGCATAGATATCAGGTGGCTTAAGCAACTCCCAAGCCTGTCTAGGCAACTCCCAAGCATAATTGCATAGATACCAGGTGGCTTAAGCAACTCCCAAGCCTGTCTACGCAACTCCCAAGCATGTCTAGTCAACTCCTCAGCATGTTTGCGTAGAAACAAAGTCGTTTTAGCAACTCCCAAGCATGTCTAGTCAACTCCCAAGCATAATTGCATAGATACCATGTGGCTTAAGCAACTCCCAAGCATGTCTAGTCAAGTCCCAAGCATGTTTGCGTAGAAACCAGGTGGCTTAAGCAACTCCCAAGCCTGTCTAGGCAACTCCCAAGCATGATTGCATAGATACCAGGTGGCTTAAGCAACGCCCAAGCCTGTCTAGTCAACTCCCAAGCATGTTAGCGTAGAAACCAGGTGGCTTAAGCAACTCCCAAGCCGGTCTAGTCAACTCCCAAGCACGTTTGCGTAGAAACCAGGTGGCTTAAGCAACTCCCAAGCCTGTCTAGGCAACTCCCAAGCATAATTGCATAGATACCACGTGGCTTAAGCAACTCCCAAGCCTGTCTACGCAACTCCCAAGCATGTCTAGTCTACTCCCAAGCATGTTTGCGCAGAAACCAGGTGGGTTAAGGAACTCCCAAGTCTGTCAAGGCAACTCCCAAGCCCGACTAGTCAACTCCCAAGCATGTTTTCGTAGAAACCAAGTCGTTCAAGCAACTCCCAAGCCTGTATAGGCAACTCCCAAGCATGTTTGCATAGATACCAGGTGGCTTAAGCAACTCCCAAGCCTGTCTTGAAACTCCCAATCATGTTTGCATAGATACCAAGTGGCTTAAGCAACTCCCAAGCCTGTCTAGGCAACTCCCAAGCCTGTATAGTCAACTCCCAAGCATGTTTGCGTAGAAACCAGGTGGCTTAAGCAACTCCCAAGCCCGTCTAGGCAACTCCCAAGCATGTTTGCGTAGAAACCTGGTCGCTTAAGCAACTCCCAAGCCTGTCTAGGCAACTCCCAAGCATGTCTAGTCAACTCCTCAGCATGTTTGCGTAGAAACAAAGTCGTTTTAGCAACTCCCAAGGATGTCTAGTCAACTCCCAAGCATAATTGCATAGATACCAGGTGGCTGAAGCAACTCCCAAGCCTGTCTAGGCAACTCCCAAGCATGTCTAGTCAACTCCCAAGCATGTTAGCGTAGATACCAGGTGGCTTAAGCAACTCCCAAGTCTGTCAAGGCAACTCCCAAGCCCGACTAGTCAACTCCCAAGCATGTTTTCGTAGAAACCAAGTCGTTCAAGCAACTCCCAAGCCTGTATAGGCAACTCCCAAGCATGTTTGCATAGATACCAGGTGGCTTAAGCAACTCCCAAGCCTGTCTTGAAACTCCCAATCATGTTTGCATAGATACCAAGTGGCTTAAGCAACTCCCAAGCCTGTCTAGGCAACTCCCAAGCCTGTATAGTCAACTCCCAAGCATGTTTGCGTAGAAACCAGGTGGCTTAAGCAACTCCCAAGCCCGTCTAGGCAACTCCCAAGCATGTTTGCGTAGAAACCTGGTCGCTTAAGCAACTCCCAAGCCTGTCTAGGCAACTCCCAAGCATGTCTAGTCAACTCCTCAGCATGTTTGCGTAGAAACAAAGTCGTTTTAGCAACTCCCAAGCATGTCTAGTCAACTCCCAAGCATAATTGCATAGATACCATGTGGCTTAAGCAACTCCCAAGCATGTCTAGTCAAGTCCCAAGCATGTTTGCGTAGAAACCAGGTGGCTTAAGCAACTCCCAAGCCTGTCTAGGCAACTCCCAAGCATAATTGCATAGATACCAGGTGGCTTAAGCAACGCCCAAGCCTGTCTAGTCAACTCCCAAGCATGTTAGCGTAGAAACCAGGTGGCTTAAGCAACTCCCAAGCCGGTCTAGTCAACTCCCAAGCACGTTTGCGTAGAAACCAGGTGGCTTAAGCAACTCCAAAGCCTGTCTAGGCAACTCCCAAGCATAATTGCATAGATACCAGGTGGCTTAAGCAACTCCCAAGCCTGTCTACGCAACTCCCAAGCATGTCTAGTCAACTCCCAAGCATGTTTGCGTAGAAAGCTGGTGGCTTTAGCAACTCCCAAGCCCGTCTAGGCAACTCCCAAGCATAATTGCATAGATACCATGTGGCTTAAGCAACTCCAAAGCCTGTCTAGGCAACTCCCAAGCATAATTGCATAGATACCAGGTGGCTTAAGCAACTCCCAAGCCTGTCTACGCAACTCCCAAGCATGTCTAGTCTACTCCCAAGCATGTTTGCGCAGAAACCAGGTGGGTTAAGCAACTCCCAAGTCTGTCAAGGCAACTCCCAAGCCCGACTAGTCAACTCCCAAGCATGTTTTCGTAGAGACCAAGTCGTTCAAGCAACTCCCAAGCCTGTATAGGCAACTCCCAAGCATGTTTGCGTAGAAACCTTGTCGCTTAAGCAACTCCCAAGCCCGTCTAGGCAACTCCCAAGCATGTTTGCGTAGAAACCTGGTCGCTTAAGCAACTCCCAAGCCTGTCTGGGCAACTCCCAAGCATAATTGCATAGATACCAGGTGGCTTAAGCAACTCCCAAGCATGTCTAGTCAACTCCCAAGCATAATTGCATAGATACCAGGTGGCTTAAGCAACTCCCAAGCCTGTCTAGTCAACTCCCAAGCATGTTTGCGTAGAAACCTGGTGGCTTAAGCAACTCCCAAGCCCGTCTAGGCAACTCCCAAGCATGTTTGCGTAGAAACCTGGTCGCTTGAGCAACTCCCAAGCCTGTCTAGGCAACTCCCAAGCATAATTGCATAGATATCAGGTGGCTTAAGCAACTCCCAAGCCTGTCTAGGCAACTCCCAAGCATAATTGCATAGATACCATGTGGCTTAAGCAACTCCCAAGCATGTCTAGTCAAGTCCCAAGCATGTTTGCGTAGAAACCAGGTGGCTTAAGCAACTCCCAAGCCTGTCTAGGCAACTCCCAAGCATGATTGCATAGATACCAGGTGGCTTAAGCAACGCCCAAGCCTGTCTACTCAACTCCCAAGCATGTTAGCGTAGAAACCAGGTGGCTTAAGCAACTCCCAAGCCGGTCTAGTCAACTCCCAAGCATAATTGCATAGATACCATGTGGCTTAAGCAACTCCCAAGCATGTCTAGTCAAGTCCCAAGCATGTTTGCGTAGAAACCAGGTGGCTTAAGCAACTCCCAAGCCTGTCTAGGCAACTCCCAAGCATGATTGCATAGATACCAGGTGGCTTAAGCAACGCCCAAGCCTGTCTAGTCAACTCCCAAGCATGTTAGCGTAGAAACCAGGTGGCTTAAGCAACTCCCAAGCCGGTCTAGTCAACTCCCAAGCACGTTTGCGTAGAAACCAGGTGGCTTAAGCAACTCCCAAGCCTGTCTAGGCAACTCCCAAGCATAATTGCATAGATACCAGGTGGCTTAAGCAACTCCCAAGCCTGTCTACGCAACTCCCAAGCATGTCTAGTCTACTCCCAAGCATGTTTGCGCAGAAACCAGGTGGGTTAAGCAACTCCCAAGTCTGTCAAGGCAACTCCCAAGCCCGACTAGTCAACTCCCAAGCATGTTTTCGTAGAAACCAAGTCGTTCAAGCAACTCCCAAGCCTGTATAGGCAACTCCCAAGCATGTTTGCATAGATACCAGGTGGCTTAAGCAACTCCCAAGCCTGTCTTGAAACTCCCAATCATGTTTGCATAGATACCAAGTGGCTTAAGCAACTCCCAAGCCTGTCTAGGCAACTCCCAAGCCTGTATAGTCAACTCCCAAGCATGTTTGCGTAGAAACCAGGTGGCTTAAGCAACTCCCAAGCCCGTCTAGGCAACTCCCAAGCATGTTTGCGTAGAAACCTGGTCGCTTAAGCAACTCCCAAGCCTGTCTAGGCAACTCCCAAGCATGTCTAGTCAACTCCTCAGCATGTTTGCGTAGAAACAAAGTCGTTTTAGCAACTCCCAAGGATGTCTAGTCAACTCCCAAGCATAATTGCATAGATACCAGGTGGCTGAAGCAACTCCCAAGCCTGTCTAGGCAACTCCCAAGCATGTCTAGTCAACTCCCAAGCATGTTAGCGTAGATACCAGGTGGCTTAAGCAACTCCCAAGTCTGTCAAGGCAACTCCCAAGCCCGACTAGTCAACTCCCAAGCATGTTTTTGTAGAAACCAAGTCGTTCAAGCAACTCCCAAGCCTTTATAGGCAACTCCCAAGCATTTTTGCATAGATACCAGGTGGCTTAAGCAACTCCCAAGCCTGTCTCGGCAACTCCTAAGCATATTTGCGTAGAAACCTGGTGGCTTTAGCAACTCCCAAGCCCGTCTAGGTAACTCCCAAGCATGTTTGCGTAGAAACCTGGTCGCTTAAGCAACTCCCAAGCCTGTCTAGGCAACTCCCAAGCATAATTGCATAGATACCATGTGGCTTAAGCAACTCCCAAGCATGTCTAGTCAAGTCCCAAGCATGTTTGCGTAGAAACCATGTGGCTTAAGCAACTCCCAAGCATGTCTAGTCAAGTCCCAAGCATGTTTGCGTAGAAACCGGGTGGCTTAAGCAACTCCCAAGCCTGTCTAGGCAACTCCCAAGCATGATTGCATAGATACCAGGTGGCTTAAGCAACGCCCAAGCCTGTCTAGTCAACTCCCAAGCATGTTAGCGTAGAAACCAGGTGGCTTAAGCAACTCCCAAGCCGGTCTAGTCAACTCCCAAGCACGTTTGCGTAGAAACCAGGTGGCTTAAGCAACTCCCAAGCCTGTCTAGGCAACTCCCAAGCATAATTGCATAGATACCAGGTGGCTTAAGCAACTCCCAAGCCTGTCTACGCAACTCCCAAGCATGTCTAGTCTACTCCCAAGCATGTTTGCGCAGAAACCAGGTGGGTTAAGCAACTCCCAAGTCTGTCAAGGCAACTCCCAAGCCCGACTAGTCAACTCCCAAGCATGTTTTTGTAGAAACCAAGTCGTTCAAGCAACTCCCAAGCCTTTATAGGCAACTCCCAAGCATTTTTGCATAGATACCAGGTGGCTTAAGCAACTCCCAAGCCTGTCTCGGCAACTCCTAAGCATATTTGCGTAGAAACCTGGTGGCTTTAGCAACTCCCAAGCCCGTCTAGGTAACTCCCAAGCATGTTTGCGTAGAAACCTGGTCGCTTAAGCAACTCCCAAGCCTGTCTAGGCAACTCCCAAGCATAATTGCATAGATACCAGGTGGCTTAAGCAACTCCCAAGCCTGTCTAGTCAACTCCCAAGCATATTTGCGTAGAAACCAGGTGGCTTAAGCAACTCCCAAGCCCGTCTAGGCAACTCCCAAGCATATTTGCGTAGAAACCTGGTCGCTTAAGCAACTCCCAAGCCTGTCTAGGCAACTCCCAAGCCTGTCTAGTCAACTCCCAAGCATGTTTGCGTAGAAACCTGGTGGCTTAAGCAACTCCCAAGCCCGTCTAGGCAACTCCCAAGCATGTTTGCGTAGAAATCTGGTCGCTTAAGCAACTCCCAAGCCTGTCTAGGCAACTCCCAAGCATAATTGCATAGATACCAGGTGGCTTAAGCAACTCCCAAGCCTGTCTAGGCAACTCCCAAGCATAATTGCATAGATACCAGGTGGCTTAAGCAACTCCCAAGCCTGTCTACGCAACTCCCAAGCATGTCTAGTCAACTCCTCAGCATGTTTGCGTAGAAACAAAGTCGTTTTAGCAACTCCCAAGCATGTCTAGTCAACTCCCAAGCATAATTGCATAGATACCATGTGGCTTAAGCAACTCCCAAGCATGTCTAGTCAAGTCCCAAGCATGTTTGCGTAGAAACCAGGTGGCTTAAGCAACTCCCAAGCCTGTCTAGGCAACTCCCAAGCATAATTGCATAGATACCAGGTGGCTTAAGCAACGCCCAAGCCTGTCTAGTCAACTCCCAAGCATGTTAGCGTAGAAACCAGGTGGCTTAAGCAACTCCCAAGCCGGTCTAGTCAACTCCCAAGCACGTTTGCGTAGAAACCAGGTGGCTTAAGCAACTCCAAAGCCTGTCTAGGCAACTCCCAAGCATAATTGCATAGATACCAGGTGGCTTAAGCAACTCCCAAGCCTGTCTACGCAACTCCCAAGCATGTCTAGTCAACTCCCAAGCATGTTTGCGTAGAAAGCTGGTGGCTTTAGCAACTCCCAAGCCCGTCTAGGCAACTCCCAAGCATGATTGCATAGATACCATGTGGCTTAAGCAACTCCCAAGCCTGTCTACGCAACTCCCAAGCATGTCTAGTCTACTCCCAAGCATGTTTGCGCAGAAACCAGGTGGGTTAAGCAACTCCCAAGTCTGTCAAGGCAACTCCCAAGCCCGACTAGTCAACTCCCAAGCATGTTTTCGTAGAGACCAAGTCGTTCAAGCAACTCCCAAGCCTGTATAGGCAACTCCCAAGCATGTTTGCGTAGAAACCTTGTCGCTTAAGCAACTCCCAAGCCCGTCTAGGCAACTCCCAAGCATGTTTGCGTAGAAACCTGGTCGCTTAAGCAACTCCCAAGCCTGTCTAGGCAACTCCCAAGCATGTCTAGTCTACTCCCAAGCATGTTTGCGCAGAAACCAGGTGGGTTAAGCAACTCCCAAGCCTGTCTCGGCAACTCCCAAGCATGTTTGCATAGATACCAGGTGGCTTAAGCAACTCCCAAGCCTGTCTAGTCAAGTCCCAAGCATGTTTTCGTGCTGGGCACGAGCGGGACCGAGGCGATTCGCCTGTGGGTAGAAGTGGAGAGAGAGGCACCGCAGGCAGCGCAATCCCACATGGCCACTTTCAGAGGTGCAGGTGGCCCCTCTGCAGGCGCCTCTGTTGCCCTTACAGCTCGACTTGGGGGGGGGGGGGGGGGGGGGGGGGGGGGCTGCTGATGACCCCGCTCCGGAGGGGGCCACTGACGTCGCCACATCCCCGGGCGTGGTGTCGGGGGTTCTCTTACAGCTCGACGAGGGGGGGGCTGCTGGTGACCCCGATCTGGAGGAGGCCATCAACGCCGCCACATCCCCGGGCGTGGAGCCGGTTGCTCCTTTACCCTGGGCGGAGTCCAGCGGCGACAGCGTGTTCAGGGGTGGTGGCAAGCGGGGGCGTGGCAGACATGCCCCGCTGCGGCACAGGGCGGTGGGGGCACGAGGGGCAGTGGCACCGATTGCAGGGCGTGGGTCCCGCCCTAACACCCTCCAACAGCCTGCGCGGGTACGTGTCAGTGCACGGGGTGGCTCCCGGTGGGGCGCTGCGGCTGTGGCAGAGATACTCAGCCGTGAGCCTCCGGCTCCAGTAGTGCCAGCAGCAGTAGGGGCTCGCCCTCCGGCAGGGCGCCCAGAGCCCGATCAGCCAGAAGGGCCTGCAAGGGCCGCAGCTTCTCCATCCCGGACCACCGGCTGTCTGCCACCTCCGCTTCCGGGGGTGGCTGCAACAGCTGCCCCCCCCCCCAGGCCACAGGCAGCGGCGGAGGAGGGTCTGATAGCTCGGGAGGGGGCCACTGCAGACCCCCCCGCAGCAGGTGACATCGAGCCAACTCCTGAATCTCAGGACGTACCGGCCAGCGCTGCGGACGACGGGGAGGGTCCGGGCACAAGCCCCAACCCTGTAGGGGGGCCCGCCGCACCAACAGGCATGTCGCCTGGGGCAGACACGATCGCCCTCCCTCCGACAGGGGCCAGTCAGGGCGTACAGCTGCTCTCGGCCTCACTACTCGCCCACCCGCCGGTGGCCCCTCCGGCGTGGGTGACGGACATGCCCGCAAAGCCGTCGGGGAAACTGAAGCAGCTGTGGTCGCCGACACCCCCGGGGCCCAGTAACACAGCCCCTGCCCAATCGCGTGACGCGGGCGGGCCCCCAAAGGTGACCTCCTCCGATGACGACGAGCCTGGCCCGTCATCAGTGCCGGGGGGCGTAACGGTACAGCTGGGTCATTTTGGGGAAGCGCAGGTGTCTGTGGTCGTGGGACTACCAATCCTTGCAAGAGGCTGGCCCACGTCCTGGCTAGAATCGCCGCACGTAGACTACGCACTCAGCAGATGTGTGACACTTGCAGGCCAGGGCGTCATTGCGCTGCAAAGCACGAACTTGGCCGGGGTATGTGCCGGGGATGCGGGTGCAGGCTGGTCTGCCAGTCGCAGTAGGTGTTTGGGGCGGTGGATGGTCCGAGCCCACATATTCGAGCAAGAATGCGTCCTTGTCCCAGTACCCCGGAATGGCCACTGGGCACTGGCCGTCATCTGGCATCCATGTGCGCCCCCTCGACTCAACTGACTATGCAATGACAATCGCATACTCCGTTAGTCGCACCTGCCGCGTTATCCCAGCAGGTGAGGACACTGCAGGGGCCCACCGATGGTGATGTCGTGTTGCAGGGCTCTTGAAGCAGGACAAGGCCCCCAGCATGTCATTTTTCGACAGCTTGATGGACGCCGGGCCCGGCACCGCCGAGCAGGTCAAGGCGGTGCTGAGTGAGGCGCTGTGCATGGCGCTCGACAACCCGGAGCGCCGGGCAACCGGCACCTCCCTGCCAGAGGATCCACCAACTAGGTCGGGGACAGGGAGGGGAGGAGTGGGACGGCGTCCAAACGTGCGTTTGGCCACCAGGCCTCCGGCTTCCACAGCGAGGATCACTCTGCAGTTGACTACAGTGCGATTCTCCCCGGGCACTGGTACCTTGAACATGCGGCCACCTGATTGCTGTCACCCGCTCACAGGGAGTCACGCTCTGAACCGCATGGCGCCGGCCAGCTTCCATTGTGCCCCTGTCCTCCAGCCACCCGCCGCCTCAAGCCAACCCCCCCCCCCCCCCCCCCCCCCCCCCCCCCCCCCCCCCCCCCCCACCTTCATCCCCGCAGGCCCTGTCATAACCACACCCTAGCATGTCATTGACTTGAATTGTGGCCGTTGACACGCCCGTCTTGGCCACCTACACCAGTGCACTGTGGAATATAGGTCGGTGGAGTCCCCCAACAACCGAACGGCCATGGTTGCGGGGCGTACACTGCAATGTTCGCCGATGCAGCATGCCAGGTCGTCCGCGAAATGCGACAAGAGGAGGGGGACCTATTTTCCAGTGACCTCCACGGGGTGGAGGCTATTCGTAGGGTCCTGAAGCGCATAACCCGCCTCAAGGTGCAGCATGCGGTGCTGTACCGCATCCTGCTTACACGGGCCCTCTTGCAAGAATGGCACCGTGGTGGGAGGGC
Source organism: Ulva prolifera (assembly GCA_023078555.1). Classification (NCBI taxonomy): domain Eukaryota; kingdom Viridiplantae; phylum Chlorophyta; class Ulvophyceae; order Ulvales; family Ulvaceae; genus Ulva; species Ulva prolifera. The sequence goes on from CM041199.1 coordinate 9,163,382, forward strand.
GGGGGACCAGCTAGTGGGTCTATCCGCTGAAGACGGCACCAACATCCTAGCCGATGCTCGGTGGGACCCCCGCCTGCAGTCCCCGCCGTTTGCAGACATGTCTGCAGATGAGTTGAGGTGTGCGCTACACAATCCCAATATTATCACCACCATAGCCCCGCCACCTCTACTCCTCTGGAGAGTCTGTCATTTGCCGGCCCGCACAGGCCTTGTCTAGTCATCGTACATGCGCTGGTCTCGCCCCCACCCCCCCCCCCCCCCCCCCCCCCCCCCCCCCCCCCCCCCCCCCCCCCCCCCCCCCCCCCGCAGGCGGCACCACTCCTACAAGATGCCGGTACTATGCAGGGAATGGTACCTTCACGCGGGGTTCGACGCCTTCACACAGAAGGTGCAGCCACTCGTTGGAACCCTTAGTCAGCAATACAACAAGTTGGTGGCCGTTCCGCTGAAGAAGCGGCGCTGAGTATCCCTACACGGGGTTTGCCGAGCGGTTGCAATGCACCGACGGCTTAGCGCCAGGTAGGCGAGTATTCCTGACAGGGTTGCCCATTGTACTAGCTGGCAGGTGGGGTGGTTGTGAGGGGGGGAGACTAGTGCAGGAGGGGGCTTCCAGGGAATTGGGGGCGGCTATGTGGGCGGGACGCGCACGGCACGCCATAGCAGTCCTGTGATAGTGTCACTGTGGCCACAGGCCTCCCCCGGCGTTGATGTTGTAATGCAGTGTTGGGTAGCTGTATACCATTTGTGTGTCTTCTGCGATAAAAGGCCAGAGCCACCTATGTTAAGAAGGTGTACTGAGGCGTGACAACCTTCAGTCTGTTTGCATCTACTGTTGGAATGGCTCATGCATTGCTGGAGCTCGTTGGTGATCGGCTAATCATTACTCGGCTAATCATTACTCGTTCGCAAAGGTAGTTTTCAGAGTCAACATTCTACGGAAGGCCCCCCCCCCCTCCCCCCCCCTCCCCGACCCCACCCTAATCCGCACTCCAGCACTCCTCCTAGTTGCCCCCCTTCGTCGTTCAGTTTCACTCGGCCACGTTGCGTCCCTGTACGGTGAGCAGCCTCGAATAATGAAATGGGTGTAAGGGGGCAGGACGCAAGAGTGGCAACTGGGAGACAGGGAGGGCCTGCGCAACAGTCAAGCACGGGACGAGAGGCAACCTCAGAACGGAGCATACCTTCCGGATCAGTGCCACAACCTCTGCTATTGTGGCACTGTCAGGCTCCAGCCCATACGCCGAAACGATCGCCTTGACGCGTTCCAGGCGCTCGTTATCATCCTCACGCAGACGGGGGTTGCTGAGCATCATTAAGTCGCATGCAACGACAATGAACCGCAATTGAGCAGCTCGCCCGAAACCTTCTCCTTCGGACGTGGAGAAGGTGGCGGCCATTTGAACGGTGGTCTGTTGTGCAGCGGGAGACTCTGCCAGGGTGAGCTGCACCGTGCCAGCAGTGTCCCGCAGGTAGTACAACTGGGACGGCCTCCCCTCTGGATCGTCTGTCGCCAGGTCATCCTCATCTACTGAAATGTCCGCCGAATCCGCAGGCCCCTGATCCATGTCAGAACTAAAAGCGCCGAACGTATCTTCGTAGTCGAGATGCATGGCATTTGCCAGGGGTTCGGCGAACTGGGCGATGTCCTCGGCACCGCCCAGAACGAACCCTACTCCCTCGCCACCATCTGCAGTCGGCTGCGCGGTGGGGAGGGGTTCCTGTGCCCTTGCATGTGGGGGCGCAGAGGTGCCACGGGGGCCCGCGGTGACAGCCTCGTGGGGGGTCAGCCCCCCCGACGCAGGCCAACCCCCCACAGGCCCTGCTGATTCCCCCAAATGCCGCCCCCCCGACACAGGCCCACCCCCCGCAGGCCCGGCTGATTCCCCCAGGTTCAGCCCCCCCGACGCAGGCCCACCCCCCGCAGGCGCTGCTGATTCCCCCAGGTGCAGCCCCCCCGCCGCAGGCCCACCCCCCGCAGGCGCTGCTGATTCCCCCAGGTGCAGCCCCCCCGCCGCAGGCCCACCCCCCGTAGGCGCTGCTGATTCCCCCAGGTGCAGCCCCCCCGCCGCAGGCCCACGCCCCGCAGGCGCTGCTGATTCCCCTGGGCCCCCCTCCTGCCGAGTTGCGGGTGCCCCTGTCCCAGCGCCGGCTTGTGCGCCTGTGAGGGTCCCCGGAAGCGACGCCGCGCCGCCGGACGCTCGGCGGGCGGGGTTCGCCTCGCCACCGGACTCCTGCGTGGCGCTGTCGCCGGTGTTGGTACCGGCGGCGGCAGTGCCCGCTTTCAGGGGTACTGGAATACCGCACTTTTGCAGCAGCAGCGCCTTCTCGCGTGATTTTGCTGCCGAGCTCTTCCCACTTGCTCGACGCTGGTGGTGGCCTCGGGCACTCGCATCATCGGCACCCCTTGTGCCAGGGGGTGCCTGGGACGCAACCGCAGGGGGCTGCCGGCAGCCCGCGGGGAGGGTGGCGAGGATGCCATCGGGGATGTTGACGAGCTCCTCCCTGCGAACCATAGCCGATAAGCCCACACCATACAGCGCACGGCGGGAGTCACAGGGCACATGCATGCATGCAATTGATACAGAGTAGGAGGTGGCCACAGCAGTGTTCGCCAATGACATTACATCCGTGTAGCAGGTTCTGATGCAGACGACAACGAACCGTAGGGCCAGACATCGATGGGGTATGCACCTGTAGCAGGTTGGACTCTGCATCCCTTTGGCGATGGACTGCTTGGCGAGTTCTTCAGCGCCGGCTTAATCCCAGTCCTTGATACCCGGGAACGTCACCGGCCTCAGGCGAACGGCGGGCGTGGATACGGGATCGCCCGAACTGCTCGCCGCGGGGACTGTTTGCGCCACAGCCAGGTGCCGCCAGCTCTTGAGCGCCCAGTGCCAGAGCGTGTGGGGCGGGCACAATGGAATCAGCGCATCAGCCAACCTCTTGACAGGCAGACCGTACCCCGATTTCACCAAGCCTGCATGCACCGCGGGGTTCAGGCGTTCTCACTGACTGCAAAGCGTAGTGTTGACCCACCCGGGGGGATACAACAGGACACTACAGATCCATATACAGGCGTACATGACAGGCTGGCGACGCACAGCTGTGATTGACCGTGCACACCAGGATGGCGGCAAAGGCGGGATCAAGGAGACTGGGCTCCAGCGCCGGGATGTCCTCTCCACCCCGCCTTTCTAGGTCAGGCGCGCCAGGGTTGCATGTCATTGCTGTAGCAACGAGGCGCACATACGCATGCATAAAGAGGTGGACCCCGCTACTGGCGAAAGCCGCCAGGTCCTGTGTGGACGACCGCAGCCCTGAACATGCTCCCAGGATATGGGAGTAGAATGACTTGACAGAAAGCCACGCCGGACGGAGGGCTCGGGCTGCCCTGTCTCCCTGCACGGCCAGAACCAGCAGTGAACGACATGGTTGGTTAGGCCAAGTAGCACCACAGTGTCACGCCGCCCAAGGGATGTTCAGAACAGTGGCGACTCGCACCCCTGACCAATCCATCAACGGATGCTCCGCCGCAACGCCACCACCCAGGAGGCTAGATTGTAGAGGGTGGTGACGAATTCGCTGAGGAACTTCATATCCTGCACGATCTGAGGCATGTTACACTCATCGATCACAGGCCAGTGACTGGGCAGGCTTGAGGTGTAGGAGGAATCAGAGGGCGCCTAGCCACACTCATGCATGCGTGGTGGAAAGAATGCCCTGCAGAGCCAGACAACGCACAAGCATACATGCAGCCATGCTTGACCACACCGGAATCATAGAAAATATCTGGAACGCACGAACTGGCCGATGAGGTCCGAGTGCGAGACGTGCATGTCCGCTAGTACCGGCGCGCCCGAAGTCAGTTGGTACACCACCTGGGAGGGGACCCCATTTGTGTTGGCCAGCAGCGCGTGACACCGGTCCCCAATGAGCCGCGCTAATGACTGAGAAGGTTCGAGCTTCTTTTCATTGATGCCCTCCAGACTTTCGTAGTGGGCGTTTTCATACAGCACCCACGCCACCAGTGGGTTGAGGCCATCAGGGAGGTTGGAGGTTGGTATCTCCTTGCTCCTAGAGGACCCGGCCCCCCCCGCCGCGGGTGTCCGCTTTCCGGCAGTCCACAGTTTGACACGATGCAGGGAGAGGCCAGACATGAAAGAAGCCCATGCCCACACGACGTGCCGGGGGGTTTGGCAATAGAAAACTGCACCGACACCTCTTATAACGTGCCCCTTCTATCATCTCTGGGACAAGCCCAAGATCACATGTGGACCTTATGCATGGACGCGGTGGCCTTTAGCACGCCCGCGGTGGACACGGATTGCATGACTCCCAAAAAAAGGGCAGCAGACGGGGAGTGAGCACACCGTCAGGAGGCGGGGGGTCAGCGGCTTTGCGCTTCTCCCCAACCTTCGCCTGTGGGATATCGAACCGCTCGGCGAGCTCCGGATCTCGCTCCTCCGTGACTGTAGTCTTGGGGAATCCTGACTCTGATACGTGGCCCGTGACCTTATGCTGCATAGCTGGATGCACTGAATACTGAACCCACTCCATAGTCAGGCTACGCCCCTCCGCAGTAAACAGGCAGTTGCAGTAGAGCGTGGTCAGCAGTTGTACCACCAGCCCACCAGGAGGCACACACCTCCTTCGTTCCCAGCAGCGGCCTCCACCGCAGGGGTTCCGTGCACCCAGCAGGGGTCCTCCCTTTGCCCTCCCACGAGGACACGAACATATCCTGCTCGTGGAGCCAGCCGGAGAGCACGAGAAGGGTAGTAGTGGCCACTCCCTTGGCCGTTTCCAGCTCACTCCCCCGGCTTACCACCACGTCTCGCAGGACCTCCACAAGGCCCCACCACACAGCCACCCAAGGCCCGCTTGCTGGACCGCTATTGGTGCCGACGCGGGCTCGGTCAGTGAAACGCCCGTCTCTAGTAATCAAACTACCCACTACTGGGATTCGGCTAGTGCGCATGCGACCGACAAGCAAGTCTCCACTGCGCGCGGAAGTCAGCCCATGCTGGGTACTTGGCAGTCCTGCGACCAGTGCTGCAAGGCGCGGATCCATCGCTAATACGTATGTCAATCTATTACTACCGAAAGCGGTCACTGGTGACGAGATGCGCAGATCTGCAACGGAATTCCAAGTCACTTTGACAGTATCGATTTGCGATGCCAGGTACTACTTAGTAAGCTACGACCGCCAGCGATTAACCGTATCAGACACACGATCCTCCATTCGTACATTTCATGCAGCACGACGCCCCGATTGCAACGGCACCTGCGCACTCGGGTGGAGCACGATGACGTCACCCCGTCAGAGTGGCCATTCGGCGAATGGCCACTCTGGACCATCACATGCATTCGTGTCCAGTAGGACGAGCGCACGCCTTACCTGGAGCATGATGACGTAACTCCGCCAGAGTGGCCATTCGCCGAATGGCCACTCAGGACCACCGCATGCATTCGCATCCAGGAACCTATGTACACGCTTTTCCGGCCACCATTCACAGGGCGACGACCAACACTACATGGACTGCTGCCGAGCCTGAAATACGGACCAACGCTATCTTGGGCGATGCAGAAAGTCACCGCTATTGTGAGCCTACCTCCAGCTTCCTGCCGCTTCGTCTCCTGCCCAAAGTCGATGTCAGTTGCCATGAGTATGGGTCCACGTATACCTGCACCGTGTCCAGTCCAGTCGTTTCCAGATACGCGTGTAGTAATAAAGTAACCAATAGTATCATTCGATCCACTGTTAGCGCGGGCTTGGCCCGAAGTGACCTCGTATCATGGCAGCCAGCGCAGACATGCGAAGGCCACTTGCAGCGGTAAGGTACGTCCACAGTCCGGCAGATTATACCTGGGTCGGCGGATGATTCGGTGCCAAAGGCCAAGGTCCATCCGACTGCTCGCATCCGATGACGTCGGAGAGGTATCAGAGAGTGAACGGACTTTCGGAATCTGGCGGACGACACCCGGATCCGTTTCAGAGTGTCGCCATTCTCCTAGTGTATGTTGGGCACTATGTAGGCATGGTTCCATGTCCGTGCGGTATGCCGGGCACTATGTCGGGCACTATATAGGCATGGTGCCATGTCCGTGCAGCATGCCGGGCACTCTGTCGGGCACTATGTAGGCATGGTTCCATGTCCGTGCGGTATGTCGGGCACTATGTCGGGCACTAATACGGGCATGGTTCCATGTCCGTGCAGTATGCCGGGCACTATGTCGGGCACTATGTAGGAATGCTTCAATGTCCATGCTGTGTGTCGGGCAGTATGCCGGGCACTATGTCGGGCACTATGTAGGCATGGTTCCATTTCCGTGCAGTATGCCGGGCACTATGTCGGGCACTATGTAGGAATGGTTCCATGTCCATGCAGTGTGTCGGGCACTATGTCGGGCACTATGTTGGGCACTATGTCGGCATGGTTCCATGTCCGTGCAGTATGTCGGGCACTATGTCAGGCAATATGTCGGCATGGTTCCATATCCGTGCAGTATGCCGGGCACTATGTCGGGCACTATGTAGGCATGGTTCCATTTCCGTGCGGTATGTCGGGCACTATGTCGGGCGGTATGTCGGGCCCTATGTCGGGCACTATGTTGGGCACTATGTAGGCATGGTTCCATGTCCGTGCAGCATGCCGGGCACTCTGTCGGGCACTATGTAGGCATGGTTCCATGTCCGTACGGTATGTCGGGCACTATGTCGGGCACTATGTAGGCATGGTTCCATGTCCGTGTAGTATGCCGACACTATGTCGGGCACTATGTAGGCATGGTTCCATGTCCGTGCAGTATGCCGGGCACTATGTCGGGCACTATGTAGGCATGGTTCCATTTCCGTGCAGTATGCCGGGCACTATGTCGGGCACTATGTAGGAATGGTTCCATGTCCATGCAGTGTGTCGGGCACTATGTCAGGCACTATGTTGGGCAATATGTAGGCATGGTTCCATGTCCGTGCAGTATGTCGGGCACTATGTTGGGCACTATGTAGGCATGGTTCCATGTCCGTGAAGTATGCCGGGCACTATGTCGGGCACTACGTAGGCATGGTTCCATGTCCGTGTAGTATGTCGGGCACTATGTCGGGCACTATGTAGGCATGGTTCCGTGTCCGTGCAGTATGTCCGGCACTATGTTGGGCACTATGTAGGCATGGTTCCATGTCCGTGCAGTATGCCGGGCACTATGTCGGGCACTATGTCGGGCAATATGTTGGGCACTATGTAGGCATGGTTCCATGTCCGTGCAGTATGTCGGGCACTATGTTGGGCACTATGTAGGCATGGTTCCATGTCCGTGAAGTATGTTAGGCACTATGTTGGGCACTATGTCGGAATGGTTCCATGTCCGTGCAGTATGCCGGGCACTATGTCGGGCACTATGTAGGCATGGTTCCATTTCCGTGCAGTATGCCGGGCACTATGTCGGGCACTATGTAGGAATGGTTCCATGTCCATGCAGTGTGTCGGGCACTATGTCGGGCACTATGTTGGGCAATATGTAGGCATGGTTCCATGTCCGTGCAGTATGTCGGGCACTATGTTGGGCACTATGTAGGCATGGTTCCATGTCCGTGAAGTATGCCGGGCACTATGTCGGGCACTACGTAGGCATGGTTCCATGTCCGTGTAGTATGTCGGGCACTATGTCGGGCACTATGTAGGCATGGTTCCGTGTCCGTGCAGTATGTCCGGCACTATGTTGGGCACTATGTAGGCATGGTTCCATGTCCGTGCAGTATGCCGGGCACTATGTCGGGCACTATGTCGGGCAATATGTTGGGCACTATGTAGGCATGGTTCCATGTCCGTGCAGTATGCCGGGCACTATGTCGGGCACTATGTAGGAATGGTTCCATGTCCGTGCAGTGTGTCGGGCAGTATGTTGGGCACTATGTTGGGCACTATGTAGGCATGGTTCCATGTCCGTGCAGTATGCCGGGCACTATGTCGGGCACTATGTCGGCATGGTTCCATGTCCGTGCAGTATGTCGGGCACTATGTCAAGCACAATGTAGGCATGGTTCCATGTCCGTGCAGTATGCCGGGCACTATGTCGGGCAATATGTAGGCATGGTTCCATGTCCGTGCAGTATGTCGGGCACTATGTTGGGCACTATGTAGGCATGGTTCCATGTCCGTGAAGTATGCCGGGCACTATGTCGGGCACTACGTAGGCATGGTTCCATGTCCGTGTAGTATGTCGGGCACTATGTCGGGCACTATGTCGGGCAATATGTTGGGCACTATGTAGGCATGGTTCCATGTCCGTGCAGTATGTCGGGCACTATGTTGGGCACTATGTAGGCATGGTTCCATGTCCGTGAAGTATGTTAGGCACTATGTTGGGCACTATGTCGGAATGGTTCCATGTCCGTGCAGTATGCCGGGCACTATGTCGGGCACTATGTAGGCATGGTTCCATTTCCGTGCAGTATGCCGGGCACTATGTCGGGCACTATGTAGGAATGGTTCCATGTCCATGCAGTGTGTCGGGCACTATGTCGGGCACTATGTTGGGCACTATGTCGGCATGGTTCCATGTCCGTGCAGTATGTCGGGCACTATGTCAGGCAATATGTCGGCATGGTTCCATATCCGTGCAGTATGCCGGGCACTATGTCGGGCACTATGTAGGCATGGTTCCATTTCCGTGCGGTATGTCGGGCACTATGTCGGGCGGTATGTCGGGCCCTATGTCGGGCACTATGTTGGGCACTATGTAGGCATGGTTCCATGTCCGTGCAGCATGCCGGGCACTCTGTCGGGCACTATGTAGGCATGGTTCCATGTCCGTGCGGTATGTCGGGCACTATGTCGGGCACTATGTAGGCATGGTTCCATGTCCGTGTAGTATGCCGACACTATGTCGGGCACTATGTAGGCATGGTTCCATGTCCGTGCAGTATGCCGGGCACTATGTCGGGCACTATGTAGGCATGGTTCCATTTCCGTGCAGTATGCCGGGCACTATGTCGGGCACTATGTAGGAATGGTTCCATGTCCATGCAGTGTGTCGGGCACTATGTCGGGCACTATGTTGGGCAATATGTAGGCATGGTTCCATGTCCGTGCAGTATGTCGGGCACTATGTTGGGCACTATGTAGGCATGGTTCCATGTCCGTGAAGTATGCCGGGCACTATGTCGGGCACTACGTAGGCATGGTTCCATGTCCGTGTAGTATGTCGGGCACTATGTCGGGCACTATGTAGGCATGGTTCCGTGTCCGTGCAGTATGTCCGGCACTATGTTGGGCACTATGTAGGCATGGTTCCATGTCCGTGCAATATGCCGGGCACTATGTCGGGCACTATGTCGGGCAATATGTTGGGCACTATGTAGGCATGGTTCCATGTCCGTGCAGTATGTCGGGCACTATGTTGGGCACTATGTAGGCATGGTTCCATGTCCGTGAAGTATGTTAGGCACTATGTTGGGCACTATGTCGGAATGGTTCCATGTCCGTGCAGTATGCCGGGCACTATGTCGGGCACTATGTAGGCATGGTTCCATTTCCGTGCAGTATGCCGGGCACTATGTCGGGCACTATGTAGGAATGGTTCCATGTCCATGCAGTGTGTCGGGCACTATGTCGGGCACTATGTTGGGCAATATGTAGGCATGGTTCCATGTCCGTGCAGTATGTCGGGCACTATGTTGGGCACTATGTAGGCATGGTTCCATGTCCGTGAAGTATGCCGGGCACTATGTCGGGCACTACGTAGGCATGGTTCCATGTCCGTGTAGTATGTCGGGCACTATGTCGGGCACTATGTAGGCATGGTTCCGTGTCCGTGCAGTATGTCCGGCACTATGTTGGGCACTATGTAGGCATGGTTCCATGTCCGTGCAGTATGCCGGGCACTATGTCGGGCACTATGTCGGGCAATATGTTGGGCACTATGTAGGCATGGTTCCATGTCCGTGCAGTATGCCGGGCACTATGTCGGGCACTATGTAGGAATGGTTCCATGTCCGTGCAGTGTGTCGGGCAGTATGTTGGGCACTATGTTGGGCACTATGTAGGCATGGTTCCATGTCCGTGCAGTATGCCGGGCACTATGTCGGGCACTATGTCGGCATGGTTCCATGTCCGTGCAGTATGTCGGGCACTATGTCAAGCACAATGTAGGCATGGTTCCATGTCCGTGCAGTATGCCGGGCACTATGTCGGGCAATATGTAGGCATGGTTCCATGTCCGTGCAGTATGTCGGGCACTATGTTGGGCACTATGTAGGCATGGTTCCATGTCCGTGAAGTATGCCGGGCACTATGTCGGGCACTACGTAGGCATGGTTCCATGTCCGTGTAGTATGCCGGGCACTATGTCGGGCACTATGTCGGGCAATATGTTGGGCACTATGTAGGCATGGTTCCATGTCCGTGCAGTATGTCGGGCACTATGTTGGGCACTATGTAGGCATGGTTCCATGTCCGTGAAGTATGTTAGGCACTATGTTGGGCACTATGTCGGAATGGTTCCATGTCCGTGCAGTATGCCGGGCACTATGTCGGGCACTATGTAGGCATGGTTCCATTTCCGTGCAGTATGCCGGGCACTATGTCGGGCACTATGTAGGAATGGTTCCATGTCCATGCAGTGTGTCGGGCACTATGTCGGGCACTATGTTGGGCACTATGTCGGCATGGTTCCATGTCCGTGCAGTATGTCGGGCACTATGTCAGGCAATATGTCGGCATGGTTCCATATCCGTGCAGTATGCCGGGCACTATGTCGGGCACTATGTAGGCATGGTTCCATTTCCGTGCGGTATGTCGGGCACTATGTCGGGCGGTATGTCGGGCCCTATGTCGGGCACTATGTTGGGCACTATGTAGGCATGGTTCCATGTCCGTGCAGCATGCCGGGCACTCTGTCGGGCACTATGTAGGCATGGTTCCATGTCCGTGCGGTATGTCGGGCACTATGTCGGGCACTATGTAGGCATGGTTCCATGTCCGTGTAGTATGCCGACACTATGTCGGGCACTATGTAGGCATGGTTCCATGTCCGTGCAGTATGCCGGGCACTATGTCGGGCACTATGTAGGCATGGTTCCATTTCCGTGCAGTATGCCGGGCACTATGTCGGGCACTATGTAGGAATGGTTCCATGTCCATGCAGTGTGTCGGGCACTATGTCGGGCACTATGTTGGGCAATATGTAGGCATGGTTCCATGTCCGTGCAGTATGTCGGGCACTATGTTGGGCACTATGTAGGCATGGTTCCATGTCCGTGAAGTATGCCGGGCACTATGTCGGGCACTACATAGGCATGGTTCCATGTCCGTGTAGTATGTCGGGCACTATGTCGGGCACTATGTAGGCATGGTTCCGTGTCCGTGCAGTATGTCCGGCACTATGTTGGGCACTATGTAGGCATGGTTCCATGTCCGTGCAGTATGCCGGGCACTATGTCGGGCACTATGTCGGGCAATATGTTGGGCACTATGTAGGCATGGTTCCATGTCCGTGCAGTATGTCGGGCACTATGTTGGGCACTATGTAGGCATGGTTCCATGTCCGTGAAGTATGTTAGGCACTATGTTGGGCACTATGTCGGTATGGTTCCATGTCCGTGCAGTATGCCGGGCACTATGTCGGGCACTATGTAGGCATGGTTCCATTTCCGTGCAGTATGCCGGGCACTATGTCGGGCACTATGTAGGAATGGTTCCATGTCCATGCAGTGTGTCGGGCACTATGTCGGGCACTATGTTGGGCACTATGTAGGCATGGTTCCGTGTCCGTGCAGTATGTCCGGCACTATGTTGGGCACTATGTAGGCATGGTTCCATGTCCGTGCAATATGCCGGGCACTATGTCGGGCACTATGTCGGGCAATATGTTGGGCACTATGTAGGCATGGTTCCATGTCCGTGCAGTATGTCGGGCACTATGTTGGGCACTATGTAGGCATGGTTCCATGTCCGTGAAGTATGTTAGGCACTATGTTGGGCACTATGTCGGAATGGTTCCATGTCCGTGCAGTATGCCGGGCACTATGTCGGGCACTATGTAGGCATGGTTCCATTTCCGTGCAGTATGCCGGGCACTATGTCGGGCACTATGTAGGAATGGTTCCATGTCCATGCAGTGTGGCGGGCACTATGTCGGGCACTATGTTGGGCAATATGTAGGCATGGTTCCATGTCCGTGCAGTATGTCGGGCACTATGTTGGGCACTATGTAGGCATGGTTCCATGTCCGTGAAGTATGCCGGGCACTATGTCGGGCACTACGTAGGCATGGTTCCATGTCCGTGTAGTATGTCGGGCACTATGTCGGGCACTATGTAGGCATGGTTCCGTGTCCGTGCAGTATGTCCGGCACTATGTTGGGCACTATGTAGGCATGGTTCCATGTCCGTGCAGTATGCCGGGCACTATGTCGGGCACTATGTCGGGCAATATGTTGGGCACTATGTAGGCATGGTTCCATGTCCGTGCAGTATGCCGGGCACTATGTCGGGCACTATGTAGGAATGGTTCCATGTCCGTGCAGTGTGTCGGGCAGTATGTTGGGCACTATGTTGGGCACTATGTAGGCATGGTTCCATGTCCGTGCAGTATGCCGGGCACTATGTCGGGCACTATGTCGGCATGGTTCCATGTCCGTGCAGTATGTCGGGCACTATGTCAAGCACAATGTAGGCATGGTTCCATGTCCGTGCAGTATGCCGGGCACTATGTCGGGCAATATGTAGGCATGGTTCCATGTCCGTGCAGTATGTCGGGCACTATGTTGGGCACTATGTAGGCATGGTTCCATGTCCGTGAAGTATGCCGGGCACTATGTCGGGCACTACGTAGGCATGGTTCCATGTCCGTGTAGTATGTCGGGCACTATGTCGGGCACTGTGTCGGGCAATATGTTGGGCACTATGTAGGCATGGTTCCATGTCCGTGCAGTATGTCGGGCACTATGTTGGGCACTATGTAGGCATGGTTCCATGTCCGTGAAGTATGTTAGGCACTATGTTGGGCACTATGTCGGAATGGTTCCATGTCCGTGCAGTATGCCGGGCACTATGTCGGGCACTATGTAGGCATGGTTCCATTTCCGTGCAGTATGCCGGGCACTATGTCGGGCACTATGTAGGAATGGTTCCATGTCCATGCAGTGTGTCGGGCACTATGTCGGGCACTATGTTGGGCACTATGTCGGCATGGTTCCATGTCCGTGCAGTATGTCGGGCACTATGTCAGGCAATATGTCGGCATGGTTCCATATCCGTGCAGTATGCCGGGCACTATGTCGGGCACTATGTAGGCATGGTTCCATTTCCGTGCGGTATGTCGGGCACTATGTCGGGCGGTATGTCGGGCCCTATGTCGGGCACTATGTTGGGCACTATGTAGGCATGGTTCCATGTCCGTGCAGCATGCCGGGCACTCTGTCGGGCACTATGTAGGCATGGTTCCATGTCCGTGCGGTATGTCGGGCACTATGTCGGGCACTATGTAGGCATGGTTCCATGTCCGTGTAGTATGCCGACACTATGTCGGGCACTATGTAGGCATGGTTCCATGTCCGTGCAGTATGCCGGGCACTATGTCGGGCACTATGTAGGCATGGTTCCATTTCCGTGCAGTATGCCGGGCACTATGTCGGGCACTATGTAGGAATGGTTCCATGTCCATGCAGTGTGGCGGGCACTATGTCGGGCACTATGTTGGGCAATATGTAGGCATGGTTCCATGTCCGTGCAGTATGTCGGGCACTATGTTGGGCACTATGTAGGCATGGTTCCATGTCCGTGAAGTATGCCGGGCACTATGTCGGGCACTACGTAGGCATGGTTCCATGTCCGTGTAGTATGTCGGGCACTATGTCGGGCACTATGTAGGCATGGTTCCGTGTCCGTGCAGTATGTCCGGCACTATGTTGGGCACTATGTAGGCATGGTTCCATGTCCGTGCAGTATGCCGGGCACTATGTCGGGCACTATGTCGGGCAATATGTTGGGCACTATGTAGGCATGGTTCCATGTCCGTGCAGTATGCCGGGCACTATGTCGGGCACTATGTAGGAATGGTTCCATGTCCGTGCAGTGTGTCGGGCAGTATGTTGGGCACTATGTTGGGCACTATGTAGGCATGGTTCCATGTCCGTGCAGTATGCCGGGCACTATGTCGGGCACTATGTCGGCATGGTTCCATGTCCGTGCAGTATGTCGGGCACTATGTCAAGCACAATGTAGGCATGGTTCCATGTCCGTGCAGTATGCCGGGCACTATGTCGGGCAATATGTAGGCATGGTTCCATGTCCGTGCAGTATGTCGGGCACTATGTTGGGCACTATGTAGGCATGGTTCCATGTCCGTGAAGTATGCCGGGCACTATGTCGGGCACTACGTAGGCATGGTTCCATGTCCGTGTAGTATGTCGGGCACTATGTCGGGCACTGTGTCGGGCAATATGTTGGGCACTATGTAGGCATGGTTCCATGTCCGTGCAGTATGTCGGGCACTATGTTGGGCACTATGTAGGCATGGTTCCATGTCCGTGAAGTATGTTAGGCACTATGTTGGGCACTATGTCGGAATGGTTCCATGTCCGTGCAGTATGCCGGGCACTATGTCGGGCACTATGTAGGCATGGTTCCATTTCCGTGCAGTATGCCGGGCACTATGTCGGGCACTATGTAGGAATGGTTCCATGTCCATGCAGTGTGTCGGGCACTATGTCGGGCACTATGTTGGGCACTATGTCGGCATGGTTCCATGTCCGTGCAGTATGTCGGGCACTATGTCAGGCAATATGTCGGCATGGTTCCATATCCGTGCAGTATGCCGGGCACTATGTCGGGCACTATGTAGGCATGGTTCCATTTCCGTGCGGTATGTCGGGCACTATGTCGGGCGGTATGTCGGGCCCTATGTCGGGCACTATGTTGGGCACTATGTAGGCATGGTTCCATGTCCGTGCAGCATGCCGGGCACTCTGTCGGGCACTATGTAGGCATGGTTCCATGTCCGTGCGGTATGTCGGGCACTATGTCGGGCACTATGTAGGCATGGTTCCATGTCCGTGTAGTATGCCGACACTATGTCGGGCACTATGTAGGCATGGTTCCATGTCCGTGCAGTATGCCGGGCACTATGTCGGGCACTATGTAGGCATGGTTCCATTTCCGTGCAGTATGCCGGGCACTATGTCGGGCACTATGTAGGAATGGTTCCATGTCCATGCAGTGTGTCGGGCACTATGTCGGGCACTATGTTGGGCAATATGTAGGCATGGTTCCATGTCCGTGCAGTATGTCGGGCACTATGTTGGGCACTATGTAGGCATGGTTCCATGTCCGTGAAGTATGCCGGGCACTATGTCGGGCACTACATAGGCATGGTTCCATGTCCGTGTAGTATGTCGGGCACTATGTCGGGCACTATGTAGGCATGGTTCCGTGTCCGTGCAGTATGTCCGGCACTATGTTGGGCACTATGTAGGCATGGTTCCATGTCCGTGCAGTATGCCGGGCACTATGTCGGGCACTATGTCGGGCAATATGTTGGGCACTATGTAGGCATGGTTCCATGTCCGTGCAGTATGTCGGGCACTATGTTGGGCACTATGTAGGCATGGTTCCATGTCCGTGAAGTATGTTAGGCACTATGTTGGGCACTATGTCGGAATGGTTCCATGTCCGTGCAGTATGCCGGGCACTATGTCGGGCACTATGTAGGCATGGTTCCATTTCCGTGCAGTATGCCGGGCACTATGTCGGGCACTATGTAGGAATGGTTCCATGTCCATGCAGTGTGTCGGGCACTATGTCGGGCACTATGTTGGGCAATATGTAGGCATGGTTCCATGTCCGTGCAGTATGTCGGGCACTATGTTGGGCACTATGTAGGCATGGTTCCATGTCCGTGAAGTATGCCGGGCACTATGTCGGGCACTACGTAGGCATGGTTCCATGTCCGTGTAGTATGTCGGGCACTATGTCGGGCACTATGTAGGCATGGTTCCGTGTCCGTGCAGTATGTCCGGCACTATGTTGGGCACTATGTAGGCATGGTTCCATGTCCGTGCAGTATGCCGGGCACTATGTCGGGCAATATGTAGGCATGGTTCCATGTCCGTGCAGTATGTCGGGCACTATGTTGGGCACTATGTAGGCATGGTTCCATGTCCGTGTAGTATGTCGGGCACTATGTCGGGCACTACGTAGGCATGGTTCCATGTCCGTGTAGTATGTCGGGCACTATGTCGGGCACTATGTAGGCATGGTTCCGTGTCCGTGCAGTATGTCCGGCACTATGTTGGGCACTATGTAGGCATGGTTCCATGTCCGTGCAGTATGCCGGGCACTATGTCGGGCAATATGTAGGCATGGTTCCATGTCCGTGCAGTATGTCGGGCACTATGTTGGGCACTATGTAGGCATGGTTCCATGTCCGTGCAGTATGTCGGGCACTATGTTGGGCACTATGTAGGCATGGTTCCATGTCCGTGAAGTATGCCGGGCACTATGTCGGGCACTACGTAGGCATGGTTCCATGTCCGTGTAGTATGTCGGGCACTATGTCGGGCACTATGTAGGCATGGTTCCATGTCCGTGCAGTATGCCGGGCACTATGTCGGGCACTATGTAGGAATGGTTCCATGTCCGTGCAGTGTGTCGGGCAGTGTGTTGGGCACTATGTTGGGCACTATGTAGGCATGGTTCCATGTCCGTGCAGTGTGTCGGGCACGACGTCGGGCACTATGTCGGCATGGTTCCATGTCCGTGAAGTATGTCAGGCACTATGTTGGGCACTATGTCGGCATGGTTCCATGTCCATGCAGTATGCCGGGCACTATGCCAGGCACTATGTAGGCATGGTTCCATGTCCGTGCAGTATGCCGGGCACTATGTCGGGCACTATGTAGGCATGGTTCCATGTCCATGCAGTGTGTCGGGCAGTATGTTGGGCACTATGTTGGGCACTATGTAGGCATGGTTCCATGTCCTTGCAGTGTGTCGGGCACGACGTCGGGCACTATGTCGGCATGGTTCCATGTCCGTGAAGTATGTCAGGCACTATGTTGGGCACTATGTCGGCATGGTTCCATGTCCGTGCAGTGTGTCGGGCACGACGTCGGGCACTATGTCGGCATGGTTCCATGTCCGTGCGGTATGCCGGGCACTATGTCGGGCACTATGTAGGCATGGTTCCATGTCCGTGCAGTATGCCGGGCACTATGTCGGGCACTATGACGGGCACTATGTTGGGCGCTATGTCGGCATGGTTCCATGTCCATGCAGTATGCCGGGCACTATGCCAGGCACTATGTAGGCATGGTTCCATGTCCGTGCAGTATGCCGGGCACTATGTCGGGCACTATGTCGGCATGGTTCCATCTCCATGCAGTATGTCGGGCACTATGTCAAGCACTATGTAGGCATGGTTCCATGTCCGTGCAGTATGCCGGGCACTATGTCGGGCACTATGTAGGCATGGTTCCATGTCCGTGCAGTATGCCGGGCACTATGTCGGGCACTATGACGGGCACTATGTTGGGCGCTATGTCGGCATGGTTCCATGTCCATGCAGTATGCCGGGCACTATGCCAGGCACTATGTAGGCATGGTTCCATGTCCGTGCAGTATGCCGGGCACTATGTCGGGCACTATGTCGGCATGGTTCCATGTCCGTGCAGTATGTCGGGCACTATGTCAAGCACTATGTAGGCATGGTTCCATGTCCGTGCAGTATGCCGGGCACTATGTCGGGCACTATGTAGGCATGGTTCCATGTCCGTGCGGTATGTCGGGCACTATGTCAGGCACTATGTTGGGCACTATGTAGGCATGGTTCCATGTCCGCGCAGTATGCCGGGCACTATGTCGGGCACTATGTCGGGCACTATGTTGGGCACTATGTAGGCATGGTTCCATGTCCGTGCAGTATGCCGGGCACTATGTCGGGCACTATGTAGGAATGGTTCCATGTCCATGCAGTGTGTCGGGCAGTATGTTGGGCACTATGTTGGGCACTATGTAGGCATGGTTCCATGTCCGTGCAGTATGTCGGGCACTACGTCGGGCACTATGTCGGCATGGTTCCATGTCCGTGCAGTATGTTGGGCACTATGTTTGGCACTATGTAGGCATGGTGCCATGTCCGTGCAGCATGCCGGGCACTCTGTCGGGCACTATGTAGGCATGGTTCCATGTCCGTGCGGTATGTCGGGCACTATGTCGGGCACTATGTGGGCATGGTTCCATGTCCGTGCAGTGTGCCGGGCACTATGTCGGGCACTATGTAGGCATGGTCCCATGTCCGTGCGGTATGCCGGGCAATATGTCGGGCACTATGTAGGAATGGTTCCATGTCCATGCTGTGTGTCGGGCACTATTTCGGGCACTCTGTCGGGCACTATGTAGGCATGGTTCCATGTCCGTGCAGTATGTCGGGCACTATGCTGGGCACTATGTGGGCATGGTTCCATGTCCGTGCAGTATGCCGGGCAATATGTCGGGCACTATGTAGGAATGGTTCCATGTCCATGCTGTGTGTCGGGCACTATTTCGGGCACTCTGTCGGGCGCTATGTCGGCATGGTTCCATGTCCATGCAGTATGCCGGGCACTATGCCAGGCACTATGTAGGCATGGTTCCATGTCCGTGCAGTATGCCGGGCACTATGTCGGGCACTATGTCGGCATGGTTCCATGTCCGTGCAGTATGTCGGGCACTATGTCAAGCACTATGTAGGCATGGTTCCATGTCCGTGCAGTATGCCGGGCACTATGTCGGGCACTATGTAGGCATGGTTCCATGTCCGTGCGGTATGTCGGGCACTATGTCAGGCACTATGTTGGGCACTATGTAGGCATGGTTCCATGTCCGCGCAGTATGCCGGGCACTATGTCGGGCACTATGTCGGGCACTATGTTGGGCACTATGTAGGCATGGTTCCATGTCCGTGCAGTATGCCGGGCACTATGTCGGGCACTATGTAGGAATGGTTCCATGTCCATGCAGTGTGTCGGGCAGTATGTTGGGCACTATGTTGGGCACTATGTAGGCATGGTTCCATGTCCGTGCAGTATGTCGGGCACTACGTCGGGCACTATGTCGGCATGGTTCCATGTCCGTGCAGTATGTTGGGCACTATGTTTGGCACTATGTAGGCATGGTGCCATGTCCGTGCAGCATGCCGGGCACTCTGTCGGGCACTATGTAGGCATGGTTCCATGTCCGTGCGGTATGTCGGGCACTATGTCGGGCACTATGTGGGCATGGTTCCATGTCCGTGCAGTGTGCCGGGCACTATGTCGGGCACTATGTAGGCATGGTCCCATGTCCGTGCGGTATGCCGGGCAATATGTCGGGCACTATGTAGGAATGGTTCCATGTCCATGCTGTGTGTCGGGCACTATTTCGGGCACTCTGTCGGGCACTATGTAGGCATGGTTCCATGTCCGTGCAGTATGTCGGGCACTATGCTGGGCACTATGTGGGCATGGTTCCATGTCCGTGCAGTATGCCGGGCAATATGTCGGGCACTATGTAGGAATGGTTCCATGTCCATGCTGTGTGTCGGGCACTATGTCGGGCACTATGTTGGGCACTATGTCGGCATGGTTCCATGTCCATGCAGTGTGTCGGGCAGTATGTTGGGCACTATGTTGGGCACTATGTAGGCATGGTTCCATGTCCGTGTAGTATGCCGGGCACTATGTCGGGCACTATGTAGGCATGGTTCCATGTCCATGCAGTGTGTCGGGCACTATGTCGGGCACTATGTCGGGCACTATGTTGGGCACTATGTAGGCATGTTTCCATGTCCGTGCAGTATGCCGGGCACTATGTCGGGCACTATGTAGGAATGGTTCCATGTCCATGCAGTGTGTCGGGCAGTATGTTGGGCACTATGTTGGGCACTATGTAGGCATGGTTCCATGTCCGTGCAGTGTGTCGGGCACTATGTCGGGCACTATGTCGGCATGGTTCCATGTCCGTGAAGTATGTCGGGCACTATGTCGGGCACTATGTTGGGCACTATGTAGGCATGGTTCCATGTCCGTGCAGTATGCCGGGCACTATGTCGGGCACTATGTAGGAATGGTTCCATGTCCATGCAGTATGCCGGGCACTATGTCGGGCACTATGTAGGAATGGTTCCATGTCCATGCAGTGTGTCGGGCAGTATGTTGGGCACTATGTCGGGCACTATGTAGGCATGGTCCCATGTCCGTGCGGTATGCCGGGCAATATGTCGGGCACTATGTAGGAATGGTTCCATGTCCATGCTGTGTGTCGGGCACTATTTCGGGCACTCTGTCGGGCACTATGTAGGCATGGTTCCATGTCCGTGCAGTATGTCGGGCACTATGCTGGGCACTATGTGGGCATGGTTCCATGTCCGTGCAGTATGCCGGGCACTATGTCGGGCACTATGTAGGCATGGTTCCATGTCCGTGTAGTATGCCGGGCACTATGTCGGGCACTATGTCGGGCACTATGTTGGGCACTATGTAGGCATGGTTCCATGTCCATGCAGTGTGTCGGGCAGTATGTTGGGCACTATGTTGGGCACTATGTAGGCATGGTTCCATGTCCATGCAGTATGCCGGGCACTATGCCAGGCACTATGTAGGCATGGTTCCATGTCCGTGCAGTATGCCGGGCACTATGTCGGGCACTATGTAGGCATGGTTCCATGTCCATGCAGTGTGTCGGGCAGTATGTTGGGCACTATGTTGGGCACTATGTAGGCATGGTTCCATGTCCGTGCAGTGTGTCGGGCACTACGTCGGGCACTATGTCGGCATGGTTCCATGTCCGTGTAGTATGCCGGGCACTATGTCGGGCACTATGTAGGCATGGTTCCATGTCCATGCAGTGTGTCGGGCACTATGTCGGGCACTATGTCGGGCACTATGTTGGGCACTATGTAGGCATGTTTCCATGTCCGTGCAGTATGCCGGGCACTATGTCGGGCACTATGTAGGGCATGGTTCGATGTCCGTGCAGTATGCCGGGCACTATGTCGGGCACTATGTAGGAATGGTTCCATGTCCATGCTTTGTGTCGGGCACTATGTCGGGCACTATGTCGGGCACTATGTCGGGCATGGTTCCATGTCCGTGCAGTATGCCGGGCACTATGTCGGGCACTATGTAGGAATGGTTCCATGTCCATGCTTTGTGTCGGGCACTATGTCGGGCACTATGTCGGGCACTATGTAGGCATGGTTCCATGTCCGTGCAGTATGTCGGGCACTATGTTGGGCACTATGTGGGCATGGTTCCATGTCCGTGCAGTATGCCGGGCACTATGTCGGGCACTATGTAGGCATGGTTCCATGTCCGTGTAGTATGCCGGGCACTATGTCGGGCACTATGTAGGCATGGTTCCATGTCCATGCAGTGTGTCGGGCACTATGTCGGGCACTATGTCGGGCACTATGTTGGGCACTATGTAGGCATGTTTCCATGTCCGTGCAGTATGCCGGGCACTATGTCGGGCACTATGTAGGAATGGTTCCATGTCCATGCAGTGTGTCGGGCAGTATGTTGGGCACTATGTTGGGCACTATGTAGGCATGGTTCCATGTCCGTGCAGTGTGTCGGGCACTATGTCGGGCACTATGTCGGCATGGTTCCATGTCCGTGAAGTATGTCGGGCACTATGTCGGGCACTATGTTGGGCGCTATGTCGGCATGGTTCCATGTCCGTGCAGTATGCCGGGCACTATGTCGGGCACTATGTAGGCATGGTTCCATGTCCGTGTAGTATGCCGGGCACTATGTCGGGCACTATGTACGCATGGTTCCATGTCCATGCAGTGTGTCGGGCACTATGTCGGGCACTATGTCGGGCACTATGTTGGGCACTATGTAGGAATGGTTCCATGTCCATGCAGTGTGTCGGGCAGTATGTTGGGCACTATGTTGGGCACTATGTAGGCATGGTTCCATGTCCGTGCAGTGTGTCGGGCACTATGTCGGGCACTATGTCGGCATGGTTCCATGTCCGTGAAGTATGTCGGGCACTATGTCGGGCACTATGTTGGGCGCTATGTCGGCATGGTTCCATGTCCGTGCAGTATGTCGGGCACTATGTTGGGCGCTATGTCGGCATGGTTCCATGTCCTTGCAGTATGTCGGGCACTATGTTGGGCACTATGTCGGGCACTATGTTGGGCACTATGTAGGCATGGTTCCATGTCCGTGCAGTATGCCGGGCACTATGTCGGGCACTATGTAGGAATGGTTCCATGTCCATGCAGTATGCCGGGCACTATGTCGGGCACTATGTAGGAATGGTTCCATGTCCATGCAGTGTGTCGGGCAGTATGTTGGGCACTATGTTGGGCACTATGTAGGCATGGTTCCATGTCCGTGCAGTATGTCGGGCACTACGTCGGGCACTATGTCGGCATGGTTCCATGTCCGTGCAGTATGTTGGGCACTATGTTTGGCACTATGTAGGCATGGTGCCATGTCCGTGCAGCATGCCGGGCACTCTGTCGGGCACTATGTAGGCATGGTTCCATGTCCGTGCGGTATGTCGGGCACTATGTCGGGCACTATGTGGGCATGGTTCCATGTCCGTGCAGTGTGCCGGGCACTATGTCGGGCACTATGTAGGCATGGTCCCATGTCCGTGCGGTATGCCGGGCAATATGTCGGGCACTATGTAGGAATGGTTCCATGTCCATGCTGTGTGTCGGGCACTATTTCGGGCACTCTGTCGGGCACTATGTAGGCATGGTTCCATGTCCGTGCAGTATGTCGGGCACTATGCTGGGCACTATGTGGGCATGGTTCCATGTCCGTGCAGTATGCCGGGCACTATGTCGGGCACTATGTAGGCATGGTTCCATGTCCGTGTAGTATGCCGGGCACTATGTCGGGCACTATGTCGGGCACTATGTTGGGCACTATGTAGGCATGGTTCCATGTCCATGCAGTGTGTCGGGCAGTATGTTGGGCACTATGTTGGGCACTATGTAGGCATGGTTCCATGTCCATGCAGTATGCCGGGCACTATGCCAGGCACTATGTAGGCATGGTTCCATGTCCGTGCAGTATGCCGGGCACTATGTCGGGCACTATGTAGGCATGGTTCCATGTCCATGCAGTGTGTCGGGCAGTATGTTGGGCACTATGTTGGGCACTATGTAGGCATGGTTCCATGTCCGTGCAGTGTGTCGGGCACTACGTCGGGCACTATGTCGGCATGGTTCCATGTCCGTGTAGTATGCCGGGCACTATGTCGGGCACTATGTAGGCATGGTTCCATGTCCATGCAGTGTGTCGGGCACTATGTCGGGCACTATGTCGGGCACTATGTTGGGCACTATGTAGGCATGTTTCCATGTCCGTGCAGTATGCCGGGCACTATGTCGGGCACTATGTAGGGCATGGTTCGATGTCCGTGCAGTATGCCGGGCACTATGTCGGGCACTATGTAGGAATGGTTCCATGTCCATGCTTTGTGTCGGGCACTATGTCGGGCACTATGTCGGGCACTATGTCGGGCATGGTTCCATGTCCGTGCAGTATGCCGGGCACTATGTCGGGCACTATGTAGGAATGGTTCCATGTCCATGCTTTGTGTCGGGCACTATGTCGGGCACTATGTCGGGCACTATGTCGGGCACTATGTAGGCATGGTTCCATGTCCGTGCAGTATGTCGGGCACTATGTTGGGCACTATGTGGGCATGGTTCCATGTCCGTGCAGTATGCCGGGCACTATGTCGGGCACTATGTAGGCATGGTTCCATGTCCGTGTAGTATGCCGGGCACTATGTCGGGCACTATGTAGGCATGGTTCCATGTCCATGCAGTGTGTCGGGCACTATGTCGGGCACTATGTCGGGCACTATGTTGGGCACTATGTAGGCATGTTTCCATGTCCGTGCAGTATGCCGGGCACTATGTCGAGCACTATGTAGGAATGGTTCCATGTCCATGCAGTGTGTCGGGCAGTATGTTGGGCACTATGTTGGGCACTATGTAGGCATGGTTCCATGTCCGTGCAGTGTGTCGGGCACTATGTCGGGCACTATGTCGGCATGGTTCCATGTCCGTGAAGTATGTCGGGCACTATGTCGGGCACTATGTTGGGCGCTATGTCGGCATGGTTCCATGTCCGTGCAGTATGCCGGGCACTATGTCGGGCACTATGTTGGGCGCTATGTCGGCATGGTTCCATGTCCGTGCAGTATGTCGGGCACTATGTTGGGCGCTATGTCGGCATGGTTCCATGTCCTTGCAGTATGTCGGGCACTATGTTGGGCACTATGTCGGGCACTATGTTGGGCACTATGTAGGCATGGTTCCATGTCCGTGCAGTATGCCGGGCACTATGTCGGGCA
Source organism: Ulva prolifera (assembly GCA_023078555.1). Lineage (NCBI taxonomy): Eukaryota > Viridiplantae > Chlorophyta > Ulvophyceae > Ulvales > Ulvaceae > Ulva > Ulva prolifera. Next base: position 9,187,725 of record CM041199.1, read on the forward strand.
CTATGTAGGAATGGTTCCATGTCCATGCAGTATGCCGGGCACTATGTCGGGCACTATGTAGGAATGGTTCCATGTCCATGCAGTGTGTCGGGCAGTATGTTGGGCACTATGTTGGGCACTATGTAGGCATGGTTCCATGTCCATGCAGTATGCCGGGCACTATGCCAGGCACTATGTAGGCATGGTTCCATGTCCGTGCAGTATGCCGGGCACTATGTCGGGCACTATGTAGGCATGGTTCCATGTCCGTGCAGTATGCCGGGCACTATGTCGGGCACTATGTAGGCATGGTTCCATGTCCATGCAGTGTGTCGGGCACTATGTCGGGCACTATGTCGGGCACTATGTTGGGCACTATGTAGGCATGTTTCCATGTCCGTGCAGTATGCCGGGCACTATGTCGGGCACTATGTAGGGCATGGTTCCATGTCCGTGTAGTATGCCGGGCACTATGTCGGGCACTATGTACGCATGGTTCCATGTCCATGCAGTGTGTCGGGCACTATGTCGGGCACTATGTCGGGCACTATGTTGGGCACTATGTAGGAATGGTTCCATGTCCATGCAGTGTGTCGGGCAGTATGTTGGACACTATGTTGGGCACTATGTAGGCATGGTTCCATGTCCGTGCAGTGTGTCGGGCACTACGTCGGGCACTATGTCGGCATGGTTCCATGTCCGTGAAGTATGTCAGGCACTATGTTGGGCGCTATGTCGGCATGGTTCCATGTCCATGCAGTATGCCGGGCACTATGCCAGGCGCTATGTAGGCATGGTTCCATGTCCGTGCAGTATGCCGGGCACTATGTCGGGCACTATGTCGGCATGGTTCCATGTCCATGCAGTGTGTCGGGCAGTATGTTGGGCACTATGTTGGGCACTATGTAGGCATGGTTCCATGTCCATGCAGTATGCCGGGCACTATGCCAGGCACTATGTAGGCATGGTTCCATGTCCGTGCAGTATGCCGGGCACTATGTCGGGCACTATGTAGGCATGGTTCCATGTCCATGCAGTGTGTCGGGCAGTATGTTGGGCACTATGTTGGGCACTATGTAGGCATGGTTCCATGTCCGTGCAGTGTGTCGGGCACTACGTCGGGCACTATGTCGGCATGGTTCCATGTCCGTGTAGTATGCCGGGCACTATGTCGGGCACTATGTAGGCATGGTTCCATGTCCATGCAGTGTGTCGGGCACTATGTCGGGCACTATGTCGGGCACTATGTTGGGCACTATGTAGGCATGTTTCCATGTCCGTGCAGTATGCCGGGCACTATGTCGGGCACTATGTAGGGCATGGTTCCATGTCCGTGCAGTATGCCGGGCACTATGTCGGGCACTATGTAGGAATGGTTCCATGTCCATGCTTTGTGTCGGGCACTATGTCGGGCACTATGTCGGGCACTATGTCGGGCATGGTTCCATGTCCGTGCAGTATGCCGGGCACTATGTCGGGCACTATGTAGGAATGGTTCCATGTCCATGCTTTGTGTCGGGCACTATGTCGGGCACTATGTCGGGCACTATGTAGGCATGGTTCCATGTCCGTGCAGTATGTCGGGCACTATGTTGGGCACTATGTGGGCATGGTTCCATGTCCGTGCAGTATGCCGGGCACTATGTCGGGCACTATGTAGGCATGGTTCCATGTCCGTGTAGTATGCCGGGCACTATGTCGGGCACTATGTAGGCATGGTTCCATGTCCATGCAGTGTGTCGGGCACTATGTCGGGCACTATGTCGGGCACTATGTCGGGCACTATGTAGGCATGGTTCCATGTCCGTGCAGTATGTCGGGCACTATGTTGGGCACTATGTAGGCATGGTTCCATGTCCGTGCAGTGTGTCGGGCAATATGTCGGGCACTATGTCGGCATGGTTCCATGTCCGTGAAGTATGTCGGGCACTATGTCGGGCACTATGTTGGGCGCTATGTCGGCATGGTTCCATGTCCGTGCAGTATGTCGGGCACTATGTTGGGCGCTATGTCGGCATGGTTCCATGTCCTTGCAGTATGTCGGGCACTATGTTGGGCGCTATGTCGGCATGGTTCCATGTCCATGCAGTATGCCGGGCACTATGTCGGGCACTATGTAGGCATGGTTCCATGTCCGTGCAGTATGTCGGGCACTATGTCGGGCACTATGTTGGGCACTATGTCGGCATGGTTCCATGTCCATGCAGTATGCCGGGCACTATGCCAGGCACTATGTAGGCATGGTTCCATGTCCGTGTGGTATGTCGGGCACTATGTCAGGCACTATGTTGGGCACTATGTAGGCATGGTTCCATGTCCGTGCAGTATGTCGGGCACTATGTCGGGCACTATGTTGGGCACTATGTCGGCATGGTTCCATGTCCGTGCAGTATGTCGGGCACTATGTTGGGCGCTATGTCGGCATGGTTCCATGTCCTTGCAGTATGTCGGGCACTATGTTGGGCGCTATGTCGGCATGGTTCCATGTCCATGCAGTATGCCGGGCACTATGTCGGGCACTATGTAGGCATGGTTCCATGTCCGTGCAGTATGTCGGGCACTATGTTGGGCACTATGTTGGGCACTATGTAGGCATGGTTCCATGTCCGTGCAGTATGCCGGGCACTATGTCGGGCACTATGTAGGCATGGTTCCATGTCCATGCAGTGTGTCGGGCACTATGTCGGGCACTATGTCGGGCACTATGTCGGCATGGTTCCATGTCCGTGAAGTATGTCGGGCACTATGTCGGGCACTATGTTGGGCGCTATGTCGGCATGGTTCCATGTCCGTGCAGTATGTCGGGCACTATGTTGGGCGCTATGTCGGCATGGTTCCATGTCCTTGCAGTATGTCGGGCACTATGTTGGGCGCTATGTCGGCATGGTTCCATGTCCATGCAGTATGCCGGGCACTATGTCGGGCACTATGTAGGCATGGTTCCATGTCCGTGCAGTATGTCGGGCACTATGTTGGGCACTATGTTGGGCACTATGTAGGCATGGTTCCATGTCCGTGCAGTATGCCGGGCACTATGTCGAGCACTATGTCGGCATGGTTCCATGTCCGTGCAGTATGTCGGGCACTATGTCAAGCACAATGTAGGCATGGTTCCATGTCCGTGCAGTATGCCGGGCACTATGTCGGGCACTATGTAGGCATGGTTCCATGTCCGTGCAGTATGCCGGGCACTATGTCGGGCACTATGTAGGAATGGTTCCATGTCCGTGCAGTGTGTCGGGCAGTCTGTTGGGCACTATGTTGGGCACTATGTAGGCATGGTTCCATGTCCGTGCAGTGTGTCGGGCACGACGTCGGGCACTATGTCGGCATGGTTCCATGTCCGTGAAGTATGTCAGGCACTATGTTGGGCACTATGTCGGCATGGTTCCATGTCCGTGCAGTGTGTCGGGCACTATGTCGGGCACTATGTCGGGCACTATGTTGGCATGGTTCCATCTCCATGCAGTATGTCGGGCACTATGTCAAGCACTATGTAGGCATGGTTCCATGTCCGTGCAGTATGCCGGGCACTATGTTGGGCACTATGTAGGCATGGTTCCATGTCCGTGCAGTATGCCGGGCACTATGTCGGGCACTATGTAGGAATGGTTCCATGTCCGTGCAGTGTGTCGGGCAGTCTGTTGGGCACTATGTTGGGCACTATGTAGGCATGGTTCCATGTCCGTGCAGTGTGTCGGGCACTACGTCGGCACTATGTCGGCATGGTTCCATGTCCATGCAGTATGCCGGGCACTATGCCAGGCACTATGTAGGCATGGTTCCATGTCCGTGCAGTATGCCGGGCACTATGTCGGGCACTATGTAGGCATGGTTCCATGTCCATGCAGTGTGTCGGGCAGTATGTTGGGCACTATGTTGGGCACTATGTAGGCATGGTTCCATGTCCGTGCAGTGTGTCGGGCACGACGTCGGGCACTATGTCGGCATGGTTCCATGTCCGTGAAGTATGTCAGGCACTATGTTGGGCACTATGTCGGCATGGTTCCATGTCCGTGCAGTGTGTCGGGCACTATGTCGGGCACTATGTCGGGCACTATGTTGGCATGGTTCCATCTCCATGCAGTATGTCGGGCACTATGTCAAGCACTATGTAGGCATGGTTCCATGTCCGTGCAGTATGCCGGGCACTATGTTGGGCACTATGTAGGCATGGTTCCATGTCCGTGCAGTATGCCGGGCACTATGTCGGGCACTATGTAGGAATGGTTCCATGTCCGTGCAGTGTGTCGGGCAGTCTGTTGGGCACTATGTTGGGCACTATGTAGGCATGGTTCCATGTCCGTGCAGTGTGTCGGGCACGACGTCGGGCACTATGTCGGCATGGTTCCATGTCCGTGAAGTATGTCAGGCACTATGTTGGGCACTATGTCGGCATGGTTCCATGTCCGTGCAGTGTGTCGGGCACTATGACGGGCACTATGTTGGGCGCTATGTCGGCATGGTTCCATGTCCATGCAGTATGCCGGGCACTATGCCAGGCACTATGTAGGCATGGTTCCATGTCCGTGCAGTGTGTCGGGCAGTCTGTTGGGCACTATGTTGGGCACTATGTAGGCATGGTTTCATGTCCATGCACTATGTCGGGCACTATGTTGGGCACAATGTAGGCATGGTTCCATGTCCGTGCAGTATGTCGGGCACTATGTCAAGCACTATGTAGGCATGGTTCCATGTCCGTGCAGTATGCCGGGCACTATGTCGGGCACTATGTCGGCATGGTTCCATGTCCGTGAAGTATGTCAGGCACTATGTTGGGCACTATGTCGGCATGGTTCCATGTCCGTGCAGTGTGTCGGGCACTATGTCGGGCACTATGTCGGGCACTATGTCGGCATGGTTCCATCTCCATGCAGTATGTCGGGCACTATGTCAAGCACTATGTAGGCATGGTTCCATGTCCGTGCAGTATGCCGGGCACTATGTCGGGCACTATGTAGGCATGGTTCCATGTCCGTGCAGTATGCCGGGCACTATGTCGGGCACTATGTCGGGCACTATGTTGGGCACTATGTAGGCATGGTTCCATGTCCGTGCAGTATGCCGGGCACTATGTCGGGCACTATGTAGGCATGGTTCCATGTCCGTGCAGTATGTCGGGCGGTATGTCGGGCACTATGACGGGCACTATGTTGGGCGCTATGTCGGCATGGTTCCATGTCCATGCAGTATGCCGGGCACTATGCCAGGCACTATGTAGGCATGGTTCCATGTCCGTGCAGTATGCCGGGCACTATGTCGGGCACTATGTCGGCATGGTTCCATGTCCGTGCAGTATGTCGGGCACTATGTCAAGCACTATGTAGGCATGGTTCCATGTCCGTGCAGTATGCCGGGCACTATGTCGGGCACTATGTAGGCATGGTTCCATGTCCGTGCGGTATGTCGGGCACTATGTCAGGCACTATGTTGGGCACTATGTAGGCATGGTTCCATGTCCGCGCAGTATGCCGGGCACTATGTCGGGCACTATGTCGGGCACTATGTTGGGCACTATGTAGGCATGGTTCCATGTCCGAGCAGTATGCCGGGCACTATGTCGGGCACTATGTAGGAATGGTTCCATGTCCATGCAGTGTGTCGGGCAGTCTGTTGGGCACTATGTTGGGCACTATGTAGGCATGGTTCCATGTCCGTGCAGTGTGTCGGGCACGACGTCGGGCACTATGTCGGCATGGTTCCATGTCCGTGAAGTATGTCAGGCACTATGTTGGGCACTATGTCGGCAAGGTTCCATGTCCATGCAGTGTGTCGGGCAGTATGTTGGGCACTATGTTGGGCACTATGTAGGCATGGTTCCATGTCCGTGCAGTGTGTCGGGCACTACGTCGGCACTATGTCGGCATGGTTCCATGTCCATGCAGTATGCCGGGCACTATGCCAGGCACTATGTAGGCATGGTTCCATGTCCGTGCAGTATGCCGGGAACTATGTCGGGCACTATGTAGGCATGGTTCCATGTCCATGCAGTGTGTCGGGCAGTCTGTTGGGCACTATGTTGGGCACTATGTAGGCATGGTTCCATGTCCGTGCAGTGTGTCGGGCACTACGTCGGCACTATGTCGGCATGGTTCCATGTCCATGCAGTATGCCGGGCACTATGTTGGGCACTATGTAGGCATGGTTCCATGTCCGTGCAGTATGCCGGGCACTATGTCGGGCACTATGTAGGAATGGTTCCATGTCCATGCAGTGTGTCGGGCAGTATGTTGGGCACTATGTTGGGCACTATGTAGGCATGGTTCCATGTCCGTGCAGTGTGTCGGGCACTACGTCGGGCACTATGTCGGCATGGTTCCATGTCCGTGAAGTATGTCAGGCACTATGTCGGGCACTATGTAGGAATGGTTCCATGTCCATGCAGTGTGTCGGGCAGTATGTTGGGCACTATGTTGGGCACTATGTAGGCATGGTTCCATGTCCGTGCAGTGTGTCGGGCACTACGTCGGGCACTATGTCGGCATGGTTCCATGTCCGTGAAGTATGTCAGGCACTATGTTGGGCACTATGTCGGCATGGTTCCATGTCCGTGCAGTGTGTCGGGCACTATGACGGGCTCGAAGTTGGGCACTATGTAGGCATGGTTCCATGTCCGTGCAGTGTGTCGGGCACTACGTCGGCACTATGTCGGCATGGTTCCATGTCCGTGCAGTATGTCGGGCACTATGTCAAGCACTATGTAGGCATGGTTCCATGTCCGTGCAGTATGCCGGGAACTATGTCGGGCACTATGTAGGCATGGTTCCATGTCCGTGCGGTATGTCGGGCACTATGTCAGGCACTATGTTGGGCACTATGTAGGCATGGTTCCATGTCCGTGCAGTATGCCGGGCACTATGTCGGGCACTATGTAGGAATGGTTCCATGTCCGTGCAGTGTGTCGGGCAGTCTGTTGGGCACTATGTTGGGCACTATGTAGGCATGGTTCCATGTCCATGCACTATGTCGGGCACTATGTTGGGCACTATGTAGGCATGGTTCCATGTCCGTGCAGTATGCCGGGCACTATGTCGGGCACTATGTAGGAATGGTTCCATGTCCATGCAGTGTGTCGGGCAGTATGTTGGGCACTATGTTGGGCACTATGTAGGCATGGTTCCATGTCCGTGCAGTATGCCGGGCACTATGTCGGGCACTATGTAGGCATGGTTCCATGTCCGTGCAGTATGTCGGGCGGTATGTCGGGCACTATGACGGGCACTATGTTGGGCGCTATGTCGGCATGGTTCCATGTCCATGCAGTATGCCGGGCACTATGCCAGGCACTATGTAGGCATGGTTCCATGTCCGTGCAGTATGCCGGGCACTATGTCGGGCACTATGTCGGCATGGTTCCATGTCCGTGCAGTATGTCGGGCACTATGTCAAGCACTATGTAGGCATGGTTCCATGTCCGTGCAGTATGCCGGGCACTATGTCGGGCACTATGTAGGCATGGTTCCATGTCCGTGCGGTATGTCGGGCACTATGTCAGGCACTATGTTGGGCACTATGTAGGCATGGTTCCATGTCCGCGCAGTATGCCGGGCACTATGTCGGGCACTATGTCGGGCACTATGTTGGGCACTATGTAGGCATGGTTCCATGTCCGAGCAGTATGCCGGGCACTATGTCGGGCACTATGTAGGAATGGTTCCATGTCCATGCAGTGTGTCGGGCAGTCTGTTGGGCACTATGTTGGGCACTATGTAGGCATGGTTCCATGTCCGTGCAGTGTGTCGGGCACGACGTCGGGCACTATGTCGGCATGGTTCCATGTCCGTGAAGTATGTCAGGCACTATGTTGGGCACTATGTCGGCAAGGTTCCATGTCCATGCAGTGTGTCGGGCAGTATGTTGGGCACTATGTTGGGCACTATGTAGGCATGGTTCCATGTCCGTGCAGTGTGTCGGGCACTACGTCGGCACTATGTCGGCATGGTTCCATGTCCATGCAGTATGCCGGGCACTATGCCAGGCACTATGTAGGCATGGTTCCATGTCCGTGCAGTATGCCGGGCACTATGTCGGGCACTATGTAGGCATGGTTCCATGTCCATGCAGTGTGTCGGGCAGTATGTTGGGCACTATGTTGGGCACTATGTAGGCATGGTTCCATGTCCGTGCAGTGTGTCGGGCACGACGTCGGGCACTATGTCGGCATGGTTCCATGTCCGTGAAGTGTGTCGGGCACTATGTCGGGCACTATGTCGGGCACTATGTCGGCATGGTTCCATCTCCATGCAGTATGTCGGGCACTATGTCAAGCACTATGTAGGCATGGTTCCATGTCCGTGCAGTATGCCGGGCACTATGTCGGGCACTATGTAGGCATGGTTCCATGTCCGTGCAGTATGCCGGGCACTATGTCGGGCACTATGTCGGGCACTATGTTGGGCACTATGTAGGCATGGTTCCATGTCCGTGCAGTATGCCGGGCACTATGTCGGGCACTATGTAGGAATGGTTCCATGTCCATGCAGTGTGTCGGGCAGTATGTTGGGCACTATGTTGGGCACTATGTAGGCATGGTTCCATGTCCGTGCAGTGTGTCGGGCACTACGTCGGGCACTAAGTCGGCATGGTTCCATGTCCGTGAAGTATGTCAGGCACTATGTCGGGCACTATGTAGGAATGGTTCCATGTCCATGCAGTGTGTCGGGCAGTATGTTGGGCACTATGTTGGGCACTATGTAGGCATGGTTCCATGTCCGTGCAGTGTGTCGGGCACTACGTCGGGCACTATGTCGGCATGGTTCCATGTCCGTGAAGTATGTCAGGCACTATGTTGGGCACTATGTAGGCATGGTTCCATGTCCATGCACTATGTCGGGCACTATGTTGGGCACTATGTAGGCATGGTTCCATGTCCGTGCAGTATGCCGGGCACTATGTCGGGCACTATGTAGGAATGGTTCCATGTCCATGCAGTGTGTCGGGCAGTATGTTGGGCACTATGTTGGGCACTGTGTAGGCATGGTTCCATGTCCGTGCAGTGTGTCGGGCACTACGTCGGGCACTATGTCGGCATGGTTCCATGTCCGTGAAGTATGTCAGGCACTATGTTGGGCACTATGTAGGCATGGTTCCATGTCCATGCACTATGTCGGGCACTATGTTGGGCACTATGTAGGCATGGTTCCATGTCCGTGCAGTATGCCGGGCACTATGTCGGGCACTATGTAGGAATGGTTCCATGTCCATGCAGTGTGTCGGGCAGTATGTTGGGCACTATGTTGGGCACTATGTAGGCATGGTTCCATGTCCATGCAGTATGTCGGGCACTATGTCAAGCACTATGTAGGCATGGTTCCATGTCCGTGCAGTATGCCGGGCACTATGTCGGGCACTATGTAGGCATGGTTCCATGTCCGTGCAGTATGCCGGGCACTATGTCGGGCACTATGTCGGGCACTATGTTGGGCACTATGTAGGCATGGTTCCATGTCCGTGCAGTATGCCGGGCACTATGTCGGGCACTATGTAGGAATGGTTCCATGTCCATGCAGTGTGTCGGGCAGTATGTTGGGCACTATGTTGGGCACTACGTAGGCATGGTTCCATGTCCGTGCAGTGTGTCGGGCACTACGTCGGGCACTATGTAGGCATGGTTCCATGTCCGTGCAGTATGTTGGGCACTATGTTGGGCACTATGTAGGCATGGTTCCATGTCCATGCAGTATGTCGGGCACTATGTCAAGCACTATGTAGGCATGGTTCCATGTCCGTGCAGTATGCCGGGCACTATGTCGGGCACTATGTAGGCATGGTTCCATGTCCGTGCAGTATGCCGGGCACTATGTCGGGCACTATGTCGGGCACTATGTTGGGCACTATGTAGGCATGGTTCCATGTCCGTGCAGTATGCCGGGCACTATGTCGGGCACTATGTAGGAATGGTTCCATGTCCATGCAGTGTGTCGGGCAGTATGTTGGGCACTATGTTGGGCACTACGTAGGCATGGTTCCATGTCCGTGCAGTGTGTCGGGCACTACGTCGGGCACTATGTCGGCATGGTTCCATGTCCGTGAAGTATGTCAGGCACTATGTCGGGCACTATGTAGGAATGGTTCCATGTCCATGCAGTGTGTCGGGCAGTATGTTGGGCACTATGTTGGGCTCTATGTAGGCATGGTTCCATGTCCGTGCAGTGTGTCGGGCACTACGTCGGGCACTATGTCGGCATGGTTCCATGTCCGTGAAGTATGTCAGGCACTATGTTGGGCACTATGTCGGCATGGTTCCATGTCCGTGCAGTGTGTCGGGCACTATGACGGGCTCTAAGTTGGGCGCTATGTCGGCATGGTTCCATGTCCATGCAGTATGCCGGGCACTATGCCAGGCGCTATGTAGGCATGGTTCCATGTCCGTGCAGTATGCCGGGCACTATGTCGGGCACTATGTCGGCATGGTTCCATGTCCGTGCAGTATGTCGGGCACTATGTCAAGCACTATGTAGGCATGGTTCCATGTCCGTGCAGTATGCCGGGCACTATGTCGGGCACTATGTAGGCATGGTTCCATGTCCGTGCGGTATGTCGGGCACTATGTCAGGCACTATGTTGGGCACTATGTAGGCATGGTTCCATGTCCGTGCAGCATGCCGGGCACTATGTCGGGCACTATGTAGGAATGGTTCCATGTCCGTGCAGTGTGTCGGGCAGTCTGTTGGGCACTATGTTGGGCACTATGTAGGCATGGTTCCATGTCCATGCACTATGTCGGGCACTATGTTGGGCACTATGTAGGCATGGTTCCATGTCCGTGCAGTATGCCGGGCACTATGTCGGGCACTATGTAGGAATGGTTCCATGTCCATGCAGTGTGTCGGGCAGTATGTTGGGCACTATGTTGGGCACTATGTAGGCATGGTTCCATGTCCGTGCAGTATGCCGGGCACTATGTCGGGCACTATGTAGGAATGGTTCCATGTCCGTGCAGTGTGTCGGGCAGTCTGTTGGGCACTATGTTGGGCACTATGTAGGCATGTTTCCATGTCCGTGCAGTGTGTCGGGCACTACGTCGGCACTATGTCGGCATGGTTCCATGTCCATGCAGTATGCCGGGCACTATGCCAGGCACTATGTAGGCATGGTTCCATGTCCGTGCATCGTGTCGGGCACTATGTCAGGCACTATGTTGGGCACTATGTAGGCATGGTTCCATGTCCGCGCAGTATGCCGGGCACTATGTCGGGCACTATGTAGGAATGGTTCCATGTCCGTGCAGTGTGTCGGGTAGTCTGTTGGGCACTATGTTGGGCACTATGTAGGCATGTTTCCATGTCCGTGCAGTATGCCGGGCACTATGCCAGGCGCTATGTAGGCATGGTTCCATGTCCGTGCAGTATGCCGGGCACTATGTCGGGCACTATGTCGGCATGGTTCCATGTCCGTGCAGTATGTCGGGCACTATGTCAAGCACTATGTAGGCATGGTTCCATGTCCGTGCAGTATGCCGGGCACTATGTCGGGCACTATGTAGGCATGGTTCCATGTCCGTGCGGTATGTCGGGCACTATGTCAGGCACTATGTTGGGCACTATGTAGGCATGGTTCCATGTCCGTGCAGCATGCCGGGCACTATGTCGGGCACTATGTAGGAATGGTTCCATGTCCGTGCAGTGTGTCGGGCAGTCTGTTGGGCACTATGTTGGGCACTATGTAGGCATGGTTCCATGTCCATGCACTATGTCGGGCACTATGTTGGGCACTATGTAGGCATGGTTCCATGTCCGTGCAGTATGCCGGGCACTATGTCGGGCACTATGTAGGAATGGTTCCATGTCCATGCAGTGTGTCGGGCAGTATGTTGGGCACTATGTTGGGCACTACGTAGGCATGGTTCCATGTCCGTGCAGTGTGTCGGGCACTACGTCGGGCACTATGTCGGCATGGTTCCATGTCCGTGAAGTATGTCAGGCACTATGTCGGGCACTATGTAGGAATGGTTCCATGTCCATGCAGTGTGTCGGGCAGTATGTTGGGCACTATGTTGGGCACTATGTAGGCATGGTTCCATGTCCGTGCAGTGTGTCGGGCACTACGTCGGGCACTATGTCGGCATGGTTCCATGTCCGTGAAGTATGTCAGGCACTATGTTGGGCACTATGTCGGCATGGTTCCATGTCCGTGCAGTGTGTCGGGCACTATGACGGGCTCTAAGTTGGGCGCTATGTTGGCATGGTTCCATGTCCATGCAGTATGCCGGGCACTATGCCAGGCGCTATGTAGGCATGGTTCCATGTCCGTGCAGTATGCCGGGCACTATGTCGGGCACTATGTCGGCATGGTTCCATGTCCGTGCAGTATGTCGGGCACTATGTCAAGCACTATGTAGGCATGGTTCCATGTCCGTGCAGTATGCCGGGCACTATGTCGGGCACTATGTAGGCATGGTTCCATGTCCGTGCGGTATGTCGGGCACTATGTCAGGCACTATGTTGGGCACTATGTAGGCATGGTTCCATGTCCGTGCAGCATGCCGGGCACTATGTCGGGCACTATGTAGGAATGGTTCCATGTCCGTGCAGTGTGTCGGGCAGTCTGTTGGGCACTATGTTGGGCACTATGTAGGCATGGTTCCATGTCCATGCACTATGTCGGGCACTATGTTGGGCACTATGTAGGCATGGTTCCATGTCCGTGCAGTATGCCGGGCACTATGTCGGGCACTATGTAGGAATGGTTCCATGTCCATGCAGTGTGTCGGGCAGTATGTTGGGCACTATGTTGGGCACTATGTAGGCATGGTTCCATGTCCGTGCAGTATGCCGGGCACTATGTCGGGCACTATGTAGGAATGGTTCCATGTCCGTGCAGTGTGTCGGGCAGTCTGTTGGGCACTATGTTGGGCACTATGTAGGCATGTTTCCATGTCCGTGCAGTGTGTCGGGCACTACGTCGGCACTATGTCGGCATGGTTCCATGTCCATGCAGTATGCCGGGCACTATGCCAGGCACTATGTAGGCATGGTTCCATGTCCGTGCATCGTGTCGGGCACTATGTCAGGCACTATGTTGGGCACTATGTAGGCATGGTTCCATGTCCGCGCAGTATGCCGGGCACTATGTCGGGCACTATGTAGGAATGGTTCCATGTCCGTGCAGTGTGTCGGGTAGTCTGTTGGGCACTATGTTGGGCACTATGTAGGCATGGTTCCATGTCCGTGCAGTGTGTCGGGCACTACGTCGGCACTATGTCGGCATGGTTCCGTGTCCATGCAGTATGCCGGGCACTATGCCAGGCACTATGTAGGCATGGTTCCATGTCCGTGCAGTGTGTTGGGCACTATGTTGGGCACTATGTTGGGCACTATGTAGGCATGGTTCCATGTCCGTGCAGTATGTCAGGCACTATGTTGGGCACTATGTCGGCATGGTTCCATGTCCGTGCAGTGTGTCGGGCACTATGTCGGGCACTATGTTGGGCGCTATGTAGGCATGGTTCCATGTCCGTGCAGTATGCCGGGCACTATGTCGGGCACTATGTAGGCATGGTTCCATGTCCGTGCAGTATGTCAGGCACTATGTTGGGCACTATGTAGGCATGGTTCGATGTCCGTGCAGTGTGTCGGGCACTACGTCGGGCACTGTGTCGGCATGGTTCCATGTCCGTGAAGTGTGTCAGGCACTATGTCGGGCACTATGTAGGAATGGTTCCATGTCCGTGCAGTGTGTCGGGCAGTCTGTTGGGCACTATGTTGGGCACTATGTAGGCATGGTTCCATGTCCGTGCAGTGTGTCGGGCACGACGTCGGGCACTATGTCGGCATGGTTCCATGTCCGTGAAGTATGTCAGGCACTATGTTGGGCACTATGTCGGCATGGTTCCATGTCCATGCAGTGTGTCGGGCAGTATGTTGGGCACTATGTTGGGCACTATGTAGGCATGGTTCCATGTCCGTGCAGTGTGTCGGGCACGACGTCGGGCACTATGTCGGCATGGTTCCATGTCCGTGAAGTATGTCAGGCACTATGTTGGGCACTATGTCGGCATGGTTCCATGTCCGTGCAGTGTGTCGGGCACTATGTCGGGCACTATGTCGGGCACTATGTCGGCATGGTTCCATCTCCATGCAGTATGTCGGGCACTATGTCAAGCACTATGTAGGCATGGTTCCATGTCCGTGCAGTATGCCGGGCACTATGTCGGGCACTATGTAGGCATGGTTCCATGTCCGTGCAGTATGCCGGGCACTATGTCGGGCACTATGCCGGGCACTATGTTGGGCACTATGTAGGCATGGTTCCATGTCCGTGCAGTATGCCGGGCACTATGTCGGGCACTATGTAGGAATGGTTCCATGTCCATGCAGTGTGTCGGGCAGTATGTTGGGCACTATGTTGGGCACTATGTAGGCATGGTTCCATGTCCGTGCAGTATGCCGGGCACTATGTCGGGCACTATGTAGGAATGGTTCCATGTCCGTGAAGTATGTCAGGCACTATGTTGGGCACTATGTCGGCATGGTTCCATGTCCGTGCAGTGTGTCGGGCACTATGATGGGCACTATGTTGGGCGCTATGTCGGCATGGTTCCATGTCCATGCAGTATGCCGGGCACTATGCCAGGCGCTATGTAGGCATGGTTCCATGTCCGTGCAGTATGCCGGGCACTATGTCGGGCACTATGTCGGCATGGTTCCATGTCCGTGCAGTATGTCGGGCACTATGTCAAGCACTATGTAGGCATGGTTCCATGTCCGTGCAGTATGCCGGGCACTATGTCGGGCACTATGTAGGCATGGTTCCATGTCCGTGCGGTATGTCGGGCTCTATGTCAGGCACTATGTTGGGCACTATGTAGGCATGGTTCCATGTCCGTGCAGTATGCCGGGCACTATGTCGGGCACTATGTAGGAATGGTTCCATGTCCGTGCAGTGTGTCGAGCAGTCTGTTGGGCACTATGTTGGGCACTATGTAGGCATGGTTCCATGTCCATGCACTATGTCGGGCACTATGTTGGGCACAATGTAGGCATGGTTCCATGTCCGTGCAGTATGCCGGGCACTATGTCGGGCACTATGTAGGAATGGTTCCATGTCCATGCAGTGTGTCGGGCAGTATGTTGGGCACTATGTTGGGCACTATGTAGGCATGGTTCCATGTCCGTGCAGTATGCCGGGCACTATGTCGGGCACTATGTAGGAATGGTTCCATGTCCGTGCAGTGTGTCGGGCAGTCTGTTGGGCACTATGTTGGGCACTATGTAGGCATGGTTCCATGTCCGTGCAGTGTGTCGGGCACTACGTCGGCACTATGTCGGCATGGTTCCATGTCCATGCAGTATGCCGGGCACTATGCCAGGCACTATGTAGGCATGGTTCCATGTCCGTGCAGTGTGTCGGGCACGACGTCGGGCACTATGTCGGCATGGTTCCATGTCCGTGAAGTATGTCAGGCACTATGTTGGGCACTATGTCGGCATGGTTCCATGTCCGTGCAGTGTGTCAGGCACTATGTCGGGCACTATGTTGGGCGCTATGTAGGCATGGTTCCATGTCCCAGCAGTATGCCGGGCACTATGTCGGGCACTATGAAGGAATGGTTCCATGTCCATGCAGTGTGTCGGGCAGTCTGTTGGGCACTATGTTGGGCACTATGTAGGCATGGTTCCATGTCCGTGCAGTGTGTCGGGCACTACGTCGGGCACTATGTCGGCATGGTTCCATGTCCGTGAAGTATGTCAGGCACTATGTTGGGCACTATGTCGGCATGGTTCCATGTCCGTGCAGTGTGTCGGGCACTATGACGGGCACTATGTTGGGCGCTATGTCGGCATGGTTCCATGTCCATGCAGTATGCCGGGCACTATGCCAGGCACTATGTAGGCATGGTTCCATGTCCGTGCAGTATGCCGGGCACTATGTCGGGCACTATGTCGGCATGGTTCCATGTCCGTGCAGTATGTCGGGCACTATGTCAAGCACTATGTAGGCATGGTTCCATGTCCGTGCAGTATGCCGGGCACTATGTCGGGCACTATGTAGGCATGGTTCCATGTCCGTGCGGTATGTCGGGCCCTATGTCAGGCACTATGTTGGGCACTATGTAGGCATGGTTCCATGTCCGCGCAGTATGCCGGGCACTATGTCGGGCACTATGTCGGGCACTATGTTGGGCACTATGTAGGCATGGTTCCATGTCCGTGCAGTGTGTCGGGCACGACGTCGGGCACTATGTCGGCATGGTTCCATGTCCGTGAAGTAGGTCAGGCACTATGTTGGGCACTATGCCGGCATGTTTCCATGTCCATGCAGTGTGTCGGGCAGTATGTTGGGCAGTATGTTGGGCACTATGTAGGCATGGTTCCATGTCCGTGCAGTATGCCGGGCACTATGTCGGGCACTATGTAGGAATGGTTCCATGTCCGTGCAATGTGTCGGGCAGTCTGTTGAGCACTATGTTGGGCACTATGTAGGCATGGTTCCATGTCCGTGCAGTGTGTCGGGCACTACGTCGGCACTATGTCGGCATGGTTCCATGTCCATGCAGTGTGTCGGGCAGTATGTTGGGCACTATGTCGGCATGGTTCCATGTCCGTGCAGTATGCCGGGCACTATGTCGGGCACTATGTTGGGCGCTATGTCGGCATGGTTCCATGTCCATGCAGTATGCCGGGCACTATGCCAGGCGCTATGTAGGCATGGTTCCATGTCCGTGCAGTATGCCGGGCACTATGTCGGGCACTATGTCGGCATGGTTCCATGTCCGTGCAGTATGTCGGGCACTATGTCAAGCACTATGTAGGCATGGTTCCATGTCCGTGCAGTATGCCGGGCACTATGTCGGGCACTATGTAGGCATGGTTCCATGTCCGTGCGGTATGTCGGGCTCTATGTCAGGCACTATGTTGGGCACTATGTAGGCATGGTTCCATGTCCGTGCAGTATGCCGGGCACTATGTCGGGCACTATGTAGGAATGGTTCCATGTCCGTGCAGTGTGTCGAGCAGTCTGTTGGGCACTATGTTGGGCACTATGTAGGCATGGTTCCATGTCCATGCACTATGTCGGGCACTATGTTGGGCACAATGTAGGCATGGTTCCATGTCCGTGCAGTATGCCGGGCACTATGTCGGGCACTATGTAGGAATGGTTCCATGTCCATGCAGTGTGTCGGGCAGTATGTTGGGCACTATGTTGGGCACTATGTAGGCATGGTTCCATGTCCGTGCAGTATGCCGGGCACTATGTCGGGCACTATGTAGGAATGGTTCCATGTCCGTGCAGTGTGTCGGGCAGTCTGTTGGGCACTATGTTGGGCACTATGTAGGCATGGTTCCATGTCCGTGCAGTGTGTCGGGCACTACGTCGGCACTATGTCGGCATGGTTCCATGTCCATGCAGTATGCCGGGCACTATGCCAGGCACTATGTAGGCATGGTTCCATGTCCGTGCAGTGTGTCGGGCACGACGTCGGGCACTATGTCGGCATGGTTCCATGTCCGTGAAGTATGTCAGGCACTATGTTGGGCACTATGTCGGCATGGTTCCATGTCCGTGCAGTGTGTCAGGCACTATGTCGGGCACTATGTTGGGCGCTATGTAGGCATGGTTCCATGTCCCAGCAGTATGCCGGGCACTATGTCGGGCACTATGTAGGAATGGTTCCATGTCCATGCAGTGTGTCGGGCAGTCTGTTGGGCACTATGTTGGGCACTATGTAGGCATGGTTCCATGTCCGTGCAGTGTGTCGGGCACTACGTCGGGCACTATGTCGGCATGGTTCCATGTCCGTGAAGTATGTCAGGCACTATGTTGGGCACTATGTCGGCATGGTTCCATGTCCGTGCAGTGTGTCGGGCACTATGACGGGCACTATGTTGGGCGCTATGTCGGCATGGTTCCATGTCCATGCAGTATGCCGGGCACTATGCCAGGCACTATGTAGGCATGGTTCCATGTCCGTGCAGTATGCCGGGCACTATGTCGGGCACTATGTCGGCATGGTTCCATGTCCGTGCAGTATGTCGGGCACTATGTCAAGCACTATGTAGGCATGGTTCCATGTCCGTGCAGTATGCCGGGCACTATGTCGGGCACTATGTAGGCATGGTTCCATGTCCGTGCGGTATGTCGGGCACTATGTCAGGCACTATGTTGGGCACTATGTAGGCATGGTTCCATGTCCGCGCAGTATGCCGGGCACTATGTCGGGCACTATGTCGGGCACTATGTTGGGCACTATGTAGGCATGGTTCCATGTCCGTGCAGTGTGTCGGGCACGACGTCGGGCACTATGTCGGCATGGTTCCATGTCCGTGAAGTAGGTCAGGCACTATGTTGGGCACTATGCCGGCATGTTTCCATGTCCATGCAGTGTGTCGGGCAGTATGTTGGGCAGTATGTTGGGCACTATGTAGGCATGGTTCCATGTCCGTGCAGTATGCCGGGCACTATGTCGGGCACTATGTAGGAATGGTTCCATGTCCGTGCAATGTGTCGGGCAGTCTGTTGAGCACTATGTTGGGCACTATGTAGGCATGGTTCCATGTCCGTGCAGTGTGTCGGGCACTACGTCGGCACTATGTCGGCATGGTTCCATGTCCATGCAGTGTGTCGGGCAGTATGTTGGGCACTATGTTGGGCACTATGTAGGCATGGTTCCATGTCCATGCAGTATGCCGGGCACTATGCCAGGCACTATGTAGGCATGGTTCCATGTCCGTGCAGTATGCCGGGCACTATGTCGGGCACTATGTAGGCATGGTTCCATGTCCATGCAGTGTGTCGGGCAGTATGTTGGGCACTATGTTGGGCACTATGTAGGCATGGTTCCATGTCCGTGCAGTATGCCGGGCACTATGTCGGGCACTATGTAGGAATGGTTCCATGTCCGTGCAATGTGTCGGGCAGTCTGTTGGGCACTATGTTGGGCACTATGTAGGCATGGTTCCATGTCCGTGCAGTGTGTCGGGCACTACGTCGGCACTATGTCGGCATGGTTCCATGTCCATGCAGTGTGTCGGGCAGTATGTTGGGCACTATGTTGGGCACTATGTAGGCATGGTTCCATGTCCATGCAGTATGCCGGGCACTATGCCAGGCACTATGTAGGCATGGTTCCATGTCCGTGCAGTATGCCGGGCACTATGTCGGGCACTATGTCGGGCACTATGTTGGGCACTATGTAGGCATGGTTCCATGTCCATGCAGTGTGTCGGGCAGTATGTTGGGCACTATGTTGGGCACTATGTAGGCATGGTTCCATGTCCATGCAGTATGCCGGGCACTATGCCAGGCACTATGTAGGCATGGTTCCATGTCCGTGCAGTATGCCGGGCACTATGTCGGGCACTATGTAGGCATGGTTCCATGTCCATGCAGTGTGTCGGGAAGTATGTTTGGCACTATGTTGGGCACTATGTAGGCATGGTTCCATGTCCGTGCAGTGTGTCGGGCACTACGTCGGCACTATGTCGGCATGGTTCCATGTCCATGCAGTATGCCGGGCACTATGCCAGGCACTATGTAGGCATGGTTCCATGTCCGTGCAGTGTGTCGGGCACGACGTCGGGCACTATGTCGGCATGGTTCCATGTCCGTGAAGTATGTCAGGCACTATGTTGGGCACTATGTCGGCATGGTTCCATGTCCGTGCAGTGTGTCAGGCACTATGTCGGGCACTATGTTGGGCGCTATGTAGGCATGGTTCCATGTCCCAGCAGTATGCCGGGCACTATGTCGGGCACTATGTAGGAATGGTTCCATGTCCATGCAGTGTGTCGGGCAGTCTGTTGGGCACTATGTTGGGCACTATGTAGGCATGGTTCCATGTCCGTGCAGTGTGTCGGGCACTACGTCGGGCACTATGTCGGCATGGTTCCATGTCCGTGAAGTATGTCAGGCACTATGTTGGGCACTATGTCGGCATGGTTCCATGTCCGTGCAGTGTGTCGGGCACTATGACGGGCACTATGTTGGGCGCTATGTCGGCATGGTTCCATGTCCATGCAGTATGCCGGGCACTATGCCAGGCACTATGTAGGCATGGTTCCATGTCCGTGCAGTATGCCGGGCACTATGTCGGGCACTATGTCGGCATGGTTCCATGTCCATGCAGTATGTCGGGCACTATGTCAAGCACTATGTAGGCATGGTTCCATGTCCGTGCAGTATGCCGGGCACTATGTCGGGCACTATGTAGGCATGGTTCCATGTCCGTGCGGTATGTCGGGCACTATGTCAGGCACTATGTTGGGCACTATGTAGGCATGGTTCCATGTCCGCGCAGTATGCCGGGCACTATGTCGGGCACTATGTCGGGCACTATGTTGGGCACTATGTAGGCATGGTTCCATGTCCGTGCAGTGTGTCGGGCACGACGTCGGGCACTATGTCGGCATGGTTCCATGTCCGTGAAGTAGGTCAGGCACTATGTTGGGCACTATGCCGGCATGTTTCCATGTCCATGCAGTGTGTCGGGCAGTATGTTGGGCAGTATGTTGGGCACTATGTAGGCATGGTTCCATGTCCGTGCAGTATGCCGGGCACTATGTCGGGCACTATGTAGGAATGGTTCCATGTCCGTGCAATGTGTCGGGCAGTCTGTTGAGCACTATGTTGGGCACTATGTAGGCATGGTTCCATGTCCGTGCAGTGTGTCGGGCACTACGTCGGCACTATGTCGGCATGGTTCCATGTCCATGCAGTGTGTCGGGCAGTATGTTGGGCACTATGTTGGGCACTATGTAGGCATGGTTCCATGTCCATGCAGTATGCCGGGCACTATGCCAGGCACTATGTAGGCATGGTTCCATGTCCGTGCAGTATGCCGGGCACTATGTCGGGCACTATGTAGGCATGGTTCCATGTCCATGCAGTGTGTCGGGCAGTATGTTGGGCACTATGTTGGGCACTATGTAGGCATGGTTCCATGTCCGTGCAGTATGCCGGGCACTATGTCGGGCACTATGTAGGAATGGTTCCATGTCCGTGCAATGTGTCGGGCAGTCTGTTGGGCACTATGTTGGGCACTATGTAGGCATGGTTTCATGTCCGTGCAGTGTGTCGGGCACTACGTCGGCACTATGTCGGCATGGTTCCATGTCCATGCAGTGTGTCGGGCAGTATGTTGGGCACTATGTTGGGCACTATGTAGGCATGGTTCCATGTCCATGCAGTATGCCGGGCACTATGCCAGGCACTATGTAGGCATGGTTCCATGTCCGTGCAGTATGCCGGGCACTATGTCGGGCACTATGTAGGCATGGTTCCATGTCCATGCAGTGTGTCGGGCACTATGTCGGGCACTATGTCGGGCACTATGTTGGCATGGTTCCATGTCCGTGTAGTATGCCGGGCACTATGTCGGGCACTATGTAGGCATGGTTCCATGTCCGTGTAGTATGCCGGGCACTATGTCGGGCACTATGTAGGAATGGTTCCATGTCCATGCAGTGTGTCGGGCAGTATGTTGGGCACTATGTTGGGCACTATGTAGGCATGGTTCCATGTCCGTGCAGTGTGTCGGGCACTATGTCGGGCACTATGTCGGCATGGTTCCATGTCCGTGAAGTATGTCGGGCACTATGTCGGGCACTATGTTGGGCGCTATGTCGGCATGGTTCCATGTCCATGCAGTATGCCGGGCACTATGCCAGGCACTATGTAGGCATGGTTCAATGTCCGTGCAGTATGTCGGGCACTATGCTGGCCACTATGTAGGCATGGTTCCATGTCCATGCAGTGTGTCGGGCACTATGTCGGGCACTATGTCGGGCACTATGTTGGGCACTATGTAGGAATGGTTCCATGTCCATGCAGTGTGTCAGGCAGTATGTTGGGCAGTATGTTGGGCACTATGTAGACATGGTTCCATGTCCGTGCAGTGTGTCAGGCACTATGTCGGGCACTATGTCGGCATGCTTCCATGTCCGTGAAGTATGTCGGGCACTATGTCGGGCACTATGCTGGGCGCTATGTCGGCATGGTTCCATGTCCATGCAGTATGCCGGGCAGTATGCTAGGCACTATGTAGGCATGGTTCCATGTCCGTGCAGTATGCCGGGCACTATGTCGGGCACTATGTTGGGCACTATGTCGGCATGGTTCCATGTCCGTGCAGTATGTCGGGCACTATGTCGGGCACTATGTAGGCATGGTGCCATGTCCGTGCAGCATGCCGGGCACTCTGTCGGGCACTATGTAGGCATGGTTCCATGTCCGTGCGGTATGTCGGGCACTATGTCGGGCACTATGTAGGAATGGTTCCATGTCCATGCAGTGTGTCGGGCACTATGTCGGGCACTGTGTAGGCATGGTTCCATGTCCGTGCAGTATGTTGGACACTATGTTGGGCACTATGTAGGCATGGTTCCATGTCCGTGCAGTGTGTCGGGCACTATGTCGGGCACTATGTAGGCATGGTTCCATGTCCGTGCAGTGTGTCGGGCACTATGTCGGGCACTATGTAGGCATGGTTCCATGTCCGTGCAGTATGCCGGGCAGTACGTCGGGCACTGTGTACGCATGGTTCCATGTTCGTGCGGTATGTCGGGCACTATGTCGGGCGGTATGTCCGGCACTATGTCGGGCACTATGTTGGGCACTATGTAGGCATGGTTCCATGTCCGTGCGGTATGCCGGGCACTATGTCGGGCACTATGTAGGCATGGTGCCATGTCCGTGCAGCATGCCGGGCACTCTGTCGGGCACTATGTAGGCATGGTTCCATGTCCGTGCGGTATGTCGGGCACTATCTCGGGCACTATGTCGGGCATGGTTCCATGTCCGTGCAGTATGCCGGGCACTATGTCGGGCACTATGTAGGAATGGTTCCATGTCCATGCTTTGTGTCGGGCACTATGTCGGGCACTATGTCGGGCACTATGTGGGCATGGTTCCATGTCCGTGCAGTATGCCGGGCACTATGTCGGGCACTATGTAGGCATGGTTCCATGTCCGTGCAGTATGTTGGACACTATGTTGGGCACTATGTAGGCATGGTTCCATGTCCGTGCAGTGTGTCGGGCACTATGTCGGGCACTATGTAGGCATGGTTCCATGTCCGTGCAGTGTGTCGGGCACTATGTCGGGCACTATGTAGGCATGGTTCCATGTCCGTGCAGTATGCCGGGCAGGACGTCGGGCACTGTGTACGCATGGTTCCATGTTCGTGCGGTATGTCGGGCACTATGTCGGGCGGTATGTCGGGCACTATGTCGGGCACTATGTTGGGCACTATGTAGGCATGGTTCCATGTCCGTGCGGTATGCCGGGCACTATGTCGGGCACTATGTAGGCATGGTGCCATGTCCGTGCAGCATGCCGGGCACTCTGTCGGGCACTATGTAGGCATGGTTCCATGTCCGTGCGGTATGTCGGGCACTATCTCGGGCACTATGTCGGGCATGGTTCCATGTCCGTGCAGTATGCCGGGCACTATGTCGGGCACTATGTAGGAATGGTTCCATGTCCATGCTTTGTGTCGGGCACTATGTCGGGCACTATGTCGGGCACTATGTAGGCATGGTTCCATGTCCGTGCAGTATGTCGGGCACTATGCTGGGCACTATGTGGGCATGGTTCCATGTCCGTGCAGTATGCCGGGCACTATGTCGGGCACTATGTAGGCATGGTTCCATGTCCGTGCAGTATGCCGGGCACTATGTCGGGCACTATGTTGGGCACTATGTCGGCATGGTTCCATGTCCGTGCAGTATGTCGGGCACTATGTCGGGCACTATGTAGGCATGGTGCCATGTCCGTGCAGCATGCCGGGCACTCTGTCGGGCACTATGTAGGCATGGTTCCATGTCCGTGCAGTATGTTGGACACTATGTTGGGCACTATGTAGGCATGGTTCCATGTCCGTGCAGTGTGTCGGGCACTATGTCGGGCACTATGTAGGCATGGTTCCATGTCCGTGCAGTGTGTCGGGCACTATGTCGGGCACTATGTAGGCATGGTTCCATGTCCGTGCAGTATGCCGGGCAGTACGTCGGGCACTGTGTACGCATGGTTCCATGTTCGTGCGGTATGTCGGGCACTATGTCGGGCGGTATGTCGGGCACTATGTCGGGCACTATGTTGGGCACTATGTAGGCATGGTTCCATGTCCGTGCGGTATGCCGGGCACTATGTCGGGCACTATGTAGGCATGGTGCCATGTCCGTGCAGCATGCCGGGCACTCTGTCGGGCACTATGTAGGCATGGTTCCATGTCCGTGCAGTGTGTCGGGCACTATGCCGGGCACTATGTTGGGCACTATGTAGGCATGGTTCCATGTCCGTGCAGTGTGTCGGGCACTATGTCGGGCACTATGTAGGCATGGTTCCATGTCCGTGCAGTGTGTCGGGCACTATGTCGGGCACTATGTAGGCATGGTTCCATGTCCGTGCAGTATGCCGGGCAGTACGTCGGGCACTGTGTACGCATGGTTCCATGTTCGTGCGGTATGTCGGGCACTATGTCGGGCGGTATGTCGGGCACTATGTTGGGCACTATGTTAGGAACTATGTAGGCATGGTTCCATGTCCGTGCAGTGTGTTGGGCACTATGTTGGGCACTATGTCGGCATGGTTCCATGTCCGTGCAGTATGTCGGGCACTGTGTCAGGCACTATGTAGGCATGGTTCCATGTCCGTGCAGTATGCCGGGCACTATGTCGGGCACTATGTAGGCATGGTTCCATGTCCGTGCAGTATGTTGGGCACTATGTTGGGCACTATGTAGGCATGGTTCCATGTCCGTGCAGTGTGTCGGGCACTATGTCGGGCACTATGTTGGGCACTATGTCGGCATGGTTCCATGTCCGTGCAGTATGTCGGGCACTATGTCAGGCACTCTGTTGGGCACTATGTCGGCATGGTTCCATGTCCGTGCAGTATGTCGGGTACTATGTTGGGCGATATGTCGGCATGCTTCCATGTCCGTGCAGTATGCCGGGCACTATGTCGGGCACTATGTAGGCATGGTTCCATGTCCGTGCGGTATGTCGGGCACTATGTCAGGCACTATGTAGGCATGGTTCCATGTCCGTGCAGTATGCTGGGCACTATGTCGGGCACTATGTAGGCATGGTTCCATGTCCGTGCAGTGTGTCGGGCACTATGCCGGGCACTATGTTGGGCACTATGTCGGCATGGTTCCATGTCCATGCAGTGTGTCGGGCACTATGTCGGGCACTATGTTGGGCACTATGTCGGCATGGTTCCATGTCCGTGCAGTATGTCGGGCACTATGTCAGGCACTCTGTTGGGCACTATGTCGGCATGGTTCCATGTCCGTGCAGTATGCCGGGCACTATGTCGGGCACTATGTCGGCATGGTTCCATGTCCGTGAAGTATGTCGGGCACTATGTTGGGCACTATGTAGGCATGGTTCCATGTCCGTGCAGTGTGTCGGGCACTATGCCGGGCACTATGTTGGGCACTATGTCGGCATGGTTCCATGTCCATGCAGTGTGTCGGGCACTATGTCGGGCACTATGTTGGGCACTATGTACGCATGGTTCCATGTCCGTGCAGTATGTTGGGCACTATGTTGGGCACTATGTAGGCATGGTTCCATGTCCGTGCAGTGTGTTGGGCACTATGTTGGGCACTATGTCGGCATGGTTCCATGTCCGTGCAGTATGTCGGGCACTATGTCAGGCACTTTGTAGGCATGGTTCCATGTCCGTGCAGTATGCCGGGCACTATGTCGGGCACTATGTAGGCATGGTGCCATGTCCGTGCAGTATGTTGGGCACTATGTTGGGCACTATGTAGGCATGGATCCATGTCCGTGCAGTGTGTTGGGCACTATGTTAGGAACTATGTAGGCATGGTTCCACGTCCGTGCAGTATGTCGGGTACTATGTTGGGCGCTATGTCGGCATGCTTCCATGTCCGTGCAGTATGCCGGGCACTATGTCGGGCACTATGTAGGCATGGTTCCATGTCCGTGCGGTATGTCGGGCACTATGTCAGGCACTATGTAGGCATGGTTCCATGTCCGTGCAGTATGCTGGGCACTATGTCGGGCACTATGTAGGCATGGTTCCATGTCCGTGCAGTGTGTCGGGCACTATGCCGGGCACTATGTTGGGCACTATGTAGGCATGGTTCCATGTCCGTGCAGTGTGTCGGGCACTATGTCGGGCACTATGTTGGGCACTATGTCGGCATGGTTCCATGTCCGTGCAGTATGTCGGGCTCTATGTTAGGCACTATGTAGGCATGGTTCCATGTCCGTGCAGTATGCCGGGCACTATGTCGGGCACTATGTAGGCATGGTTCCATGTCCGTGCAGTATGTTGGGCACTATGTTGGGCACTATGTAGGCATGGTTCCATGTCCGTGCAGTGTGTCGGGCACTATGTCGGGCACTATGTTGGGCACTATGTCGGCATGGTTCCATGTCCGTGCAGTATGTCGGGCACTATGTCAGGCACTATGTAGGCATGGTTCCATGTCCGTGCAGTATGCCGGGCACTATGTCGGGCACTATGTAGGCATGGTTCCATGTCCGTGCAGTATGTTGGGCACTATGTCGGGCACTATGTAGGCATGGATCCATGTCCGTGCAGTGTGTTGGGCACTATGTTAGGAACTATGTAGGCATGGTTCCACGTCCGTGCAGTATGTCGGGTACTATGTTGGGCGCTATGTCGGCATGCTTCCATGTCCGTGCAGTATGCCGGGCACTATGTCGGGCACTATGTAGGCATGGTTCCATGTCCGTGCGGTATGTCGGGCACTATGTCAGGCACTATGTAGGCATGGTTCCATGTCCGTGCAGTATGCTGGGCACTATGTCGGGCACTATGTAGGCATGGTTCCATGTCCGTGCAGTGTGTCGGGCACTATGCCGGGCACTATGTTGGGCACTATGTAGGCATGGTTCCATGTCCGTGCAGTGTGTCGGGCACTATGTCGGGCACTATGTTGGGCACTATGTCGGCATGGTTCCATGTCCGTGCAGTATGTCGGGCTCTATGTTAGGCACTATGTAGGCATGGTTCCATGTCCGTGCAGTATGCCGGGCACTATGTCGGGCACTATGTAGGCATGGTTCCATGTCCGTGCAGTATGTTGGGCACTATGTTGGGCACTATGTAGGCATGGTTCCATGTCCGTGCAGTGTGTCGGGCACTATGTCGGGCACTATGTTGGGCACTATGTCGGCATGGTTCCATGTCCGTGCAGTATGTCGGGCACTATGTCAGGCACTATGTAGGCATGGTTCCATGTCCGTGCAGTATGCCGGGCACTATGTCGGGCACTATGTAGGCATGGTTCCATGTCCGTGCAGTATGTTGGGCACTATGTTGGGCACTATGTCGGCATGGTTCCATGTCCGTGCAGTGTGTCGGGCACTATGACGGGCACTATGTTGGGCGCTATGTCGGCATGGTTCCATGTCCGTGCAGTGTGTTGGGCACTATGTTGGGCACTATGTCGGCATGGTTCCATGTCCGTGCAGTATGTTGGGCACTATGTTGGGCACTATGTAGGCATGGTTCCATGTCCGTGCAGTGTGTCGGGCACTATGTCGGGCACTATGTTGGGCACTATGTCGGCATGGTTCCATGTCCGTGCAGTATGTCGGGCACTATGTCAGGCACTATGTAGGCATGGTTCCATGTCCGTGCAGTATGCCGGGCACTATGTCGGGCACTATGTAGGCATGGTTCCATGTCCGTGCAGTATGTTGGGCACTATGTCGGGCACTATGTAGGCATGGATCCATGTCCGTGCAGTGTGTTGGGCACTATGTTAGGAACTATGTAGGCATGGTTCCACGTCCGTGCAGTATGTCGGGTACTATGTTGGGCGCTATGTCGGCATGCTTCCATGTCCGTGCAGTATGCCGGGCACTATGTCGGGCACTATGTAGGCATGGTTCCATGTCCGTGCGGTATGTCGGGCACTATGTCAGGCACTATGTAGGCATGGTTCCATGTCCGTGCAGTATGCTGGGCACTATGTCGGGCACTATGTAGGCATGGTTCCATGTCCGTGCAGTGTGTCGGGCACTATGCCGGGCACTATGTTGGGCACTATGTAGGCATGGTTCCATGTCCGTGCAGTGTGTCGGGCACTATGTCGGGCACTATGTTGGGCACTATGTCGGCATGGTTCCATGTCCGTGCAGTATGTCGGGCTCTATGTTAGGCACTATGTAGGCATGGTTCCATGTCCGTGCAGTATGCCGGGCACTATGTCGGGCA
This sequence comes from Ulva prolifera, assembly GCA_023078555.1. Classification (NCBI taxonomy): domain Eukaryota; kingdom Viridiplantae; phylum Chlorophyta; class Ulvophyceae; order Ulvales; family Ulvaceae; genus Ulva; species Ulva prolifera. The sequence goes on from CM041199.1 coordinate 9,215,868, forward strand.
CTATGTAGGCATGGTTCCATGTCCGTGCAGTATGTTGGGCACTATGTTGGGCACTATGTAGGCATGGTTCCATGTCCGTGCAGTGTGTCGGGCACTATGTCGGGCACTATGTTGGGCACTATGTCGGCATGGTTCCATGTCCGTGCAGTATGTCGGGCACTATGTCAGGCACTATGTAGGCATGGTTCCATGTCCGTGCAGTATGCCGGGCACTATGTCGGGCACTATGTAGGCATGGTTCCATGTCCGTGCAGTATGTTGGGCACTATGTTGGGCACTATGTCGGCATGGTTCCATGTCCGTGCAGTGTGTCGGGCACTATGACGGGCACTATGTTGGGCGCTATGTCGGCATGGTTCCATGTCCATGCAGTATGCCGGGCACTATGCCAGGCACTACGTAGGCATGGTTCCATGTCCGTGCAGTATGCCGGGCACTATGTCGGGCACTATGTCGGCATGGTTCCATGTCCGTGCAGTATGTCGGGCACTATGTCAAGCACTATGTAGGCATGGTTCCATGTCCGTGCAGTATGCCGGGCACTATGTCGGGCACTATGTAGGCATGGTTCCATGTCCGTGCGGTATGTCGGGCACTATGTCAGGCACTATGTTGGGCACTATGTAGGCATGGTTCCATGTCCGCGCAGTATGCCGGGCACTATGTCGGGCACTATGTCGGGCACTATGTTGGGCACTATGTCGGCATGGTTCCATGTCCGTGCAGTGTGTCGGGCACGACGTCGGGCACTATGTCGGCATGGTTCCATGTCCGTGAAGTAGGTCAGGCACTATGTTGGGCACTATGCCGGCATGGTTCCATGTCCATGCAGTGTGTCGGGCAGTATGTTGGGCACTATGTTGGGCACTATGTAGGCATGGTTCCATGTCCGTGCAGTATGCCGGGCACTATGTCGGGCACTATGTAGGAATGGTTCCATGTCCGTGCAATGTGTCGGGCAGTCTGTTGGGCACTATTTTGGGCACTATGTAGGCATGGTTCCATGTCCGTGCAGTGTGTCGGGCACTACGTCGGCACTATGTCGGCATGGTTCCATGTCCATGCAGTGTGTCGGGCAGTATGTTGGGCACTATGTTGGGCACTATGTAGGCATGGTTCCATGTCCGTGCAGTATGCCGGGAACTATGTCGGGCACTATGTAGGAATGGTTCCATGTCCGTGCAATGTGTCGGGCAGTCTGTTGGGCACTATGTTGGGCACTATGTAGGCATGGTTCCATGTCCGGGCACTATGCCGGGCTCTATGTTAGGCACTATGTCGGCATGGTTCCATGTCCATGCAGTGTGTCGGGCAGTATGTTGGGCACTATGTTGGGCACTATGTAGGCATGGTTCCATGTCCGGGCACTATGCCGGGCTCTATGTTAGGCACTATGTCGGCATGGTTCCATGTCCATGCATTGTGTCGGGCACTATGTCGGGCACTATGTTGGGCACTATGTACGCATGGTTCCATGTCCGTGCAGTATGTTGGGCACTATGTTGGGCACTATGTAGGCATGGTTCCATGTCCGTGCAGTGTGTTGGGCACTATGTTGGGCACTATGTCGGCATGGTTCCATGTCCGTGCAGTATGTCGGGCACTATGTCAGGCACTTTGTAGGCATGGTTCCATGTCCGTGCAGTATGCCGGGCACTATGTCGGGCACTATGTAGGCATGGTTCCATGTCCGTGCAGTATGTCGGGCACTATGTCGGGCACTATGTAGGCATGGATCCATGTCCGTGCAGTGTGCCGGGCACTATGTTGGGCACTATGTTGGGCGCTATGTCGGCATGCTTCCATGTCCATGCAGTATGCCGGGCACTATGCCAGGCACTATGTAGGCATGGTTCCATGTCCGTGCAGTATGTTGGGCACTATGTTGGGCACTATGTAGGCATGGTTCCATGTCCGTGCAATGTGTTGGGCACTATGTTAGGAACTATGTAGGCATGGTTCCATGTCCGTGCAGTGTGTCGGGCACTATGTCAAGCACTATGTAGGCATGGTTCCATGTCCGTGCAGTATGCCGGGCACTATGTCGGGCACTATGTAGGCATGGTTCCATGTCCGTGCGGTATGTCGGGCACTATGTCAGGCACTATGTTGGGCACTATGTAGGCATGGTTCCATGTCCGCGCAGTATGCCGGGCACTATGTCGGGCACTATGTCGGGCACTATGTTGGGCACTATGTCGGCATGGTTCCATGTCCGTGCAGTGTGTCGGGCACGACGTCGGGCACTATGTCGGCATGGTTCCATGTCCGTGAAGTAGGTCAGGCACTATGTTGGGCACTATGCCGGCATGGTTCCATGTCCATGCAGTGTGTCGGGCAGTATGTTGGGCACTATGTTGGGCACTATGTAGGCATGGTTCCATGTCCGTGCAGTATGCCGGGCACTATGTCGGGCACTATGTAGGAATGGTTCCATGTCCGTGCAATGTGTCGGGCAGTCTGTTGGGCACTATTTTGGGCACTATGTAGGCATGGTTCCATGTCCGTGCAGTGTGTCGGGCACTACGTCGGCACTATGTCGGCATGGTTCCATGTCCATGCAGTGTGTCGGGCAGTATGTTGGGCACTATGTTGGGCACTATGTAGGCATGGTTCCATGTCCGTGCAGTATGCCGGGAACTATGTCGGGCACTATGTAGGAATGGTTCCATGTCCGTGCAATGTGTCGGGCAGTCTGTTGGGCACTATGTTGGGCACTATGTAGGCATGGTTCCATGTCCGGGCACTATGCCGGGCTCTATGTTAGGCACTATGTCGGCATGGTTCCATGTCCATGCAGTGTGTCGGGCAGTATGTTGGGCACTATGTTGGGCACTATGTAGGCATGGTTCCATGTCCGGGCACTATGCCGGGCTCTATGTTAGGCACTATGTCGGCATGGTTCCATGTCCATGCATTGTGTCGGGCACTATGTCGGGCACTATGTTGGGCACTATGTACGCATGGTTCCATGTCCGTGCAGTATGTTGGGCACTATGTTGGGCACTATGTAGGCATGGTTCCATGTCCGTGCAGTGTGTTGGGCACTATGTTGGGCACTATGTCGGCATGGTTCCATGTCCGTGCAGTATGTCGGGCACTATGTCAGGCACTTTGTAGGCATGGTTCCATGTCCGTGCAGTATGCCGGGCACTATGTCGGGCACTATGTAGGCATGGTTCCATGTCCGTGCAGTATGTCGGGCACTATGTCGGGCACTATGTAGGCATGGATCCATGTCCGTGCAGTGTGCCGGGCACTATGTTGGGCACTATGTTGGGCGCTATGTCGGCATGCTTCCATGTCCATGCAGTATGCCGGGCACTATGCCAGGCACTATGTAGGCATGGTTCCATGTCCGTGCAGTATGTTGGGCACTATGTTGGGCACTATGTAGGCATGGTTCCATGTCCGTGCAATGTGTTGGGCACTATGTTAGGAACTATGTAGGCATGGTTCCATGTCCGTGCAGTGTGTTGGGCACTATGTTGGGCACTATGTCGGCATGGTTCCATGTCCGTGCAGTATGTCGGGCACTGTGTCAGGCACTATGTAGGCATGGTTCCATGTCCGTGCAGTATGCCGGGCACTATGTCGGGCACTATGTAGGCATGGTTCCATGTCCGTGCAGTATGTTGGGCACTATGTTGGGCACTGTGTAGGCATGGTTCCATGTCCGCAGTGTGTCGGGCACTATGTCGGGCACTATGTTGGGCACTATGTCGGCATGGTTCCATGTCCGTGCAGTATGTCGGGCACTATGTCAGGCACTCTGTTGGGCACTATGTCGGCATGGTTCCATGTCCGTGCAGTATGTCGGGTACTATGTTGGGCGATATGTCGGCATGCTTCCATGTCCGTGCAGTATGCCGGGCACTATGTCGGGCAATATGTAGGCATGGTTCCATGTCCGTGCGGTATGTCGGGCACTATGTCAGGCACTATGTAGGCATGGTTCCATGTCCGTGCAGTATGCTGGGCACTATGTCGGGCACTATGTAGGCATGGTTCCATGTCCGTGCAGTGTGTCGGGCACTATGCCGGGCACTATGTTGGGCACTATGTCGGCATGGTTCCATGTCCATGCAGTGTGTCGGGCACTATGTCGGGCACTATGTTGGGCACTATGTCGGCATGGTTCCATGTCCGTGCAGTATGTCGGGCACTATGTTGGGCACTATGTAGGCATGGTTCCATGTCCGTGCAGTGTGTTGGGCACTATGTTGGGCACTATGTCGGCATGGTTCCATGTCCGTGCAGTGTGTTGGGCACTATGTTAGGAACTATGTAGGCATGGTTCCATGTCCGTGCAGTATGTCGGGTACTATGTTGGGCGCTATGTCGGCATGCTTCCATGTCCGTGCAGTATGCCGGGCACTATGTCGGGCACTATGTAGGCATGGTTCCATGTCCGTGCGGTATGTCGGGCACTATGTCAGGCACTATGTAGGCATGGTTCCATGTCCGTGCAGTATGCTGGGCACTATGTCGGGCACTATGTAGGCATGGTTCCATGTCCGTGCAGTGTGTCGGGCACTATGCCGGGCACTATGTTGGGCACTATGTAGGCATGGTTCCATGTCCGTGCAGTGTGTCGGGCACTATGTCGGGCACTATGTTGGGCACTATGTCGGCATGGTTCCATGTCCGTGCAGTATGTCGGGCACTATGTTAGGCACTATGTAGGCATGGTTCCATGTCCGTGCAGTATGCCGGGCACTATGTCGGGCACTATGTAGGCATGGTTCCATGTCCGTGCAGTATGTTGGGCACTATGTTGGGCACTATGTAGGCATGGTTCCATGTCCGTGCAGTGTGTCGGGCACTATGTCGGGCACTATGTTGGGCACTATGTCGGCATGGTTCCATGTCCGTGCAGTATGTCGGGCACTATGTCAGGCACTATGTAGGCATGGTTCCATGTCCGTGCAGTATGCCGGGCACTATGTCGGGCACTATGTAGGCATGGTTCCATGTCCGTGCAGTATGTTGGGCACTATGTTGGGCACTATGTCGGCATGGTTCCATGTCCGTGCAGTGTGTCGGGCACTATGACGGGCACTATGTTGGGCGCTATGTCGGCATGGTTCCATGTCCATGCAGTATGCCGGGCACTATGCCAGGCACTACGTAGGCATGGTTCCATGTCCGTGCAGTATGCCGGGCACTATGTCGGGCACTATGTCGGCATGGTTCCATGTCCGTGCAGTATGTCGGGCACTATGTCAAGCACTATGTAGGCATGGTTCCATGTCCGTGCAGTATGCCGGGCACTATGTCGGGCACTATGTAGGCATGGTTCCATGTCCGTGCGGTATGTCGGGCACTATGTCAGGCACTATGTTGGGCACTATGTAGGCATGGTTCCATGTCCGCGCAGTATGCCGGGCACTATGTCGGGCACTATGTCGGGCACTATGTTGGGCACTATGTCGGCATGGTTCCATGTCCGTGCAGTGTGTCGGGCACGACGTCGGGCACTATGTCGGCATGGTTCCATGTCCGTGAAGTAGGTCAGGCACTATGTTGGGCACTATGCCGGCATGGTTCCATGTCCATGCAGTGTGTCGGGCAGTATGTTGGGCACTATGTTGGGCACTATGTAGGCATGGTTCCATGTCCGTGCAGTATGCCGGGCACTATGTCGGGCACTATGTAGGAATGGTTCCATGTCCGTGCAATGTGTCGGGCAGTCTGTTGGGCACTATGTTGGGCACTATGTAGGCATGGTTCCATGTCCGTGCAGTGTGTCGGGCACTACGTCGGCACTATGTCGGCATGGTTCCATGTCCATGCAGTGTGTCGGGCAGTATGTTGGGCACTATGTTGGGCACTATGTAGGCATGGTTCCATGTCCGTGCAGTATGCCGGGAACTATGTCGGGCACTATGTAGGAATGGTTCCATGTCCGTGCAATGTGTCGGGCAGTCTGTTGGGCACTATGTTGGGCACTATGTAGGCATGGTTCCATGTCCGTGCAGTGTGTCGGGCACTACGTCGGCACTATGTCGGCATGGTTCCATGTCCATGCAGTGTGTCGGGCAGTATGTTGGGCACTATGTTGGGCACTATGTAGGCATGGTTCCATGTCCATGCAGTATGCCGGGCACTATGCCAGGCACTATGTAGGCATGGTTCCATGTCCGTGCAGTATGCCGGGCACTATGTCGGGCACTATGTCGGGCACTATGTTGGGCACTATGTAGGCATGGTTCCATGTCCATGCAGTGTGTCGGGCAGTATGTTGGGCACTATGTTGGGCACTATGTAGGCATGGTTCCATGTCCATGCAGTATGCCGGGCACTATGCCAGGCACTATGTAGGCATGGTTCCATGTCCGTGCAGTATGCCGGGCACTATGTCGGGCACTATGTAGGCATGGTTCCATGTCCATGCAGTGTGTCGGGCAGTATGTTGGGCACTATGTTGGGCACTATGTAGGCATGGTTCCATGTCCGTGCAGAGTGTCGGGCACGACGTCGGGCACTATGTCGGCATGGTTCCATGTCCGTGAAGTATGTCAGGCACTATGTTGGGCACTATGTCGGCATGGTTCCATGTCCGTGCAGTGTGTCGGGCACTATGTCGGGCACTATGTCGGCATGCTTCCATGTCCGTGCAGTATGCCGGGCACTATGTCGGGCACTATGTAGGCATGGTTCCATGTCCGTGCGGTATGTCGGGCACTATGTCAGGCACTATGTAGGCATGGTTCCATGTCCGTGCAGTATGCTGGGCACTATGTCGGGCACTATGTAGGCATGGTTCCATGTCCGTGCAGTGTGTCGGGCACTATGCCGGGCACTATGTTGGGCACTATGTCGGCATGGTTCCATGTCCATGCAGTGTGTCGGGCACTATGTCGGGCACTATGTTGGGCACTATGTACGCATGGTTCCATGTCCGTGCAGTATGTTGGGCACTATGTTGGGCACTATGTAGGCATGGTTCCATGTCCGTGCTGTGTGTTGGGCACTATGTTGGGCACTATGTAGGCATGGTTCCATGTCCGTGCAGTGTGTTGGGCACTATGTTGGGCACTATGTCGGCATGGTTCCATGTCCGTGCGGTATGTCGGGCACTATGTCAGGCACTATGTTGGGCACTATGTCGGCATGGTTCCATGTCCGTGCAGTATGCCGGGCACTATGTCAGGCACTATGTCGGCATGGTTCCATGTCCGTGAAGTATGTCGGGCACTATGTTGGGCACTATGTAGGCATGGTTCCATGTCCGTGCAGTGTGTCGGGCACTATGCCGGGCACTATGTTGGGCACTATGTCGGCATGGTTCCATGTCCATGCAGTGTGTCGGGCACTATGTCGGGCACTATGTTGGGCACTATGTACGCATGGTTCCATGTCCGTGCAGTATGTTGGGCACTATGTTGGGCACTATGTAGGCATGGTTCCATGTCCGTGCAGTGTGTTGGGCACTATGTTGGGCACTATGTCGGCATGGTTCCATGTCCGTGCAGTATGTCGGGCACTATGTCAGGCACTTTGTAGGCATGGTTCCATGTCCGTGCAGTATGCCGGGCACTATGTCGGGCACTATGTAGGCATGGTGCCATGTCCGTGCAGTATGTTGGGCACTATGTTGGGCACTATTTAGGCATGGATCCATGTCCGTGCAGTGTGTTGGGCACTATGTTAGGAACTATGTAGGCATGGTTCCATGTCCGTGCAGTGTGTTGGGCACTATGTTGGGCAATTTGTCGGCATGGTTCCATGTCCGTGCAGTATGTCGGGAACTATGTCAGGCACTATGTAGGCATGGTTCCATGTCCGTGCAGTATGCCGGGCACTATGTCGGGCACTATGTAGGCATGGTTCCATGTCCGTGCAGTATGTTGGGCACTATGTTGGGCACTATGTAGGCATGGTTCCATGTCCGTGCAGTGTGTCGGGCACTATGTCGGGCACTATGTTGGGCACTATGTCGGCATGGTTCCATGTCCGTGCAGTATGTCGGGCACTATGTCAGGCACTATGTAGGCATGGTTCCATGTCCGTGCAGTATGCCGGGCACTATGTCGGGCACTATGTAGGCATGGTTCCATGTCCGTGCAGTATGTTGGGCACTATGTTGGGCACTATGTAGGCATGGTTCCATGTCCGTGCAGTGTGTCGGGCAGTATGTCGGGCACTATGTCAGGCACTATGTCGGCATGGTTCCATGTCCGTGCAGTATGTCGGGCACTATGTCAGGCACTATGTAGGCATGGTTCCATGTCCGTGCAGTATGCCGGGCACTATGTCGGGCACTATGTAGGCATGGTTCCATGTCCGTGCAGTATGTTGGGCACTATGTTGGGCACTATGTCGGCATGGTTCCATGTCCGTGCAGTGTGTCGGGCACTATGACGGGCACTATGTTGGGCGCTATGTCGGCATGGTTCCATGTCCATGCAGTATGCCGGGCACTATGCCAGGCACTACGTAGGCATGGTTCCATGTCCGTGCAGTATGCCGGGCACTATGTCGGGCACTATGTCGGCATGGTTCCATGTCCGTGCAGTATGTCGGGCACTATGTCAAGCACTATGTAGGCATGGTTCCATGTCCGTGCAGTATGCCGGGCACTATGTCGGGCACTATGTAGGCATGGTTCCATGTCCGTGCGGTATGTCGGGCACTATGTCAGGCACTATGTTGGGCACTATGTAGGCATGGTTCCATGTCCGCGCAGTATGCCGGGCACTATGTCGGGCACTATGTCGGGCACTATGTTGGGCACTATGTAGGCATGGTTCCATGTCCGTGCAGTATGCCGGGCACTATGTCGGGCACTATGTAGGAATGGTTCCATGTCCATGCAGTGTGTCGGGCAGTATGTTGGGCACTATGTTGGGCACTATGTAGGCATGGTTCCATGTCCGTGCAGTGTGTCGGGCACTACGTCGGGCACTATGTCGGCATGGTTCCATGTCCGTGAAGTATGTCAGGCACTATGTTGGGCACTATGTCGGCATGGTTCCATGTCCGTGCAGTGTGTCGGGCACTATGACGGGCACTATGTTGGGCACTATGTAGGAATGGTTCCATGTCCATGCAGTGTGTCGGGCACTATGTCGGGCACTATGTAGGCATGGTTCCATGTCCGTGCAGTATGTAGGGCACTATGTTGGGCACTGTGTAGGCATGGTTCCATGTCCGTGCAGTGTGTCGGGCACTATGCCGGGCACTATGCCAGGCACTACGTAGGCATGGTTCCATGTCCGTGCAGTATGCCGGGCACTATGTCGGGCACTATGTCGGCATGGTTCCATGTCCGTGCAGTATGTCGGGCACTATGTCAAGCACTATGTAGGCATGGTTCCATGTCCGTGCAGTATGCCGGGCACTATGTCGGGCACTATGTAGGCATGGTTCCATGTCCGTGCGGTATGTCGGGCACTATGTCAGGCACTATGTTGGGCACTATGTAGGCATGGTTCCATGTCCGCGCAGTATGCCGGGCACTATGTCGGGCACTATGTCGGGCACTATGTTGGGCACTATGTAGGCATGGTTCCATGTCCGTGCAGTATGCCGGGCACTATGTCGGGCACTATGTAGGAATGGTTCCATGTCCATGCAGTGTGTCGGGCAGTATGTTGGGCACTATGTTGGGCACTATGTAGGCATGGTTCCATGTCCGTGCAGTGTGTCGGGCACTACGTCGGGCACTATGTCGGCATGGTTCCATGTCCGTGAAGTATGTCAGGCACTATGTTGGGCACTATGTCGGCATGGTTCCATGTCCGTGCAGTGTGTCGGGCACTATGACGGGCACTATGTTGGGCACTATGTAGGAATGGTTCCATGTCCATGCAGTGTGTCGGGCACTATGTCGGGCACTATGTAGGCATGGTTCCATGTCCGTGCAGTATGTAGGGCACTATGTTGGGCACTGTGTAGGCATGGTTCCATGTCCGTGCAGTGTGTCGGGCACTATGACGGGCACTATGTTGGGCGCTATGTCGGCATGGTTCCATGTCCATGCAGTATGCCGGGCACTATGTCGGGCACTATGTAGGCATGGTTCCATGTCCGTGTAGTATGCCGGGCACTATGTCGGGCACTATGTAGGAATGGTTCCATGTCCATGCAGTGTGTCGGGCAGTATGTTGGGCACTATGTTGGGCACTATGTAGGCATGGTTCCATGTCCGTGCAGTGTGTCGGGCACTACGTCGGGCACTATGTCGGCATGGTTCCATGTCCGTGAAGTATGTCAGGCACTATGTTGGGCACTATGTCGGCATGGTTCCATGTCCGTGCAGTGTGTCAGGCACTATGACGGGCACCATGTTGGGCACTATGTAGGAATGGTTCCATGTCCATGCAGTGTGTCGGGCACTATGTCGGGCACTATGTAGGCATGGTTCCATGTCCGTGCAGTATGTAGGGCACTATGTTGGGCACTATGTAGGCATGGTTCCATGTCCGTGCAGTGTGTCGGGCACTATGACGGGCACTATGTTGGGCGCTATGTCGGCATGGTTCCATGTCCATGCAGTATGCCGGGCACTATGTCGGGCACTATGTAGGCATGGTTCCATGTCTGTGTAGTATGCCGGGCACTATGTCGGGCACTATGTAGGAATGGTTCCATGTCCATGCAGTGTGTCGGGCAGTATGTCGGGCACTATGTTGGGCACTATGTAGGCATAGTTCCATGTCCGTGCAGTATGCCGGGCACTATGTCGGGCACTATGTAGGAATGGTTCCATGTCCATGCAGTGTGTCGGGCAGTATGTTGGGCACTATGTTGGGCACTATGTAGGCATGGTTCCATGTCCGTGCAGTGTGTCGGGCACTACGTCGGGCACTATGTCGGCATGGTTCCATGTCCGTGAAGTATGTCAGGCACTATGTTGGGCACTATGTCGGCATGGTTCCATGTCCGTGCAGTGTGTCGGGCACTATGACGGGCACTATGTTGGGCACTATGTAGGAATGGTTCCATGTCCATGCATTGTGTCGGGCACTATGTCGGGCACTATGTAGGCATGGTTCCATGTCCGTGCAGTATGTAGGGCACTATGTTGGGCACTGTGTAGGCATGGTTCCATGTCCGTGCAGTGTGTCGGGCACTATGACGGGCACTATGTTGGGCGCTATGTCGGCATGGTTCCATGTCCATGCAGTATGCCGGGCACTATGCCAGGCACTATGTAGGCATGGTTCCATGTCCGTGCAGTGTGTCGGGCACTACGTCGGGCACTATGTCGGCATGGTTCCATGTCCGTGAAGTATGTCAGGCACTATGTTGGGCACTATGTCGGCATGGTTCCATGTCCGTGAAGTATGTCAGGCACTATGTTGGGCACTATGTCGGCATGGTTCCATGTCCGTGCAGTGTGTCGGGCACTATGACGGGCACTATGTTGGGCACTATGTAGGCATGGTTCCATGTCCGTGCAGTGTGTCGGGCACTACGTCGGGCACTATGTCGGCATGGTTCCATGTCCGTGAAGTATGTCAGGCACTATGTTGGGCACTATGTCGGCATGGTTCCATGTCCGTGCAGTGTGTCGGGCACTATGACGGGCACTATGTTGGGCACTATGTAGGAATGGTTCCATGTCCATGCATTGTGTCGGGCACTATGTCGGGCACTATGTAGGCATGGTTCCATGTCCGTGCAGTATGTAGGGCACTATGTTGGGCACTGTGTAGGCATGGTTCCATGTCCGTGCAGTGTGTCGGGCACTGTGACGGGCACTATGTTGGGCGCTATGTCGGCATGGTTCCATGTCCATGCAGTATGCCGGGCACTATGTCGGGCACTATGTAGGCATGGTTCCATGTCCGTGCGGTATGTCGGGCACTATGTCAGGCACTATGTTGGGCACTATGTAGGCATGGTTCCATGTCCGTGCAGTATGCCGGGCACTATGTCGGGCACTATGTAGGAATGGTTCCATGTCCGTGCAGTGTGTCGGGCAGTCTGTTGGGCACTGTGTTGGGCACTATGTAGGCATGGTTCCATGTCCATGCACTATGTCGGGCACTATGTTGGGCACAATGTAGGCATGGTTCCATGTCCGTGCAGTATGCCGGGCACTATGTCGGGCACTATGTAGGAATGGTTCCATGTCCATGCAGTGTGTCGGGCAGTATGTTGGGCACTATGTAGGCATTGTTCCATGTCCATGCAGTATGCCGGGCACTATGCCAGGCACTATGTAGGCATGGTTCCATGTCCGTGCAGTATGCCGGGCACTATGTCGGGCACTATGTAGGCATGGTTCCATGTCCATGCAGTGTGTCGGGCAGTATGTTGGGCACTATGTTGGGCACTATGTAGGCATGGTTCCATGTCCGTGCAGAGTGTCGGGCACGACGTCGGGCACTATGTCGGCATGGTTCCATGTCCGTGAAGTATGTCAGGCACTATGTTGGGCACTATGTCGGCATGGTTCCATGTCCGTGCAGTGTGTCGGGCACTATGTCGGGCACTATGTCGGGCACTATGTCGGCATGGTTCCATCTCCATGCAGTATGTCGGGCACTATGTCCAGCACTATGTAGGCATGGTTCCATGTCCGTGCAGTATGCCGGGCACTATGTCGGGCACTATGTAGGCATGGTTCCATGTCCGTGCAGTATGCCGGGCACTATGTCGGGCACTATGTCGGGCACTATGTTGGGCACTATGTAGGCATAGTTCCATGTCCGTGCAGTATGCCGGGCACTATGTCGGGCACTATGTAGGAATGGTTCCATGTCCATGCAGTGTGTCGGGCAGTATGTTGGGCACTATGTTGGGCACTATGTAGGCATGGTTCCATGTCCGTGCAGTGTGTCGGGCACTACGTCGGGCACTATGTCGGCATGGTTCCATGTCCGTGAAGTATGTCAGGCACTATGTTGGGCACTATGTCGGCATGGTTCCATGTCCGTGCAGTGTGTCGGGCACTATGACGGGCACTATGTTGGGCACTATGTAGGAATGGTTCCATGTCCATGCATTGTGTCGGGCACTATGTCGGGCACTATGTAGGCATGGTTCCATGTCCGTGCAGTATGTAGGGCACTATGTTGGGCACTGTGTAGGCATGGTTCCATGTCCGTGCAGTGTGTCGGGCACTATGACGGGCACTATTTTGGGCGCTATGTCGGCATGGTTCCATGTCCATGCAGTATGCCGGGCACTATGCCAGGCACTATGTAGGCATGGTTCCATGTCCGTGCAGTGTGTCGGGCACTACGTCGGGCACTATGTCGGCATGGTTCCATGTCCGTGAAGTATGTCAGGCACTATGTTGGGCACTATGTCGGCATGGTTCCATGTCCGTGAAGTATGTCAGGCACTATGTTGGGCACTATGTCGGCATGGTTCCATGTCCGTGCAGTGTGTCGGGCACTATGACGGGCACTATGTTGGGCACTATGTAGGCATGGTTCCATGTCCGTGCAGTGTGTCGGGCACTACGTCGGGCACTATGTCGGCATGGTTCCATGTCCGTGAAGTATGTCAGGCACTATGTTGGGCACTATGTCGGCATGGTTCCATGTCCGTGCAGTGTGTCGGGCACTATGACGGGCACTATGTTGGGCACTATGTAGGAATGGTTCCATGTCCATGCATTGTGTCGGGCACTATGTCGGGCACTATGTAGGCATGGTTCCATGTCCGTGCAGTATGTAGGGCACTATGTTGGGCACTGTGTAGGCATGGTTCCATGTCCGTGCAGTGTGTCGGGCACTATGACGGGCACTATGTTGGGCGCTATGTCGGCATGGTTCCATGTCCATGCAGTATGCCGGGCACTATGCAAGGCACTATGTAGGCATGGTTCCATGTCCGTGCAGTGTGTCGGGCACTACGTCGGGCACTATGTCGGCATGGTTCCATGTCCGTGAAGTATGTCAGGCACTATGTTGGGCACTATGTCGGCATGGTTCCATGTCCGTGCACTGTGTCGGGCACTATGACGGGCACAATGTTGGGCGCTATGTCGGCATGGTTCCATGTCCATGCAGTATGCCGGGCACTATGCCAGGCGCTATGTAGGCATGGTTACATGTCCGTGCAGTGTGTCTGGCACTACGTCCGGCACTATGTCGGCATGGTTCCATGTCCGTGAAGTATGTCAGGCACTATGTCGGGCACTATGTAGGAATGGTTCCATGTCCATGCAGTGTGTCGGGCAGTATGTAGGGCACTATGTAGGCATGGTTCCATGTCCGTGCGGTATGTCGGGCACTATGTCAGGCACTATGTTGGGCACTATGTAGGCATGGTTCCATGTCCGCGCAGTATGCCGGGCACTATGTCGGGCACTATGTCGGGCACTATGTTGGGCACTGTGTAGGCATGGTTCCATGTCCGTGCAGTGTGTCGGGCACTATGACGGGCACTATGTTGGGCACTATGTCGGCATGGTTCCATGTCCGTGCAGTATGTCGGGCACTATGTCAAGCACTATGTAGGCATGGTTCCATATCCGTGCAGTATGCCGGGCACTATGTCGGGCACTATGTAGGCATGGTTCCATGTCCGTGCGGTATGTCGGGCACTATGTCAGGCACTATGTAGGAATGGTTCCATGTCCATGCAGTGTGTCGGGCAGTATGTTGGGCACTATGCCAGGCACTATGTAGGCATGGTTCCATGTCCGTGCAGTGTGTCGGGCACTACGTCGGGCACTATGTCGGCATGGTTCCATGTCCGTGAAGTATGTCAGGCACTATGTTGGGCACTATGTCGGCATGGTTCCATGTCCGTGAAGTATGTCAGGCACTATGTTGGGCACTATGTCGGCATGGTTCCATGTCCGTGCAGTGTGTCGGGCACTATGACGGGCACTATGTTGGGCACTATGTAGGCATGGTTCCATGTCCGTGCAGTGTGTCGGGCACTACGTCGGGCACTATGTCGGCATGGTTCCATGTCCGTGAAGTATGTCAGGCACTATGTTGGGCACTATGTCGGCATGGTTCCATGTCCGTGCAGTGTGTCGGGCACTATGACGGGCACTATGTTGGGCACTATGTAGGAATGGTTCCATGTCCATGCATTGTGTCGGGCACTATGTCGGGCACTATGTAGGCATGGTTCCATGTCCGTGCAGTATGTAGGGCACTATGTTGGGCACTGTGTAGGCATGGTTCCATGTCCGTGCAGTGTGTCGGGCACTATGACGGGCACTATGTTGGGCGCTATGTCGGCATGGTTCCATGTCCATGCAGTATGCCGGGCACTATGCCAGGCACTATGTAGGCATGGTTCCATGTCCGTGCAGTGTGTCGGGCACTACGTCGGGCACTATGTCGGCATGGTTCCATGTCCGTGAAGTATGTCAGGCACTATGTTGGGCACTATGTCGGCATGGTTCCATGTCCGTGCACTGTGTTGGGCACTATGACGGGCACAATGTTGGGCGCTATGTCGGCATGGTTCCATGTCCATGCAGTATGCCGGGCACTATGCCAGGCGCTATGTAGGCATGGTTACATGTCCGTGCAGTGTGTCTGGCACTACGTCCGGCACTATGTCGGCATGGTTCCATGTCCGTGAAGTATGTCAGGCACTATGTCGGGCACTATGTAGGAATGGTTCCATGTCCATGCAGTGTGTCGGGCAGTATGTAGGGCACTATGTAGGCATGGTTCCATGTCCGTGCGGTATGTCGGGCACTATATCAGGCACTATGTTGGGCACTATGTAGGCATGGTTCCATGTCCGCGCAGTATGCCGGGCACTATGTCGGGCACTATGTCGGGCACTATGTTGGGCACTGTGTAGGCATGGTTCCATGTCCGTGCAGTGTGTCGGGCACTATGACGGGCACTATGTTGGGCACTATGTCGGCATGGTTCCATGTCCGTGCAGTATGTCGGGCACTATGTCAAGCACTATGTAGGCATGGTTCCATGTCCGTGCAGTATGCCGGGCACTATGTCGGGCACTATGTAGGCATGGTTCCATGTCCGTGCGGTATGTCGGGCACTATGTCAGGCACTATGTTGGGCACTATGTAGGCATGGTTCCATGTCCGCGCAGTATGCCGGGCACTATGTCGGGCACTATGTCGGGCACTATGTTGGGCACTATGTAGGCATGGTTCCATGTCCGTGCAGTGTGTCGGGCACGACGTCGGGCACTATGTCGGCATGGTTCCATGTCCGTGAAGTAGGTCAGGCACTATGTTGGGCACTATGCCGGCATGGTTCCATGTTCATGCAGTGTGTCGGGCAGTATGTTGGGCAGTATGTTGGGCACTATGTAGGCATGGTTCCATGTCCGTGCAGTGTGTCTGGCACTACGTCGGGCACTATGTCGGCATGGTTCCATGTCCGTGAAGTATGTCAGGCACTATGTCGGGCACTATGTAGGAATGGTTCCATGTCCATGCAGTGTGTCGGGCAGTATGTAGGGCACTATGTTGGGCACTATGTAGGCATGGTTCCATGTCCGTGAAGTATGTCAGGCACTATGTCGGGCACTATGTAGGAATGGTTCTATGTCCATGCAGTGTGTCGGGCAGTATGTAGGGCACTATGTTGGGCACTATGTAGGCATGGTTCCATGTCCGTGCAGTGTGTCGGGCACTATGACGGGCACTATGTTGGGCGCTATGTCGGCATGGTTCCATGTCCATGCAGTATGCCGGGCACTATGTCGGGCACTATGTAGGCATGGTTCCATGTCTGTGTAGTATGCCGGGCACTATGTCGGGCACTATTTAGGAATGGTTCCATGTCCATGCAGTGTGTCGGGCAGTATGTTGGGCACTATGTTGGGCACTATGTAGGCATTGTTCCATGTCCATGCAGTATGCCGGGCACTATGCCAGGCACTATGTAGGCATGGTTCCATGTCCGTGCAGTATGCCGGGCACTATGTCGGGCACTATGTAGGCATGGTTCCATGTCCATGCAGTGTGTCGGGCAGTATGTTGGGCACTATGTTGGGCACTATGTAGGCATGGTTCCATGTCCGTGCAGAGTGTCGGGCACGACGTCGGGCACTATGTCGGCATGGTTCCATGTCCGTGAAGTATGTCAGGCACTATGTTGGGCACTATGTCGGCATGGTTCCATGTCCGTGCAGTGTGTCGGGCACTATGTCGGGCACTATGTCGGGCACTATGTCGGCATGGTTCCATCTCCATGCAGTATGTCGGGCACTATGTCCAGCACTATGTAGGCATGGTTCCATGTCCGTGCAGTATGCCGGGCACTATGTCGGGCACTATGTAGGCATGGTTCCATGTCCGTGCAGTATGCCGGGCACTATGTCGGGCACTATGTTGGGCACTATGTAGGCATGGTTCCATGTCCGTGCAGTATGCCGGGCACTATGTCGGGCACTATGTAGGAATGGTTCCATGTCCATGCAGTGTGTCGGGCAGTATGTTGGGCACTATGTTGGGCACTATGTAGGCATGGTTCCATGTCCGTGCAGTGTGTCGGGCACTACGTCGGGCACTATGTCGGCATGGTTCCATGTCCGTGAAGTATGTCAGGCACTATGTTGGGCACTATGTCGGCATGGTTCCATGTCCGTGCAGTGTGTCGGGCACTATGACGGGCACTATGTTGGGCACTATGTAGGAATGGTTCCATGTCCATGCAGTGTGTCGGGCACTATGTCGGGCACTATGTAGGCATGGTTCCATGTCCGTGCAGTGTGTCGGGCACGACGTCGGGCACTATGTCGGCATGGTTCCATGTCCGTGAAGTATGTCAGGCACTATGTTGGGCACTATGTCGGCATGGTTCCATGTCCGTGCAGTGTGTCAGGCACTATGTCGGGCACTATGTTGGCATGGTTCCATGTCCGTGAAGTATGTCAGGCACTATGTCGGGCACTATGTAGGAATGGTTCCATGTCCATGCAGTGTGTCGGGCAGTATGTAGGGCACTATGTAGGCATGGTTCCATGTCCGTGCGGTATGTCGGGCACTATATCAGGCACTATGTTGGGCACTATGTAGGCATGGTTCCATGTCCGCGCAGTATGCCGGGCACTATGTCGGGCACTATGTCGGGCACTATGTTGGGCACTGTGTAGGCATGGTTCCATGTCCGTGCAGTGTGTCGGGCACTATGACGGGCACTATGTTGGGCACTATGTCGGCATGGTTCCATGTCCGTGCAGTATGTCGGGCACTATGTCAAGCACTATGTAGGCATGGTTCCATGTCCGTGCAGTATGCCGGGCACTATGTCGGGCACTATGTAGGCATGGTTCCATGTCCGTGCGGTATGTCGGGCACTATGTCAGGCACTATGTTGGGCACTATGTAGGCATGGTTCCATGTCCGCGCAGTATGCCGGGCACTATGTCGGGCACTATGTCGGGCACTATGTTGGGCACTATGTAGGCATGGTTCCATGTCCGTGCAGTGTGTCGGGCACGACGTCGGGCACTATGTCGGCATGGTTCCATGTCCGTGAAGTAGGTCAGGCACTATGTTGGGCACTATGCCGGCATGGTTCCATGTTCATGCAGTGTGTCGGGCAGTATGTTGGGCAGTATGTTGGGCACTATGTAGGCATGGTTCCATGTCCGTGCAGTGTGTCTGGCACTACGTCGGGCACTATGTCGGCATGGTTCCATGTCCGTGAAGTATGTCAGGCACTATGTCGGGCACTATGTAGGAATGGTTCCATGTCCATGCAGTGTGTCGGGCAGTATGTAGGGCACTATGTTGGGCACTATGTAGGCATGGTTCCATGTCCGTGAAGTATGTCAGGCACTATGTCGGGCACTATGTAGGAATGGTTCTATGTCCATGCAGTGTGTCGGGCAGTATGTAGGGCACTATGTTGGGCACTATGTAGGCATGGTTCCATGTCCGTGCAGTGTGTCGGGCACTATGACGGGCACTATGTTGGGCGCTATGTCGGCATGGTTCCATGTCCATGCAGTATGCCGGGCACTATGTCGGGCACTATGTAGGCATGGTTCCATGTCTGTGTAGTATGCCGGGCACTATGTCGGGCACTATTTAGGAATGGTTCCATGTCCATGCAGTGTGTCGGGCAGTATGTTGGGCACTATGTTGGGCACTATGTAGGCATTGTTCCATGTCCATGCAGTATGCCGGGCACTATGCCAGGCACTATGTAGGCATGGTTCCATGTCCGTGCAGTATGCCGGGCACTATGTCGGGCACTATGTAGGCATGGTTCCATGTCCATGCAGTGTGTCGGGCAGTATGTTGGGCACTATGTTGGGCACTATGTAGGCATGGTTCCATGTCCGTGCAGAGTGTCGGGCACGACGTCGGGCACTATGTCGGCATGGTTCCATGTCCGTGAAGTATGTCAGGCACTATGTTGGGCACTATGTCGGCATGGTTCCATGTCCGTGCAGTGTGTCGGGCACTATGTCGGGCACTATGTCGGGCACTATGTCGGCATGGTTCCATCTCCATGCAGTATGTCGGGCACTATGTCCAGCACTATGTAGGCATGGTTCCATGTCCGTGCAGTATGCCGGGCACTATGTCGGGCACTATGTAGGCATGGTTCCATGTCCGTGCAGTATGCCGGGCACTATGTCGGGCACTATGTTGGGCACTATGTAGGCATGGTTCCATGTCCGTGCAGTATGCCGGGCACTATGTCGGGCACTATGTAGGAATGGTTCCATGTCCATGCAGTGTGTCGGGCAGTATGTTGGGCACTATGTTGGGCACTATGTAGGCATGGTTCCATGTCCGTGCAGTGTGTCGGGCACTACGTCGGGCACTATGTCGGCATGGTTCCATGTCCGTGAAGTATGTCAGGCACTATGTTGGGCACTATGTCGGCATGGTTCCATGTCCGTGCAGTGTGTCGGGCACTATGACGGGCACTATGTTGGGCACTATGTAGGAATGGTTCCATGTCCATGCAGTGTGTCGGGCACTATGTCGGGCACTATGTAGGCATGGTTCCATGTCCGTGCAGTGTGTCGGGCACGACGTCGGGCACTATGTCGGCATGGTTCCATGTCCGTGAAGTATGTCAGGCACTATGTTGGGCACTATGTCGGCATGGTTCCATGTCCGTGCAGTGTGTCAGGCACTATGTCGGGCACTATGTTGGCATGGTTCCATGTCCGTGAAGTATGTCAGGCACTATGTCGGGCACTATGTAGGAATGGTTCCATGTCCATGCAGTGTGTCGGGCAGTATGTAGGGCACTATGTTGGGCACTATGTAGGCATGGTTCCATGTCCGTGCAGAGTGTCGGGCACGACGTCGGGCACTATGTCGGCATGGTTCCATGTCCGTGAAGTATGTCAGGCACTATGTTGGGCACTATGTCGGCATGGTTCCATGTCCGTGCAGTGTGTCGGGCACTATGTCGGGCACTATGTCGGGCACTATGTCGGCATGGTTCCATCTCCATGCAGTATGTCGGGCACTATGTCCAGCACTATGTAGGCATGGTTCCATGTCCGTGCAGTATGCCGGGCACTATGTCGGGCACTATGTAGGCATGGTTCCATGTCCGTGCAGTATGCCGGGCACTATGTCGGGCACTATGTCGGGCACTATGTTGGGCACTATGTAGGCATGGTTCCATGTCCGTGCAGTATGCCGCACTACAAGAAACCTGACTGGCCCAGACTTACAGAAGGGGCACATTGTGAGGCGCACTTGGTGCAGTTGGATGAGTCCGAGTGTAGCTCTGGGGGCACATTTGCCTGAACTCTGGGGCTGACATTGGCAAGGGGCTGAAGCCGGCTGCGGTCGTGAGTGGCGTTATTCTGTACAGAAACAAGATCCATTCAATACATCAAGTACATGAAACGTAACAGGTCCGTTAGTGGTGGCAAGCGGCGACTCTGGCGTGCAGCGATCGCTTCGGATCATACAGAGCCTAGCTCCGTGGGGCAATAACTATATGGTTAGCCGGTCTACGCGCAATGCTTATAACGCATAAATGATGCGAAAGCAGTGGGCGATGTAGGTAGTTGCGTAAGTATATGCAGCGTTGTGTGGTGTACGGGATTTCGGCACTGGACGGCTGGATGCATGCTTGGAAGTCGCCGAAGTGGGTGGTGTTTGTCGTGGCGGGATCGAGCTGGAAGTCTTCCACCTATGCAGTAAATCGTGGCAAACGTGTCAACCAAACATTGGTGTAATTTGAGTTCCTTGTGACTATAAGATGGTGCTTCAGGGCATAGAAGTAGGCAGAAGGAGGCTGTGGCACATCACCATGATTCTGCTCCTATGTGAGCACAGAAGTGACCCTTACCACCAAGGGGCTGGAAGTGCCCTTGGCCCAATGGCAGTTTCTCGGGTATCAGGGCCAATTATTATAAGCTGGTGGCAGAATCTGCCACTGATGCAATTAGGGTCACATTCCTCTGCATTGCTAGGAGGAGATCATGGTGGTGCTTCCAGAGCTCGAAAACATGTAGCATGCAGCCGTACAGTACTGATAAGCGACCTACTGTTCTCATATGGCTTGTGAAGGTTACAATCTGTAGGCTGGAGGCAGCTAATACCCGTCCCTCATTCCTATGACACCTGGTCGCCATTGCACAAGCCACTGCAGGGTGAGAGGGGGCTGCACTATCACAACAACACATGAATCAGCAAGCAACACAAAACGGTCCAAAACAAAATCTTCAAATGTGCTGCAGCCTCTCTCTGGAGCTGTGGTCTTGTTCTGCACCTCTGCATCTAGCCTCAATACTTCTTCGACCTCTGCCGCCCTGACGTCCTCTTCCTCTGCATGAAATGCCAAATCAGAACTCATTGCTGCTGGCATATAGTTGTGTGCAACAGAGCTGGACCGCCGTAGCAGAAAGATGTGGCCAGGGAAGGATACACCAACAAATGCCATAATTGCAATGGAAACCAGAAATGCGACATAGAGAGTGCCTCACGACTACGTACAGCATCTATTGACAGTGAGCAAACCTGGATATGGTTAAAACTGCGAATTCAATGCGAGCAAGCATGCTCATTGCGCTCCCCGACTGCCTTATGCTGCAAGGCAGGGAGTGGGGACATGCAACGTTTGGTGACACACCTTGGCACATGGCAAGCTTAGCTGTGGGTCTGCGTTGCACTGTTCTGTGTTGGATTCTATGTCAGCACCTGCACATCGAAGCATGTCATCTTGGGTACAAACATGGCGCCACGTGCACTAGGCTGCTGCTAGGGCAAGAACAGCACACACGCCGCAGTGGCCGTACCCATGGCAGCTAGACTGTATGCTGTTGATACAGCTGCTGTCAAATGAAGCCTTGAACTGCACTCCGAAGGTGCCCGGGAGGGGGCCCCCTCCTGTCAACTTGGATGCACTTGGGTGTGTACCGAGTGCTTCTTTCTCTCCAATAGACAGTAAAAAGTCCATCAGACAAGCTGCTCTGGATCTCGAGCGCATGTTCTCTAGAGATCTGTGGCCCTACATAGGCATATTCGTAATCAGAGGACATAATCGTGACATTGGCGAAGGATACCGACATGGAAAGGGCAAAGATGTCATACTTGGACAGCACTTTCAAATGCAGCTTTTTCGTCTGATAATCAAGATGCTTTGTGGCCAAATCGCGCCGCATTGCCTCGCCATATGAGGCGAGCGCCAGCAACTTCTGGAAGCCAACGATGGCGTCTTCTTCAATGTTCTGCAAGGAGTGGCACCTGACATTTGCAATCCATTGCATCCTAAAGTTGATTGTTCAGAGATCACCTGAGTACTGCTCATGTAAATTCTGTGGAATACAGCGAAGGCAGACTAGGGTGAGGACCTCGATAAACAGTTCAGAGCTCAGCTTGGCCCGCAGCCCAAGCCTGGCAACAGGCATTCCCGGTAGCCACCATCGGTCTTCTGGTCCCCAGAATGTTACTGCCTTTGGCAGAAACTTGACCTTGACGCGATATTCGGGATCGGCCTTCAATGCTGCATTGAGAGCTACCTTGGACAGGCTTGATGGCATGTACGCTATAGTTGCCAGCCCAGCTTCCCTCCTTGCTGGATTCTGCACGTTGAATATGGGGCACTGTTAACCATTCATTACGAGAGACCCAACGGTTAGACGGCGCGGAATGCGACTGTCGACCACTCGCGAGTGCGCGCCCAATATTGAACGTGAAACGCGCTTGGTGCAAATGCCAGCTTTAAAGTGGCTGCGTACCTCGTACTTGGCCTGCTGCGCATCGACCTTTGGTCTGCTTTTGCCGCGACCTTTCTTCTTCGTCGTCAGACGTAATTCGTAGTGGCCCTAAATCTGGGTAGTGTTCTGCAGTCGCGTGAGCGCCTCGTGCACCGGCTCGGCTGCCTCGAGTCTCATGGCGTAGATTCGTTCCATGATCTTCCGAAGACTAAATTGTTTCTTCTCCAAGCTGCCTTCCACGCTGAACTCCTTCGACCCTGCCCTGCCGACATCGCTCAATATAGTCAAGATTACTTCCTCAGCGTGGCTGCGGCAATCTGCTGGCACCCCTAGTGGCTTGCTCGTATACGTATCGGCTGTCACGAGGAGTTTGCCATCTGAGTAAATGTCAATCACCTTAATAGACAGTGTATACGGCCGGAGCCCGGGAGCGTCTTGGCCGGCTTGCATGGTGGCAAATCTGGGAGTAACTCACACTCGACGAGTAGACGGTCAAACCACAATGCTGCGGAGATGCGCTCGCTTGTGACCGGATTCCGTCGCCAGATTCAGTGACGTTCGCTGGGCGTGACAAAGTTCTCCAGGCGCGTTGCCGCCGCGTGCGTGTGGCGTAGGGGGAGGATACCCCACAGCGATGGCGTAGGCAGCACCAGACCCCAGCTCCGCCATCCAGTCGCGACGGTCCATGTCTGCCGTCACATCATCGTGCTGAAGTCAAAGGTCAACGTCGACGCCATCATAAAGATGGCACGAGCGGTATGGTGGCTGCTCCTTTTATGTGTCTGTGATTGCTGCCCTTTAGCACTCGACAATGACACGACCTGTGTCTCGCCACAGCTAACCTGAAAAAGTCAAGAGGCTGTAATTATAATGTATTGTGGCTGTGTTTGCAGGCGCCAGGTGCATCCGAGCATGATATAAATCTGAAATGGTGAAAACCCAACTCTCTGTCCATTCGCCGAGGGGCAAAATCGATGCCATTTCCCATTCGTCAGGTCTCAAATTAAGAGGGAAGCGGGGAGTAAGGTTGCCTCCACGAATATTAGTTTTTCAAGCATTGGGGACATCAGCCTTGCTGATGCTTACCTCGAAAGCTAGCAAGTCAGAAATGTATGTGGGAATTAAATCAGCTTGACGCGGTGTTTCACACCAAATCATACTTCGATAAAGTTTTCTAGCTCAGAATAAAGAGTCGTGGATGTAAACTGCATCAAATCCAAACGTGTCGCGACTCGTGACACTGATCTGTACAGATTTGCCTTTTCTACAGGCATGGACTCCTCTCCACTGTCCACCTGCCATACGCAGAGTTCACTTTCATGTCCACAAACCACACGTCCCACCATTCCCTGGGTGCAAATGTACATGTTACGCATGGCAGCTGTTACAAGCATGCTGGATTTTTTGAGAAGGAGCTGAGGCAGCCACTGGCAAACCTGAGCTGCATATTCATTCATCAACTCACATGTGCAGTGAACTGTGCAGTTTGAACTCCAGCAGCTCAAGGTTGGGTTTGGTGCTGGCTGCTTGCGGCGCACGTGCATGCTGATTTCCCGCTTCTGTGTACATGCTGGATTTTTTTTGAAGAAGCTGAGGCTGCCACTGGCACACCTGAGCTGCAAATCCATTCGGCAACTCACATGTGCAGTGAACTGTGCAGTTTGAGCTCCAGCAGCCCAAGGCTGGGTTTGGTGCTGGCTGCATACGTCGCACGTGCATGCTGGTTTCCCGCTTCTGTGAACATGCTGATTTTTTTGTGAAGGAGCTGAGGCAGCCACTGACACACCTGAGCTGCAAATCCATTCGGCAACTCACATGTGCAGTGAACTGTGCAGTTTGAACTCCAGCAGCTCAAGGTTGGGTTTGGTGCTGGCTGCATACGTCGCACGTGCATGCTGGTTTCCCGCTTCTGTGAGCATGCTGAATTTTTTGTGAAGGAGCTGAGGCTGCCACTGGCACACCTGAGCTGCAAATCCATTCGGCAACTCACATGTGCAGTGAACTGTGCAGTTTGAGCTCCAGCAGCCCAAGGCTGGGTTGGGTGCTGGCTGCATACGTCGCACGTGCATGCTGGTTTCCCGCTTCTGTGAGCATGCTGACTTTTTTGTGAAGGAGCTGAGGCTGCCACTGGCGCGCCTGAGCTGCATATTCATTCATCAACTCACATGTGCAGTGAACTGTGCAGTTTGAGCTCCAGCAGCCCAAGGCTGGGTTGGGTGCTGGCTGCATACGTCGCACGTGCATGCTGGTTTCCCGCTTCTGTGAGCATGCTGAATTTTTTGTGAAGGAGCTGAGGCAGCCACTGGCACACCTGAGCTGCAAATCCATTCGGCAACTCACATGTGCAGTGAACTGTGCAGTTTGAGCTCCAGCAGCCCAAGGCTGGGTTGGGTGCTGGCTGCATACGTCGCACGTGCATGCTGGTTTCCCGCTCTGTGAGCATGCTGAATTTTTTTTGTGAAGGAGCTGAGGCTGCCACTGGCACACCTGAGCTGCAAATCCATTCGGCAACTCACATGTGCAGTGAACTGTGCAGTTTGAGCTCCAGCAGCCCAAGGCTGGGTTGGGTGCTGGCTGCATACGTCGCACGTGCATGCTGGTTTCCCGCTCTGTGAGCATGCTGAATTTTTTGTGAAGGAGCTGAGGCTGCCACTGGCACACCTGAGCTGCAAATCCATTCGGCAACTCACATGTGCAGTGAACTGTGCAGTTTGAGCTCCAGCAGCCCAAGGCTGGGTTTGGTGCTGGCTGCATACGTCGCACGTGCATGCTGGTTTCCCGCTTCTGTGAGCATGCTGACTTTTTTGTGAAGGAGCTGAGGCTGCCACTGGCGCGCCTGAGCTGCATATTCATTCATCAACTCACATGTGCAGTGAACTGTGCAGTTTGAGCTCCAGCAGCCCAAGGCTGGGTTGGGTGCTGGCTGCATACGTCGCACGTGCATGCTGGTTTCCCGCTTCTGTGAGCATGCTGAATTTTTTGTGAAGGAGCTGAGGCAGCCACTGGCACACCTGAGCTGCAAATCCATTCGGCAACTCACATGTGCAGTGAACTGTGCAGTTTGAGCTCCAGCAGCCCAAGGCTGGGTTGGGTGCTGGCTGCATACGTCGCACGTGCATGCTGGTTTCCCGCTCTGTGAGCATGCTGAATTTTTTGTGAAGGAGCTGAGGCTGCCACTGGCACACCTGAGCTGCAAATCCATTCGGCAACTCACATGTGCAGTGAACTGTGCAGTTTGAGCTCCAGCAGCCCAAGGCTGGGTTGGGTGCTGGCTGCATACGTCGCACGTGCATGCTGGTTTCCCGCTTCTGTGAGCATGCTGACTTTTTTGTGAAGGAGCTGAGGCTGCCACTGGCGCGCCTGAGCTGCATATTCATTCATCAACTCACATGTGCAGTGAACTGTGCAGTTTGAGCTCCAGCAGCCCAAGGCTGGGTTGGGTGCTGGCTGCATACGTCGCACGTGCATGCTGGTTTCCCGCTTCTGTGAGCATGCTGAATTTTTTGTGAAGGAGCTGAGGCAGCCACTGGCACACCTGAGCTGCAAATCCATTCGGCAACTCACATGTGCAGTGAACTGTGCAGTTTTTCATTCCCACTTTGAAGCTGTCAACCTTCGGTTGAAAAGTTACGACCATGTAACACCATAGGTACTTGTGCTGATAATGCGGCTTACCCGAGCTGGACGAAGTTTATGAGTCGAGACAGCAACACGTGATTTCTATAGAGGTCCATGCTTATCGCACAGATCACCTACAACCAACAGGAATGAAGCACCTACATGAGCAGCCAGCACATGGTGTTCAAAGCATTTTGCTGTATCACTTGGACACGACACGAGTTCCATGCCCTAGCTAGACATAGCATCTCCACACATCAAGAATTCAGCGTGGATACTCACAGATAATACTTGCCAGCAGCCTACCTCATCGTTAATGGGCTATCCACTGCACCGTAAACTACACCTTCAGTAGCTTGTGATCAAGTAGCTTCTACTGCTGCCATAATCATGATGTCTTGGGCTAGGTGGAGTGTAGCAGCAAACTGCCGCTGCAACACTGATCACGATACACCGAAGGAATACGTCAGTGGAGCATCATCACCTGCATGTCAGTGTAAGAATCGTTTTCATTGTTTACACCTCAAATGGCGTTTTGCTACAGGCGCCATCATGGAACACCAGTCACGAGCAACTGTGGCGCAACACACAAGCCAAGGCAGATGAAGCATGAGCATGTAGCCTACCGGAACGTACTACATTGCTTCGGATATTGGCGTCTGGCAGCCACTGGGGAAGCACGCTGGTCACTAATTGATTCACTCGCAGCATCGCGAAATCCACGCCGACTAATCAAGTCCGTTCTCCGCGCATGAAGAAGACTAGGGGCACATAAGCCATCCGTTGGATCACCTGACTGAGCACACGCACCGGTGGGAACGTGATCACAGTGCAGGCCTGCGCGAGTCGATAATCATGTCGAGCCCAAAGCCGCATCCGCGTTAGCTGCATGCATCGGCTACAAACGCTGCTGGCTCCCTCCGGGCGGCCGCAAGGATCGCCACGAAAGCCGACATCAAGCAAAGCATGACCAGGATTTACGCACTCATGAATCTGTACAGCCGACCCATCACACCACCCACGGGACACCTGCTCAATGTCCGTGCGTCGATGTACCAAACCGCCAGAAACAGTCATCAGCACCCACGGTGCACAGTTCGCACATTCAATCGATTATGTGCCTTATCTGTCAAGATAGTAATATTCAATGCGACCCGATTGTCCATAGCAGGGCATCGCACCGTTTCACCAATGTGCCATGGCATGGTGGCACAAATACGGCCCCTTATGGAGCAGCTTGGTGAATGCCCAAGCAAACACCCCCTCATCGTGGGGCCCATATGTGCCCCTGACTTTCAAAGTGACCCTGGAGCCGGAACCCCCCCCAGCTGCCGAATCCTGAAACCGCCCCTGAACTAGCATGGGGCACTACAGCCCTCTGCCAACGAGCCCCCAAGTCATAAGGGGCACCTTGTCCTTCCTTGGGCCGGTCAGGTTTCTTGTAGTGCCGGGCACTATGTCGGGCACTATGTAGGAATGGTTCCATGTCCATGCAGTGTGTCGGGCAGTATGTTGGGCACTATGTTGGGCACTATGTAGGCATGGTTCCATGTCCGTGCAGTGTGTCGGGCACTACGTCGGGCACTATGTCGGCATGGTTCCATGTCCGTGAAGTATGTCAGGCACTATGTTGGGCACTATGTCGGCATGGTTCCATGTCCGTGCAGTGTGTCGGGCACTATGTCGGGCACTATGTAGGCATGGTTCCATGTCCGTGCAGTATGTAGGGCACTATGTTGGGCACTATGTTGGGCACTATGTAGGCATGGTTCCATGTCTGTGCAGTATGCCGGGCACTATGTCGGGCACTATGTAGGAATGGTTCCATGTCCGTGAAGTATGTCAGGCACTATGTTGGGCACTATGTCGGCATGGTTCCATGTCCGTGCACTGTGTCGGGCACTATGACGGGCACAATGTTGGGCGCTATGTCGGCATGGTTCCATGTCCATGCAGTATGCCGGGCACTATGCCAGGCGCTATGTAGGCATGGTTCCATGTCCGTGCAGTATGCCGGGCACTATGTCGGGCACTATGTAGGCATGGTTCCATGTCCGTGCGGTATGTCGGGCACTATGTCAGGCACTATGTTGGGCACTATGTAGGCATGGTTCCATGTCTGTGCAGTATGCCGGGCACTATGTCGGGCACTATGTAGGAATGGTTCCATGTCCGTGCAGTGTGTCGGGCAGTCTGTTGGGCACTATGTTGGGCACTATGTAGGCATGGTTCCATGTCCATGCACTATGTCGGGCACTATGTTGGGCACAATGTAGGCATGGTTCCATGTCCGTGCAGTATGCCGGGCACTATGTCGGGCACTATGTAGGAATGGTTCCATGTCCATGCAGTGTGTCGGGCAGTATGTTGGGCACTATGTTGGGCACTATGTAGGCATGGTTCCATGTCCGTGCAGTATGCCGGGCACTATGTCGGGCACTATGTAGGAATGGTTCCATGTCCGTGCAGTGTGTCGGGCAGTCTGTTGGGCACTATGTTGGGCACTATGTAGGCATGGTTCCATGTCCGTGCAGTGTGTCGGGCACTACGTCGGCACTATGTCGGCATGGTTCCATGTCCATGCAGTATGCCGGGCACTATGCCAGGCACTATGTAGGCATGGTTCCATGTCCGTGCAGTGTGTCGGGCACGACGTCGGGCACTATGTCGGCATGGTTCCATGTCCGTGAAGTATGTCAGGCACTATGTTGGGCACTATGTCGGCATGGTTCCATGTCCGTGTAGTGTGTCAGGCACTATGTCGGGCACTATGTTGGGCGCTATGTAGGCATGGTTCCATGTCCCAGCAGTATGCCGGGCACTATGCCAGGCGCTATGTAGGCATGGTTCCATGTCCGTGCAGTATGTAGGGCACTATGTTGGGCACTGTGTAGGCATGGTTCCATGTCCGTGCAGTGTGTCGGGCACTACGTCGGGCACTATGTCGGCATGGTTCCATGTCCGTGAAGTATGTCAGGCACTATGTTGGGCACTATGTCGGCATGGTTCCATGTCCGTGCACTGTGTCGGGCACTATGACGGGCACAATGTTGGGCGCTATGTCGGCATGGTTCCATGTCCATGCAGTATGCCGGGCACTATGCCAGGCGCTATGTAGGCATGGTTCCATGTCCGTGCAGTATGCCGGGCACTATGTCGGGCACTATGTAGGCATGGTTCCATGTCCGTGCGGTATGTCGGGCACTATGTCAGGCACTATGTTGGGCACTATGTAGGCATGGTTCCATGTCTGTGCAGTATGCCGGGCACTATGTCGGGCACTATGTAGGAATGGTTCCATGTCCGTGCAGTGTGTCGGGCAGTCTGTTGGGCACTATGTTGGGCACTATGTAGGCATGGTTCCATGTCCATGCACTATGTCGGGCACTATGTTGGGCACAATGTAGGCATGGTTCCATGTCCGTGCAGTATGCCGGGCACTATGTCGGGCACTATGTAGGAATGGTTCCATGTCCATGCAGTGTGTCGGGCAGTATGTTGGGCACTATGTTGGGCACTATGTAGGCATGGTTCCATGTCCGTGCAGTATGCCGGGCACTATGTCGGGCACTATGTAGGAATGGTTCCATGTCCGTGCAGTGTGTCGGGCAGTCTGTTGGGCACTATGTTGGGCACTATGTAGGCATGGTTCCATGTCCGTGCAGTGTGTCGGGCACTACGTCGGCACTATGTCGGCATGGTTCCATGTCCATGCAGTATGCCGGGCACTATGCCAGGCACTATGTAGGCATGGTTCCATGTCCGTGCAGTGTGTCGGGCACGACGTCGGGCACTATGTCGGCATGGTTCCATGTCCGTGAAGTATGTCAGGCACTATGTTGGGCACTATGTCGGCATGGTTCCATGTCCGTGTAGTGTGTCAGGCACTATGTCGGGCACTATGTTGGGCGCTATGTAGGCATGGTTCCATGTCCCAGCAGTATGCCGGGCACTATGTCGGGCACTATGTAGGAATGGTTCCATGTCCATGCAGTGTGTCGGGCAGTCTGTTGGGCACTATGTTGGGCACTATGTAGGCATGGTTCCATGTCCGTGCAGTGTGTCGGGCACTACGTCGGGCACTATGTCGGCATGGTTCCATGTCCGTGAAGTATGTCAGGCACTATGTTGGGCACTATGTCGGCATGGTTCCATGTCCGTGCAGTGTGTCGGGCACTATGACGGGCACTATGTTGGGCGCTATGTCGGCATGGTTCCATGTCCATGCAGTATGCCGGGCACTATGCCAGGCACTATGTAGGCATGGTTCCATGTCCGTGCAGTATGCCGGGCACTATGTCGGGCACTATGTCGGCATGGTTCCATGTCCGTGCAGTATGTCGGGCACTATGTCAAGCACTATGTAGGCATGGTTCCATGTCCGCGCAGTATGCCGGGCACTATGTCGGGCACTATGTCGGGCACTATGTTGGGCACTATGTAGGCATGGTTCCATGTCCGTGCAGTGTGTCGGGCACGACGTCGGGCACTATGTCGGCATGGTTCCATGTCCGTGAAGTAGGTCAGGCACTATGTTGGGCACTATGCCGGCATGGTTCCATGTCCATGCAGTGTGTCGGGCAGTATGTTGGGCACTATGTTGGGCACTATGTAGGCATGGTTCCATGTCCGTGCAGTATGCCGGGCACTATGTCGGGCACTATGTAGGAATGGTTCCATGTCCGTGCAATGTGTCGGGCAGTCTGTTGGGCACTATGTTGGGCACTATGTAGGCATGGTTCCATGTCCGTGCAGTGTGTCGGGCACTACGTCGGCACTATGTCGGCATGGTTCCATGTCCATGCAGTGTGTCGGGCAGTATGTTGGGCACTATGTTGGGCACTATGTAGGCATGGTTCCATGTCCATGCAGTATGCCGGGCACTATGCCAGGCACTATGTAGGCATGGTTCCATGTCCGTGCAGTATGCCGGGCACTATGTCGGGCACTATGTAGGCATGGTTCCATGTCCATGCAGTGTGTCGGGCAGTATGTTGGGCAGTATGTTGGGCACTATGTAGGCATGGTTCCATGTCCGTGCAGTATGCCGGGCACTATGTCGGGCACTATGTAGGAATGGTTCCATGTCCGTGCAATGTGTCGGGCAGTCTGCTGGGCACTATGTTGGGCACTATGTAGGCATGGTTCCATGTCCGTGCAGTGTGTCGGGCACTACGTCGGCACTATGTCGGCATGGTTCCATGTCCATGCAGTGTGTCGGGCAGTATGTTGGGCACTATGTTGGGCACTATGTAGGCATGGTTCCATGTCCATGCAGTATGCCGGGCACTATGCCAGGCACTATGTAGGCATGGTTCCATGTCCGTGCAGTATGCCGGGCACTATGTCGGGCACTATGTCGGGCACTATGTTGGGCACTATGTAGGCATGGTTCCATGTCCATGCAGTGTGTCGGGCAGTATGTTGGGCACTATGTTGGGCACTATGTAGGCATGGTTCCATGTCCATGCAGTATGCCGGGCACTATGAGGGGGTCATGCACTCCCGCTACGAAGTGGTCCCAGTGTGGGCGCGCATCAAAACGACCGAATTTTCGTAATTGGGGACAACTTCGAATATTGTGATCAATGTTTGGGGACTCTGCGTGAGCGATCTCGGCTGTGGGGACTCTCCCCACCCCAGGCCCCCCTTTTGGCGAATAATGGCGGTTCTCCCCAAACGGTGGCATTCGCTGAGCTTTTCCCGCCCAAACGCACGCCAGTGATCACAGTGCAGTGACAACATAGAAAAGTCACTATGATAGTGTAAATTGGCGATGTGTGCACTGTTGCGACTTCTGTGAGTGATGTGGTCGTCGTCACAGCTGAGCAGACCTCGACGCACTGCAATGACATGGCTTCGTGACCACGCAGTGGTCAACAGGTGTTATACGATGGTGTGCAAGACGTATCCGGTGCCTATATAGTAGGTGGAGCCTGTGTCGGCCTTGGAATTGCAGGGAGTCGAGTCGTGGGAGTCGTCAATACAGTGGTGCCGCGACCAGTCGAGGAGCCAAACGAGGTGAATGTCGTGGCTACACGCAACTGTGGTTTCGAGAATTCATCTATGAGGCCCGAGGAGTTTCCGCGGGGGACGTTATACTGATTGAACAGCCGGCATCGCACAACACTACAGCATACGATGGACAGCTCTGATCAAACCAAACTACAGAGGCATAGGACGTGAACAGCAATGGCCGCGAATAACAAGCACGGTAGCTGCAAGAGCTATCTCAACTGATTGCAACACCCGGACTTGCATTGCACGTGAGTCCACAGATTCAAGTTGGGTAGGCTACTGGTAAGCTGACCAGCTGCACCTCGCCATGGGGAAATCACATCCCGGAACTGCCAACACAAATATAATTTTGCACAATAGTTGTATTTGAGAGTCCCAGTGTCAACAGACATCACATGAAGGTATGCTGACCACGATTTGACACTGAGTTTGGAAAAGGGCACACAGAGACGCAAAATAATACCAAGGAAGGCTATATGCCAGTAAAACATCAAAAGAAGCATCATAGAACGAGTTTGGGGACGGTTGGGGAAGAATGTCGATGTTTGGGGAACAAAACGCGGATTTGGGGGTACTCCCCACGGGAACAGCCCAAATCGGCGACTTCGGGCGATTCTCCCCAAACCTCCGAGATGAATCAGCCATTCTGTTCATTTATCCTAAATAATACTTAAAGTTTCCCCCAATCGATCAAAATCGTCGTCGATTTCGCGCGCCCTCACTGGGACCACTTCGTAGCGGGAGTGCATGACCCCCTGCACTATGCCAGGCACTATGTAGGCATGGTTCCATGTCCGTGCAGTATGCCGGGCACTATGTCGGGCACTATGTAGGCATGGTTCCATGTCCATGCAGTGTGTCGGGCAGTATGTTGGGCACTATGTTGGGCACTATGTAGGCATGGTTCCATGTCTGTGCAGTGTGTCGGGCACGACGTCGGGCACTATGTCGGCATGGTTCCATGTCCGTGAAGTATGTCAGGCACTATGTTGGGCACTATGTCGGCATGGTTCCATGTCCGTGCAGTGTGTCGGGCACTATGTCGGGCACTATGTCGGGCACTATGTAGGCATGGTTCCATGTCCGTGCAGTATGCCGGGCACTATGTCGGGCACTATGTCGGGCACTATGTTGGGCACTATGTAGGCATGGTTCCATGTCCGTGCAGTATGCCGGGCACTATGTCGGGCACTATGTAGGAATGGTTCCATGTCCATGCAGTGTGTCGGGCAGTATGTTGGGCACTATGTTGGGCACTATGTAGGCATGGTTCCATGTCCGTGCAGTGTGTCGGGCACTACGTCGGGCACTATGTCGGCATGGTTCCATGTCCGTGAAGTATGTCAGGCACTATGTTGGGCACTATGTCGGCATGGTTCCATGTCCGTGCAGTGTGTCGGGCACTATGACGGGCACTATGTTGGGCGCTATGTCGGCATGGTTCCATGTCCATGCAGTATGCCGGGCACTATGCCAGGCACTATGTAGGCATGGTTCCATGTCCGTGCAGTGTGTCGGGCACGACGTCGGGCACTATGTCGGCATGGTTCCATGTCCGTGAAGTATGTCAGGCACTATGTTGGGCACTATGTCGGCATGGTTCCATGTCCGTGCAGTGTGTCAAGCACTATGTCGGGCACTATGTTGGGCGCTATGTAGGCATGGTTCCATGTCCCAGCAGTATGCCGGGCACTATGTCGGGCACTATGTAGGAATGGTTCCATGTCCATGCAGTGTGTCGGGCAGTCTGTTGGGCACTATGTTGGGCACTATGTAGGCATGGTTCCATGTCCGTGCAGTGTGTCGGGCACTACGTCGGGCACTATGTCGGCATGGTTCCATGTCCGTGAAGTATGTCAGGCACTATGTTGGGCACTATGTCGGCATGGTTCCATGTCCGTGCAGTGTGTCGGGCACTATGACGGGCACTATGTTGGGCGCTATGTCGGCATGGTTCCATGTCCGTGCAGTATGCCGGGCACTATGTCGGGCACTATGTAGGCATGGTTCCATGTCCGTGCAGTATGCCGGGCACTATGTCGGGCACTATGTCGGGCACTATGTTGGGCACTATGTAGGCATGGTTCCATGTCCGTGCAGTATGCCGGGCACTATGTCGGGCACTATGTAGGAATGGTTCCATGTCCATGCAGTGTGTCGGGCAGTATGTTGGGCACTATGTTGGGCACTATGTAGGCATGGTTCCATGTCCGTGCAGTGTGTCGGGCACTACGTCGGGCACTATGTCGGCATGGTTCCATGTCCGTGAAGTATGTCAGGCACTATGTTGGGCACTATGTCGGCATGGTTCCATGTCCGTGCAGTGTGTCGGGCACTATGACGGGCACTATGTTGGGCGCTATGTCGGCATGGTTCCATGTCCATGCAGTATGCCGGGCACTATGCCAGGCACTATGTAGGCATGGTTCCATGTCCGTGCAGTGTGTCGGGCACGACGTCGGGCACTATGTCGGCATGGTTCCATGTCCGTGAAGTATGTCAGGCACTATGTTGGGCACTATGTCGGCATGGTTCCATGTCCGTGCAGTGTGTCAAGCACTATGTCGGGCACTATGTTGGGCGCTATGTAGGCATGGTTCCATGTCCCAGCAGTATGCCGGGCACTATGTCGGGCACTATGTAGGAATGGTTCCATGTCCATGCAGTGTGTCGGGCAGTCTGTTGGGCACTATGTTGGGCACTATGTAGGCATGGTTCCATGTCCGTGCAGTGTGTCGGGCACTACGTCGGGCACTATGTCGGCATGGTTCCATGTCCGTGAAGTATGTCAGGCACTATGTTGGGCACTATGTCGGCATGGTTCCATGTCCGTGCAGTGTGTCGGGCACTATGACGGGCACTATGTTGGGCGCTATGTCGGCATGGTTCCATGTCCATGCAGTATGCCGGGCACTATGCCAGGCACTATGTAGGCATGGTTCCATGTCCGTGCAGTATGCCGGGCACTATGTCGGGCACTATGTCGGCATGGTTCCATGTCCGTGCAGTATGTCGGGCACTATGTCAAGCACTATGTAGGCATGGTTCCATGTCCGTGCAGTATGCCGGGCACTATGTCGGGCACTATGTAGGCATGGTTCCATGTCCGTGCGGTATGTCGGGCACTATGTCAGGCACTATGTCGGGCACTATATAGGCATGGTTCCATGTCCGTGAAGTAGGTCAGGCACTATGTTGGGCACTATGCCGGCATGGTTCCATGTCCATGCAGTGTGTCGGGCAGTATGTTGGGCACTATGTTGGGCACTATGTAGGCATGGTTCCATGTCCGTGCAGTG